>CM060905.1:302867605-303495105 GCA_030737815.1 Allium fistulosum | reverse complement strand
CAAAGATCCTTCTACAAGCATCCATCCACCTCTGGACCTCAATAGTTGATTCTGTTCCCAAGAAAACCTTTCCTCCAAGAGCAGTATAATCCTTGCACAACTTAGCAAAATCCACTGGTTTCGGAGTTTGGACTTGAACTCCAACATCAACTGCTGCCCCCGGAACTGGTATCCTTCTCATGATCGAAGTCATCATAGCTTCGAACATGGCTGCATAATCAGCAGTCTCTTTAGTAGCACGGCCTTCCCTAGCAGCTGGTCTCCCTCTTCGACTCATTCTCAATATCTATAAAAAGGAATGATTAGAACATCTAGAGAAACAACTGCATAAAGGACTAACTTACTGCTAAGCTACTATATTATATATAGTAATCATCCATCAAAATACAATTACGTCTCTCATACGTAGTTACGACAGCGAGCGTTGGGTAAAATCGATTAACCAATGCTCTGATACCAAATGTGACGACCGCCCATGACCCCTGCACCGAATCTAAAGATAGAGCGCTGTAAAGTGTGCCAGGCGACCATGGACGATTGTCAAGGTAAGATTTAAAACAACAGAACCTATCGTATTACTCACAGCGCATGGACAAAATACAATAGAACATATGTATAGTGAAGCTTTACAGAACAAAAATGACATCATATAAAACTCCATAATAGTTGAATACAAGCATCCACATAGTCAATACATCAAGCCTCACTACATATCTCTCAGAGAATACAAAACAGCGGAATATCCAGTACATATAATAAGAAAATAATATGCAACCCTCCAGCTCGTCTTCGTTATCAGCATCGTGAGAAGAGAACAGCACCTGTCACCTGCTACCTAGTCTGCCCGTCCCAAAATGGACGAACAGCCCAAGGCAATAAGAATTAAAACATAAAGCCTTGAGTCAGACAACAGTCTTAGTGAGCAGTAAATTAACTAACAACATACCAAAAGAGCATAAAAGAAAAGGAATAGGAATACAACCCTCCCACTCCAACCTCACTCTACAGTGATAGCCCCCAGACACACACTAAGCAGAAGCAAACATAGCAGAGCATACAATTTAAAGTAAAGCTACTATCACTCGAGTCAAGGGCGATGTTTTCCAAGTACCAAGGCCTAAATCAGATAAGCACCCAGAAAATACCGCTCTTGAGTCCGAATGACGATACAACCAAACATCCATGACTCTGGCTATCACTGTTATCATTGCTTCGATATCACCGTTAATTGAATGACCGGCACATTCTTTCAGCCGTCCGTCAAGGGCTAATGAAAACCCCGGTTCTAGACATAACTCCCGCACGTCGTCGCAGCCCGTGCCTAGGACTATCGAATCTGCCCAGAGTACTCAACCATCAACAGTTGGCCGTTGGGACTATCGAATCTGCCTAAACGTACCCTTGCTTAGAGCATGCTAGAACCTTCAACAACGATGCTATCCAAGCCTCCTAGTCATCCTCCTCGACGACTATTCCCATATCCATTCATTATCCTCAACTCGAATCATATCACCGAGTTATCAACATGCTTGGAATGATCCCGTCTGGATTAGTCCAAGTCTTCATCACATGATTGCCTCGCTTCATTACATCCTCGCAAAGCCTCATCTCATCATCACATCATCAAATCTATGCATAAGAGCTTCATCATCCCGCTACATATGCCACGAGCAGCTTTCCCAATTCAAGAGCCTTTCCCTTAGCTTTTGAATCACCTTCGATCTAAATCTAATCATCAATCATCTAGTTCATAACAATCAATCAAATCAAACATCAATCCAAACAATCAAGCATTCAAATATGATCTAAGTAGACAATTATAACAATAATGGCATTTTCGTAATTAAAGAGTTGAAAGTCCAATAAGCATGGAAACATGGATTATATCTCTACAAACTTGATGGATGAACTTGCATAGGTTAACATATGATAAAATAGATGTAACATCATCATGAACAATGGATCTATATGGATCTACACTTAGGATGAAGAAAATGCATGGAAATCTCTATTTTAACACCAAATCGAGCCAACAATCCGATATACTCCTTTGGATCCGTGTGAGAGATAATCACCACTCACCAAATCACCTAAACAACATCAAATCAATACGCTTCAGATCTGGACAGCGAAGGATCAAGCTTGATCTATCACGAATCCGCTTCGAACGAAGAAATCTCTCTTGAAAAGATGAAGATCTTCAATCTAAGCTCTTGAATCTTCAATCTTGATCTTCGATTTGGATGGATGGAAGCACTAGATTAAAGTGGAGAAAAGAAGTGAAGAAGTGTAGAAGTCGAGCTCTCAAAATGGCAGCACTTCGTCGCTTCAAAAATCCGGATCCCAAAAAGTGAGAACAACCCCTCCTATTTATAGCTGAAATCTCTCTAAGTCGAAATCTGGCTAACTCCATAGGTCGTCTCCGACTTACGACCTAAGACTCCCACCGACCTAAGCCTTAGCCAACAACTCCGACCTAACAGACCAAGCCTACGACTTAACATGCGCGCGACCTAACTTATTCGCGCTACACGACCTAACACGCGCGTTCCCTCCTAAGTCGCCTGGACGACTTAACAACTAAGCACCATTCGACTTAACACTTATACGACCTACGACCTAACACAGATCTCGACCTAACACTTAGACGAAACCCAGCGATCTAACACAGTCTGCTACTACGACCTACGACTTATAAAACCTTACGACCTAACAACTTAGCAACCCACGCGACCTAACAGTGTTACGACCTAACACATAGCCTAACTTTTAAGGTCGCCAACTTGTTACTCCTTAGGTCGCTAACCCACCCAGTCGACTTAACCTGGTAACAACTTAACCCTTAGGTCGCTTACGACCTAACCACCACTAACTCGTCCAACCGACCTAACTTCTAAACGCTTCTAAGTCGTTGCCGACCTAACCATACTTAACCCAGTAACCACTAGGTCGCTTACTCCACTAGGTCTGCCTACCCTTGAGTCGCCATATTCTTAAGTCGGTCAGTTCTTTAGGTCGTTAACTCGCCCTGCCGACCTAATTACTTAACTAAATCCTAGGTTGCATAATTCTATAGGTCGCTCCAACTAACCCACGACCTAACACTTACTCGCCGAAGTCCTTAACTCGGTCACGACTTAGCTTTTAGGTCGTTCACGACCTAGGACTTAGATAAATCTGCCTCAAAATCTGAAATGTCTTAAAAATGCAAAAATTCCAGATTTTGACGAACTTGTCGATCCGTAAAAATACGGGTCGTTACAGCCAGTCATCAATATCATTGCCATACAAACCAAACAACTTCACATTCAAACAAACCAAAGCACACCTGACCATTCTTGCCATTCACCAAATCACTGACTTCTACCATCCACCAAACAACTGCCAATACCATTTCATCTACTACCCCTGCCACTGCTGTTCACATTTATCGCTCTGTCATACACCATATCACCATTTTTCACAGCATACAAACCATTGCAACAGTTCTTACTGCCTCACCACACAGCATCCCGAATTCAACCCACAACCCTCTGTCCTTCAACAGACTTCACAGTATCAACACTTACTTCATGCATCACTAACTTCCTACATATCTTCATCACTATAACATCATCCCATTGCAAGCCTCCATACATACATCACTTACATACAAATCAACAGTGCAACCATATCACAAGTACACCTTTTAACAGTCTTCATCATCTAAAACAACCCCAGCCTCAACAGTTCTATGCATCATCTTCACAAAACTTTCATCCCCAGGCCACTGCAGTATAACCTCCACCATTCACCCATGTCAGCCACATCCCTGTAAAAAAAACTGCAAACCCACTCATTCATCAACTCCCTGACCATCTCCCTGACTGTGCACTTGCATACAATAGTCACCACTGCTTGAACATTTCAACACAACATCTTGAACCACCACACAACTGCTGCTACACCCCCTCGACTGTCTACTTCAGACAACACCACTCATAACTTCATTCAACCTAGAAAACAGCACCCTGCCACTGCCTTCAACCCTGCATTCCTTCTCTAACCCGAAACCCAGTTCTCAAAAGCATCAACTCAGAACCACCTCCAACTTTACTTTCTCACCTCTCCTTTACTTTTTCACCTCATCTTGCATGTAACTACCACAATCCCCCAATCCCTACAAACCCCCAAATTTCATCCTAGTTCTGTTGCCGAAACAACCAGCAATCGCCAGCTTCAAGCTGAAACAACTCGCGACTTCGATCTTCAGCAGATACTACCCACGAACTGACGATTTGGACAGATGCACAAAATTTAGCATCTTATTTTTGGATTTCGAATTTTGAAATTACTTTGAATTCTTATATTTGGGAATTGAATGTGTGTTAGTTTATTGAGAGTAAAGAAGCAGGGAGGCAACAAATTCTTAAATTTGTGAACAAAATTTTTGTTTAATCGCGTAAAAAATAAAAAGAAGAGTGGGCTTTGGTCTCGACCGGGCCAAGACTACTCTTTCAAAAGTTGTATTTTTTTAAGAAAAATTCTTTTTTTTAAGCTTTTATCTCTTAAATTTAAATAAAACAAATAAGTTTCTTTCCTTCATCTGTTTTTTTTTGTTTCATTTGATTTCGTTTGTTTTGATTTTCCTTTGTTTAAGTTATTTCTTTGATATTTATAAAAAAAACTGCATATATTTTGTTTTTAACTTCTTTTCAGGTTTTTAGAAAATCAAAAGGCAGAAGGATTAGCATGTTAAACAAATTTCCTTTGCTTGCTTATATAAAAAAAATCACTGCTTTAAAATAATTTGCTAATAATTCTGCACGTTCTGGTATCGTGCTCTTATCTATTGTTTTTATTTGCTATGCACTGTTGGTTGCTTGCATTTAAAAAAAATGTCAAAAAAACAAATTTCATTCGTAGTTGCATTGTTGATTCATGTTTAATTCTGTTTTGCATTCATATCATCTTGTTTTTATTTTCTAAGGGCAACACCCAAATCCACATAAGGTGGGGGATTTCACCACCCCTTCCTTGGCCCACAAATCGCATTTCATTCTACAATTTTGACTAATAATAACGATTAGACACTTAACTTAAGGGTCTCACGAGCTCACCTAGGACTTATCTGTACCTTGACAAGTTGTCTTCTTTGAACAATTTATCTTCTTGGTGTCTAGGCTACGGTAGAGCAATAATTTGTTATAAATATTATACTGATTGTTTCTCTTAAGGTACTTAAACCTTCAGTTGCATTGCTATGGTAATTCGTGGTGCACCGATAACTCATGTCTATTACTTGGCTAACAAATATCTTGTTGAATTAAGACAAAGTGTGATTATACAATTTGGGTTAGGAGCTACTAAGGACAGAGAATTTGTAATTAAGTCCTTGCATTCATTTAGTTGCATTAGTTCATGCATATTTAAAAAAAATTCAAAATCCAAAACTAAAAAAATTGTAGATTCTCCTTAACTTAGTTTTTAATCTTTTCCTTTGAATTTTTTTCAATCAGAATCAAAAATAAAAAAAAATGATTATAAGTTAGTTTTTTTTTAGAAAACAAAAATCCAAAAAAATAATAATAATCTTTTCAAAAAAAATTTGAAAATTCAAAAGAAAAACAAAACAAATTTCCCTTTTGAAATATAAATTTCTTTTGGTAAATATTTTTCCTTTATAAAAAAAATCATTTTTGAAAATGTCTAAATTTCCTTATTCACAAGAATTTTACAATAGTAGTGAAAATCAATATAATCCATATAATTGCACACAAAATTTTTATGGATATTTTAATAACAACCATTATGTAAGCAATTTGAATTTTGCACCACAAAGTTTTCAAAATGATGACCAACCCTCAACTCTTGAAAATAGTGTTGAAACAATTTCGTCTTTACTTGAACTCTCTACACAAAAAAAATCAAATGATAAATGATTTTTGTAATTCATATTTATGCAATAACTCAAGTCAAAGATTTCAAAATAATCAAGATTTGAATTCTCTTCAAAATTCAAATGATTTGGAGTATAGCTCATGCCAATACAATTTCGAACTCCAAAATGAAATTCAAAATCAAAATGGAAACAATTGTTTAAATTATGTTGGCAATGGGAGTTGTTTCAATGATGGTGAAATTTTTTACTCTCAATAAGTTCAAATGGAAAATTCTCAAATTAATAATTATAAATTTGATTTTGTTGAGCAAATGGATGAAATTCACAAAGATCACACAAATTTGTTGTTTGAAACCTACATGAAACAACGTGAGCAACAAAATCAACTCCCAGCATGTGACGAGTCAAGGGATAATCCACCTTTTACTAAAATTGGCGGTTTTCAAATAACAACTTTTGAAATTGAAAATGACAATCTTCATGAAGTTGTTGAAAATGCGGTAATTGAGTTGGATTTCAATTCTTTTGGGAGCGTGGAACCAAATTTAAAATTCTATCTTCCTTTTTCCGATTTTGAAAAATTGAATACGACAACTTTGGATTTTGAACATGATATATGCAATGAAGTTGTGAATAATTCTGTAACAACCCGCATATTCATCGATTTTATATTTGAATATTTTATTTAAATATTTTATCGCTAGTAGGATTTTAGTCCAAAAAGCTACTTTTTGCAAACAGTCAAATTAGGACTCGAGACCACCCCCATTGAGTTCAAAATGTCGTTTGCGATCTTTTTGAGTATAAACTTCGATATGTTTGGAGCTAGTCAAAAATTCGACCATTTTCACTTTGGGTTTGGGTTTGGTTCAGCCCTATGTTTTAACTTAACACTCCAAACTGAAACCCCCCTCTTCATTCACTCCCTCTCCCTCTTCATTTCAGTTCTAAAGAGATTAATGGTGAGTGGAATGGGAAATTAAAACTCCAAAACCCTAGTTTCCATCTACAAATCAAGTTCTAGCTCCAAATCAATAGAAGAAGCTTTGGTAAGTCTCCTCTTCTTCTTCCCCAACTCACTCTCTTATCAATTTCAGAAATTCCTAAACCTAATTTAGGAGATGTTTCTCTTTTTAGCTTAGAATCAAGCTTGTTGAGTTGGGATAGAAGAGAGATTGTCATTGCCATTGCTCTATAGCTTCTTCATACTTGTTCTTGTGCATAAAGGTGAGCTTTTTATCTCACATCTATGACTATAACCATGCTTGATGTTGGGTATGAATTCCTAACTCTATTTCATGTTCAATTGCTTTTGATTTGAATTGCTTTGGCGAATGTTTCAATATTTGATGTTTTGAAGTCAAAACTTTGAAACTCCTTTCTTTGATTTGTGAACATGTTTTTGGTTGTGAATCGGAGCCTATAGGGCCGTATTATCGATTGACAAAAAGCCCCGAAGTCCATTGCTCGATCGGGTGAAAGTGTGGGGGAGTTTGCTCTCCCACTAGGCTGAAAAACAGTTTCAGCCTGACACCAGACGTTTGCAGGTATGCTCAGACGTCTGGGGTCTGTTTCAAGAAGTTCCCGAAACTTCCTGCAGACGTCTGAGCATTTGCCTCAGACGTCTGGTGCCTGTGAGCGGCTCTACTTTGCTTGCTTTTGCCTATTTATCTCGAGATTCCAATTTCTATCGATTCAAGGTTATCTGATTCGTCGTTATCATTTATTTTCTTCATTGATGACTTCTTCTCGGGATTTTTGAGAATGTCGCTCGACCCGCCTTCCTCTTAGGTCGTTTGGCTTCACGAGGTCGCTTGCCTTCACTTAGGTCGTACCATTTTGATGGGGCGCTGCCCCGCACCCCGCCGGGGGCGCTGCCCCCTAGACCCCCGCGACCTGACCGGGCAGGTCGAACCCCGTACAACTCTGCGTAGGCAAATCTTATCTGAAAAACATTCATCAGAATTTCTTACTTTGATGGTTTTGGGAATTGATTTATTTGGATTTTATTCACGTCTTCGAATGTGAACTTTTATAATTGATTGTTTCTACAATCACTTCTATGACTTGTCACTTTAAAAATATAAAGGTTTCAATACTAGTAGTAAATATCAAAACTCTTTCATCAAAACGATTTCAACTCTATTTTCAATATCAAACTCGTTTATAAAACTGTTTTCCAATCTACTAGTATATACAAACCTTTACCTCATTCGTATGAGAAAATATAATTAAACGGCTTAGCAAAACAAGTGGTATGAAACGCTTGCGTTTACTTCATCGGTTAATTTATGGACTTGTTCGATTGAATCCCTTATGACAATTTTCTAGTGGAGATCTACAGTTTGTTCGTAAATATTTGAGTTAAGCAAGTGGTTATGAGACATGAAGCTAAACTCTTATACTTACTAGCTTAGTGTAATCGACACTTCTTTATGATCGATGATGATCATTTTATGGTTTAGACTAGCAATGTGCGATGTCTCTTTGTTTGCGAGGTTAGACTAGACACCATTTGTGTGATTTCGATTCACACATATCTCTTTATCTTCAAGGTTAGTCTATACCTCATTGGTGTGATTTCGATTCACACATATTGAAACTCTTGTGACAATTTTCTAGTGCAGATCTACAATCTGTTCGTAAATATTTGAGTTAAGCAAGTGGTTATGGGACATAAAGCTAAACTCTTATACTTACTAGCTTAGTGTAATCGACACTTCCTTATGATCATGACGATCATTTTTATGATTTAGACTAGCGATTGAGCGATGTCTCCCATGGTCTTCGGGCCATTTCTGTGTGGAAACCCCATGGTCTTCGGGCCATTCCTGTGTGAAATATGGGGTAACACCCCATGGTCTTCGGGCCATTACTGTGTGGAAATTTAATGGATAGCTTCCATGAGATAGCTTCTCATTCCTGTGTGATACGCGTAGGTGAGTTTTCATGCTCCCATTCATGTGTTAGGCCTTTCCCCCCTTTTATGTGTTTTCTGGATTTCTGGTGTTGATTTCTGGAATTTGTGCTTCACCAATTTTCATGATTTTCATCGATATGATATCAGTTTTATGCATTGGTGAATTTATGTGTTATTGACTTGTTATGAATACAAGTTTAGGGTATGATACCCTATTTTATCTTTGAGAAGATTCTTGTGATATTGATTAATCTTTTGTTGGTTATCATTTACATACTTATCGTAGTATGCCATTATGGTTATTACATGTTCATGTCATGCCTTTTACTATATACCATATCATCTGATATTTATAGCTAGACTGATCCGTTTATTATTTTCTTATAAATAATACTCGGGTCAGACCGAGATGTTACAGGTGCTTCTGCTTGACTTCCCTTCAGGATTAGTCTGACTTTTGGCCAACTACATAGTTTAGTTGTTTTTGGTTGTACACTTTTGAGATATAGACCCTATGATGTGTACTTATTCTTTTGTATAGCACGTGATGCTATTCTTTTGTATTATCGTGGATCTTTCTGACCACTACTCTGATGTACACTTTCATGTGTTGTATATTTATTCATATCTTCTTCCGCCTTTGTGATATGGATGTCTGTGACTGATTTGTGTTATGTTTATTTCTATATTTGTTTCCGAAGATTATATATAGCCACTGTGTGATAGCTTTGAGTTTGTATCGGTATGTCGGATTTCCTCCTTAAATGATATGCATTCTATACTATCTGACATATCGGTACTCGCACAAAGAAGTTACATGGATGGTCGCTCCTCAACAGCCTTATTCTCCGCGCTAGTTGACAGCATTACTCCGTAGTGTTCTTGGCTAGCGTGGGTATAGAGGTGGGGAGTCACAAATTCAACAAAGGAAGACGAATTTAGTGAACACAATTTTTTTTGGACTTTTCGAAGATGAGTTGTTGAATTCTGAAGGGATAGATTTAAATCACCATTTTGATTTTGAAATCAATAATTCTGAAGAAGTTTTCAATGATAAATCTGAATTTCAATTCGGTGAGAATAAACTTGAACATCAACCAATCGTTCTATCTACCCCAAAATTATCGAAAATAAAACAACTCATACAATTTTTAATAAAATGACATTAATTTTTCCAAATCAACATTCACCTTTGAAATTTTTTATGGTTTGGTTTTCTACGCTTAATCTAGGTCACTCATACTTGACGACACAAATGAATTAGTCTTTGGAAGACCGTTTCATTTACTCTTTGACGATATATTTTCTGATGTCATGTAAATAATTGTCGTTTCATTTTCATGTAAATATAGGTCATATTTTTATTTTTATTTTTCTCATTTCACTTGGGTTGACTTTGGGGACACATTCAAAATCAAGTGTGGGGGAGTCTCATGTTAATTTTTGATTTTTCATGGTTTATTTTTTACATTTCCTTTCCAAAATTAAAAAAAGACAAAAAAAATCAAAACAAAATTTCTTTTTGATTTACTTTTAAAGAAACACTATAGGATAAGTATAGGATTTTGGTTATTAAATTGAAATTTTTGAAAATTTATTTGTCTCAACAAAAATAAAAATAAAGTTTGATTACAAGTAACGATGGTTTAACTAGTATATAGGAAGATTCATTGGTGTTAATTATGAAGTCTATCCTAATTGAAATCTTTGTTTAATAAGTGGTTGATTTAAAAGTAAACGCTATAACATTTTTGATCTTCTAAGTTAAATGGTGCTAAGATGATTTTGCAAAACTCTCTTTTAAAAAAACAAATAAACAAATAAAAAACAAAAAATATATATATAACATAAAAAATGGTTTTTATAAAAATAAGAAGCACCTAGAGTCATGAATTCACACGCAAGTGTGTACACTCGTCATGCTCTGTACATTTCTCACGTAAGCCCGAATGGCAGTGCATGATCGGTATATCTGGTCTCAGTTTATCGGAGTTATGTGTATGTATATAAAAATTCTTTGATTAATAACGCCCGCAGTCAATAGGTGTACACACTTGTATGTACACTCGTCATGCTCTATATTCCCCTCACGTAAGCCCGCAAGGTAGTGCATGAGTGGTATATCTGACCTCAATTTTCTGAGTTAGGCATATAAATATTGTTAATATTAATAATTTTAAAATAAAGTGAGAGTAAGCAATTGAAATCCAAGCACTATTTTCACTTATTTGATTTGACTTGTTATTTAGAAGAAATTAAAATACCACTTTGAAAAACGTTGAGAATCAACTAAGGATCCATTTCATAGTTACACTATGTTATCAACAGAAACAACTAGCTAAACTAGAGTCTAATTGTGATGATAACTTAATTTTTGTTGGAAATTTTGACGAGTAAAAGGACTTAAATTTATTGATAATAACCAGAACGTATATTTAACTTATTCGTGTTAATTTAAAAGTAAATTCTTCATTTGTAAATATTTTCAAAAACATGCATTTATATCTTTGTAAATAAATATTGCATTTAGGAATTTTTCATATTGCATTTGGATTTTATGGGTAGTATTCACTAAAAACCCACACGAGACAACACTCATCCTACTAGGGACACCTTGAGGTTTAACGGCTTATTACATACGCTCAATGCAATCATGCTTCCTACGAAAATGGATTTATCTTAGTTTTTGTTTATTCGAGGACGAATAAAAAGATAAGTGTGTGGGTATTTGATGTGCACGTAAATGTGCATATTTTTACTCCCATATTTATTCTAATTTAATTAAATAAATGAGCATATAGGTATTTTAACATGTCAAAACCAAAATTTAAATTTTTTGCAAATCATCATTTATTCATCTTCATATAATGGCAAAATGGTCATTTTTGTGTATGATTTAATTTGAGAAAATTTACTTGGGTATTTTTATGTTGTTTTGTAGGACTTTGGATTCAAAATGGAAGAAGTCCTCATGAAAATATGCATGCACAAGAGAAAAAGGCAAATGAATGAAGAAATAAATCAATTCATGCAACATGGAGGACCCCACCTACCAGCTTACCATGATCTACAATTAGGAGCTAGTGCACATGTTAGTGGACATTAAAGTTACATGCACATGTAATGGTGGGTTATGCTCATGCAAATGACAACTTGGAGACCGCACTTCCTAGAGGGGTATTTTGGGTAGTCCCCTAGAATATGCATTAGAGTTTTAGGCTTGTATAAATACCCCTTATGTTTCATGTTGTGGAGCTCTTAGCACTACCTTGTAGTTAGTTTAGTGGTAGCCACAAAAATAAAAATAAACTCTCTTTCTCTTTTTAATGGCTTCTTAGCCTTTTCTTATATAATTTTCTTATGCAATTTAATTTCATGCTCTTTTAATTATTGTTCTTACTTTATGCAATTAGTGTAGTTTTTATTTCATGCAACTATATTAGCTTTTATTTTATTTTAATTAGCTATCTTCTTACTTTGCTTGCATTTTCTTCTTGTTTATGTTTATGTTGCAATCTACATTTGTTGAAATGATAACAAATATGAGAAGCTAAACCCCTTCAATTTAGGGGTAATGAAGCTCTCTTAATCATGTAGATTCAACTTAGTGGTTTCATTTGATCTTTTTTTGTGCTTAATGGAATGTTTTGAGGTGGTAAATATTTTATTTTTTAACTTTGAATTTGATAGCCTATGTTGTTGACACCAAATAGGCTATGCTTAAACAAACATAAACACAAATTACCTCTTCATCTACATATGATGTTGGTAATGAAGTGGATTTTAGAATCAAAATTTGATTGTTTATATTACTAATTAATAACAAATAGGTTATGCTTAGAATAGATTTTATTTTTAACTTCATTGTCATTTTCATGAGAGTTAACAAGTGATTTGGAGGATGTGTTATAGTTTGATGGTTTATGATGGGCTAATTAATAGCACAAATAGGCCATACTTATGATAAACACATCAACTAAATTCACTAATGACCAAAAAAGAGAGATCATAATTTTATTATGTTAATTTATATGATCATGAGAAGGGAATTGCCTCTAAATTGTCTCTTTTATCTCATATTTTTATTCACTTGCTTTAGTTTGTTTTTAATTTTTTTAGCTTAAAACAATCTCAAGTTTGGTTTAATTTGATTATGTAGAATTTTAAATCACTTCAATTCCCTACGGATCGACCCGTACTTGCCACGTACTAAAATTGTACCCTGTGCGCATGCGGTTATTTTATTACAATTTTTTCGGCGATTTTCTAATCCGATAGAAAATTAGCCATTCAACAGGGATCCTAGAACACTTATGCTCCTTATATGGGTATGGTGATTCTATTTACTGTTGGGAATAGGTTTCAAGTAGAGTAGATCATAACTTATGCTCATTGTAGGGGTATGGTGAGATCTTCACGAGACTTGAGGCTCGGGGTCTATGGTATATTCAGATACTGACTCTATATATCTTGAACTCTCGAAGGTAATCGTTTGATTGCGTTAGAAGTCTGGGTACATTAGTATATTGACTCTACTTATATGAATTGTTGGATCATTATAAGCGTCCATCGTTAACCCTCGTCAATAATGACAGTACCAATTTGTATCACTTAGTTACCTTGCATTCCTATGTATGCAAGTGTTATATTAGTTGGATTATATTATCATTGTTTGTAGCATAATGTAGGCTTATATTATCACATTTTTACCACTTCTAGACTTGTATACCATGATTTCATTATCACAGTATGATTGTTACATTTCAGTCACAGTATATTAGTTGTGTTGACTCGTTGATTACTGGAGAAGAGCATGTTATGGTATGATTCCCTATTTTGAGATGGGTTTACAGTAATTGTTTATAGACAGTCTGAATTTCCCCTATGCCATGTTTGTGGAGATGGCCAGCTGTAATTTAATAGTCCTTATTTATTTGTATATAGTTTTAATATATAGTATTTTGAGATAGTTCCCCTCACACTAGACTTTATGTCTAACCTGCGTTTTGTCTTTGTCAGCTTATGTCATGACAACTCTTAGGAATTGATTGAGTAGTTCGGGAGTCAAGTACTTTTGAGGATACGCTATCAGAGTGCCCAATTGGAGTATTTTGGAGACGCGACATCAATATATTGAGATATATATACTTGTTATTTCATTTGTACACGATAGACCTGTTATTTATATACGAGACTGCCATATCAGATATTTATTCAGAGCTCCATTCTATTGGGGGTTGATGTATTCTGAATTATTGTATTGATATTTATTTATCAGTTTCTTCCACTAGTGCGGCCTCTTATACGCTGTCATCCTATTCTATTCATGTATATTCATTATATTATATATTGTCATTCCGTTTTAGATCTTATCGATATATTGGTTTAATGTTTTGTTCTAATTTTATCCTGGATGATCTGTCTTTTATGGTATTTGAAAGTCATGAGATGATGTAGGACGTCGATTTTGGGTATTATGAAGGGTGTGTTATTACGGTTTTTTCAAAGCTTAGGCTCAACACTCGGACCAAATAGACCAGTTTGGATTAATCAATCTGTTAGTAGGAGATATGTTGAGAGAACGTACTTGTATTTTTATATTATATTATGCTATACACACTGCTTGTCTTTTAGACTTGATTTGTTTCTACCATTAGTTGCTAAGGTACATTCGTCAGGCTATCCATATGAGCAGATAGAGTGCATGAGCGACTTCGGATAAGCAGTTTATGATGCCTGATTAGTTCAAAGACAATTTAGCTACCACAAAAGATGTTCCGCCGTCCATGAACATTTCCAGCAGATTGCAGTTAGCGCCAAAAGTGGTGTGGCCCTTTGGGCATCAGTATTTCTAGCTCCACAGCTTTAGACTCTTTAAAGCAGTGCCGGAATTTCCTTAGCCTTGGTGGGATGACCCTTCTCCATGACCCTCAGAAATCGATACTAATACACTCACGATATTCATGTGTCGTAAATCCAAGTGCCGGAGAGGCAGATTATTAGGGGTGTAAAAGAATATCAAGATAGAAGACAATACAATAATATAATCTCACATCGCATTCAACATTTTAATTATACATAAATGATCACTCCAAGTGATCCATCAGAGTCAAATACTAATTCAGCTGGGATAGTTATAATTGCCTATCCTTACATATGTTGGGACAAACTAAATACACAACACAGTGGAATATAGGTAGCTATCTACATAGAGTGCTTCAGCTTTATAGCTCCAAAAGACTTCTCCAGAATGCTCCCCAACATGCTCTAACATGCTCCAAAATGCTCCTAAGGTATCCTGACTACACGATTGCCCGAAAAATAGGGCACCTAGAGTTTAAAGGGAAAAATAAAACTCCGGGTCAGTCATGGGACGTGTGTGAGAACTCAAAGTACGATGTTTTGAAAACAAAAAGGTATCTCATAAGACCACGCCGCACATAAACACGGAACGGGTTTTTACCTTATGATAACCAAAACTCTTTATTACGTAAAATCAAGGGATATTATTTTTAATGACATTCTTGAAAAACATTTCCAAATAAACTTATTAATCTTAGCCAAAATTGTTACCATATTAAATTCCAGCATACTAGGTTCTACAAACAAAACCGCAAGTTCTTATTGGAGAATGGATTTCCATACAAATGACCAGGTGAAGGGACTACCTTCCGATGGGTACATCTCTAGATGGATGTCCCGAGGACCACAGAATATCTGCTCCCCTACCAACACAAGACCGACCTACCTCTACACTTAGATAGTACCAAATATGTCATCCCCCGATCGTTACCGACCTTTATCTGAGATGTCTCTTAGCATAATTTCCACATTATTTAATACTCGGGCTCCATAACGGGTAAAATTATATCTAGAAGGGGATAATCATACCCTAATGGTTGCGAACCACTTAGCCTTGCCATATCTAACCCTGTTTCGGTCATTTCCCGGTTGATGAGGCTTAAGGTAACAATTACCTTTACACATAGCACATCTCTTTCCACTTTGAATGCCACGTTGCCATTCCATAGTCACAAGACTAATTTCAACAAACGTATAACTTCCTGAGCTCGAATGTCTCGGGAAAGGGTGTTAAGCTAAGAAAAGGTGTCTTCTCCGCCACCGACTGATATACATTATATGGAGACCACTCATTGTGATTTAGAATGCAAGGTCAGACATTCGTCCATGCAAGTTCATTCTGCGAGTGAACGAAACCAAAGGTACTTTCCTACCATATCCTGTTAGGATTAGTAGCGAATAGTCCTTGCATTGGATATTTCATAACGAAGAGACTACTGCTATTATATGTATATTGGGAGTTTTATTCCTAAATGATCAGCAAGCAGCCCTTCACTATGAAAATCCTAAATATCAATGTCTTTAACATGTTTTACTTTGAAACGTACATTGGTTCGAAATGGTTTTCGGATAGGAATCACCCAAATCCGACCCCGGTTCCTTCGAAATCCAATCATCGATAAAAAAATGATGTAATTACATGATTGTTGTTCGATTCATTCATTTCTCTTTATCAAAAATATCTTCGAGAGATATATATCTTTATAAAATATTCTTCTAGTGAATGGAATCATCATAGCCTTTCTTTTAAGATTTTTCAATCCTTTGGTTTATTTAAATATTTTTAAATCTTGGAATAATTCCAATTTATTTCGCCTCTTATTTAGGAAAACTTTAATATAAATTGTTAGAGTATCCGGGCTTTCCCTTCGATCTGTTACACCCCTCGTCTAAAAGATAAAGTGAAGGCCAGGTAAGTTCAGGGTACTGGTTGCTCCATCCCTAACCTTAGTTACACATCTTGTTTTACCTTTTAGCTCTCATAGGCGGAACAAATGTACTAGTCGTTTCCGCATACTCGATTTTTGTTAAGGAGTATTTAAACTTCCCAATAATTATTTAAAACAATTAATTATTCTTCTAAAAACATTTATAAAAGATTAGAAAGAGGATTGTTGAGTTTAAATCCATAATTCATAAGTTATTAAAAATTGTTGCAAAAGCGTTGCAAAAATTGTTACAAAAAGTGCTTTAAAAGCTATATTCTTTAAAATGACTTTTATATCATTTAGAAATCCATATTTTCAACTTAAATAATTTTTAAAATATTTTTAAAGATTTTTAGAATTTATTTCATATTTTTTTAAATATTTAAAATATCAATTTAAAACTTTGGTCACTTTACTACAAAAACGCGATTTTGTTGAAAAATTGTTTTGGACATATTTTAAAATCTACAAGATGAAATCTTGATTTTCTTTCTTTGTTGGAAAGATATAGATATAATAGTTCGGAAAATTCTTATCTCGAAGAATTCCGAGCTATATTTCACTTCGTATACTCGTTTAAACTTTGCGGCGCGAAATCGCGAAATACCGTTACGCGACGCGCATAGTTTTGACTTATTTTATGTTTTCATTCAAAATTGGTGAAAACAAGTTTAAATACTTATGGAACATTTCTAAAACATAATTAACCAAATATAAAGGTATAAATGATTCCATATCACTTTCTTTTCATTACTTTTGGAAAGTGATTTCCATGTGAAACAATGTCATATATATGTGACTTATTTTCATATTCATAATCCAATATCAACATATACAAATCCAAATCAAAATCAACATCCATATTAACATCTCATATCATAACATTTATAACTTGCATGTCATTTTAATAATATTCACAAAATGTGTGTGTGTATTATGTAACTTTTCACATATGTTTCAAAGGTTGCTACTTTCTTTTTCAAACACTTATCAAACATCATTATTATCAATCAACATTATTTTTAACCATCATAACTACTACTATAGTTTAGAGTTCTCACTTTGTTTGGTTATTCGAACGGAAAATCAGCTATAGCTCCGCTACTCGATGTATTTTGCACACGAATCTTTGAACGCTTGGACTTGAAGTGGCTCAACTTGGACTGGGGGAGGGGATGTTACTCACGGCCTTGAGTGGAGAGGGAGGGGGCTTGGTCGTGGGTGGTGGTGGTTGAAGCCATGGGTAAAGGAAGAGAATTGGAGGAGTTTTGAGGTGGTTCGATCAGAGTTTTGTTGATATTTTTCTTTGTTTTATTTTTAGGAATATTTTGGTATAATTTAATTATGGAAAGAAACCATTAAAGAAAGTAACAAATAGCTTAGAAAATGAGGAAGAAGATGTGGAAAAAAGTGAGAAAGTGTGTGTGTATTTATAGGAAAAGTTTGAAATTAAAATAATATTTTGTGAAAAGACTAAAATACCCTTTGCTTAAATTTTAAGCAAATAACTTTTTCAACACTTAACTTCATGTTTCAAATCACCACTTTATATCACTTTCACTTAAGAGATAAGTAAAGAATATAAAGATTTGTTTACTTTTTTGAAATGACATGTTTTGTCTTTTTAGTTTACTTTTGCTAATTACTTTCTAGAATTTTCTAAGTGTGTTTTCAAAAAGTAATCATGTTTAGTTAATTGCAAATCACTCTTCATATATTAAAATGTTTATAAGAATATGTACGTAAAGGTGCGATGACGTTGCGACAACTTTTAATCGACAAAACGTTGACTCTCAACAAAGTGTTTTACGGTCATATTTTGACGTTTTAGTTAAACTATTTATTTATGTAAACCAAATTTAAAAATAAATTTTTATAATTCTATTTAAAAATATAAACACTCATAAATAAATTAAAATAATTTATTTAACCATTGAAACTTACTTTTCTGAAATAAAGATTTTGTCACTTTTGTTAATATAAGCAAATGTTACTATCTCTATGTATATTTCTATTTCCAATCCTATGTATATTGTTTAAATCCTAAAACCTTATATATTTTATATTTAAAATAACTTTAAATGTTATATTTTGAGATGGTCAAATTCTGGGTCGTTATACTTGCATCGAGTCCTGAGATTATTGCTGAGGCACGATCTTGGACACGTGCATGAAAAGGCTTCCCTCGATATAAATCTAGGCAATATTCTCTTAAGGAGGATTATTTCTCGGCGAAGGGAGACTTTTACTGGACAGGATGCAATGTTTGCTTGGCTGATAAGCAAGCCTGTGATTCAGAATTCATACATGCATCACTTTAAGTTCTCAGTTCATTTCTTAGATTAAGAAGAGTGTGTAGCTTAAGCATTCAATCCTTCTTGGGTAAGACAGCTCGTCAGAGAAGTAATGTTGACCAGTTTAACCTTTTCTTTTTGGGGTTTGAGGTGGTCGGTACTCCATTGTTGTGGGCAAAAAAATTTGCATTGGGTCTTAAGCATTGGTTTGGGCTTTATTGCTTAGCCTTATCCCTGTTAGGGTTCACTTTTGAATATCTCATTGGGGTGATTCTCCTTTGTGAGAATGCCCATAAGATACGTTTGAAGTGGCAAAAGTGGAAAAGCAATCGAAGCATAAAGACCATGTTACTAGGAAAATCAAGTTTGTTCAGAAAAGAAAAGGTTGCTTAGTATGTCACTCCTATGACATATGAGAGGCATTTTGCTATGAAATGTCATCCAGCTAAAGTAAAGCGTAAGTACTTCAATTGCAATTGGCTTGATCACTTGACGAAGGACTATCCTACACTTTCGAAGGTTGAGTAAGTGATTATGACATGTGCCTTTCAGGCATTACCCGGTCCAAGTAAGCTTACGACTCAGGAAAATTGGAAGGAGCTTATGTAGTGAGGTATGCTCTATATTTGGGAACTCATTTCTGTTCCTGCCAACATTTGAGTTGTATATTTTGTCTGTTGCTGGTTACTCGGTAGATAGGCTAAGCTTGACACCTTTTATTATAAGTAAATTCTTCGATAGAGATAAACCTTGTATGAGTCACCTTAGTTGCAAAACTGAGGTAAAGCAACCAAAGTATTCCCATTTGAACTTGATGCACGAGCTTTCAAGTTGAGTAGGTTCGATCAATGAAGTGTGACTTGGATTTATGTCCCGATAAGGTTCAGTGGATGCCCAGTAATGAGAAGGTACCGAGCGGATGGCCTATAGGCATTTGTCTAGAGTCGTTCATGTTATAATTGTTTTTCTTTGTGCTAGTAAACCTCAGGTGATGGGAGTAATCCCATGTACCAAAAGAAACATTTTCTAAAGATTGGTCCATTCACGTACCAATACTTAACCTATAGTTCGAGCGTCGATTTTCTAGGTGATTTTCATAGTTAGAAAAGGGGTTTTCACTTGATTATGATAGACGATCACTTGAGTTGGATTCTTGAGCTGAGAGATTTTTGAAGCACGATCTTAATCATGGAAGGAGATTTCTATAATCAAATCAAGGAACCGGATCAGAGTTTGCATGGAAGGAGTCAGGTGACCAACCCTAATTTAACAACGAAATCTTGCAAGCAAACGAAGGCTTAGTACGGGCATCGTGTCATTTGGAATGATCTTTAGTAATTAAAAATTTTTAGTGTAGTATGATTATTATTGCATGGGATAGTTCAAAAAAGGATTTCTCGACTAGTTTTGTGGTGATTCGAATAATCTCGTGAGCGACGAGATGATACTTACCTAGGCAAACATCGTAGTATGCTTAGCATATTATCCTTATTAACATTGTGCAATAGAGATGAGTTTGAACATGAGCAAACCCAGGCAATTGTATAACTTCATTTTAATGATGATTTGATTAGTACAATTTTCTCCTCTTGAGAATGAATTTTGTTCGGAAGAAAAGGAAAGTTGAGGCATTGATTACTGGATTTATTTGAGAGTTTTGAGACCCGATAAACCTGCATATCGTATAGGTTTTCCTTTTCATAGCTTGAGTTGTAATTGGCTTTCATGTATTATATTCATGGAAGATGTTACACCACTTAGACATTTATTCCTTTTGAATGTCGAACGGACTCATAGGATTTTATGGTTTGACATGTGCGTTTGACTCTTGATGGTTACCATGTGTGTTGATATAGGCTCTTTCTGAATATTTCATTGGTTGTTGCTGCTTATGTTTACCTACTACTGTTTGATGTTGTTTTTTTTGGTTAATTATGTTGATTGGCTGATTTTGGGTGCTGTTAATTTTGTTGCTCGTTTGCATGTTTAATGATTGGTATGATAGTTATTATTGCTTATTCTTGATTGTTATGCTTTGTTAGTTGCCCTGTTACTGGTTTCTTGTTGTTTGATTGATGCTTGTCTTATGTGTTTGTATGGTAGTTATAATTTCAATTTAATATTATTCGGAGAGGGATAGCGATAGCTATCTAGAATGGATCGCATATCTTCCATGCCCATTATAGGTTTGAGATGGGATCTATACGAGTCCACTGCCTTTGGATGTGACTCGGAGTCCATGGTATATTTTGATATTGACTCACTTGAGCTTACTCTCCAATTGATTGTCATGTATGACTATAAGAGTATTGGTTGCTACACTGAAGTTATAAGTGTTTGAACTCTTTGTCTATGTAATCCTCTTTGTATAGTACAATTAGATACTTGAAAGCCGACATATAGCTATTTGAATGCTTATTTGCTTCTGTTGGCATTTAAATAGTGAGAAGCTTTCCTAAGAGAGGTATGAAATTTTAGGAATGTAGGATGACGTTAGTCATCGCATATTTCCTAGTGTGCGATGCATTCTAATTTGGGAGTTTCTGGAATGTTGATGGCATAAGGGAAGGTACTGTTGGAACTTTTCGAAACTGAGATTCAGGAAGTTTGGTTAGCCCTGTTACTTTCTCATACACAAGAGAATTTCGGGGATGAATTTTTTTAAGGAGGGGAGAATGTAACACCCTACAATTTTAACAATCGAACATTTAAACGAATAATTTAAATATTTAAATGTTAAGCAACGGAACACATCCTGTATCGATTTTTACAAACAAGCGAATTAGGAATCAATGCACCCGTAGTTGATTTCGCTTTTTCAATGTGAGTAAAATGAGTATAAACTTGTCTATATTTGAAGTCAATGGGTTATTGGAGTGGATAGTGATTTTGGAAAAAAGAGTTGAGATGAATTTGGGCTAAGTCCATTTACCTAGTCTATATGAAGCGAACCCCTTCATTATTTTCATTCTCACTTTCATTTCCACGTTCACTTTCTTCCTCTTTCTATAATCACTCCATTAATTACCCCCTTAATCCCCTAACCCTAGATCCACTAATCCATGCCCAAATAAAATCAAATAAATTCGGGTAAAACAGCCATAATTCTGCTCATGGGATTCTCTACAAACTCATGAGGGAATTATCCTGACTTCGAGTTTTGAATTTCGTTTTGGATTTCAAGATATCATGGAGAAGGGTTTTGGTGATTAGAGCTTAGCTTGCGTTTAATTAAGGTGAGTGGGATGATTCTCCTATTAAATACGTTTATTTTACTTCATTAATCTTGCATTTATGATTATTAAGTAATATAAAATGATTTGGAGATTTCTATGCTATGGTTTAGACTTGTATTCACGTTATAAACATGTTTCCCCTAGCTAATTGACTGTTTGAACCATTAATCGATATGTTTTGAAAAGTTAGTAAGACCTTATTTTGATTATGGATTAAGTAATTGGTTTTGGATGATGTTGTGATTGACTAGAGGCTAACTGTATGATATAATTAAGTGCATATCATTGATTGGCAATAATGAAACTAACTTAAATGGTTTTAGAAAGTTAGTAAGTTAATTAAGTGATTAATGAAACTTAGTTAGTACTTATAAATATTATTTAAAGTTAGAAATGATTTTTATAAGTGAATGGATTATTTATAAAAATTATTTATGAAAAGGAATGGTTTTATAGATAAAAGTAATGTTTATAAGACAAGTGATTTTATATGGCATATGAAATCCGATTAATATTTATAAAACGGTTATATGATTTTATAAATGAAGTGTATATTTTATAAAAGAGAGATGAGACTTTATAAAATAGTATAATGAGGGATACTTGATTTTAATGAAGTGATTAAATATTTTAAAATGCTATAGAGTGATTTATAAGCAAGCATGAGATTTCATGAAATGGTATGAGATTTCATAAAATGATATAAGGAATTGTTTCACTTTTATTGTAAACATTTAGTAACCAAAAGTAAGATTGGATTCAAGTAATAATTGAATTGCTTATTCAAATATATGTGTATGTATACATGCATGAGCGGGTATACGTATACATGCATTTGGAGCTAAGCGACAATTAAAAAATAGTATTGTAACTAAAATTGTGTGTTTAGTTGTTTATATACGTTTGCAATTCTTTGATTGTACAGAAATATAACTGATTACAAGTCCGTTGTGGGCATTTCACACAGCCATAGCAACTATCGCGTACGCTAAGTTGAGTGAGAGTATACTGAGCCGAGCAATCATCCCGGTGAGGTCCAAAATGCGATTTGTGTTATGTTGTGCGTTAGCGTGAACATGTGTGCATAAATATGAACGAATGAGAGTATCGACACATGTATATGCTATGCACAAGGCATGGAGGCCGGGTATGTCATTTTTGTATGTCAGAGGTAGCCGGGTCGCTATAATCGTCGGTTGAACTCTAGTCGTGCAAAGTGTGGATTTTGATATCGAAACCGGTTTTCATGTTCTTGAGAAGTCACTTCCTAAACATCAAAAAATGAACCTCGGTAGATGTTCGATGGGATAGAGGCAGGTTGTAGAAGCAAGGCGACTCATTGGGCGAAGCGTCAGAGGAAACGGCACGCAAATTAGTGTCCGTTCAGGGGATCAACTCTCTGTCCAGGCTCATTGCCTCGAAGCTGTCAGTTCAGTCAACTGAATAGGTCCATTCAGTTGACTGATCGAGAGGAAATAAGTCATCTATGCCTTGGTTCAATCGACCGAATGGAACCCTTTAATCGACTGATCTATTGTATGTTGTGCAACTTCAAAATGCGATAAATTTCGCATAAGAAGTCAGATTAAGGTGAGCTTTGGACCATTGTTCACCCTTTTTTAAGCGCTACAACCTGTAATATTTTGGTATTTTTTGGATTAATTTGATTTTGAGGCCCACGTGTGACCTACCCGGTACGTATTCCAAAACCTTGGATTTTGCGCTAGACGGGGAGGGTATGTCGAAAGAGTATTATGACATTGAGGTCATGCGTTCCATTTGGAATGTGATTTGGGTTAGTATGAGCTTTATTAGAGTTGTCTGGTGGATTTTTAGGCCATGGCGATTGGAGCCGTGCATGGCGATTTCATATGTTACATACGAAGTAAATCCGTACCTTCAGGCTTTAATCCCGGGATGCATATAGTCTAATGAATGGTATCGGTCCATGATTGCGACTGTACCCGGTATTGATCTTATATCAGTAATCCGACATTTGGATTGACCTTCTATAGGGATCGTATGTATGGATAGACAATGACAAGATATCGGTCTTCGTTTGTAATAGGAATATTTGATTGTGTAATGTTATAATCGATGTATGCATATGTATACAGTATTAGTGTTCCTTCATGGCCTCGATAGTGTATTACACGAGACACAACCTTCATCCTCTTTTTGTTGAGGGGCGTGCATTTGTTATTTGAAATCCTTGATGTCCTAGAGGGGGATGATGAAAGTTATCTACTACAGGATCCTAGAACACTTATGTTCATTATAAGGGTACGGTGGGATCCGCAAAGGTCCTAGGTATTTAGAATATCTCACATAACACCTATGCTCATTATAGAGATACGGTGATTCTAGTTACTATTAGGAATAGGTTTCGAGTATATAGAGTAGATCATAACTTATGCTCATAATAGGGGTACGGTGAGATCTACATGAGACTTGAAGCTCGGGGTCTATGGTATATTCAGATATTGACTTTATATATCTTAAACTCTCGAACGGAATCATTTGATTGCGTTAGAAGGCTGGGTACATTAGTGTACTTACTCTACTTATATGAATCGTTGGATCATGATAAGCGTCCATCGTTGACTCCGATCAGTAATGACGGGTACTGATTTATATCCCTTAGTCACCGTACATTGCTATGTATGCTTATGTTATATTAGTTAGATTATATTATCATTGTTTGTAGCATAGTGTAGGCTTATATTATCACAATTTTATCACTTCTACATTTGTATACTGCGGTTTCATTATCATAGTATGATTTACGTTTCAGTCACAATATATTAGTTGTGCTGACTCATTGGTTACATGAGTAGAGCAGGTTATGGTATGATTCCCTATTTGAAGATGGGTTTACTGTACTTGTTTATAGACAGTTCGAATTTCCCCTGAGCTACGTTTGTGGAGAGGACCGGGTTAATAGTTCCTATTTATTTGTATATAGTTTTAATATATAGTATATTGAGATAGTTCCCCTCACATCAGACTTTTTGTTTGACCCCCATTTTGTCTTTGTCTGCTTATGTCATGACAATCCTTGGGTACTCGATTGAGTTGTTCAAGAGTCAGGTACTTTTGGGGATATGCTATTAGAGTGAGCTGGAGCATTTTGGAGGCGTGGCATTGATATTTTGAGATATACTTGTTATTTCATTTGTACATGACAAACCTGTTATTTATATATGAGACTGTTGTATCAGATATTTATTTAGAACTCCATTCTATTGGGAGTTTATGTGTTCTGACAATTTGTATTGATATTCATTTATCAGTTGCTCCGCTAGTGCAGTCTCTTATATATTATCATCCTATTATGTTTATGTATATTTAGTATATTAGACGTTGTCATTCCATTGTGAGATCTTATCAATGTCTTAGTTTAGTGTTTTGTTCTAATTTTACCCTGGACGATCTGTCTTTTATAGTATTTGAAAGTCATGCGATGATGTAATGCGTCGGTTTTTGGATATTACGAAGGGCGGGTTGTTACAGTGAGTTACTTATTTTAAAATGAGAAGAAGAGATAGAGAAGAGGTAAAATGTTGGATTGGAAATAGTCCCATAACATAAAAAACAAGGGACTATATTTTTTTAAATATAGGGTCCTCAAGAGAAGGTTGGGCCCTTCAGGCACCCAATATTTGCTCTTTTGTGAGGATGGAGGTCAATCACAACCATCATAACCGCGTGCGCCGCAACCATCGTCTGCCAGATGGACTGGATCCGGTTTGGGTCCGAATTATAATTTTTGACAAAATTTATTTTAGTTGAAATGGGCCAGATCTTAACCTATTAACAAGCACAGAATTCAAAATCTAATAGATAGAAACAACGTGAGATTTGACTGTTCCAAGCAACATAGAAACTGTAGGAAACGTAACTGTTACAAATGAATGGACGCATCTTCTCACAACGAAAAGTACCCATTTGCAACTATAAACAGGAATGCCAAGAAAGTGTTTCAAATCACTTTTTATTTTCTTGTGTTTCAAAAATCCCTTCTCCTCTCTCATGTTTCATTCTAGACTATTTCATATTTGTGATACTGCTGACCACAAATTAGATACGCTTGTCAATGCTGTCAATTCAGAAGATAGTTTGAATCGATTTTGATAGTGCTATCACAATCAATTGAAGAGATTAATCATCTAGGCTCTATTCCATTTTGGGAGATGATATGTCTTAACTCATAGCACCCATTTCATTATTCAAATGAGTGGTGAAGGCAAATAACGTCTTAAGGAAAGCGTCATTGACGTGCCTTAGAGCGATCTCTACAAATTTGATTTTACCACTGCTGTGCCACTTCATCAGAAATCCTGAAATCTACACCAACAATCTTAAGACATTAAATGACAATGGCACCGCACAGTTTGAGAGAGTTCTCATCTGATTTCACCAAATTAGGAAGGTCCACTAGTGTTAATTTATGCATTGGCAGAAGAAGATGCATTTCCTATTAGCCGGACTAAAAGTAATTTATGTTCTTATAATGCCAAAGCAAAGAGGAAACAAAAAAGACTATTGTGCAAGCACGATCAAGACTAAAATAGGAGATGATCACATATGCAATGCAATGATGTATACTCTGTTCGGTATGTACTACAATAAATTAATGACCAAAGAATCTGGGATGCATCAGAGGCCAAGTATCTACTAGAGGATGCAACAAGTAAGAAATTTTTGGGTACTAAATTTTTTCACTATAAAATGACTGATGATAGACCTGTAGTAGAGCAATTCAATATATTATGCATATCCTAAACCAATTCAACCAACATAATATGAACATTGATGAGGAGATAAAAGTCTCATCCATAATAGAAAAACTTCCCTTCTCTTAGAAAGATCAAAGGAAAATCCTTAAACAAAAGAAGGAGGATATGAGTCAGGATAATCTTGCATGATATTCGCAAGTGAAAGAACAACTTAGGCAGAAAGAAATCACTGAACCAACAGCGTTTCCATCGATCCACATGGTGGAAGAAAAAGAGTAAAATAAAATCTTTGAGTACTCTTTTAATTAAAAGAGAATGTTTAGAATAAGAAAAATTTTGATAACAAGAAGGCCAAGAGTGAATGAATGCTACAATTGTGGAAAACCTAATCACTTTAAAAAAGATTGTCATTTCCTTTAAAAGAAACCTCAATCGACAAATAAAAACTTTGAGTCGTAATCACTAAAAGCAACATGATTAAAAGAGAGTCTTCTTGGTGGATCGACTCTGGTTCTACTAAGCATATTTGCAATGACAAGAGTCTATTCAAGAAACTTGAGCCATCGGAGGATGAAAATTATCTCTATATGGGATACTTAGCGAAAGCAACGGTCAAGGGAAATGGGGCAATAGACTTGGAATTCACATCTCCAAATTGATATATATTTATCCATCCCAAAAGATTTACAAGAGATTTTACATGAACCCATGGGTCAAACCAAAAACTGGTTTGCTTCCCATTTTTAAATTATCTTTCAAGATATCTAATTCCTATTTCTCTGCAATTTAATGTATTCTTCCATGTGAATGAGTAATGTTTTTCTATTGGCATAGTCCAAAAATTCTTTTTTTGATATATTTATCTTTCATCTAATTGGCCCATAGAGATTTTCCTTTCAAGAATTTCCAAAACAATTTAAGATTACATGCTGCACTTAAATCTCTAAAGTTTCTCAAACCTTGACCACCTGATTACTTTAATTTTCAAACAGTTTTCCAATTGACTTTGTGAAATTTTCTTTTCTAGATGAAGTTAGCACATATTTTCTCCAATTTTTGAATTACTTTTGTTGGAATGTTGTGAGATTACTGTCAAAACATGATAATAGTAGTGATGATTGTGTGAGTTAGTTCTAGTCTGCCAGCAAGTGAGTTGCTAAACCATCCCTCTGATTTGTCTTGTATTAAATCATGTAGTTTGGCATAGACCATGTCATTTATTTGATTCATACTAAGTGGAAGTCCTAAATATTTGACTAGCAATTCTTCCTCTTGAAATTTTAAAATATTCAAAATTTATGATTTTCTTATGCAAGCTTTACAAAAATACACTTTGCTCTCTTGCATTCATTAATATTGCAAGCCTACACACTCATTCATTTTTTCAAAAATCTGCATCAGAGTATTTGCAATATTTTCTTCTGCATACAATAAATGAGTTATACTTGGTTTTGTTCTATTTATTGTTTTTAAATTTCCTTTAACGTGTTCTATTTCCATTTGTATAGAAAAGAATTCCATTGCTATTGTGAATAAGTAAGGTGAAAAGGGATCACCCTGCCATATACCCCTATTACTATGTATAAAACCACTAGGAAATCCATTTATTAAAACAAAGTATGTAACATTGTTAATACATTCCTCTCCTAGATTACAAATTTTTTCATTAATCCCTAGTTGCTTCACCATATAAATAATAAGTTGCCTATTTATTTTATCAAAGGCCTTATGCATGTCTACTTTTATACACATTTTATTCTTACTGCCTTGGTTAAAGTTTCTAATCATTTCATGAGCTAGTAAAGTATTTTCTGCAATTATTCTACATGGTATGAAAGCAGATTGATTTTTAGAAATTGTATATTTTAGAAATATTTTTAATCTATTAAAAGAATTATAGCTATAATTTTATACATAAAACTACAATAGGAGATTGGTTTATGGTCTACAAAGTTATTAGGGATTTTAACTTTTGGAACTAATGTGATATTTGTATGTTTAGTACTTTTCAAAAAAATTCAATTTACTAAAAATTCATTTACTGCTTCAAATAGTTGATTTTTAATGTCCTCCCAGTGTACTTATAAAATTCTGCTCCAAACCTATCTAGGTTAAGACTTTATCATTGCTTGCATTAAAGATGATTTTTTTTAATATTATCCATATTTGCAGGAGTAAATAATATGTCCTGACTATTTGGATGTAATAAAAATTTCATGTTTATATTCGAAAAACTTGTTAGATATGTATCAGAATTGGATATGGTGCTATAGTAATTAATAGATTCTATTTTAATTCTAGAAATGTCATTTATTAATACACCATTAGCGTCAACTAATTTTCAAAATTGTTTTCGTGTTTCCTATTATACATTTTAGCATAAAAAACTTGCTAGCTTCATCCCCATTAGTAAGCCAGTCAACTTTAGCTTTATGCCTCATATTTATAGCTTGCATATGAAGAGCATTAACTAGCTTACTTTGAGTTTGAAAATTTTTAATAACTTGGGAAGTGTCTAAGCTATCATTATCTATATAATTCTGCTATCTCTCATATTCCTCTCTAATTTGTTTCATTTCTGCTTTGGGTTTATTTCTATTCCAAATTTTCAAATTATTTTTTGTTTGTTGTAATAGTTTACTAAATCCACATTGGGCAGTGCCCTGTACTAGAACAGTAAGATTGTTTTTTAACCACTTCTTTATATGAATTTTCAATTGTCCATCCATTCACAAATTTGAATGGAACATTTATTTTATTTGTATTATTTTTTGAAAATGAAATTTGTATTGGAGTGTGGTCACTATTTGCTTCACGAAGAGTGTTACAGTTAAAATTTAGGAAATGATTTATGAATTCTTGATTTTTCAAAATTCTGTCCAGTTTACCATGTATATTTCTATGTTTCCCAGATTTCCATATATATTTATTTCCCAAAATAACAGGTTCAGTTAGTCCTGTTCTCAAAAAAAATTATTCATTTTTTTTCTAGTTGTTTGAAAGGAATAGGGATTTACCCTCTATTTTCAAATTCATGCATAACTATATTAAAATCGCCTAATAATAACCGAGGGTTTTTCATGTTACTATTCAGCATTCCTAAATGTTTCCAAAGTACAATTCTTTCATTTTCACTATAAGAAGCATAAATAAATTTAGTTTTTATAAGTAGTCCTCCTCTATTTACACAAATACAGTGTATATATTGTGAATTTATAAAGTATTATTTCATTTGCCAAATGTTTGGGTCTCATAATACTAATATCTACCATTGCTTATAAAAAAGGGGATAAAATGTGTCTCAAAGTTGATCTTCAAAAAGCTTATGACAAAGTTAACAGAAATTTTATTATCAATATCATGAAATGCATGAATTTTCCTGCTAAATTTTGTAGGTTAATTTTTGAATGCATTAATACACCCACCTTCTCTATATTATTTCAAGGTAAACCTGAGGGTTTCATCAAGAGTAACAGGGGTATCAGACAGGGAGACCCTCTTTCTCCCTATCTTTTTACCTTAGCCATGGAATATTTTTCTATTCTAATTGATATTGAAACTATCAAAAACAATATTTCTCCAATAAATAGAGTACAACCATCCATTACTCACCTGATTTATGCTGATGATCTTATGTTGTTCTCTAAAGCTAACAAAGATAATGCAGAGGCTATTTGTGAGGTTTTTGAAAATATGTATAAATATGCTGGTCTTAAAATTAATGAATTTAAAACAAAGGCATATTTTAGTAAATACTGCAGGTACAAAAATGAAGTTCTAGATGTTCTTAAAGTAAGTGAAGGTAATCTTCCTATTAAATATCTAGGACTTCCTTTATCTACTAATCAAATAAAAGATAGTGATTGTTCCTATCTGATAGAAAAAAATCAAAACAAAATGGAAACTTGGTCATGCAAGCTTCTATCTATTGCTGGTAGAATTGAGTTAATTAAGACTGTTGTTTATGTCATTATTCTATATTGGTTTCAAACACATCACATCCCTATTGCTACAATTAAAAAAATTGAAAGCAGATGTGCTGAATTTCTTTGGGGAGGAAAATATCATAAAATCAGTTGGGATAAAGTATGCAAACCCAAAAATGAAGGTGGGCTTGGTATCAGAAACCTTAATGATCTTAGTTTAACTTGTCAGTTAAAACTTTTTTGGAGATTTATAAGTGGAGATTCTTTATGGACCAAATGGATGACATGCAAATATCTCAAAAATGGTAATTTTTGGACAGCTTTACCAAAAAATAATCAATCCAATGCTTGGAATCAAATTTTAAAATGCAGAGATTTTGGAAAATCTTTAAATCAAAGAAAATTCAAATCTGGTAATGAAACTAGTCTTTGGTTTGACCCTTGGTTTCAAAATGATTTTTTTATTAATAGGGTAGGATGGGATAATCTTGTTATTTGTGGTGAAGCTAATGCTAATGTTAATATCATAATTAAAAATAATCACTGGCAACCTCATCTTCATCCAATTACTAATCCTCATAAAAATATTATTACTAATATCCCTTTAGATCCAAATGCAGAATGTGATTATTGGAAATGGTTAGCTAGCATCAAAGGTAAGTTTTCTTTTAAGAAAACTTGGGAGCATATTAGAAACAAACAACCTACTGTTGATTGGCATAAGTGCATCTGGAACAAGGTGAATAATCCTAAGATGGCCATCTGTACATATTTTGCTATTAAAAACAGATTGCCAACTTTGGATATAATCAATAAATGGGGGAGAAATACTTCTTCACTCTGTTCCTTATGCAACTTAACAAATGAAACTGTTACTCATTTAATCACTATCTTTTATTTTGCTGAGCATGTACAACAAAAGCAGCATGGATCTTAATCAGATTATCATGGATATCTACAACCAATTTAGAAAAAAATCTCTCGAAAGAGATCTCGCTCACGTATTATTGACTACAGCAGTTTACCATATATGGAAAGAGAGAAATAATCGTACTCACAACAAGTCAAAACTGTCCAAAGAGCAAAGATGGCTAATTATAGAGAATGACAGTAGAATCATTCTTCAGAAATCTAAGAAAAAGGTTAAAGACCAAACCAAATTTGATTTCCTTGCGGATTTGTGGAGCAAAGAGGCTGGCAGCAAGTACATCGAACATTATCTCCTCAATCCGAAGGCCTATTAAACTGAATCAAGCATTCATCAGCAGCTTAATCATGGAAACAACGAGCTTTCAACCATCAATCAACATAAAGATAGCGATAATAGCTACAGATCTACAGATCTGAGTTGCGATGACATCAGATCTGTAAATCGAAGCTTTATGAACCAAAACCCAGACTCGAGAAACTACACCAGCATAATCAAAGACGACTGTAGTATGAGAAGCAAGTTTAATCAATGTCTCTCGTATTGGGAATGGGAGAAAGCAGTAGAAAAGAGAAGATGAAGGAGATCTAACATTTCGCTCTTGAGAGTCGCCATTTTTCTGGCTTTGTGTGAGTCGAAATGTTTGTCGGCAACCCTAGTTTGTTAGGGTTTTGTTTTTGAGTTTCGGGTATTGTTTGTTTACCCGTTTTTGTATTTTGGGCTGCACCATTTACCTTCTTTAAAAAAAAAAATCCACCATTGCCTCTGATTTTATTATTATTTATTATATTCCAGCTACTTAACATTCTTATTGCATACTCTTTAATTTTTCTATCTCCTACTTGTGCTCCAGTATACATATAATACTAAGTTTATGGCTACTCAATGAGCTAGTAAAATCTAGCAGTTTTTAAGGGGAATTTAATCACCTTATATTCCATGTTATAATAGACATTTCCATAAAAGTAAAAAGGATACAATAAAGGATATTTTTAAGCATAATCCTTTGCAGCCCTTCTGCCTCTCTTATTGCATGCAGTTTTATCCTAGACTTTAAGATGCTCATCCCATTTTGGGTATCTCGTGATGTACTTATTTCTGAACTCTCCTTCTTCAGCACTGTCCCCTTCATTAGCTGTAATGATTTTACTTATGTTCTTTGTTCTACACTTATTTCTTTTGCTTTTATTTTCAGGGGATGCAGACTCTGCTTGCAATCTATCCTTAATTGAAGATGTCAGACTTGGGATGTTGCATCAATGTTGTTTCTTAGATCTAATATATTTTCTTCACTGCTATTAGCTTTGTACACTATATTTATTTTCGTTGTGTCTATGTATAAACTTTAGTTGTCCTTTTAGGGGGAAGGCTCAATGACCTTTATGATATAATCTCCACTTACATGTGTTTGTTCATCCACTGCTTGTGATAGCATAGTGGTCTGTCTACATTCTCATTTTTGCATATATGCTCCTTCATTTATGACTGAATGGTGGGTCCTTGCATCCTTTTAGTACCTCATTTGAGACTTCTACTGTCTTATTTGATGATGAATCTACTATTCCAGAGACTACTATTAAGTTTTCTGTATCATTAATGCTTGCATTGTTTTCCAAATCTTTGGTTTTCAAGATTGTTTCAGCAAACGTTTCTAATTTTTCACCTGCATATTTTGTGTTTTCCTTGCCTGCATTTATTTCAGATCTAGCATTGTTTTACAAACTTACATTATGTATTACCTCAACAAATTGCATATTTTCCTTGTCTGCAACAGTAGATGCTTCTGGACCAGCGTTGCTTTCCATGTTTTCATTACAGATTTCTTTGAATAGTTGCATGTTTTCTCTGTCTGCATCGGAGATTACTTCACGCCTGCATCACTGTCCCTATTTTCATTATCGACTTCATCAATAGGTTGCATTGTTTTGTCCATACTAGAATTTTCTTTGACACTTTACAGAAATGCAGTTTTCCTGATTGTGTTCAAAGCATATACATCTATTGCATCTTGGAGGGATCCATTCATATTAAATTCTTTGTACCAAATTTTCTCCATCATGAATCGATATGTATATTTTATTTGGTAGTTCGGCATCCACTTTGATTTCAACAAGTATTCTTGCATAGCTAAGTCGTGTTTCTTTAGCAGTCTGCTCATCTAGTTTTATTAGAATGCTCACTGCACTTACAACTACACTGAATGCTTCTTTATCCCATAGCTTCAGATTTAGTTCAGGAAGTCAGATCCATATAGGAAGTGTTGATAACAGATCTTTATCAAGATTCACTTTTTTGTCCACTTTTTTAAGATTATAAGCTTTCCATAAAGAAAGTAAGGACCACCATTAATGGCTTTGTCAGAATCAGCAGGGTTTGCAAATTTTATGATAAAGAAACCATTATTTCTGGCCTATATCTCAAAATTACCTGTAGAGTTTAAACACCTTGAAATGATGATATGGTGGATGGTCGCCAAAAAAATAGGCTATAACTGAACTATTCCATTTAATTTCTATCCTCCTATTGACCTCCTCTTTCACAACTACAATCTTCCTACCATTTATGGTAATTAGGGGCAACAAAACCTAGTCAAATTCTATATTAAGTCCGTCTTTCTTTATCATTTCAGCCCAAGAAGATGGTGTTTTCATACTGTCTTTGGCCTGAATCTGAACTGTACCCTCCGATCTTGGAGCAGGAATCACCTTTCCCAATCTTAATGCTACGATAGCCAGATCTTGGAATGAATCATTTCTTTAAATGGTATGGTTGAGTTCTTGGCTTTTCTAAGGCTTTTGATTGCTGTAATTAGCGATTTTTCGGCGACTCACAAGTTGGAACCCATCTTCATCCATTATAGGTCGAATTGCCTTAGGGTTTGGTTGTGAAAGGGGATTGAGTGGAGGAGGGAGATTATGAGCATTTTGCCCCTTGATTTGATCAAAGGCAGCTATTAGAGAGTTTCAATTGAGTTTTTTTACATCTTCTCCACCATCATGTAAGTTTGACTATAGCATATATGTCACAGTTTTATCAATTGTGCTTAATCTAAAATCATCTTACTTTCTCACTTTGTATCTATAAACTTTATTGATCCTTGCAATACTTAACTACAATTTGTCCATCCGCTGATGATATCTTACTGAATATACGATAACTATGTTTCTTAACTTTTCATTATGCTATTATCCCAATTGTAACATCCTGCCTATTCGACCCCTGAATATCGATACTGATACATCCACGGTATTCATGTTAAACACTCAAGTGCCAGAAAGACAGATTGTAAGGGTAAAATAAAAAGAAAAGAAACTTAATAAGAAAGGAGGAACACAATATCAGAATCCCATAGAGGAATGATAACATATGATATTAAAAGACTGTACAAAAATCACTCTAAGATAAAAAGCATTTCAGAGTCATAATTCGAAATACTATCATCAGCTTGGACAATTATAATAGCTTATTCTCAAAATTGTTGATACGTACAATATAGTAATGAAGCAGAAATAAGAACATGACGGTAGGTGAAACATCAGCTCGTCTCCTCGAGCTCCACTAAACATCCAACTAAAATATGTCTTTCTCAAACTACTCAAAAGAGCACACGAGGAATTTAGAGAAAACAAAAACTACATGTCAGACCTAAGTCTAGTATCAGACCTACGGATCGCGAATCTCTACAGGATTCGTGCATCTCGAACAAATCTCGAATATCCATATAAATTCCAGCATCTCAAACAGATCACAAACCTCTTCCAAAACATAGATCATGTATATGGTTTTGAAGTGGCTACGGTTTCGAGTCATCTTATATAAGTACACTCCCCCATTCACCGAATGCTCCAATACCAATCAATGGATTTTTGGTCAACTCAACCCCGATTCTCTCGGAAATAAATAGACAATACATAAGGGTGGAGATCATCTCCTTTCCGAATGGATTTCCTTATCTTTTTGTCCTAGAAGAGAAAGACGCGTAAATGTGCAATATAGCATCTTTAAAGATAATCGTACCATATGACTCTTGTGTTTCTACTAGATATTCCTTAAGTTATTTTGGTCAAATTCAACAACAATGAGAATGGTAAACCAAGTCCCATATGTTTATCACGTTTCTGATCTTCTCAATTCACACTATCACTAGGTCAAGAGTGAAGCTGGTAGGTTATAGCACGATTACTTCTACACCCTACTCAGATCATCATTCTTAACTATCATAGACAGAAACAAGTCTACTTTGTCGACTTTAGTGCTAAATACATGACTAAATACTTTCCTTAAACAATTAAACACACAAAGCACGATTAATTCACACAAAGCACTATTAAGTCACACAAAGCACGATCAAGTCACACAAATGACATCTAATATCCTTTTTATTTAATTAATCCTCTACTAATTAAGCCTCTTTTATTTGTAAAACTCCTTTTATCCAATAAAACTTCTAATTGATTAAACTCCTAACAAATTAAACTCGTAATTAATTAAACTCCTTTATTAATTAATTGTAACAACCCGCATATTTTACGATTGTATATTTAAATGTTTTATTTAAATATAGCATCGTTAATCGGATTAAAGTCCAAAATGTTACTTTTTGTAAACTGTCAAATTGGGACTCGAGACCACTTTCATTGAGTCCAAAATGGTGTTTACAACTTTTTTGAGTATAAACATCGATATGTTTGGAGTTGAGTAGAATTTGCTATTTTTCTACTTGGGCTTTGGGTTTGGGTTTCAGTTCATTAACCCATCTAATACCCTAACACTCCACTCAACTCCTCTTCATTCACTCATTCCTTTTTCTAACACTCTAGCTCAAGAGAAATGGGGGGAAAAAGATTGGAAATCTAAATTCCAAACCCTAGATTGATTAGGAAACTCGAGTTCTTGCTCCAAAATCAAAGAGAAGCTTAGGTAAGCATCCTCTTCATCTTCTCCATCTCCATCTCTCTTCAATTTCAAAAATTCCTAAACCCTAACTTAGGAAATATTCTTCTTATGAGCTTAGATTGAAGCTTCTTGAGTCATTGTTGAAGAGGAATTGATCTTAGCTTGTTTTAGAGCTTCTCGCTTGAGTTTTTGAGTTAAAGGTGAGTTCTTTAACTCACATCTACGTCTATAGCTATCATTGTTGTTAGGTATGAATTCCTAACATTTGTGCATATTCATTTGCTTTTGATTTGAATTGATTTTGTGAATTTTCCAAATTTTGGTGTTTTAGTCCAATTTTATGAAAATCCTATTATGGATGTTTGGACATTGATATTTGGGGTGTATCGAAGAGTCTTTAAGGCTGGGTTGTCGCTTGACGTAAATCCTTAGTCATCGTTGCTCGTTCGATCGCTCCCGATACGTTTTGGCCACTTTGGCCTAGGCAAATTGTTGCCCAGACCAGTTGACCAGACGTCTGGTGACCAAGTCCAGACGTATGGTTTGGACCGGGAGCAAAAACTTATGCACGCAGAATTAAAAAAAAAGAGCAGAGACTAATTCCAGACGTCTGAAATACAGGACCAGACGTCTAGATGGGTCTCAGACGTTTGACTTTAAGTTTCAAACGTCTGGGGGTTCTTTGGATTATTTCCAGAGAACAAATCCAGACGTCTGGATTCTAAACCAGACGTCTAGTCATGGCTCAGACGTCTGTTTTGATATTCCGGACGTCTGGGTGGTTTTCTGAACTATTTCCAGAAAACAAATCCAGACGTCTGGATTCCAAACCAGACATCTAGAAACGTTCACCTTTGCCTATTTAGGCTGTTTTGTGTGGATTTCCTATTTTAATCGATTTTTGTTGATCCGGATAGTTGTCATCACTTATTATCGACTTTGATGACTTCTTTCTTTGGATTTTTGGGAATATCCGTTTGACGGATTTGATATCGATTTTTATGGATTGAATTCATATTTTCGTATGTGAATCTTTGGCGATTGATTGTTTTTACAATCATTTTTGTGATTTGTCGCTTTCAAATACAAAGGTTTCTATACTACTAGTAAATATTCAAACTCTTTCACAAAGATGTTTTCAACTCTATTTTAATACAAATCTCGTATATAAAATCATTTTCCAATCTATTAGTATATACAAACCTTTACCTCATTCGTATGAGAAATCTAATTAAACAGCTTAGTAAAACAAGTGGTATGAAACGCTTGCGTTTACTTCGTCGGTTAATTCTTGTACTTGTTCGATTGAACTCTTGTGACAATTTTCTAGTGGAAATCTACAATTTGTTCATAAATATTTAAGTTAAGCTAGGGTTATGGGACATGAAGCTAAACTCGTTTATTTACTAGCTTAGTGTAATTTACACTTATCGATCAATGATGATCCTTTGGTGATTTAGACTAGCGATGTGCGATGTCTCTTCGTCCGCATGGGGGACTATACCCCGTACTATTGAGCTTCATCTTATTTTTTATAGGCTTGCGACCTACGGGCTTTATGGAGTTCAGTTCATCGGGCGTACCGTTATTGCACTACGTCGTTGTTCCGAATTATTTGGGTTTCGGGATCATCGGGCATACCATTATTGCACTACGTCGTTGTTCCGAATTATTTGAGTTTCGGGATCATTTGGCGTACCGTTATTGCACTACGTCGTTGTTCCGAAATATTTGAGTTTCAGGTTCCTCGGGCGTACCGTTATTACACTACGCCGTTGCACTGGCTTTATGGTTAGCGACCACGGAATAGCGTTCTGTTTGTGTTACACGTGTTGGTGAGTTTTCATGTTCCCGTTTGTGATAGGCCTTCCCTTTTTTGTGATTTCTGAATTTCTAGTTGATGATTTCTAGAATTTGTGTTTCACTAATTTTCGTGGATTGGCATTGATATGCTTTGTCAATATTTGTGTTTTGGTGATTTATTTAAAGAATATGTGATTTTTTTTGTGCTTTGAGATTCTTGAGATATTGTATGATTTTTGTTGTTATTTGATGTATACTTGTCACGGTATGGCATTATTGTTATCATACGTTTTTGGTCATATCTCTTATCCTATCTCATTTTATCTGATATTTATAGCTAGACTGATCCGTTTATTATTTTCTTCTTAAAATAATACTCGGGTCAGACCGATGTATTTCAGGTGCCCCTGCTTGACTTCTTATCAGGGTTCATCATCTGATTTTTGGCTAACTACTTTAGATTAGTAGTTTTTGTTATTATACATTTGAGATATAGACTACTTGATGTATAATTATTCTTTTATCTAGCACTTGTATCTATTCTTTTGTGATGTAGTGGATCTTGTTTGACGACTACTTTGATGTACACTTTTATGTGTTATATTCATATCTGTTTCCGCCTTTGTGATATGAATATCTGTGACTGATTTGTGTTATGTTTATTTCTATATTTGTTTCCGAAAGCCACATAGCCACTGTGTGGTAGCTTTGAGTTTGTATTTGATATGTCGGATTTCCTCTTGAAACGCAATGTAACTTATATTATCTGACATATTGGTACTCGCAAGCAATTACACAGATGGTCGCTCCTCAACAGCCTTATTCTTCGTGCTAGTCGACGGCATTACCCCGTAGTGTCCTTGGCTAGCGTGAGTATAGAGGTGGGGCGTCACAGCTTGGTATCAGAGCCAAATTTTGGAACAATGTAGAATAATCTAGCAAGGATCATTGTCCTAAGTCTCTCTTAGGAATCGTGCCATACGATTTAATTCGAGTCTTCGTATCGTTCTATCCTATTTCTTTTTATGATGCCTTGTTTTATCAATCAAGTTTGTTTGATATTCATTCTGTGAATAACCTTTTTCCTCTTCTTTCTTTCTTAAAGAAGAGAAATGGTTAGACCAGGTCGTCCCAGCGCCGGTCAATCCAGTGCTACTCCTCAGGATGGAGTATTTATGTCAGCTCAACAACTTTTAGATCTTGTGAACAATGCCCAAGCTGCCGGACCCGTTCCAGCACCTACTCACCCCAAATCTGGGTTTGCACGCTTGTGCAGAGATTATACCGCTTTGGGTGGAAGGCCATTCAAGGGATCCGAAAACGTTATAGAAATCCAAGCTTGGCTTAGATCATGCGATCGCATCTTTTCTCGCATGAATCTTATTGATCTTCATCGAGTCCAAGTGGCTTCTAGCATGCTCCAAGAAAGAGCATTAGATTGGTATGAGCTTTTGGTTTCTGAGATTATCGAAGCGGATCTTACTTGGGAGCGATTCCGGGAAAGATTCGAATTGAAGTTTGTGCCGGAGGCTGAAAAAGTAACTTTAGCCCGACGCTTTTTTGACCTTGTTCAAGGTGAACCTTCTGTGGTAGATTATGTCGCATCTTTTGAATCTCTCTCTAAATATGGGGTCGAATATATTAATACCCCATTGAAGAAAAATCAGAGGTTCGTCTATGGGTTGAATAAGAACCTCAAAAAGCCTTTACTTCTGAAACTGGAAGTTTCTTTCGATCGGCTTATAGATATCGCTCTTCGGCTTGAAAAGGCCGATAGAGTAAGTGATGTTGAAGTTATGCGTGCTAAACAGAACTTCAACAATAACATGAAGAGGCCTATTAAGTTCAAAGGCCCCAATCCCAACAAGAAAGGGAAGCAAGAAGCTTCGGTAGCAAAGACTCCTACCTCTAGTCGTGGACGATGCTACAATTGTGGTCTTACGGACCACTATGCAAATGAGTGCCCAAAACCTTTTTTGTCGTTATTGCAAAAGTTCGGGTCATCTTTTATCCTCATGCCTCAAACTTCCAAACAAGAAAGAGGGAAAGCTAAATGTTGTGCAAGCTCCTAGTGACACTTCTCTTGGTTAAGGTATTTTCTATCCTTGATGACATTAATTTGTTTTGTGATTATCCTATTCGAGTTCTTTTTGATACTGGTTTATTATTTTATATCAAAAGAACTTGTTGATCCTTTTTCTTTAAATATTATGGGCTTGATGACTTCACTGAGAATTGCGAATCCGGTTGGTGGATCCGCAACCCTTATTTTACTTTGTGAAAAATGTCGAGATTATTTTGTGTGGTTATTCTTTCTGAGCCGATTTGCATGTTATGCGCTACTTAGGTTTTAGAAATGATTTTAGCAACGGATTGGCTTAATCGATATTAAGCCCATATCCTATGCCCTGAGAGGACTTTCCATCTCCGACATTCTCGATCTGTTAAGCAGATTTCTATTGTTTTTAATGATTTTGATTTCCAAATTCGGTGACATCATTTTATTCTTTAAACCCACTTGATGAGGAAAGTATTATTTCTCCCATTCAAGTAGTTTGTGAATTTTCCGGTATATTTGAGCTTGTCTTAGGATTATCACCTAAGCAATCTATTGAGTGGTGCTAAGGTCTTTTCAACTAGACCTTGCCACCAGTTTTCATCAGCTACGAGTTGCGGAGGATAGCGTTCCCCTTACCGCATTCCGCACTCATTGTGATTCTTATAAGTGGTTTGTTATGTCATTCGGTTTGACGAACCTTCTACCTTGTTTCGTCCATCTTATGAATCGAGTATTCTACGAATATCTCGATGAGTTTATCCTTGTATTTATTGATTACAACAATTTAAAATTTACAAATCTTTTTAATAAGATATTTATAAGTATGATTGGATTTTGTTCTTAAAATGAGCAAAGAATATTTGTAAATTTTCTAAGAGACCTGTTTATCATATAGAAGATGGTTTTGTGTTGTTTTGCCCATTGAGTGCTTTAAGAATTCTGGTCGATGCGCTTGATCAACGTTATCGGTAGGAATCTCCTAAACGCTATGATGAGACAGTCAGACACAATAAATTGACTTGTAAAAAGTAATTTTTTCTAAAAAGATGATTATATAAAGTTAATTATAATTTTGAATGTCTTAGCTTTTCGGGAAAGAGGATCAATTGAAAGAACTATTTTCCGATGCTCCAATTCTTGTGATTCCTGAAGGGGAACCAAGATTTTATTGTTTATACCGATACTAGTCGTATTGGTTTGAATGTCGTTCTCATGCAAAAGGGAACGCGTTATCGCCTATGCTTCTTGACAATTAAAGCTTGTCGAGACTAGATATGTCATTCATGATCTGGTGCTCGCGGCTATTATTTTCGCCCTTAGAATTTGGCGTCATTATCTTTTGGGAGAGAAATTTTTTCTCTACACCGATCATAAATCTTTGAAGTATTTATTTTCTCAAAAGGAACTTAATTTGTATCAACAACATTGGCTCGAGTTCCTTGCATCTTATGATCTTGTTATTCTTTATACTCCCGGAAGGGGAAATCGTGCTGCCGATGCCCTTAGTCGTAAGCAACAAGCGGTACTTTCCATGATGATATCCGAATGGAATGATCTCGAGACTTTACTTGTGAGATTCGAGATCGTGAATCCAATTCATGTTCATCTCTTGTTTTGTGTAGCCTTGAGGCTCATCCTTCTCTTTTGGACCGTACCTCTTTTGGCTAAACTCTGTGTCAAAGAAATTGTTAAATTGCATGGAGTTTCTACTTCTATTGTTAGCGATCGTGATCCATTATTTACTAGTGGATTTTTGGAAAGGTCTTTAAAAGCTTTGGGAACAAAGCTTAATTCTGGCATCGCTTATCATCCTCAGTCCGATGGACAAACCGAGCGTGTGAATCAAACTCTTGAAGATCTCCTTCGTGCATGTGTTCTTGATTTTGGTGGAAGTAGGGAAGATCATATTTCTCTTGTTGAGTTTTCTTCCTATAATAGCTTCCAATCTAGTATTGGTATGGTACCTTTCGAGGTACTCTACGAAAGGCCGTGTCGATCTCCTTCATGTTGGCTTGAAGCCGGTGAAAAGCTGGTTTTAGGTCCAGATTTTATTTGTGTTTCACCTATGAGGGGTGTTGTGCGTTTCAGTCGATCGGGAAAGTTAGCACCTCGATATGTTGGTCCATTTCCCATCACCGAACGCATTTGTTCTATGGCTTATCTCCTTTTTATTACCGGTTCAATTTTCTGCTATTCATGAGGTTTTCCACGTCTCTCAATTACGGAAATACCTTAGGGATTTCGATTCTATTCTTGAGTCCGGTGTAATTGAAGAAATTGAGGTTTCACATAATTTGACTTATGAGCCACATTCTATTCGTATCATTGCTTCGGAGGTTAAACACCTTCGAAATAAAGATGTTTTTCTTGTGAAAGTTCAATGGTCCTTAAATCCTAAGGATTTCTCTTGGGAATATTAAGGATTCATCGAGCAAACACATCCGGACTTACTCTTTCGTACTCTTTATGGTGAACTTCTTATTTCAAATTTTCTTTTGTGTTAATATGCTTTTATGGTTGTTACTCTTTATTTTCCTCTTAATTATTGCGAGGACGCAATTTCTTTAAGGAGGGGAGTCTGTAACAACCCGCATATTTTACAATTGTATATTTAAATGTTTTATTTAAATATAGCATCGTTAATCGGATTAAAGTCTAAAATGTTAATTTTTGTAAACCGTCAAATTGGGACTCGAGACCACTTCCATTGAGTCCAAAATGGCATTTACAACTTTTTTGAGTATAAACATCGATATGTTTGGAGTTGAGTAGAATTTGCTATTTTTCTACTTGGGCTTTGGGTTTGGATTTCAGCCAATTAACCTATCTAATACCCTAACACTCCACTCAACTCCTCTTCATTCACTCATTCCTTTTCCTAACACTCTAGCTTAAGAGAAATGGGGGAAAAAGATTGGAAATAGAAATTCCAAACCCTAGATTGATTAGGAAACTCGAGTTCTTGCTCCAAAATCAAAGAGAAGCTTAGGTAAGCATCCTCTTCATCTTCTCCATCTCCATCTCTCTTCACTTTCAGAAATTCCTAAACCCTAACTTAGGAAATATTCTTCTTATGAGCTTAGATTGAAGCTTCTTGAGTCATTGTTGAAGAGGAATTGATCTTAGCTTGTTTTAGAGCTTCTCGCTTGAGTTTTTGAGTTAAAGGTGAGTTCTTTAACTCACATCTACGTCTATAGCTATCATTGTTGTTAGGTATGAATTCCTAACATTTGTGTATATTCATTTGCTTTTGATTTGAATTGATTTGGTGAATTTTCCAAATTTTGGTGTTTTAGTCCAATTTTATGAAAATCCTATTATGGATGTTTGGACATTGATATTTGGGGTGTATCGAAGAGCCTTTAAGGCTGGGTTGTCGCTTGACGTAAATCCTTAGTCATCGTTGCTCGTCCGATCGCTCCCGATACGTTTTGGCCACTTTGGCCTAGGCAAATTGTTGCCCAGACCAGGTGACCAGACGTCTGGTGACCAAGTCCAGACGTTTGGTTTGGACCTGGAGCAAAAACATATGCACGCAGAATAAAAAAAAGAGCAGAAACTAATTCCAGGCGTCTGAAATACAGGACCAGACGTCTGGATGGGTCTCAGACGTCAGACTTTAAGTTTTAGACGTCTGGGGGTTCTCTGGATTATTTCCAGAGAACAAATCCAAACGTCTGGATTCTAAACCAGACATCTGGTCATGGCTCAGACGTCTGTTTTGATATTCTGGACGTCTGGGTGGTTTTCTGTACTATTTCCAGAAAACAAATCCAAATGTCTGGATTCCAAACCAGACGTCTGGAAACGTTCATTTTTGCCTATTTAGGCTGTTTTGTGTGGATTTCCTATTTTAATCGATTTTTGTTGATCCGGATAGTTGTCATCACTTATTATCGACTTTGATGACTTCTTTCTTTGGATTTTTGGGAATATCCGTTTGACGGATTTGATATCGATTTTTATGGATTGAATTCACATTTTCGTATGTGAATCTTTGGCGATTGATTTTTTTTACAATCATTTTTGTGATTTGTCACTTTCAAATACAAAGGTTTCTATACTAGTAGTAAATATTCAAACTCTTTCACAAAGATGTTTTCAACTCTATTTTAATACAAATCTCGTATATAAAATCGTTTTCCAATCTATTAGTATATACAAACCTTTACCTCATTCGTATGAGAAATCTAATTAAACGGCTTAGTAAAATAAGTGGTATGAAATGCTTGCGTTTACTTCGTCGGTTAGTTCTTGTACTTGTTCGATTGAACTCTTGTGACAATTTTTGAGTGGAAATCTACAGTTGTTCATAAATAATTAAGTTAAGCTAGTGGTTATGGGACATGAAGCTAAACTCATTTATTTACTAGCTTAGTGTAATTTACACTTATCGATCAATGATGATCCTTTGGTGATTTAGACTAGCGATGTGCGATGTCTTTTTGTCTGCGTGGGGGACTGTACCCCATACTATTGAGCTTCGTCTCATTTTTTATAGGCTAGCGACCTACGGGCTTTATGGAGTTTGGTTCATCGGGCGTACCGTTATTGCACTACGTCATTGTTCCGAATTATTTGAGTTTCGGGATCATCGGGCGAACCGTTATTGCACTACGTCGTTGTTCCAAATTATTTGAGTTTCGGGATCATCGGGCGTACCGTTATTGCACTATGTCGTTGTTCCGAAATATTTGAGTTTTAGGTTCCTCGGGTGTACCGTTATTGCACTACGCCGTTGCACCGGCTTTATGGTTAGCGACCATGGAATAGCGTTCCATTTGTGGTACACGTGTTGGTGAGTTTTCATGCTCCCGTTTGTGATAGGCCTTCCCCTTTTTGTGATTTCTGGATTTCTAGTTGATGATTTCTAGAATTTGTGTTTCACCAATTTTCGTGGATTGGCATTGATATGCTTTGTCAATATTTGTGTTTTGGTGAATTATTTAAAGAATATGTGATTCTTTTTGGTGCTTTGAGATTCTTGAGATATTGTATGATTTTTGTTGTTATTTGATGTATACTTGTCATGGTATGGCATTATTGTTATCATACGTTTTTGGTCATATCTCTTATCCTATCTCATTTTATCTGATATTTATAGCTAGACTGATCCGTTTATTATTTTCTTTTTAAAATAAAACTCGGGTTAGACCGAGGTATTTCAGGTGCCCCTGCTTGACTTCTTATCAGGTTTCATCATCTGATTTTTGGCTAACTACTTTAGTAGTTTTTGTTATTATACATTTGAGATATAGACTCCTTGATGTATAATTATTCTTTTGTCTAGCACATGTATCTATTCTTTTGTGATGTAGTGAATCTTGTTTGACCACTACTTTGATGTACACTTTTATGTGTTATATTCATATATGTTTCCGCCTTTGTGATATGAATATCTGTGACTGATTTGTGTTATGTTTATTTCTATATTTGTTTCTGAATGCCTCATAGCCACTGTGTGGTAGCTTTGAGTTTGTATTTGATATGTCGGATTTTCACTTGAAACGAAATGTAACTTATATTATCTGACATATCGGTACTCGCACAAAGCAATTACACAGATGGTCGCTCCTCAACAGCCTTATTCTTTGTGCTAGTCGACGGCATTACCCCGTAGTGTCCTTGGCTAGCGTGAGTATAGAGGTGGGTGTCACATTAATACTCCTTTATCAATTAAAACTTCCTTTATTATTTAATACTCCTTTATCAATTATTAAAACTTCCTTTATTAATTAATACTCCTTTATTAATTAAAACTTCCTTTTTCTACTTGTATATATTTTTTAAACACCTTTATAAAAGATATATACATGCATTCTTCTATTCCACTATTTATTTGTACTATTTTTCAATACATCAAAATGTATTTATATACTCATCTCAAATGGTATAAGTATATTCACAAATCATTAACAAGATCCCTAACTTGAAACCTTTACCTTTTCTATTTTTTCCCAAAAATTCCATCACTACGCCATAGATGACCTTCTACAACATTTTTATAAGGTGTTGCCAGCTAAAATGTTGCGACAGCTATAAAATTTTGGTCCTACTGCAACGTTGTATTTTTGGTGTTACCTTAGCCATGAAAATGTGTTGCTCTAGCCAAACAAGTGTAACAACACGATGCAACATTTTTATATAGTGTTGCTATAGATATATTCTAATTAAAAAAATTTAAAAAAAATTACACCTCAGCGATCCACACCATTAGTTAAAACAAAATCTCAACCATTCATCCACTATCTACTACGTTTCCTTTATTTTCCACTGACATTTTCATTCACGCGCTTCCTTTTCATTTCGTTCTCCCCCAAATCGTATAAACAAAAATTAGGGATTTTTGTTCTACCCCGATCTATTCCTTTTTGCCTTAATTTCCTATTCCTCCAGCAGAGCCTGTAATCGCAACTCCAATCCACATCTTCTAATTCGCATCGTGCTTAGGGATTGCAAGTGGAAAATCTGTTCGTCAGTGGTGACTTCGAGATTCAGAAATTGACGAAATCGCAACTCCAATCGTGCTTAGGGATTGCAAGTGGAAAATATGTTTGTAAGTAGCTCTGATTTATTTCTTTGAAATTCTTGGGATGATTTGTGTTGTTTCGATGCGTTTGCCAGTGATGAAGTAGGTGTAATTTATATGGCTTTCGAACCCTAATTTCTCTGATTTCACGAAAGCTTCGGTCTTGATTGTTGCATTGAATTCTTTGAGTTGAATGATTTTTCCCTTGCACATTTGGGTCTTCTCATTTTATTTGTAAAAAAATGTATATAAATTGGACACGATCTTAAAATTAGTTAAGTCATGTCTTACAAAAATAATAGTTTGTTAATACAAATGAATTTGTGCCTGCTTATGCATCTGAATTAACCGTTCACAGATGTAGCACGAATAGTGTTTGTTAAAATTAACCTGACATCGGTAAATACAACTTAATTAACAATATAATGCTGCAACTAAAAAAAAGAGTACTCAATCTACAAATATAATGCTGTGTATGCAAAAGTAGTGAGGGATAAAGGAAGTTTACCGATGCATGGTTGTTGAAGTTTGATATTGGTTTGCTTCTGGAAGGATTATGGTGCAGGAGTACTGTTGGATTTGGGTTTGAGGTGATTTGTGGAGGTGGAGATGGCGAAGATACTATTTCTTGATATTGCAAGTGAAAATATATGATTGCTATAATCAAAATCAAAATGTTGTATCTACAGTGCATACAGATTGCTGTACATGTATTTCTTGGTCATGTTATGTTGCTTGCTGTGTTGAGTACTACTTTGTGCACTTGGCTTCTCCTTTGTGCATTTTTGCCTGAACTGTTGCTTGCTGTCTTCCATACTGTCTTGTATCCATGTGTTGCATTCATGTTTGGCTTATGCACTTGTGAACAGTTGACTTGTGCACTGTTTTGCTGCTACACTGGTTGACTGGGCCCTGAGTTGAATCCAGTCAATGACTCGGGTTTGACCTTCTGCCATGTCCATTTTTGTGGGAATTTCCGATCGTCCATGAGATAAAAAATGGGAAACGGCCTTGTGATATATGCAGTGATACACTGTGTATATCACAGGTTGTCCATGCAAATATTTGGTCCCTGTCAGAAAAAAATATGAAAAGAAACAACCAAATACCTAAGGCAAATAATATTACAAAAATATTTTCATTTTCTGTTCGAGTTAAATATTATTTTCTAGATTACTGCTTTTGAATTATATGTGACAGGTATTGATGACTGGATAGCTGGATACAAGCTTGAAGACAGAGTCAAATCAAATGTGCATGAGCTTGAAGACAGGTTTCAAAGAAGGCTCGATCTTCCGAAATCGGATGAATCCCCACCGGGACTGTAGGGACCCGGACCCCCGCCGGCGCTGCGCCCGGACCCGCTACTCGGCTCGCCTTCGGCTCGGCACTCGGCTCGTCATATATTTGTCAGTGTCGGTGTTTGTATAAATTGAAACTGCATATGTAATGAGTGAACTGTGTGATGTAGTGAGGAATATTTGTATATGTGAATATCAGTGTTATATATCATTGAATTGTAAAATAGTGGAGTCAGGAATTTGTACTATTTGAAATGTTGAAATAAAATATTTATTTAAATAAATTACTGTTTGAATATCAAATTCTGTGCAATAGCATTTTATTAAATAAATATTCATTTTTATTAAAAAATCAAATATGCTCTACATTGTGGGCCCCACAAATTCAGAAAGTTAATATCTATAGCAACATTTTGGAATGTTGCTACAGACACCTATGGATGTTGCTATAGACCCAAATAGGGTTCTATTGCTACAATATTACTTATGTTGCCTTAGATAGTTAAAATGTTGCCTTTGAGGTCTAAGGCAACGGCAAAAATTGCATCACCCGAAAAGTGTTGCCATAGACCTATGGCAACATTTTTTGGGCCTGACCCAACATTTTTTTTGTGTTGCAGAAGGCCATTTATGGCGTAGTGCATCCATGTTATCTCCTTTAAAATACCCATTTAAAAGGTCTTATTACATTCAAAAATCTATTAAATAGATTAAGGCAAATGTTACGTAAACATTGCCACAACAACCCAAAACCACTTCTCTTATAATTATCTTTAAAACATTCTTTTCAAAGATTTAAATATATTCATAAGTATAATAAAAAAGAGCTAAAGAAAAATGTTGTTAACACATTGTTATAAACAACCCAAAATCATTCCATACGTGTTATTGTCTTTAAAAACGTTCTTTTAAAGATCTAAGTATGTCTACATTTTTTACACAAGGTAATATATTTATACTAACTTTACAAAACCATTTATTATAACATAAGTGTTGTAATCCAAAGCCTCTCTTATTCCTTTTGTAAAATATTTACACACTAAATGTGTAAAGAACAATCGAATATATATTTTTATAATATATTCACATTTTAGCCAATTTAACATATGTTAAACACAAGGGATTTCAAAGTGCGGTTTATAACGACTATTTCACGTCAAACATTCACAACACACTTCAACTTCACATATAACATTTCAAACATGTAAACAATAAGTCTTAGCTACGATACATGTTTTATATGATTATAAGTGAGATGATACTACATATAATGTTGTCACTTGCTTTCCAAAACAAAGAGAGGTTCAAAAGTAATAGCTTGCATTGTTATCTATTTTATTTTATATTTTAACACAACAAACATTATATACACAACATATACAAATTAAATGGTGAGCTAACTCACCCAAGTCCAAGCCAAACCAAGACGTAGATAATCTAACTATGAGTGCAACGGCGAAGACGGCGTCTCGATTGGACCTTGCATGCAAAAGATATGGATTTTATATGAATTGGGATTTATTAAAATAATTAATTTACTTAATTATTGACCAAATCACCTTCTTCAATATAATCCCTCCTTCTTCCTTAATTCAATTTTACTTTCGCCTGTACATGCACAACCCCCAAAACCCATGTACGCATCTCTCTAACTCGAGCAATAATCCATGAAACAACGCATCACCATCTCCGACGAACTCCCCTTCGTAAGCTCTGCACCATGCACCCCACCTCATGAAGCTCGATCAACTCCTCTTGGGCGTGACCTATAGCCAATCATAGCACTTTCGAATGATTCATTTTGCCTTGGAGCATCGGAGTTCCTTCGACCAGGGCCAATCGACTTCTCTTATCGCCCCGAGTCCAACGCCATCATTGATTTCACCTATGGTGCCCTCTTATAAATCGAGACATATGCCACGTCGTTCACTGTTCCAATATGATGCGATGCCCAAGACCATGCCGCACCACCCCAAACAATCACCATTAACTCGTCTCCTCAAGTGAATCACAACGCCACTCTCGTTCTTTCCTATCTCTTCCATAATCTCCACTAATGTCAAATCCTAGTTACGGCCAGACAATTTAAACATGGAAAACAATACCATACTCACTCTCGCCTATACAGATTCGAAGCCCTCACTTCCCCGACTCCAACGGATCCAACATTGTTGATTTTCGCACCTTGTAGCTCTCAAAACAATTAAAGATTTATGGCGATTGTGTTATTTTGTTTACAGGAGAAAAAGGCTAAGGAAAATAATGAAGAGGGAGAAAAGGGTAGTGGGACGTTATTTATAATAAAATATATATTATTATTAATTTTCTCAAATAAATCGACACACGTTTCGAGTTCATACGATCACATGAGACATCGGATCGCTATGAAACTCGTCGGCATACATCACCTCACTATTTCGATCCTAATGGCACTAGTTTCATCAAATTCTAAGACAGTGCCCCAACGTGATAATTTCACGCATTTTGAGGCCATTTATCGATAAAATAATTTCAATCACATTATCAATATTTCTTCGAAATATCTATTTTTAAACAAATTTTGAAAACAAATTTCTTATCATTAGTTATTATTTAAAAAAGGGTTAACAAGATTATTAAATCAATTTAACCACATTAAATCCAAGAATTCAAATATTTAAATTACTCATATATTTAAATACGAAGAGTTCGAAATTTCGAGTCATTACATTCCCCCACTTAGAATATTTCATCATCGAATTTTCAACACGAGCAACAGAAGAAAACGATCGCAAATCCGTACTTAACAGTATTATAATTACTACAAACAAAGCTCACAATTTGCTCTAGTTCAAAAATCCTCTTATCACACAAGGACGATAAACAATCCACTAAGCGTACCTGCAATAACCCTGCTTTCTACCATGTATAAATAAATAAATTTAACTAAAATTAAAGTGTTCAAATTCGATTTGTGGTAAGTAATATTTTGAAAATAAATCCTTACTTATTTGAAGTCTAGCTAATAAATGATTTTATTTTAATATATTGAATTAAATTAATAAATCCTTTTTGAATAATATATTGGAATTAAATAAAATGTTTTAATTAATTATAAGTATTTTAAAATGTAAATAATTTTTTATATAATTGAAATAAATTGAGTAATTATCGAAACAAAGAAGCGTATATCTATGTAAATTTGTTTGAAATAAATTTACAAATCAATAAAAGATTATTTAAAAGAAAAAAAAAGGATAATAATAATAATATGGGTCAAGAAATCAAAGCCTAAACCTATCAAGCCCATTCAAACACTTTTTCCTTTTCTCTATAATACTTCCTTTTCTTTTTCATTGGCCGAAACCAAAGTCGTGCCTTATTTTAAAAAAGCCTCGGCACTAATTTTTTCCAAATGGAAATCGCGACATTAGGAAATAAAAGAATATGTATTTGATCACATGAGGTGATGCAAGCGGAAACGTGGATGGTGACACAAAGAGAGGTGCTGTATGGGGGTGAATAGCCGAGGCAACATTGCGACCTGGTGGTGGCTTTAGTGATGTCTCGATTCAGGCGCGCGCGACATCAAGCTGGTAGGCTGTAACGACCCTAATTTTGATTTACATTATTTAGGATATATAATTAGTTAAATTAAATAAAATAGTGTGATGATTAAGGGATTGATATTTGTGTTAATAAAAAGGTAGCCATGCCATATAACAACTGAATTAAAGAGGGACTAAAATAAAATAGGTAAGGCAAATAGATAAGGGGTAAAACATGAATAAGTATATTCTTATACCCTAAACCCTTAGGCCATTCATTCTACACGTTCATTTGAAAAAATTAAACATAAAAGGCCGGTCACCATTAAGGAAGAACAAGAAGAAGATAAAGCAATCAAAGGAAGGAAGCTTAATCAATTCAAAACCATTCTCAAATCTAACCTCCTTAATCACAAAGCTAAGGCGAATAATGACTACATCTCATGTTTTTGATTGTTTTCTATTTTAGATTAAATCCGAACTATTTTGCAAGGTTTTGCCATGTTTTTTACTGTTAAATTGGATATATATGCTTGTTGATGATTTATGCTAATTCATATGAATTTTTTGATATGTTTTAATGTGAAAACCCTATTAAATGACTCCAAATGCCTTACAATTTAAGAATAAGATCAGAAATGATATTTTAGAGATGGTTTTCAATTTTCATAATTTTCTAAATTAATGTGGATCTAATATTAATTTTCTAGTGAATAAAATGGTTATTTGGGTTTAAATTAATTACGGATAATATATGTATGTTTTGTGTCAGAAATTAATATATGTTAGAAAACATATTAAAAATGATTTATGAGAATTTTTATAGATTTTTCCTAAGTGCTTTATTAAGTATATAAAATTATTTAAGGTATGTGACTTAAATGTTTTATATATTTATAAAAGGAGAAGGGGCATTTTGTAAATAGCTTAATTTGTTTATTTCAGAAATTTCGATAGTACTTTTAGAAAAGAAATTAGCAACCAATCATGTTTTGACAAACAAGGTAGGTTAGCTGAAAAGAATTGTTTTAAAATGTTAAAAATCAGTTCATACATGTTTTTTACATGTTTCACCACTTTCGGCACCTAGCCTTTGACATCTTACTTCCGCCTCCATCTCCATCGAAACCAAAGCACAGGGTATCAAAGACTTGGTACGTAGTGAATTGGACATAGGAGAAAGGTACTGGGTCGAAACAAGGGGTTCCAAAGGGGTCGAAGCCTTATTTTGTTTTTAAATGAAAATGCGCTCGCTTTGCTTTCGAAAGGAATGCCTTCGACTTGATTAGCTGTCGACTGGGTCAAATTGTTTTTAAAGGAATGGTTTCGAAAGTGATTGCGCCTTTTTTTAAGTAAATGCTTTTAAAGGGGTCGAAACCCCTTGCTACCGCTTTCCACCTTTCGAAGCAAATGGTTTCAAAGGGTTACTTAATTTTTAAAATTTAGCCACTTCTCCAATGCTTTTGAAGGGTTTATTTCGACACCATCACTTCTTTACTTAGGAAATAGCTTTCGAAAGAGTGCTTTCGACTTAGTTGTTTTATGACCCTTTTGTTCTATTGAAAGTTAAACTCAATAGGTTTTGAAAGGAATAGTTCCAATGGTTTCGAAAGGTTTTAAATGGAAGGTTCCAATGTTTTCGAAAGGCAATGTTTATAGTGTTTTGATAAGAGGATGTCTAAGGTTTTAAAGCTTTCGAAAGAAAAGTTGTTCAATGTTTTCGAAAGGTATGTTTTGACCTTTCGGCCTAAGGTTATAAAGAAAAGTAGTTACTTGGTTTCAAAAGGCGTACTTTCAAAGGTTTAAATGTTTTCATCAACAAAGTTTTGTGCAAAGTATATATAACATGGCAAAGTGATTTGAGTAAAGCATAGAGTATATTTTCCTTGTTTAAAGTACGATTTAAGGTTTAAATCAATTTGAGAGAAAATGTTTTCATGGAAATTTTTAAGGGAAGATGACCCTAAGTAAAATGACTTAGAAATTAGAATACCAGATGGGACTAGTATAAGGTCGCGCCCTATACATTAGCTATTAGCCCTTAGCTAATTTAGTCCAAATTTCCATTGTGTAAGGCTTTGTCACAGGTAAGACTAAAATGATGTTACACATAGAAAGGAATATACAGAGTGAGGATAGGTTATTGGTGAGCCCGCAAAACCATTAGGATCGATTGACCTTGGGAGAAGTAAGTTAGGGACAGACCGTCCAGAAAAGGAGTGTCTAACAAAAGTTAGATTATTTGTTTATATTGTCTGGTAGGACCGAGTTAGCCAATGGTTAGTAGTTAGCCAAATAAAACTATAGTGTTCAAACATATAGTCCATTTGTTACCTGATTTGTATGCATACAAGATATTACTTAATTGTTTTAACCATTTCTAGTTGTAGGATTAAGATTTGCAAAAAATATGTTTTAAAAGGATATTAGTGAAGGGAAACCCATTTCGCTAAGCGGCGTGGTCTCACTTAATATCAAATAACCGAGATGTATAATATTATTCACACCATGCTTTATGTCTGACTCAAAGTTTATGTTTTCCCCCTTAAACTCTCGGGTGCTTAAAGTTGATTTGAGTAGGCTGAGGGTTGAGGATTGATAGGTTTTAGTAGGTGGTTGAATAAAGCTTCTAAAGACGAGCATGAGGCTAAAGTTAGCTATTCAAGAGTTGTTATGTTTTATTTCCACTGTGTTGTATTAAGTCTCTTATGACTATTTAGTACTCTGGTCATCCAATGGAGCATCTTCATATGTCTCTCTTGGCGTATTTTGTAATAATTATACTTGATCTGAACCTAGAAAACGTTTGGGATTATGTAACTTGGAATATAAAATGTTGTTTTGAAATTTAATCAGAAAAGTGTTTTAATCCGTGATGATTTTATTTCATATTCAAGTGCTTTTGATATTATGGATACCATTAACATTACCGTATTTGGTCACCGGAAGTTAATACTATAGATGACTGCAGCATCTGTAGCGCTTAGCTTCGGGCCTCCAAATAAGGTATGTTACAACTTGGTATCAGAGAATAGGTTTATGAAAAAATTTAAACTAAAATGATTTTTGAAAACATAATCCTAAGGAAATAGAGATAAGATCGGAGTATAGGATAACGTTAATTGTACTTGTATTTTCTATATATAAGTATACGATATATCTTTATTATCCTATCTCCCTTAGGCTATTCTTCTGTATCTTACGAAGGCTCGAATGCAGATATGAAAGCTAGAGGTGGAAGAGTTAACCTTGATGGGGGAAGCACCACAACTAATGGAAATGCCAGACCAAATACCAGAAGGAACCCAGGTCAGGCACAAGTTGGAAATGTGGGTGCTGGAGTCCCGTAAGTTGACATGGGAGCAATGTATCAGTTCTTTGCCAACATGAGGCAAGCGAGAGTTGCTGCTGGGGTAGTTAGAGGAGGAAATCAAGAAGCTCCAGTGGTCAACAACTATGCTATTCTGAGTAGATATTATGCTCTATTGGGAGGAAAGTCATTTATTGGTACTGAAGATGCAATCGAAGTAGAGAATTGGCTGCATCATTGCGAGATGATTTTCGCTGATTTAAGGCTCAATGATGAGTAGAAGAGAAGGCTTGCTTCTATACAGTTATAAGGAGCAGCGCTGTACTGGTGTAGCGGCGTTGCAGTTGGAGTTAATGAGGAGACAATGACATGGGATGAGTTTAAGAGGAGGTTTGAGGAGAGGATTATGTCAGAGATTGCTAAGTCCACTCTACTCAGGAAGTTTGCTGAGTTGGAGCAGGGAGACATGACTATGCTGGAGTAATCAACAAGGTTTGAGGAGCTAGCGAGATATAGTTATGCTACGTTGAATACTGTGATTAAGAGGAATGAGAAATTCATTAGGAGGTTGAAGCCTGAGCTTGCTAGGGCTATGCTCACACATTAGGGATCCATGTGATGTTGTAGTTAAGATGGCATGGAGACACAAAGAGATGCTTGATTTTCTTTAAAGAAATAAGGAAAAGGAGGTTCGAGTATAGCTGAGTCAGAAAAGGAAGTTTTTCCACAAGAAAGGAGCTCAAAAGGGAGTAGCTGCTAAGAAGAGAAAGGCAGAGGTTGTCTACTATAAATGTGACAAGAAAGGGCATTGTGCAAATGAATGTCGCTCGGGTGATGGAAAGAAGGTGATCGGGAAGAAGAATATCGGGTGCTTCAACTGAGATCAAATTGGACATTACAAGAACCAATGCAAGGAGCCTGCTAAGGATGGGAAGGGAAAAGTATATGCATTGGAGCCAGATACCTCGAGGCCAACATCAGAGGAAAAAGGAAAATCTGTGTTGGGAGGTACGCTTATGATTCATGCTATGTTAGTTAGCATTCTATTAGATACCGGTGCATCACATTCTTTTATATCTCATTGTTTGGTAGATAAGCTTAACTTAGAACCCTCATATTTAGTTACTTCCTTAAGGGTTGCTAATCTGATAGGAGGTTATGCGACACTTGGGATGAAGTGTGACCACCTAGAGATTGAATTGTTAGGTCACACCATCTTTTGCAGTTTGCATGTGTTTGATTTCTAGAGTTCGGAATTATTTTGGGTATGGATTGGTTAAGTAAATATGATGCTAGGATATTTTTTCCATAATAAGAAAATATCGGTTAGACATCCTGACTGTAGTGATCGGATTTTATACTCCGTAGAAAACCCTAGTTTTGAGGTTAATGCTTTATTGGGTGTTGTGGAGGTAGAAGACGAGTAGAGTCGAGTTTTTGTTGTTAGAGAATTCGCGATGTCTTTGAACCTGTAGTAGGACTACCACCGAAACGAGCCATTGAGTTTCAGATAGATTTGGTACCAGGAGCAGAACCATTAAGTAGACCACCAAGCAGGATGATACCTACCGAGATGAAGGAGCTAAAGGTGTAGTTGGTGGATTTGGAAGGCAAGAATTTTATCCAACATAGTAGTTTGCCTTGGGGAGCAGCCACAATGTTTTCCAAGAAGCCGAATAGATTGTTAAGGTTGTGTATCAATTATCGTAAGTTGAATGAGAAGACATTAAAGAATCGATATCCGTTACCTAGAATTGATGATTTGTTCGATCAGTTGAGTGGGGCTAAAGTATTTTCCCAATTGGATTTGGCGACAAGATTCCATCAGTTGCAGTAGTAGAGGATAGTATTCTTTTGATGGCATTTAGAACCAGGTATGGATTGTACGAATGGTTAGTAATGCCGTTCAGACTAACTAATGCGCCAGCATTCTTTGTAGATTTAATGAACCAAATTTTCCGAGAGCTTTTGGATAGGTTCGTGTTGGTTTTCATAGATGATATTTTGATATACTCTAAGGATGAAAGGGAGCATGAAGTTCATCTTAGAGTGGTGCTTGAGACGCTGAGGTAGCATCAACTGAAGGCGAAATTTTTGAAGTGTCATTTTTGGATAAAGGAAGTGAAGTTTCTTGGTCATATAGTCTCAGAAAAAGGGTTGTCTATAGATTCAACTAAGATCAAAGCGGTGAATAATTGGAAGAGACCCGAGACAGTGACTGAGATAAAGAGTTTTCTTGGATTAGTGGGGTATTACCGGAGATTCATAAAAGATTTTCGCGGATAGCAGCACCGATGACTAAGCTAACGCGAAAGGATGTAAGGTTTGTTTGGAACGATAAGTGAGAGGAAGCATTCCAGAGCTTGAAACACTTATTGACTAATGAACCTGTGTTAGTTGTTTCGAAATGGAATCAGGACTTAGTAGTGTATACAGATGCTTGTGGAACTGGTTTAGGAGCTGTGTTAATGCAAAGAGGTAAAGTGATTTCCTATGCTTCTCGACAGCTTAGACCACATGAGGTTAAGTACCCAATTCACGATTTGGAATTAACCGCGGTGATTTTTTGCTTTAAAGGTGTGGAGACATTATCTCTTGGGAGAGGGATTCAAGTTATACACGGATCATAGGTCGTTGAAGTATTTATTCTCTCATAAGGAGTTGAATATGAGACTATAGAGGTGGTTGGAGTTTTAACCACTTATGATTTTGGTATTGAGTACACACCAGGAAAAGGCAATAAGTTTGCAGATGCACTAAGCAGAAAACATCAGAATGCAGAGTTGGCAATGATAGCAGAGTGGAAAGATTTAGAAGCATTGACTTCATGTAGAGAATAGTGGAGATCTCAGAGTAGTTCCGGTAGGAAGACTGTTATGTTGTCATGTTTAGAAGTTCGACCAATTATGATTGAAAGGATTGCTTCTAAGCAAGGAGAGGATCCAATATTAGTAGAACGGATCATAAGGTTAAGGGATGGAACAGATAGCGATGACTTGAAAGATTTTAGTCTTGACCAGAATGGGTGGTTAAGGAAGAAAGAAAGGTTATGTGTTCCGAATGTAGGAAGCATTAGGAAGGAAGTTCTTGAAGAACGTCATCGTTCAAAGTTCATTATTCATCCGGAAGGAGCTAAGATGTATCGGGATATGTAGAGAAGTTTCTTCTAGGAAGGTATGAAGAGGGATGTAGGCCTATGGGTGAAGTAGTGTCTGAACTATTAACAGGTATAAGCCGAATATCAGAAACCAAGTGGGTTGCTTCATCCTTTAGATGTCCGGTATGGAAATGGGATTCTATCTCAATGGATTTTATCGATGGGTTTCCAAGATCAAATCAAGGAAATGAAATTATATGGGTCATAGTGGATAAACTGACCAAGAGTGCCCATTTCATTCCAGTTAAGTCAACTAGGATGGCACCTGTTTTGGCTAAGTTATTTATGAAGAATATAGTTAGACTGCGAGGGATTACTAGTAGTATAGTAAGTGATAGAGATTCATTATTCACTAGTGAGTTCTGGAGAAGTCTACAAGAAATTTTAGGAACCAAGCTCAAGATGAGTACCGCTTACCATCCACAGACTGATGGGCAAACAGAAAGAGCTAACAAAGTCTTGGAAGATTTGTTACGAGCTTGTGTGTTAGATTTTGGGGGATCATGGGATTTGGAGGCAAGCTGATGTGTACGTCGAGAGAAGGTGGCGATGACGATTGAATTTGTGCGTGTGAATGGGAGCGGTTGTGGTTTGGTTACGTGGTGATGTCTAGTGGTGCCATGGTTTGTATGAGTGCTTAGCAAGAGAAGTTGATCGATGTAGGGGGGCTGCGTAGGTATGGTGTTTAGGTTGTGATGAATGAGGGATTTTGCTTGATAATTCAGTGAGTTACTAAACTCATAACTATATTTAAATCATATTGCTAGATATGTGTTTGTTCCATAAATGGGTTGAATTGATTGGTTAAATTTTTTATTTGGAATTAGTTGTCGTTTGGATGATGTTGAGATAGTGATTGTGTTAGTTGAAAGTGTCAATTTATAAACGAAACTATATCCATTTGTGAATTGAACTAAATGTCTATTTGTATATCGATGTGCATATTTTATAGGTGATTGGAGTTCAATGGAACTCGACACAGGTAACACGATAAATTCGTAGTGTCAATTGGTTGATAAATATTTTAGAGCAATTTTACACCATAATTTACATATGTTGATATTTATTTATTTTCTTATTTTAAAAAGATGTTTAAAATGTTTTGAAAGTTTATTTAAGGATTTTGATATTTTATTAAGAGTATTTTATAAATAATTTATTAAATTTTATTCCACTTAGATATATATATATATACATATGAATAAAATTTCAATTATAAACATAAATATGATTTTCTTTTGTTTTTAACTCTTTTTAAATTCAATACTATAATATATTATAAGTTTGAAGTTGTTTTAAAGCCAAGATAAAATATATTGGTATTTTATAAATTATATTTTGAAAGTAATAATACTATTTTAAAGACATTTTCCCAATTTATATTTGTGTGTTCATAAATTATTTAGTGGTTTAAGTTACAAATATTTTGAATTTAAAATGATGGATTAGAATTATATTTAAAGGGTTTAAATAAAAGAAGAATTATTTTAATAGTTATAAATTATTTAAAAATAGAATTTAATCATACAAAATTATATAATAATTTCTATAAATTATGTTTGATTCGTTAAATGATTTTGGATGTTTTATATGTATATCAACAAGGATTTGAAAGTAATTATAGCGTTAAATCCTTATTTTTGGTATTATAATAATAGTGTGAAATTATTTAATATATAAATGTTTTTAATTGTTTTATTAGTTCTAGAATATAAAATTTGATTGAAGAAAAGTTTTATTTAAAATTAATAAATTATTGAAAAGAAAGTTTTATTAGATTTAGATAATTATTTAAAGATTATAAAATTTCTGAAAATAAGAAATATTTTTTGTTACATCATAATTTCTATAAAGTACAAATTTTGAATATTCCAAGGAAAATTCCTTGGTTGTAATTCCGAGACCCATCGCCAAGTTTCCAACGAGAGCTTAAGAACCGGACTTAGTATCCGAGAATATATAGACCAAGAGCATGAGTCAAAGTGTCGATTGAGATCAAGTTCATCGTCCAGCTAAGACAAGAAGCTTAACCGAGGGCAGTAGTTTTCGAAACCAAAAGTATTTCAGCAAGTATCAGCAATCAATGGCTCAGATAGCCCAGGTCGAAACCAACAGTTATTCTAAATATAAGATATCCAAGGAGCTATATATAAAAAGCATCATGTCTAGAGTCTGCATCAAAATGCACTCAACCATATGAAGACAAGCATTCACATCTAAGCCGAACATAGCAAGCCAGGTCATCAATCCAAGGAGAAGGCTCTCCATCAATGGCGTCACGACATATTGGCTATAAATAGACGGCAATCCCAAGGCGTAGGGATCTTCTAAAAAAAGAAAATTGAGACATAAAATAATATTGTGTTTTCCTATATTAGAGCTCTACTTAAAAACTCATTAATGGCGGAAATGCACAATCTCAATGTAAAAAGTCTCTTGACTAGATAAGAGTAACTAAATAAGGAAAGGACAATGGATGTAGGGAGTTTCAACCTGAATCACTATAAAAGTCTCAGTGTTATCTACATTCTGCACTATACCTTCTCTACATTTGTTATCGCGGCTCACGGTCCAACATTATGTAACCTGAATTAGATTAAATCATCTCTCGACAATCTTTTCGTTGAGTCCAATATTCCAACTCGTTTCTGGAGCTATACCTTCGAACCTCAGGGTATTGGTGTAGACAAAAATTTGCACCAACATTTTTAATGCAAGAAGGAGGGCTCAAACCCCCGAACCTTGTTTCCTTTCGTAAATCCAATGGAACGTTTCAGTCAGTTATGTCCAGTTCCAAAAACGAAGAATCCTTCTCAGAGCAACCCCTTAATTTTCACGTTAATCTCATTGAAGAAGAATCCAATGAAAGGTTGGTCACCCTTGTTTTGGAGAAAGGGAATAGCAAAGAATATGATCATGTCTATGTGCTTCAAGCTTCTCAAATCAGGTAGCTTTTGGAATGTCTTTCAGACTCTCTCCAGGGGTCGGTTCAACTATGGAAGATGGTTAAGACCCTGAATGTTGAAGTTAGGAATCTTTCCACTGAATTGTTGAAATATGAAGGTTTGGTTTCTTCCAATAAAAGAGCCCTCTTGGCCACTAAGAATGGTGAATCTCGAAAGAAGTTGAAGCGCGATCAGGTTCTTACTCCAATCAACCAAAGCTTATCTCAGATACTCTTGGAGACTCGTGAAGACTTTTCTTATCCGGATTATCCTCCAGTATAGAAAGAAGACCCAAAGAGTGAGAAATATTATATCTATAATTTGACAAACAGGCACCATATGGATGAATGCCGAAAGCTTTCTTACGCAGTCGAGAAACTCATATAGAAAACAGGGTTAACCAAATTTATTAAACGTTAGTTTGGATATTTTGCTTCAAAATAATTTTCTTGTCATGTTTCTATGACTCTAGGAAAAGTCCATGTAACTTCTACCAAACGAACATATATGGTGCTTTTCTACAAAGATGAAGTTGCAAGAAGAATCCTTTTTATCAAATTCTCACGGCAAAATGGAAGATACTAGTTCTGTTGACATGCTCTTCTCTATTATAACCTCTTTTTGCTAAAGTTTCAACTCTAAAGGGCACCTCATGGTCTCGAATTTCTTAAAGTTTAATCATAAAGTCTACGCTTCTTCCAATACCTTTTTCCTTCAGCATAACCTGTCTGCTAAGCTTTTACTCGGAGGATGCATTCGAATCTTAGCACCTACAGTATCTCTTTTGGTATGTCTTCTCTCCTTAATAACTTTAGCATTTCATACTTGCATTTAGAATTTAAAAATTGAACTCTTCCATCAATCTGACGAGATTGATGAAGACTTTCACTTTTTCTAAAAATATCGATTCTATCGATAGTGTAAGGCCATATAAACTGGGTTTAAAAGGACGTTGAAAAGTATAATGCATGCTGATAGTGAGTCATGGTCAAGTAGTACCATGCATTGGTAGATTACCAATTGATTAGAATATTGGGTAGATTCCCAATCGTAGTGAGCCATGGTCAAGTAGTACCATGCATCGAGTAGATTACCAATTAGGTTAGAATGTTGGTTAGATTTCCAATAGTAGTGAGCCTGGTTAGGTAGTACCATGCATCGGGTAGATTCCCAATTAGATTAGCATATTGGGTAGATTCCCAATAGTAACGAGCCATGGTCAAGTAGTACCGTGCATCGGACAGATTCCAAATTAGATTAGAATGTTGGATAGGTTCCCAATAATAAAGAGTCATGGACAAATAGTACCATGCATAATATTAGAAATAGGTTGATTCCCAATACGAATAGAATGCTAGGAAAGGGTTCCTAAGGTAAGGTATTGAGTAGATTCTCGATAAACCGAGAAGAGGTAAAGATAAGCATAGAATCAGAATAAAACAAAACTCATGATTGTGCTGCTAGGTTGGTTCCGGACAAGAATCCAATACTAAAATTCGGTTGGAACCGAGACCCCATATACCAAGGGCAAGATATACCCCCCAGAAAGAAGATTCTAAAGCACACTCAAGCAAAGTTGACAACGCAAGAAATACAATCGAAAAAAGTGAAATTCCTTTACATATAGTTTGTCCAAGAAGATGTTACAAGGGATAAGCCGAAAGGAACACCTAAAGAAACAATATTACAGAAACTGATTACAAAATTAAGGGCATCAGAGGATAAAGTATAAAAACGAAAGGGGGATATCATTCCAAATGAGTAAGCCGAGGTGGAAAGTCAGGGCCCTTCGGAACAATCTCAGTACCATAATCTCGGAAGGAATTTATTAGTAACATCATCCTTAGCCTCTTTTCCTCCCCTCATCCAAAAAGAATGGTGATGTTATATCCCGAGGTCAGATATCGACTTAGGGTTTATTCCTCTCAGAAGTAAGGCGGATATTAATTTTTAGACCTAGCCTTGACTCAAGGAAATTGCTCTTAATCTCAAAGCCCTTAAGAGTTACGTTTAGCTTCTGAAATTCTGCTACCTTGTCCTCATAAGATTGGTAAAGGAATGCATAGTCTTGCTGAGTTTTTAAGTAGATCAGGCAGGATACTCCCTAAGGAGCATCAACTCAATGTTAGAAAAGAGGAAAATGGGAAATTAAAAAAAAATCAATATCGGCTACTCTAGCTTGAAGTATTATGTGACAATTGCGTCATACAAAGTCGAAAGTTAATTCAAACATTATAAAGTCATCACAAAAGTTGATTCAAAATTTATACAAGCCAAAAGTTATATCACTACAAGAACAAGTTACGATATAATTTCTTTAAGACTATTATCAAGAGTGTCTTCTTGTACCTCCCCGTTAGAAGAAGTAGCTTCCTCTTCCTCCTTTACCACGAGCTCAGCTTCATCCTCCACCATGACCCCGGTCTCCTTTTCTTTTCTGTGTTCCTCGTACCTCTTAGCAAAGTTGGCTTCTAATATGGTAGCATTTTTTCGAAGATAGGTTAGAGAAAAAGGGAGGTTTTGGTCTTGGAGGTGAGCATAAGCATCAAATAAGACTTGGAAGGCTCGTGTGATGGCCTCCTTCTCATACTCTTCTCTAGTAATGTAAAATTCTTTATCAACCACCCCGGCCTCGGCTTTCTCCAACCTCTCATCCCTTTCCATTAAGGCATACTCGAGAGTCTCAATCTTGCGATCCTTCTCTCCAACATCCCTACTTGATTCCTCTACTTGGGCATTCACCACCTGAGTTTTAGCTTTAAGTTCCGCAAACTCCATTTTCGTTGCTTTGGCATTGTCCATCGTCTCCTCCATTTTCAGTCACCCATGTTGAAGGGCAGAGATTTCCGCCACTATCTAAAAACAACATAATAAGAACACATGTTGAAGTCATAAACTCACCAAAAAAAAATTCATTCCTACTTTAATGCTCTCCCAGAGGCTATACTCAATTGCCTTTCGAATTCCTGAGGTAGAGGTTAGAATTCTAGAATGTGCTTTGATGGCATAGGAAAGGTCACCTTCAAAGGCAGCTCTCGTAATTTCTATTTCTTGCTTGTTTTTTCTCAGCAAGTAGACCCGAATCTTTTCCCTTAGAGCCTTCGGCTTTAGAGGGTCTGGAGACCTTTTGCATCTTTGAGCCCAGAGTATCTTTGCCAGTAGGCAACAACTCGAACCTCTTCTTGACTGCCTTTCCCTTATCAAGGGAGTCGGCCTTTATAGAAGAAGAAGTCACTGTAACAAGGAGAAAGTGATAAAGCTAAAATCAAAATCAAGACTAAGTTGTACTAAGAACATAAGACAAGACTAGTTTAATGGTTAAAAAGTGAAACCCTTAGTCTCGCTTTCCCTGGAATTGGATTCGGTTTCTTCTTCGCTATCAACAACTACAGTAGAGACTTTTTTGTACTTCCTACAGGCTTTAAGTCTAGTAAATTTAGTGAAAGGAAGTAGCAGACATCAAACTTTCAGTTTGCCTTCCGTAAGAATCAATTGTCGGTATCGTTATAAAGTAGGAATCTTCTTGACTTCCTTATACCTAATCCTTAAATTAATTAGTGATAGTTGGGTTACCACTCTTCTCAGGTCTCACTATTTGAGATTTAATAAAATAAGGAAACACAAGCTAGAATACGGATAAAACTAAAAGAAGGTGAAGTATCAAAGAACATACAAGCATTATTGAAAAAGGTGGCTATTCGATCAGAAGGAGCCTTGATGAAAAACAACTGGTGTGGCGTTATTTTGTTGGATGGATCCTGTAGGGGAGATGGCCTTAAAAATTTGAGGAAATACATAGAAAATTCCCCAATGGATTTGGACACTAGCAAGTTGAACATGTAATTGACCTCGAAAACAGATATTTCCCGATAGCCTTTTTCGAAATACAAAATCGTCATAGCAGATAAAGTCGAATAGGAAGTAGTCAAGGGTTCAAAGGGATTAATATGATAGAATTCCAAAACATCAACAAACAAAGGGGCAAGAGGCAAGAAGATTCTGTGTTCTAAATGTTCTATGGACCACATAAAATTCCCCGATGGAGGACTGCTAAAATGCATCCCGGGGCCATGAGCAATCGTCTTGACTCCTATAATCCCATAAGTAGACAAAATTTCATCGAGGTCTTGTTGGACTTTGATAGGAGCGTCCATTTCTAACCTAAGAAAAGGGAGGGATGATGTATCTATTTGTTAAAAGAAAATTGGCATGAACCCTAAAACAAGAATTAAGAAAGTTAAAATCGGTAAAAAGCTAAGTCTAATTCTTGATTAAGCAACAAAAGGAGAGGGTATCGATGATATTGGCAATCTTAATAAGGATAATAAAAATGAAAAGAACTTACCGGTTCAAAAGCGAAGTTCAAAGAAAGGATCGAAGAAAGCTTGAAAATATCGACGACAATTTTACAATTCAAACAGGGTAAAAGAGGAGAGGAAAAGGAAAAGATTGTTTATATTAAAAAGAACGGCGCAGATTGAAGAGAGAGAATCTTTCCACCTTAGATTTAATTTAACAGATGTACATAAGAGAAATATCAAAAGGTCACCTCATCAGATGCCAAGTCATCCTTGTAGAGGAAAAGAGAAATGCTTTTTGAAGATAACCAATCAGCTTCCAACATTTATACTCACATTTAATGCAAGATCAGAACCCGTCTCTTCAATGATCTAGTCCTAAATGATCATTTATGAATCCATACTACAAATACCATCTTGACCTCACGGTCCTAGATTAGATTTCGCCTCTCTACATTCAAACATTTTCGCTTATCACTTGGTATAGATGGCTTCAAATGATAAGCACGATTTCAAAAAGTTTTGACCTCTCGGTCTCGAATTAGATTTCGCCTCTTGGCACTCAAACAATTTTTCTTATCACTTAGTCTAGAGCCTCCAAGTGATAAGCACGATTTCAAAAAGTTTAGACCTCATGATCTCGAATTAGATTTTGCCTCTCGACACTCAAACAATTTTGCTTATCACTTAGTATAGAGGCTTCAAGTGATAAGCACGATTTCAAAAAGTTTAGATCTCACGATCTCGAAATAGATTTCGCCTCTCGGCACTCAAATAATTTGTTTTTCACTTAGTCTAGATGGCTTCATGTAATAAACACGATTTCAAAAAGTTTTGACCTCAAAGTCTCAAATTAGATTTCACCTTATGGCACTCAACAATTTTGCTTATCGCTTATTCTAGATAGCCTCAAGTGATAAGCGTGATTTCAAAATTTTTTGACCTCATGGTCCCAAATTAGATTTCGCCTATCAGCACTGAAACAATTTCGCTTAACATTCAGTCTAGATGGCTTCAAGTGATAAGCATGATTTTAAAAAGTTTTGAACTCATGGTCTCGAATTAGATATCACCTCTCGGCACTCAAACAATTTCGCTTATCACTTAGTCTAGATGGCTTCAAGTGATAAGCACGATTTCAAAAAAAATTGACCTCACGGTCTCAAATTAGATTTCGCTTCTCGGCACTCAAACAATTTCGTTTATCACTAGTCTAGATAGCTTCAAGTGACAAGCACGATTTCAAAAAGTTTTGACCTCAAGGTCTCAAATTAGATTTCGTCTCTCAACACTCAAACAAATTTTCTTATTACTTAGTCTATATGACTTCAAGTGACAAGCACGCTTTCAAAATTTTAGACCTCGTGGTCCGATTAAAACCATATCTTCTGGCCTAAAATTTAAATTAGATTTCAAGCAAGATAGCCTAGTTTTCTCATAATAATGTACAAATGTAGGCATTATACCCCCACTAATAGATTTCGAACTCATTTCCTATGTAAAACCAGCTCCAGATGACTAAAGCGTGATATTGATGTATTTTTTGCCTCTAGGCATTAATTTCAATTTCCCAAAAGCCTTTAGATAAGGTTAGATTTCAAACTATTTTCAAAACCCTCTAACCAAGGTTAAATCTTTATAAGTTGTTTAGGAAAAGAAGTGCTTTCAAAATTCCTCAAAATGCCACTTTTCCCGAAAGCTCAGGATCAACCTCTAGATGGGAAGAGAAAAAACAAGCCAAGTATTAAGCCTATATGACGCTATTCTGTCCAAAGTCCATCTCATATCAATCATATGAGGTGAACTTTAGCGGTCATGTGTTACACCATAATTTCTACAAAGTACAAATTTCGAATATTCGAAAAGAAAATTCCTTTGCTTGTAATTCCGAGATCCATTGCTTGGTTTCAAATGAGAGGTTAAACACCAGACTTAGTATCTGAGAATATGTTGACCAAGAGCATGAGTCAAAGTGTCAATCGAGGTCAAGATTATCATCCAGCTAAGACAAGAAGCTTAACCGAGGGCAGCAGTTGTCGGAACCAGAAGTATTTCAGCAAGTATGAGCAACCAACGACTCAAATAGCCCATGCCAAAACCAACAGTTATGATAAACAAAAGATATCCCAGAATCTATATATAAAAAGCATCATGTCAGTAGTCCACGTCAAAATGCACTCAACTGATGATGACAAACGTTCACATCTAAGCTGCAGATAGCAAGCCAGATCATCAATTCAAGGAGAAGGCTCTCCACTAATGGCGTCGTGGCATATTGGCTATAAATAGGCAGCAATCCCAAGGCGTTGGGATCTTCTAGCAAAAAAAAGAAAATTGAGACATAAAATAACATTGTACTTTCTTATATTAGAGGTCTACTTAAAAACTCATTGATGGAAGAAATGTATAAACTCAATGTAACATGCCTCTCAGCTGGATAAGAGTAACTGAATAAGGAAAGGACAGTCAACGTAGGGACTTTCAGCCCGAACCACTGTAAAAGTCTCGGTGTTATATACATTTTGCACTTTACCTTCTTTGCATTTGTTATCGCGACTCACGGTCCAACATTCTGCACCAACCTTTTCTATTTAATATTTTAAGTATTTTTAAAAGTTATTTTATAAGTAATACGTATAATTAAGAGTATAAGATATTTATTATACATATTTTCTAAAATGATATTTTACTACACTTTTATGATTTCTTCTTTATTCCATATTGATTTCTTTATTGTTATAAACGATTCATTATTAAATATTGATTTGATTATATATATGTACATATTTATTTATTTATTTGGCTTTTTCATACTTCTTTGATTTCTCATTTTCCTATATTGATTTCGATATCACGAATGATTCACCATTTATATTAAGTTGCTTTGTGATTTTGATATGATATGGTGATAAAGGCCTTCTTTAAGATTTCGAGATATTCAATCCTACGTGACAAGAAATCTAAATAAATAGAGTTATAATACCGTTTGGGATGGGACATTTAGTTACATTTCTTCCGTTATTCTTTGACCTCTTCATATAGAATATTGTGGAGATTGAATGTAGTTTATGAGCAATGAATAAATAATTGAGCATCACACGGTAGAATGGGACATCGATGTGATACTTATTCGATTATTCATTGTAAGTAGATATCACTCAAGTGATAGGAACTTGGATTATATTGTGTAAGGAGATGCTCGGGGTAGGGCAAGATTATATGCTCGGGGTAGAGCAAGTATATATGCTCGGTGTAGAGCAAGATTATATGCTCGGGGTAGAGCAAGTATATATGCTCGGTGTAGAGCAAGATTATATGCTCGGGGTAGAGCAAGTATATATGCTTAGGGTAGAGCATTATGGATGATTGAGTTATGAGGGTGTACCTATATGTATGTTATCTATCATGAAGTGCTCCATGATATGATTAGGAATTAGCAGGAACCAGGTGGCCAGTGTCGACCCTAACGGCCTGATCGTGGAGTCGTGTCCTAAATATATGAAACTTTTTGTATTAGATGCGCATCATGGGATTTTAGAGAAAGGGGATGTTATCCCACCTTTTGACCAGGTAGTATACGGACAAACTCAAACTTTAAAATTATCAAGGCAAGAAGCTCGAAAAGATGATCATGAAGCCCAAAACTCAAGTACAACCATGATCACAAAGCAAACACAAAGCCATCCCAAGAAACCACAACTCAAAATCCACCAAAGGGTTGGATCAGTATTGATCAAAAAACATGGATCAAAACCGATCAAGCAAATTTCACCCAATCGAACCCCAATTTCTCCTATACACAAATGATGATGCTAGTAGCTTAATCCAAGTTCCATTTCATCTATCCCATGCAATTTTCTATCGATCTCAATGAGCACTTGAATCAGCTACTCCATTCATCCATAAATCCATCATTTGGACTCAAAAACAAGCTAATAATGATGCATACAAATTTGGAATCATGAAGCTAACCACATATCGAGCCAAGACAAAACATTCAAAACAGTCCATATGACCATTTTATGGATCGATACCGATCCAAGACAATGGATCAGTACCGATCCATGAATTTTAATGAGGTGTCCACCACTTTTTCTAGAGAATAGGTCTTGGGCGTGGAGAACGACGTGGAGATCATGGAGGCGAGTTTTCAGGCCATCTACTGCTATAAATAGGAGGGTAGGTTCATTTTGAAGGATCTTTTCAGCTCTCTTGTTCACACACTCTAATTTCTTGTAATCACTCATGGATTTATATCGATCTATAATGGATTTATACCAATCCGTAAGAACAGAAGTGTGAACAGGACTATAAACCATCAATAAAGTTAAGTGGACGTAGACCAAGATTAGCCGAACTACTATAAAACGTTGTGTGTTCTTTTCTTGGTCTTTTTAATTTACTTTTCTTCACTTTTACTATTTACATAATCTATTGGGTGTTTGTGCCATTTTTGGTTCAAACATTTTGGTGCTTTCACTGAGAAACGCCAGAATTTGCTAATCTGATACTTAGGAAGATTCAAAATGACAAGACAATCTACTAGAAGGGCTATTGTTGGAGGAAATCAACATGGAGGCAGCCAAGAGGCATCCTCAGGAGCCAACCCCCTATCCATCTATATAACCAGGATAAGATGGAGACTATGATGAATGGATTGCAAGAAAGGATGATTGCTCGTTGGGAAGAGATATGGAGAATCTCTTTAGGAGAATGGGACAAGCAGGAACGGCCGGAGTTGTGAAAAATTAAAACCAAAGACAAGAAGCTGAAGCAAAAGCACCTTGGAGCCGAGTAGGACAAAATGGAGTGAACCCTGCACAAGTCGCCTGATCCACGAGCATGAATCAATACTGATATAGAAGAACAAGGGGGTATGACCCATAATGGCTTAGGCAAAAATGGTGTGCATCCAAGGAACAACACCGAGCAACTGAATGTGAATCAGAATGTAGAAGCACGACCTAAAGAGTATGTACCGGAATTCACTTGTGGAAACGATGATCAAGCAAAGAATGCTCATTTGAGAATTCCTTTGAATGACGACGATAGATTTGCCGAGATAGTGAGACAAGTAATGAGAGGTGGATTTCCCAACCAAAACCCTGTAAGATGTGAACAGAAGTCCATTCACTCCAAACATTCGATACGCTAGGAGTCCGCTTGATTTTAAGCTACCAATGTTGGAAACATATGACGTAAATACGGATTTGATAGTCCATTTGATAAGTACATCCGACGCATGGAGGTGTTGGGTGCATCTGAAGAAGAATGGGATGGTGTTTCCCAATGTATTTGACGTATTTGGCAGTGTTATGGTTTAGGCAGTTGGAAAACGGTTCCATAAGCACATGGGCCGAGTTAGTGGATGGATTTATGAGACAGTTTAAGGTCCGTATCTCACGACCTAAGAATTAAATAACACTATTGAGTATGAAGGAAAGGGCTGAAGAGTCCCTCAGGAGTTTTTTTAATGAGATTCAACATGGCGGCTGTCACGATAGATAAGGCGGATCCATCGGTGGTTTTGATGGCAACAATTTCAGGAGTGACTAGCAAAATAGTAAAGTTTCCTTAGAACAAGGTCCCCCAATGAATCTCATAAAATTTTATCATGAGGCTGAGAGGTAGTTGCATTAGGAGGATGCTGAAACTAAAACGGAGGAAGTTAATGCTGCGAATGACGGAAGACCGTCCAGAGCAGGATCCAGTAAAGATAAAGGCAAATGAAGGTGGATAATGGCTTCGAAGGATCAAAGCGGCAGAGAAGGGAACCAAAATTCTGTTCTTACATGGATTAGAATGAAACCTCAGAGCTGATTTACATTGATACCAGGGGACAGATCCCTTATCGGTAGCCAGTAAGGAGAAAGCCCACGGACCATGAAAGGACATACGAAAAATATTACCTGTTCCATGAGTTGGATGGGCATAACATAAAAGACTGTAGACACTTGCGTGATCTGATCAAAGAATAGGTCAGAAGCAACTGATTACAGCGATATGTGAGAAGTCAAACTGTGGTGGTGGAACAGGAGCAGCCACCAACCACATCGAATGGAAATGGTCTTGGATCAAAGTCGAGGATAGTCATCTCTTGATCGGGATGGTAGGGAATCAGGTTCGGTTCTCATACCATATCTTTACTTTCAATAAACAATGCAACATTACAGTCAAGTTGCTTACTCGTGTTCGGGATCTCGATCGGTCCCTAGGCACGCTCTGAGCTGGATGCTAGGCTGTAGTACCAAGTGAGGCAGTTATCATGGTGTTAGACTTTATGTTTCATAATGTTTGAATTCAATGTCATTAGATGAATCCCTGATTATTGAAAAACACATTGAATGTGATGACTGACATAGATCGCTTTAAGTGCTAAATGAAGAGCAGGGACTAGAGTGCAAGAAGTAAGTCACCTCGTCGGGGCGTGAGTGGATAGGATTGCTTGTCATTAAGTCCCCTCATCGAAGAGCGAGCGTAATGGGCTTAACAAGGGTCCAAAGAGACCATGGATTTAATTATCAACCCCGAATGGTCATGGGTTTGATAACGGTTCGGAGAGATCAGGGATTTAATTATCAGCCCTGAACGACCATGGATTTGAATAACAGTCTGAATAGACCAGGGATTTAATTATCGGCCCCGAATGGCCATGGATTTGATTAAAGGTTCGGAAAGACCATGGATTTAACCATTGGCCTTAAACGGCCATGGATTTGATAAACCATCCGAAGAGATCATCCCTATAAATTAAACATTAAACGATTCGAAGAGATCATGTATTAAACTGAATATAAAACGATCCAAAAAGATCAAACCTTAGAAATATATGGATTTGATAAATGGATTTGATAAAAGGATTTGAATGCCTTGTAATTAGAGTAGAACTGACAAATGCGGGATGAACACGGGACGATTTGGATTTGTGATGTAATAACTCTAAATGAAATCGGAATGATGATGATTTATAGACTACACTTAGGCAGAGTCTAGAGTCCTAAGTTGTAACATGTTTGGAATGACCCATGATTGACAGGAGAATCTAAAGGAACGTGATGATTCACAATAGCTTGATCGGTTGATCACTAGAAAATTCAACTACTAATATCCCATCGACTTCAACATTTGTTCTCAAACAAAGCACACCTTCCATTCGCAAAGTGTGCTTTGGGAGGCAAGTGTTATCCTACATTTTGACCATGTAGTATACAGACAAACTTGATGAGTCAAACTTCAAAGTTATCAAGGCAAGAAGCCCGGAAAGATGACTGTGAAGCCCATAACCCAAGTACAACCAAGATCACGAAGCAAATACAAAGCCATCCCAAGAAACCACAACTCAAAATCTACCAAAGTGTTGGATCGGTATCGATCCAACACCATGGATTGGTACCGATCCAGCAAATTTTACCCAATCCAACCCCTATTTCTCCTATACATAAGTGAAGATGCTTGTAGCTTATTCCTAGTTCAATTTCATCGATCCCATGCAATTCTCCATCGATCTCCTCGAGCACTTGAAGTCAGCAACTCCATTCATCCATAAATTCATCATTTGAACTCAGAAATAAGCTAATAATGATGCAAATAAGTTTGGAATCATGAAGATAATCACGAAACGAGCTAGGACAAAACATTCAAAACAGTCCATATGACCATTTTATGGATCAGTACCGATCGAAGACTATGGATCGGTACCGATCCATGAATTTTGATGAGATGTCCACCACTTTTTCTTGAGAATAAGTCTTGGGCATAGAGAACTAATAAAGATCATGGAGGCGAGTTTTTAGGCCATCTACTACTATAAATAGGATGGCAGGGCTCATTTTGAAGGATCTTTTCAACTCTCTTATTCTCCTACTCTAATTTCTTGTAATCACTCACAAATTATACTGATTTGTAATAGATTTATAACGACTCGTAAGAACAGAAGTGTAAATAGGATTATAAACCATCAACAAAGTTAAGTGCAAGTAGGCCAAGATTAGGTGAACCACTATAAAATGATATGTGTTCTTTTCATGCTCTTTTTAATTTATTTTTCTTCACTTTTTATTCTCTACTCAATATACTAGGTGTTTGTGCCATTTTTTGTTCAAACAGAGTAGCCTTTAGGGTAGCGTAGACCTAGCCCCTTTAGTCACAAAGGCCATCAGTCTGTTATGATAGGGGTAGTGATCCAAGAAGTGATTGATGCATAGCGTAGTCTTCCAACATATTTATGACATGCCGTGGATATAGTCACGATACCAAGTTGGTAACTTAAGATTGTAAGAGTAGATCCGGGCAGTGTAGACCTAGGCTCCTAGAGCAGGTGGGATAGCTATCAGTCTCTCTTCTGGTTCTATATTGAATGGTAGATAAGTACATATTATTTTTATACCTTACCTAAGCTTTAGAGCAGATCCGGGCGAATAACCCTGGTGCTCTTGAAGATAGCGGATAGTCATGTTATGGTTTGACTGGGTGGCATAACCCAAACATTATGTAATTATTAGGTAGTGTAACCCATACATTATGATTTGATTCCCATCACTATTTAATTTTATGTCAAGAGATGATATTATACATATGTTATGTTAAATGTTCATAGTATAGTGGATTCTCGTATCTTTTATTATATACTTGTTTATGATTCTTTCATAGACAACCTATATTTCTATATTTTATATTGATGATGATATTTTATTATTTGAGATTGAGAGATATATTTAGGCAATGCCATGTGCAAGCCTGACTATACTTGGTGATATCTTACTTTTTATTGATTTCTGGGTTTTGATTATGATTTTTAGATATGTGTGATTCACCCATTCGATCTTGATTCCGTGTTTCGTAAATTGATGTGGTTTATATGGGTGATGACAACTTTGTGATTGGTTTCGAGGTTGTTGCTATTTTGTTATGCTATTATTTGGCTATTCTCACTATTATACTATGCATATTCTATATATATATATGTGTGTGTGTGTGTGTGTGTATAACTCCTTGATTTAGATATAATCTGACCCGTGTGTTATTTATATAATACTCGGGTTAATCCGAGACATTTCAGGTACAAGGACAGCGAGACCAACTTATGTTTTGGGCAAAGAGGAGTCTAGTATTCATTATAATAGTTATCATCTTGTATTGTATTATCTCTTGTATGTATATTCATGTGATGTATATTAGACATACCTTATATATTTATGTATTATATGTTATCGTTGCGATTAACTCTATGATCCCTGATATTTTTGTATATTATGTATCATTCTATCCTTGAGGCACACGTGTTTATTGCTTTGTGCCAATACTATGTATGTATAGGTGAGTTATTTGTTTAATGTTTTAATATGTACTAGTGTTAGCCCAAAGGAATATTCACATGTGTACTCCATATCACCTCATTCTCTATGTTATTTGATAGTATTATCCTGTAATACCCTTGGATGATATGGGTATAGAGGTGGGGGTGTTACAATTTGGTATCGAAGTAGGTTTAGAATAATACATTATTATTATATATATATATATATATATATAAGTGACACGAGTCTTGACCTTAGATGAGACTTAGAGTCTTGACCTTAGATGAGACTTAGAGTCTCTGGCCTTTTGGGTGAGTGGTAGTAACCTTATATTAAAGGGATAGTAGGAGTATATGATAATTACTAGGGTAATCATCTAGGGACGTACATTAAGTTATTGATGGAGGTAATGAAATAAGAGTTGTTAGCCAGACTAGCAGTGTTGGCATTGGTGTTGATAAATAAACATCTGTGTGGTTTTGACTAGAGTAGCCTAATTTAGTATACGTCAGAGTGCACAGCGGATGCTGTCAGGTAACTTTCCGCTAAAGGCCTTTTTTGTTTGCTTGATGTGTGTTTAGTTGTAATAATTTTTATTTTCATTTGGCCTAGTCTAGAATATGGAAATTGAGTAGGAATTATCGCTCAAATATTTATTAACCCACTTGAATCTAGATGGAACCAAATATTAATAGAATACAACGATTTATCTAAATCTGAACCACTAGAGGATAATAAAAAAGTTGTTTAAGAAATTAAAAGTAATTATAATAATAACTAAAATGTGTAATGAGAAAAAAAATTAATTAAATTGAATTGCGTATATGTACAAGTTTCGAGATAATAAATATTTCATTCTAGCATGTATTTACAATTAATAAAACATGAATATAGTTGTATAAAGGGATTGAAAATATTTTAGTATATTATTCTGGTGTTAATTTGTCCGTCAAGTGCTTTAAGAATTTTAATCAATGCATCCAGCCAACGTTGTCGATAGGGATTCCTAAACACTAGGATGAGGCATTTGACATAATTGTTTGAAAAGAATAATGTGTTTGAAAAAGCAAACTAATTTTTAAAAAATTATATTTTGAGTAATGTTGAGATTTTGGAAAAAAGAATGTTTTAATGAAGATTTGAAATAAAATAATGTTTTTGAAAAAGAAAATTTATTATTTTGGAAGTAAATATTTGTTTGGACAGAAAAGTTCCTTTGAAAATGAGAATAGAAATTATTTTAAGGATATTAGATAGTATAGAACCTTTATAAATATTAATTTAAAAGAATTAGAAATTTTGGAAAAGATGTCTAAAGATAGAATATATTTTTAAGAATTATATAATTTAAGGAAAAATATAAGTAATATTTTTTAGGAATGTGTTTTAGAAAGAAATTAGTATTTTAAAGAAAAAATATTGTAAAGATGCATTTGAGCTAAGTTTTAAAAAAATTGATAAGACGAACATTATTTTGAGATGATAATTTCATGAAGTATGTGATATGAAATTATATATATGATATTTTTAAGCTTTTTTAAAATTATATTTATATGTTTGTGTGTGTGAAATTTGTTTTTGACTCAAATGTGTGTGTGTATAAATCTGTGTGTGGATGTATGTATGTATACGAGTGTGAGTATTATTATGGTAAGATATTGAATTATTTTGAAAAAAATGTGTGTTTTGGAAGTGAAAGGTATTTTGGAAGTAAGTTTTTTGATTAAAGGACTATTTAAAGTATTTCGGAAATATATTTGAAAGAAAGTGATTGTAGATGGCTTTAGAAATACGGTAACATGTAAAAAGTCTAGAAAGATTCGATGAAGATTCTGAAAAGTTAGTTTAAAAGTATTGAGGAGTTTTGAAATGATAATGGTATGTTTGGAAATTGAAAAAAAAAAAGAAAAGAGATTATGATTCTTTTTAAAATGATCATAACTTATGACAGAGTGATCCGATTTTATCGATTCTTCTTTCGTTGGCTAGGCAATTGCATAAGTTGCAACTTTGCTGTATATTACTTTCCAAAGTTTTGAGGTTCGCAATGGTTTAAACATGAGTTAATAAGAGTAAAGCTCGTGTTTCGAAAATATAGACATCATATAATAGTGCTAAACCATTTTTATCATAACTTATAAATAGTTTGTTCGATTATGATTATTTTACTAATTCTGGAAAGCTAAGAACCTAAGAAACAACTTTTGTTTTAAGTTCTTTGAAATTTTTTGTCATTTAATTGGATAAAAATGTAGTTTTAAAAGGTGGACCTGCTATGTAGATAACATTTTCTGAGATGATTGCATTTACTAAAATGGCTATAAATTTTGACATACGCTGTTCTTTTGTGATTCGAAAGATTTTACGAAAAGTCATCTAACTGATCTACAAATTTACTATTGGAAATCGATTCATAATTTTCTTTGACCCTTGAGATTTGTCGATAAATGGCCTAAGATAAAGATTTTGGGTTGTTTTTTCATTCCATGACTGCATACTTACTATACTTCTTCATATGCCATTAATATTTATACTTGAGATGAGTATAGGTACATATGAAGCTTATTTGGACTAGATGGCGACAATAACTCACTTTTGCATGCATAAAAGTAAGAATAGCTTGCTTAAATGCAAACAAAAAGGTAGTTTTTTTACACGATAATGATATATAATGTGATATTGTGTTATTTCCCCATATTTCGGGATGCCCCATGTTAGAATGTGTGTGTGTATATATATTATGATTATATTGTGTTCTGAATTTTCAAAATGCTCTCTATACAAAGAATACTCTGCCAAAAAATTTCGAAAATTTAGACAATTAGAAAATTTTCATAATTTTTTATTGTATGTAAAAATAGAAAGTCGTTAAATTAAATCTATTTAATTTATAGCGGATGATAAGACATTTGAAAATGGAGCCACATAGAGAATTCAGTGGTTTAAGTTTGATAAAAGATTGTAGATATGAAGAAAGTCATGCTATGAGTTGTATGAGACCTCCCTATAAGAAATTGCGAGGACGTAGTTTTCATAATGTGCGGAGTCTACAACAACCCTGCTTTCTACGCCGTATAAATAAATAAAATTAATTAAAATAAAAGTGTTCGAATTTGATTTGTGGTAATAAATATTTTGAAAATAAATTCATACTTATTTGAAGTCTAGATAATAAATGATTTCGTTTTAATAAACTGAAGTAAATTAATAAATCATTTTTCAATAATATACTAGAATTGAATAAAATGTTTTAATTAACTATAAATATTTCAAAGTGTAAATAATTTTTTATATAATTGAAATAAATTTAGTAATTATCGAAACAACGAAGTGCAAATCAATTTAAATTCATTTGAAATAAATTTACAAATCAATAAGAGATTATTTAAAAGAAAAGAAAGGATAATAATAATAAAATGGTTTAAGGAATCGGAGCCCAAACCCATCAAACCCATTTAAACACTTTCTCCTTTTCTCTAGAATACTCCAATTTATTTTTCACTGCCCGAAACCAAAGCCGCGACTAATTTTCAAAAAAGCCTCAGCCTTAATTTTTCCTAAATGGAAATATCGATAGCAGGAAATTATATATATATATATATATAGTTTTCAAATGTGTGTGTACATACATATATATATATATTCCATCGCACGAGGCAATGCAAATGGTAACGTCGATAGCGATGCAAGAGGGAGCAGCGTGGTGGAAGACAGCCGAGGCAACATCGATACATCAAGGTGGCAGGTGTACGTGATTTGGAGGCACGACGACGTGTATGGCGAGAGCAGGTGGCGATGACGATTGCATTTGCACGTGTGAATAGGAGTGGTCGTAGTTTGGCTACATTGTGATGTTTGGTGGCGCCATGGTTTGCGTGAATGCTTAGCAGAAGGAGTTGATCGATGTAGGGGCTGGGTAGGCGTGGTGTTTTGGCTACGATGAATGAGGGATTTCGCTTGATAATTTGATGAGTTGCTAAACTCACAACTATATTTGAATCATATTGCTACATATGTGTTTGTTACATAAATTGGTTGAATCAATTGGTTAAATTGTTTGTATGGAATTAATAATCGTATGGATGATGTTAAGATAATGATTATGTTGGTTAGAAGTGTCAATTTACAAACAGAACTTTGTCTGTTTTCGAATTGAACTAAATGTCTATTTGTATGTCGATATATTATAGATGACTAGAGTTTGATAGAACTCGACTCGGGTCACACTATAAATTGTCGATTGGTTAATATATATTTTTAGAGTAATTTTAGTCCACAATTTATATATTTAGGTATTTGTTTATTTCCTTATTTTAAAAGGATGTAAAATATTTTGAAAGTTTATTTAAGGATTTTGAAATTTTATTAAGAGTGTTTTATAATTAATTTACTAAATTTTATTCAATTTAGCTATTTTTACATATACAAACAAAATTTCAATTATAAACATAAGTATGATATTGTTTTGTTTATAAATTCCTTTTAAATTCAATATTATCATATATTATAAGTTTGAAGTAGTTTAATGGGCAAGATAAAATATACTTCTCTTTTATAAATTATATTTTTAAAGTAATAATACTATTATAGAGAAATTTTCTCAGTTTATATTTGAATGTTTAGAATTATTTAACGGAAGTTACAAATATTTTGAATTTAAAACGATGGATTAGAATTATATTCAAAGGGTTAAAATAAAAGTAGAATTATTTTAGTAGTTATAAATTATTTCAAAATAGAATTTAATTATATAGAATTATATAGTAATTTCTATAAATTATGTTTGTTTCTTTAAACGATTTTGGATGTTTAATATGTATATAAACAAGGATTTAAAGTAAATTATAGTGTTAAATCCTTATTTTTGGTATTATACAAATAGTGTGAAATTATTTAATATATAAACGTTTGTACTTGTCTTATTAGCTCTAGAATATAAAAATTGATTGAAGAAAAGTTTTCTTTAAAATTATTAATTTATTGAAAAGAAAGTTATAATTAAATTTAAATAATTATTTAAAGATTATATAATTTATAAAAATATAAAAATATCTTCTATTTAATATTTAAGTATTTTTAAAAGTTATTTCATAAGTAATATGTATAATTAAGGGTATAAGATATTTATTATACATATTTTCTAAATCGATGTTTTACTACACTTTAATGATTTCTTCTTTCTTCCATATCGATTTCTCTATTGTTATAAATGATTCATTATTAAATATTGATTTGATTATATATATATATATGTGGGTGTGTGTGTGTGTGTGTATTTATTTGGCTTTTTCATACTTCTCTGATTTTTCATTTTCTTATATTGATTTTGATATCATGAATGATTCACCATTGATATTGATTTGATTTGTGATTTTGATATGATACGGTGATGACACCCTTCTCTAAGATTTCGAGATATTTAATTCCATGCGACGAGAAATCTAAATAAACAGAGTTATATTTTAACATTTAAGATGTGGCATTTGGTAATATTTCTCCGGTTATTCTTTGGACTCATTATATAGAACATTGTGCAGATTAAGTGTAGTTTATAAGCAGTGAATAAATGATTGACCATCACGTGGTGATATGGGACCTCGATGTGATACTTATTCAGTTATTCATTGTAAGTAGATGTCACTTAAGTGATGAGAACTTGTATTATACTTATGTGAGGTGATGCTTGGGGTAGAGCAAGATTATATGCTTGAGGTAGAGTAAGTATATATGCTCGAAGTAGAGCAAGATTATGTAACAACCCGCCTTTTTGGACAGTTTAATTTGACAAAACCACGCATGTCTAACTCAAACTATTCAAAAGACAGATTATTAATGGGATTGTTCAAAGGAAATAAGATTCAAAGGAACAAAATACAGAATCTCGCAGTAGAAGGATAAAGTATAATACACAAAATAAATAAATAAACAGTTCATGAAGCTATTTTTCAACAAAATCAGACTTTACATTTTTTCCAGATAGAATAGACAATTGCTATAATAATAGCAGATATGGTCCTTAACTCTGTCTTCATCTCCAGAAATAAGTGTCTTCGCTAAACTGAAATACTCGGTCTGACCCAAGCGTAAAGTAAAACAAAAACACTCGAGTCAGGACTAACATTCTTATGTGAGTAAGTCAACTCAAGTGAAATGTACAGATAACTCAATAAGTGAAATGCTTAGGTTAAAATAGACATCATCTTTCACATTATAAATCGATTCAGTTCAAATATTGACTTTCATGTTCGTTTTCAATCGATTCATTATTAAATTCAACTTTAGATTATAATTTTTCAATTAAAGCTATTAAGTTAAAATCAATATTTATTAAAAATCCATATATTTCCTTTCAAACTTTGGAAATCATTTTCAAAATATAGACCAACGGTGTCCGTATATAGTTTTTATCCTATGGTCAAATGATACGGATATTTATCATTTCAGACTACAATTTAATTATTTACGGGTATATATCATTTCAACCCACCATCCCAAAATTCAAAATTAATGAAAATCGCTTGGGTTTTTCATTTCAACCCATAATGATTTTCCCCAAATCTATCATATCGTTCGGGTATGTATCATTTCAATCCATAGGGAATTTCTAAACTACAGGGAACTTGCAGAGTGAGAACAAATACGACAATAATATAACATATTAGCAACATGCATATATCATCAGCAACAAATTCAAGTATAATATATACAATAGGATTATGGTGTCATATGTCAAAGGTAAACAATTGCATATAATGGCATATCATATTTAACAATTAAACAACTTAACAATTCAAATTTAATAGCATATTTCAATCGTCGTTTCATATGAATTAAATTTACTAAATATAAGAACATTAATCGTGAGTGATTGCTCACTTTTCGAGGCTAGAGAACAACAGGAAATGAACACGACGCCTACACGGATCCGGACACGGACACACACACACACACAAAGGAAAGCAAAAACTGCTGCGACCAATTTTAGACAGTGGCGAGACAAAAGCAAAGCACGATAGACTGGATTCGATGGAAACAAAATATAAATTATATTATTATTTTCTTCTCTAAAATCAATATTTAATTAAAACACATACTCAAACTAAAATTTTCATAATATATTCTTATTAAAATCAATATTCATTAAAGCCCATAGTTTACGAAATGCTTCAAATAAATAATAAACATAATACCTATATATGTTTTAAAATCATTAAAATCCTTTTCAATTATTAACAAAACATATTATATATGTATGTATACATTCCAAAAATACTAACATAAACACATTGTATCTACTTATGTAAAGCTACAAAAATATATATAAAAACTTGTATAAACTTATATATTATAACAAACATATCCATAAATCTTATATGAACTTATACATATATAAACGGACAGACTATATATATAAACTAATATAAATTTAAACCCAACAGATCATATATATAAACTAATATATATACAAACATTATATATATAACTTTAGACCAGAATGCAAAGCTGAGAAGTATAAAACAATAGATGCGCGGCTTGATATATATATAACTTTATAAACTTTATATATATATATACAGGTACCGTTGTTGACCTCCTTTTCTATATATATAAATATGAGAGAATGGCCGAAGGGAAAAGGAGAAGTGGAGTGAACGGGCCCTGGTGAAGTCGTGTGGAGGGTGGGAATACCAACACGGATGTGGAGGAAGCAGGTTTTCTATTATCAAGCAAGAGAGAATGAACAGGCAAATCTCATGCCATACGCGAACTATATATTTCATATTTATATATATATGCACAATTGTGATTTTTTTTCCAGGTGGAAGAGATGCAGGCGGGTAGATGCATGGCTGATGGTTGGCTGAGAAACTGCAGGCTGTGACAGTGCTTGGCCAAACAAAGAAGGACGAGCAAGTGGAAGGCGAGAGCGCCGCTAGGTGGATCAAGGTGGGGTGTGAGGCCGTGGCCGAAGGCAGTGTGGTGGTTATGGTGTTCGGTCGATCTCGGCGGTCAATGGTGGAGAGGATGTGGCAGGCCACAGGCGGTTGTTGAGGGTTAAGGCGGGCTGTGGCACAAATGAATATATTGCGGAGATCAGCACGACGAGACGAACATAATGGTACACAGATATCAACGATATGATTATCCTACCAAAATTCGATATTCGCTGCCAAAATGCTGCTTAAACGCCGAAAATAAGATAAACGGGGCTATAGCAGTTCAAATTTGGCAAAACGAAATACGATGCCTCACTCAAAAAATGATTTACATTTTTATTATATATAAATATAAAGATTTTGAAAATATTTTATTACCATCAAATTTAACTGATTTAAATTTAAATAAAATTACACAACAAAATAAACTTCCATATTCTCTGATGAAAATTTACCATTTGCTATGTTTAAATAGATGCATACCAAATACCAAATTTTCATTTCAAAATTTTATTATTTAAATTTCAAGAAAAATTCATTTAATTACGTTATAAAAATCGTTAAAATTTCCAGATCGTTACACTCTCCTCCACTCAAAATTTTCATCCCCAAAAAGGAACGAGGTAGGAGAAAAAACTAACAGAAAAGAAAAGATAGATTCAAAATACATAGCATCAGATATAATAAACCATATAAATTTCATAAAATTTTAAATTGATTAATATCTAACAAATTTGGTTTCAGTCCATTTTATTCAACCAATAAATATTCATTACATTCACATTTTGGTTGATTTCAATTCAATGTATTTTCATTCAATAAGTTTGCTTTCAATTTATTAACATTCGTTACAAAAATTTCACAACAAAATTTGTTTTATTTAACTCATTTATTAAATCTATTTGATCAAACTATAGTTGATTCCACCTCAACATTCAACTTCAACTATTCTTAAGTTCATATTTATTTATTTAGATAGCATATCCCTTTTATTATTTAATTTATTTCACTGACATATCTTGCAATAAAGGTTAAGTGTATAACATTTATTATAATCACCTAAATTTTTATTTATAAGTGTGAGGAATGCGAAATATGGACCTTAAGGCTAGGAATAACACTAGAGGGGGGGTGAATAGTGTTTATAAGAAATTACTAAATCTTTTTGAGTTTATGTTAATTTGAACACAAATGTATACAATATTCAGACACAGATATAATCACAGAAACAAACACAGATGCAGAAATAAAGTAAATGCAGTAAAGGAAAGAACACACCGGATTTTATACTGGTTCGGAGTTACCCTACATCCAGTCCCGCACAACTAAGTACGGATTTCCTTTCAAAAAGCAATTCAACAATTACAACCCTCGGTTTCAAGGCTACGAGGTACACCCTCCAGAATCACAATCCTTTGGGTAGAGATACTTGATTACCAAGCGACAAGTTCACCCAATTGATTTCCAAGGCTACAATCACACCTTTTCTCGCTTGATTGATTTCCAAGGCTACAATCACAACTTTTCTCGCTAGATAGATTACAAAGAAGCCTATAACTCTGAATAGCACTTGGATCTTGTTGATATAGTGATAGAGAATCAAAGCAGAGATAATCTAGTCAGATTCAATGTTGATTTCGGCAGAGTGATGATAGAATTTTGAATAAGAAAATGTGGAAGAAGAAGAGAAGTGAAAAACCAGAAAATCTGATATAAAATTCATTGAAACTAACCCCTATTTATAGAAGAACAACAGTCATGTCCATTCGTGAAAGGTTATGACGAATAGACACTTCTTTTGAAATTCAAATTTCTGGTCCTAACTGACACTATGTCGACATGGGGTACTAGGGCATGTCGACATCCCAAAGGAAATTTTGATGTTTTGTTTTTCTTTGAAAATAACCTTTATCTTATATTAAAACTATTTTAAACTTTATAAATATACTTGACTATAGATAAAAATACATAGATAAATATAGATAATAATATATATATATATATATATAATTTTATATTTAAATCTAAGTATAAAGATAGTTTAAATCAAACGAAGTTTAAAAACACGAGTTTATTAAAAACAAAAACAAAGAATATTTTAAGGCTAAAACATCTTTTTGAAAATCATTTGAAAAGATAATTTTTAAGGCTAAAACATTTTGAAAAGCAATTTTGAAAATCATTCTGAAGTTGTTTTGAAAATCATTTTGAAGTAGTTTTGCAAGCTTCTTCCTGCAGAATATCTCATCATGTCAAGACTCGAGAACTTGTACAAAACCAGGATGTTCGTGGGTTTGTAAGCCACTTGTCGTAGGTTTGTAAGCTACTTGTCGTGGGTTTGTAAGCCACTAAAAAGGTAAAAATGGGTTCCATCCCAAAAGAAAAATGGAGTGAAGATTTCAGTGCTATTGTGAAGTTTTAACAAAATTCTAGACTCAATACTTATCTTGGAATCTTGAACTCTTGATAATCTTGATATTCTTGATACTCATGAGTCTTCAATCTTGATATCTTGAATCTCTATACTGTACAGTCTTCATTCTTGGTACCTGCATGGTTAAATCCTGCATATACATATATATCTAAACTATAATGTTAGTATTTATATTTTATAATCTTATTCTAAGGTTGTTGTCATCAAAACCATCATCTCAAGGACTAACAATCTCCCCCTTTTGATGATGACAACCTTTGTTTATAAAATATTACTTCTATCCTAATAACTCCCCCTAAATCTAATAACTCCCCCTAAATCTAATAACTCACCCTTAATTTATGCCTAACTACCCTATTTTATATTTCTCCCCCTTTGTCATCAACAAAAACAAACTAACTCCAAACTATATAACTCTTAGTCTAATATCCTATATGATGATAGTGTTATCATCAATACTTACTTGTAAACCTAAAACTTAGTCCTAAATTACAAACTCTCCTAACTAAGAATCTATATAATAATACTTTTAATAGAACATATATAAGAACACACATTATTTATTAATTATATATTTGTTTATATTTACATTTTTGTAGAGATCGTAAAAAAAACAAACAACAAATAGAAAAGAAAGAGAAGAAACTAATGTGTGTCTTTGAACATAGGAGATCTATGAACCGAACAATTTGGATAGTGGAAACAAAATTTCCACGTTGTTCGACAAGATTTCCATCTTTGTCAAAGCACACTTCGCCAACGCAAACGACTTTGTCGTTGTCTTCCGCATGCTCTTCTTCCATTGGTTCTTCTTCTTCTTCTTCACTTTCCTCTTGTTCATGATCTCCTGAAGATTCTTCGTCAATCAAGATTGGGTTAGCATGATTATCCATAAGAAATTTTTGAAAATTCCTAGGGATTTTACCTTGCCTCTCTTGCTCTTTGGCCATTCGAAGTTGCATCACTTGGATTTCAGTCATTATCTGAAGGGTATCTTTCAGAGAATCCTCCATTTTCGTTACATGAGCGAGCGTTGATTGTTGAAACGGACCAAAAGTAGGCGATGGGAACGAATAAGTTGATTTTAAGTTTGATTTGGAAGAGGAGGCCATTGATAAATTGATTTCAGAAGATAGAACAGAAAGAGAACAGAGAGAATGAAGAAAATTTCAAAATAGGAGAAATTTATAACAAATTATTTGAATTTTGGTGGGAAAAAATTTAAAAATTTAAAAACGTTATATGTCGACGTTGGTCTAGGGGGTATGTCGACATGGTTCTTGAATTTTTGCCTATTTAATTTATTTTGAATTAAACTTTTTATTTATATTTTATATTTCAGTTAATGAACAAATACCTAATTCTCTTCTTAATTTAGTAAATGTAGATTCATTTAAGGGTTTGGTTAAGATATCAGCAATTTGATTTTCAGAATTGATATAGTCGAGAGTGATTACTTCTCTACATATATTATCTCTGAGAAAATGGTGTCTGATATCAATATGTTTGGTTCGAGCATGTTGAGTAGTATTTTTGGATAAATTTATTGCACTAGTATTATCACAATAAATTGGTGATTTTGAGATATTTAAACCAAAATCTTTTAAAGTTTGTTGCATATATATTACTTGAGAACAAGCCAAAGCAGGAGAAATATACTCTGCTTCAGTTGTTGATAGAGAAACTGTGTTTTGCTTTTTACTAAACCAGGAAATCAGAGAATGCCCTAAAAAGTGCCCTTGTACTTTTTCGGCCTGATTTACAACCAGCATAATCAGCATTAAGTAAGATATTAAGTCAAACGAATCATTTTTAGGATAAAATAAGCCATAATCAAAAGTGTGTTTAACATATCTTATAATACGTTTTACAGCTTTTAAGTGAGTTTCTTTAGGTTGGGATTGATACCTTGCACAGAGACAGACACTATGCATGATATCAGGTCTACTCGCAGTGATATAGAGTAGTGGTCCAATCATTCCTCTATATAATTTTTGATCTACATCTTTCAAGAAATCTTCTTTACTAAGGTACTCATTGGTTTCCATGGGAGTGGGTTTTCCACTCGCAGTAGTCAAACCAAATTTACTAACTAGGTCTTTAGCATATTTTTCTTGACTAATAAAGATACCATTATCTAATTGTTTTATTTGTAATCCTAAAAAGAAGTTTAATTATCCCATATGACTCATCTCAAACTCTTTTGTCATTATTTCAGAAAATTCTTTATTCATTTCAAAATTAGTTGATCCAAAAATGATATCATCTACGTAGACTTGTACTAGTTGAATATCATTTTTATTTCTTTTAATAAAAAGAGTATTACCTACTTTACCTATTTCAAAATTTGATTGTAACAAGTAAGATCTTAGTCTATCATACCAAGCTCAAGGAGCTTGCTTTAGACCATATAGAGCTTTCTTAAGTTTGTAAACATGATTTGGAAATTTATCATTTTCAAAAAGTGGTGGTTGTTTAACAAATACTTCTTCTTTTACAAAACCATTTAAAAATGCACTTTTAACATCCATTTGAAATAATTTGAAATTATTATGATTTGCGAAAGCAAGTAGAATCCTAATGGCTTCTAATCTTGCTACGGGGGCAAAGGTTTCATCAAAATCTATTCCTTCTTCTTGACAATAACCTTGAGCGACTAACTGGGCTTTATTTCTAACAACCTCTCCTTGTTCATTCATTTTATTTTTATAAACCCATTTAGTTCCAATTATTGTTTTATTTTCAGGTCTAGGAACAAGTTCCCAAACATCATTTCTAGTGAATTGATTTAATTCTTCTTGCATAGCCAAAATCCATGAATCATCAGTTGATGCTTCTTCTGGATTTTTGGGTTCTATAGTTGATATAAAAGCTACATTACTCATTTGACTTAGTTGGTTTCTAGTTTTAACAACAGATTGCATATCTCCAAGTATATTTTCTACAAGGTGATCTTTTAAAACTTTAATCCTTTTATTAGGATGATTTAATTCATTATTAGTTTCAGTTGACTCTTGGTTTTGAGTGATTAAATCTCTTCATCGTGTATTTCTTCAAAAAATTTGAAATTTTCATCAAATGAAACATGCATTGTTTCTTCGATGGTATTAGTTCTTAAATTAAATACTTTGTATGCTTTACTTCTATTAGAATATCCGATAAAGATACCTTTGTCGGATTTAGGATCAAATTTATCTAAATTATCTTTTGTATTTAAAATAAAACATTTACTTCCAAAAATTCTAAAATAAGATACCTTATGTTTCTTTGAGTAAATAAGTTCATAAGATGTCTTATCAGTTAAAGGTCTAATTAAAATTCTATTTAAAATATAACAGGCGGTAGCAACTGCTTCTGCCCAAAAGTACTTTGGTAAATTACTATCAGAAAGCATAGTTCTCGCACACTCTTGAATCGTCCTATTTTTACGTTCTACTACTGCGTTTTGTTGTGGAGTTCTTAGAAATGAAAAATTGTGAATTATTCCCTTTTTATTGCAGAATTCTTCAAACTTTTCATTTTCAAATTCACTACCGTGATCACTACGGATGGTTATAATTTTTTGAGAAAATTGATCTTGAACCCTTTTTGAAAAATTCTTAAAACATTCAAAAGTATCACTTTTATGTTTCAAAAATATTGTCCATGTAAATCTAGAATAATCATCTACAATTACAAAAACATATTTACTGTGATTTAATGACTGAATTTGAGATGGACCAAATAAATCAAGATGAAGTAATTCAAGAGGTTTTGAAGTTGAAATCATATCTTTTAATTTAAAGGAACTTTTTCTAAGTTTTCCTAGTTGACATGCATCACATAGACTATCTACTTTAAAATTCATTTTAGGGAGGCCTCTTACTAGATCATGTTTTGACAGTCTAGATAAGAGTTTGAAATTCAAATGCCCAAATCTCTTATGCCAAATCCAAGGGTCACTTGCATTTGCCTAAAGACACAAGTTATCATTTGAAATTTTCATACTAAGAATATAAATATTCTTTTTCCTAATTCCCTTATGATTGAATTATTATCTTCAATGTGACACTTATCTTTTTCAAATTTAATTTTATATCCTTTATCGCATAGTTGGCTTATACTTAGCAGATTGTGTTTCAGATTCTTAACTAGCAAAACATTAGTAATAATAGGAGTTTCAGAGTTACCGACTTTGCCGAAGCCGATCACATAACCTTTTGAATTGTCTCCAAATTTAACCAGTCCTCCATCTTTGTATATTATATCATTCAGCATATCTGGAATCCCAGTCATGTGTCTAGAACATCCACTATCGAGTATCCATTTGTTCTTTTTGATCTGCACAGTTTGTTTGTTCTGGATTGATTCCTCAACTCCCATAAAGCATGATTCTTGCACATCAAACAATCTTAGTAGACAAATTGTATTTGAATATTGATTATATGCAGACTCAAGAGAAAATGATGATTTGAATATTTCTAAACATGCATTAACAGATTTCTTAAACATAGCCATTAAAAAAAACTTTTTCAAAAATCAGATTATGAAACTTTTGAAAACCTTGCTTTGATACCAAATGTGAGGAATGCGGAATATGGATCTTAAGGCTAGGAATAACACTAGAGGGGGTGAATAGTGTTTATAAGAAATTACTAAATCTTTTTGAGTTTATGTTAATTTGAACACAAATGTATGCAATATTCAGACACAGATATAATCACAGAAACAAGCACAGATGCAGAAATAAAGTAAATGCAGTAAAGGAAGAACACACCAGATTTTATACTGGTTCGGAGTTACCCTACATCCAGTCCCGCACAACTAAGTATGGATTTCCTTTCAAAAAGCAATTCAACAATTACAACCCTCGGTTTCAAGGCTATGAGGTACACCCTCCGGAATCACAATCCTCTGGGTAGAGATACTTGATTTCCGGGCGACAAGTTCACCCAATTGATTTCCAAGGCTACAATCACACCTTTTCTCGCTTGATTGATTTCCAAGGCTACAATCACACCTTTTCTCGCTAGATAGATTACAAAGAAGCCTATAACTCTGAATAGCACTTGGATCTTGTTGAGATATTGATAGAGAATCAAATCAGAGATAATCTAGTCAGATTCAATGTTGAATTCGGCAGAGTGATGATAGAATTTTGAATAAGAAAATGTGGAAGAAGAAGAGAAGTGAAAAACCAGAAAATCTGATATAAAATTCATTGAAACTAACCCCTATTTATAGAAGAACAACAGTCATGTCCATTCGTGAAAGGTTATGACGAATAGACACTTCTTTTGAAATTCAAATTTTTGGTCCTAACTGACACTATGTCGACATGGGGTACTAGGGCATGTCGACATCCCAAAGGAAATTTTGATGTTTTGTTTTTCTTTGAAAATAACCTTTATTTAAACTTTATAAATATACTTGACTATAGATAAAATACATAGATAAATATAGAGAATAATATATATATAATTTTAATAATTTAATATTTAAATCTAAGTATAAAGATAGTTTAAATCAAACGAAGTTTCAAAACATGAGTTTATTAAAAACAAAAACAAAGAATATTTTAAGGCTAAAACATCTTTTTGAAAATCATTTGAAAAGATAATTTTTAAGGCTAAAACATTTTGAAAAGAAATTTTGAAAATCATTCTGAAGTTGTTTTGAAAATCATTTTGAAGTAGTTTTGCAAGTTTCTTCCTGCAGAATATCTCATCATGTCAGGACTCGAGAACTTGTACAAAACCAGGATGTTCGTGGGTTTGTAAGCCACTTGTCATAGGTTTGTAAGCTACTTGTCGTGGGTTTGTAAGCCACTAAAAAGGTAGAAATGGGTTCCATCCCAAAAGAAAAATGGAGTGAAGATTACAGTGCTATTGTGAAGTTTTAACAAAATTCTAGACTCAATACTTATCTTGAAATCTTGAACTCTTGATAATCTTGATATTCTTGATACTCATGAGTCTTCAATCTTGATATCTTGAATCTCTATACTGTACAGTCTTCATTCTTGGTACCTGCATGGTTAAATCCTGCATATACATATATATCTAAACTATAATGTTAGTATTTATATTTTATAATCTTATTCTAAGGTTGTTGTCATCAAAACCATCATCTCAAGGACTAACAATTAGTTCCCTAACAAAATTCATTTTGGACATCTTATTTATTATTGTATATTATTCAATTACATTCAAATCCTTCCAGGTAAGTTTTATTAATGTCTTTAAATATAATTGAACACTTACCTTTTATTTACAACATTTTTATTAAGCAAGATTTTAGTTTGAACAATTTATTACTTAAGCTTTCTCTTGTATAACCTTCAATTATATATTTACCCTAACATTTTAACTTTTTGAATATTTTAGATAAGTTATATATGTTTGAAAATGCAACCGGGTATTATATAAATAAATTTTATCCTAGTTCAACAGTTTCAAGTTATTTTAATTTCGTCTCTTATTTTAGACACTTCAATTATTCAAAAATTTACTTCATTTCAATAATTGAAAACCATCAATTAACATGGAACTTAAGAGTTAAATTTCCGGTTTCACTTCAAACCATTTTGAAATAAATATATACATATATATAATTTATACATCAAATCATATTCAAGAAATTCAAATTAAATCCCTTTTCCAAAACAAAAGTGTAGCAAAACTACTAAGTGGCCTCTCCACTTTTAGACTTGAAAATGAATGTCGATGATGTTGCGGTCATCACCGAAATTATTTTCCAACAACAAATGAGGAGAGTACAACTTACTTCTTTTAAAATTCTCTGGAAACAATTTCCATTCGAAGATACTTTCAAATAATATATATATCAAAACTTTTAAAACCAAATTTTGAAAAGCACCGAAAATTTCATTCTCAAATCCTTAATTTAAATTTATTTCATCTGCAAACCAGACTTATAAACTATATTTATAAAATTTCATAGAACAATAGTTAGTGATTTGGAAATGTTGACAAAGCAATAAATGATAACCTAGTATTATCATTTCTAACAACTCATTTCATTTAACTATCTAAGTTCAGAAAATTATAGTTATATATATAAAACATAATTATACATAAAATTATTTCATTTACCAATTTCGAAAACAATATTGTGTCAGTTTGCTCTGTTCAAGTGTTTTGGAATTCCTACCGATAGTGTTGGCCAGACGAATCCATCGAAACCCAAATTTCAAACTTAACAACTCAAATAACACAATATAAAACATTTTTATATATCAATTTCAATACACTCACTCACAGGATGATTCAAGAATGGATTTAGAACAAGAATAGAGATTCAAATTTAGAGGAATCCTAATCAAAAGAATTCTGACAAAGAAAATAGGCTCGAAAGGAAGATAAGATAATTAAATTACAAGAGAAGAAAGATGAATAGACTTATATTAATCACGGCGACCTTAACCGGGTCAACCGAGACTTAGAAAAGACAAGAATATCATCAACGAAAATGGACAAACTTGATGAGAACATCACGGAAAACGTGATTCATGAGATCAACGACAAAGGAAGGAGCATTGGTTAATCCAAAGGGCATGACTAACCATTTATATAAACCATTCGTCTGGGAGAAAAGGCAACAGGTCGAGCTCTAGGAATAAGATCGATGCGGAATTCAATTTCCCACTTGGAAGGAAGAGAAATGACTTCAGCAAACATCAGGATAATCCCTGACTATTGGGGAAGTCAAGATTACTAGGCTGATCATCAAGCGAAAAGATAAACTGCCTGCAAACATTCTGAGGCAATTGACATTCAATCACAAGAGATAACATCGTCTAAACCGAGGAAGTAGAAATCTCTGGTAAATCGACACCTGTTGTAAAGGAGTTTCACCCCTTAACAAATCATACAAAGGTTGGCAGGACCACCGAGGAGATGAGTCACACGAAAGGATGAAGTTGCTAATTGAGGTGGCAAGATGTGCTCGAACTTATTTCAGAGATAAACAGAAATAGAGCTATGGGATGCTCCAATATTCAGAAGAACACGAACAAGAAAGGGCAAGGAATGGATTCCAGGATGAAGGGAACATTCCAAAATTCAAAAAGAAATCCTAATCCAGGTGAATCCTAACGAAGAATTTCAAGCTCGAACGAGTATGATTCTATAATTGATTCTACTCATTCTATGGTATTACTACCCTATCTCTAATGAGTTTTTACTCCATATGCTAAGTTTTGCCTAAACCAGAGCTCTAATACCACTTGTAACGACCTGCTATTCAACTCGACAATCATCTACTCATGTCAGACTTGAATTGCTCAAAATAACAGATTGTTAATTTATAATTGGAAAAACTCAGAATATACAGTAAATAAAATCAATCATAGAATCACAAACACAGAGTAATATAATAATAAGTAGCGGAATAGATAATTAGTAGTTCATGAAGCTACTATATAAACATCAGAGTTTGAAATAAAATACAACAGATAATCTCAAATACAATGTAGTCTCGAATACAAACATATGACAAGTCTGAACATAAACAACTGGAACAAACTGAAGTAACTGGAAAGCTGAGTAGGTAAAGACCGATCTTCAAGCAAAGCTTCAAACTTCAAAGGTGAGTCTCAAATGCTGTGACACTCAGTCTGACCCGAGCATAAAGAAAAACACAAAACACTCGAGTCAGGATTAACATTCTTATACCGGTAAATAAACTCAAGTGAAATGTCAAGTGAAATACAATATAACTTAAAGGATGTTTAGGATTTCCATCCTCTAAGGATCCATGGAACTATCAACTGTGTAGTAATATACGCTAGTATAGTATGTCTATTAGTAAAGTAAAGTATTAAAATAGCATTAAGGCATTACCCATATCCCCCTTAACACATTTTTATATAAATGTTGTAGTCTATACAGTACTGTAAACTCCACCAAACCGGTGGGCTATCAGGGAGCACTCCATAGGTACGACACAAAACAAACTCGTAGTGGGCGCAATAAGGCATGTGACAAGGCACACGAGGCAATGCCCAGGGTAGGATACTATCATTTTGTGGATCTGGACAGGTGGTAACGCATAATAGCTACTACCGCCCACCTCGAACCATGCTCCCAAATCAAAGGTGCACACAATCAAATCACAAAGTAATAGAATGGTATCGAAGAAATGTACCCAATCGGAGGTGCGACCTCACTTGGCCCGGCATGGCTCCTGTTTTAGCCACATCAAGCTGACTCACGGGAGTCAGGCTGCGTTAATACCTCACATAAAATCGTCGCCAACCATCCTACTTCGTTCTGGAATCTCCGCCCCGTACATAGTTGTTAAAGTGGTTTTCGGTATTGGCAGAGAATATGACAATATCTGATCCCGGTCTCTTTAACAACCAAACACTTATTTCACACCGTGGTCATTTCATTCCAAATAATTTATAATTCATATTTAAAATATCATATTCATTTCAAAGTCATATCACTTTAAAAATCATATCACTTTCAAAATTATATTCACTTTCGAAATCATATTCGCTTATAAAATCATAACCACAAAATAGTTTAAACCTTCATATCAAAATATTCGCATTTAAATCCATTAAATCTAAATCATAACAGTTCCAACTTAAACAGTTTAAATATTGAAAATAGTTTATATATATTGAAATAGTTATAAATAAAAAATATAGTTTATATTTAAAATAGTTTATAGATTAAATAGTTTAAATATTAAAAATAGTTTATATTAAAAGAGTTTATATCAAAATAGTTTCAAATTAGAATTGTTTCATCCAATTCCACAAATCGATTCAAATCAACTTAAGTTCCAAAATTCAATTTAAATCAATCTCAGTTCATCAATTACAATTCAATTCAATTTCCCAATAAAATCACTTTTTAATTATATTGATTTCAAATCCAGATTTGAACTACAAATTTAAACCATTTCAATTTCAATAGGTTTCAAAGTTAAATATTCAAATAATTCATAATAACTTAATACGATAGATTTCATTTATATTTCAGAATTCAACTTTTAACTTTATTTAAATTTGAATTATTCACTTAATCATTTATAATAACATTTAAATAAAATCTAAAATTACAAATTTACATAAAATCAAAATTAAATATCTAACTTCAATTATATTTAATTTTAAAATATTCACCTAATCACTTTTATAAGCATTAAAATAAAATCACCAATTACACATTTAAATCAAAACTAAATATCAGTTTCAAATTATTTAAATTTGAAAATATTCATTTAATCACCTTTAATCGAAATCAAGTTATATAATCATATCTTTGAAATCTTAAATTCTATAAGTTCCAAATCATTTTTATTTAAATTAAATTCTTAAATAAATCAAATTACAAATCAGCTTTAACTTATCTTTCCAACCTTTATTTATTAAAGTTATTACAAAATCTATTTTTAAAATATAATTTTAAATAAATACTTAAACATAATATATATTAATTAAATAAAATTTTATTAAATAAAATTTTATTAAATTAAATCTTACTTTATGTGTTTTAGAATAAGAAAGTTATAAGAAAAATCTTAAAAATTATATATTCAAAACTAAGTAATAAATTTAATTTTTTCAAAACATATAATTTTAATAATATAAATTTACACATATATATAAATAACATTTAGATATTTTTTTTAAAAAATCAATATTTATTAAAATCCATATATTTCCTTTCAAACTTTGGAAATCATTTTAAAAATATAGACCAACGGTGTCCGTATATAGTTTTTTATCCTATGGTCAAATGATACAGATATTTATCATTTCAGTCTGCAATTTAATTATTTACGGGTATATATTATTTCAACCCGCAATCCCAAAATTCAAAATCAATGAAAAATCGCTTGGGTTTTTCATTTCAACCCATAATGATTTTCCCTAAATCTATCATATCGTTCGGGTATGTATCATTTCAATCCATGGGGAATTTCTAAACTACAGGGAACTTGCAGAGTGAGAACAAATACTATAATAATATAATATATTAGCAACAGGCATATATCATCAGCAACAAATTCAAGTATAATATATACAATAGGATTATGGTGTCATATGTCAAAGGTAAACAATTGCATATAATGGCATATCATATTTAACAATTAAACAACTTAACAATTCAAATTTAACAGCATATTTCGATCGTCGTTTCATATGAATTAAATTTACTAAATATAAGAACATTAATCATGAGCGATTGCTCACCTTTCGAGGCTAGAGAACAACAGGAAATGAACACGACGCCTACATGGATCCGGACACGAACACACAAACACGAAGGAAAGCAAAAACTGCTGCGACCAATTTTGGACAGCGGCGAGACAAAAGCAAAGCACGATAGACTGGATTCGATGGAAACAAAATATAAATTATATTATTATTTTCTTCTCTAAAATCAATATTTAATTAAAACACATACTCAAAATAAAATTTTCATAATATATTCTTATTAAAATCAATATTCATTAAAGCCCATAGTTTACGAAATGCTTCAAATAAATAATAAACATAATACCTATATATGTTTTAAAATCATTAAAATCCTTTTCAATTATTAACAAAACATATTATATATGTATGTATACATTCCAAAAATACTAACATAAACACATTGTATCTAATTATGTAAAGCTACAAATATATATATATAAACTTGTATAAACTTATATATTATAACAAACATATCCATAAATCTTATATGAACTTATACATATATAAACGGACAGACTATATATATAAACTAATATAAATTTAAACCCAACAGATCATATATATAAACTAATATATATACAAACATTATATATTATATATATAACTTTAGACCAGAATGCAAAGCTGAGAAGTATAAAACGATGGATGCGCAGCTTGATATATATATATATATATAACTCTATAAACTTTATATATATACACGTACCATTGTTGACCTCTTTTTTTATATATATAAATATGAGTGAATGGGCCTTGGTGAAGTCATGTGGAGGGTGGGAATACGAACACGGATGTGGAGGAAGCAGGTTTTCTATTATCAAGCAAAAGAGAATGAATAGGCAAATCTCATGCCATACGCGAACTATATTATATATATATATGTATGTGTATATATATATATGCACGGCTCTGATTTTTTTTCCAGGTGGAAGAGAAGCAGGCGGGTAGATGGATGGCTGATGGTCGGCTGAGAAACTGCAGGTTGTGACAGTGCTTGGCCAAACAAAGAAGGATGAGCAAGTGGAAGGCGAGAGCGCCGCTAGGTGGAGCAAGGTGGGGCGTGAGGCTTTGGTCGAAGGCAGTGTGGTGGTTATGGTGTTCGGTCGATCTCGGCGGTCAATGGTAGAGAGGATGTGGTAGGCCACAAGCGGTTGTTGTGGGTTAAGGCGGGCTGTGGCTGTCGGAGGAGTGAGGAAATGGTAATGGGAAAGGATCTGGGCGGTTCTTGACTATGTCGTGGAAGTGGCGGTAGATTTGCTACTGGTTGCTCGGGCGGAGAGAGGCTGAGGGGATGAGGAGCGGCTGTCGTGGTCAGGAGTTTGACACGGAGGAGTTTAGCGGGGCTGTGCTTGTGTGATGATGGGCTTCGGTGGTGGGGTTGTCACGTGAAATGTGGGAGGAGACGGTGGAGATGAGGCTAGAATAAAGCAAGTAGGTTTCAAAAAAGAACAAGCCTGAATAATATCTCAACAACATATATTTATAAAAAAAATCTAGAAGAGCTAAAAACAAACGAAGAATGGAACAGAAGAAAGCATATGAAACGAACCACAATTATAAAGTGAAATACAAATTTAAATTGAAATGGTGGAATAACAAAAGGTATGCATTGAATTCTGAAATTATTTAACAGCTAATGGCTATTGGTTTCACCGGTGCGTAGACGAAAGGACAAATGAAAACTAAAAGGCTCAGAATACGGAACCGGTACAACAAATCGTTTCGCCGATTTCGCCGCTTAACAGACACCGAACTGCACAAATGAATATATTGCGGAGATCAGCATGACGAGACGAACAGAATGGTATGCAGATATCAACGATACGATTATCCTATCAAAAGTCGATATTTGCTGCCAAAATGCTGCTAAAACGTCGAAAATAAGATAAACGGGGCTATAGCAATCCAAATTTGGTGAAACGAAATACGACGTGTTACTCAGAAAATGATTTACATTTTTATTATATAAAAATGTAAAGATTTTGAAAATATTTTATTACCATCAAATTTAACCGATTTAAATTTAAATAAAATTACACAACAAAATAAACTTCAATATTCTCTGATGAAAATTTACCATTTGCTATGTTTAAATTGACGCATACCAGATACCAAATTTTCATTTCAAAATTTTGTTATTTAAATTTCAGGAAAAATTAAGTTAATTACGTTATAAAAATCATTAAAATTTCTGAATCGTTACAAAATAGTTTGTAAAATATTTTTTGTATATAAGATAAAATAAAAAATTAGTTTTACATATAAAATAAAATAAAATAAAAATAGTTTTGTAAAATGGTTTTGAATTTATAGTAGGTTTGCATAAAAAAAATTTCCAATTTAAATTACAAAGTATATCCAACCCAACAACTTTCATTTTCAATGTCAAACCATATCATTTATATTAGAGCATAAGATGTACATATGTCATCTTCACGTAATATCACATTCGATCGCTCGCTCGATCACGCAATTTCGCTTTCGAACTAGTATTGTTCATTCGACTTCCCTAGTGCGGACTTTGATAAGCTTTCTTGACTAGAAACCATCATTCTCCTTGCACAACCATATACTATGATAGAGAATTTTAGAATCATACCAAAAATCCATATCAAATTTTCGCCATCAAGAATCGAATGAAAAATCCTAACACGAAATGGTGTAATCCACCTCGAACTTGTGTACTCAAATCCGGATCAAATTAATTATGCGAATAAAACAATATATGTACAACTTACGTATTTATTCCAATTTGTTTCATCATGATTACCTTTTCAATTCACATTATAAATCTTCATTTATACACATTTTATCTCTTATCAATTAAAAAAATTCTCCATTTAATGACAAAATCATTAATAAATAACATTACTACATCTCGCTTCATTTTAAATCAAATTCATTTTCACATATAGTATTTCTCATTTGATACTACATTTATTTGTGAATCATTTCATAAGAAATTTCCTTAAGTTTATAACCAATTTATAAAGGCTTAACTTCTTTTATAAGACATTATTCGAGTTTAAATTTATCACAACTTTAATTATAACCATTTCTTGCAACATCCATTTATTTCATAAACAATTTACAGGTAATGACTTTATTTATAATCACTTCATTTTAGTTCATATTTTTTTATCCAATTAGTTTTCACTTTTACTTTTCAAATTATTTATGACACATTTCATAAATTTTAACTAAGTTAATAAACATTTTTACAACCATTTAACTCTATTTATAACACACTTTTCCTCCACAATTTCAACTCAAACACTCCAATACTTAAATTTACACTTATAGTACTATATTTCATCCTAAAAGTACATACAAACTTTCAGAATCATTTTCTTAACATAAATTTTAACAATTCAAATAATTTTTTTACTCATTTTGCCTTTTTCAATTAAGGTTATAAAATTCAAGTTTTATAATTTTACAAAATTACTAAGTTTTAACACTAAAATTAATTTCAAAATTTTCGACTGTTTAGAATTTCATAACATTCCATTTTATTCCAATAGTTGAAACTGCCAATCAACTAAACAACAAGATTCACGACAAAACATTTCAATTTCATAAAAAAAATATCCTAATTATTCACTTTTGAATAATATTACTATTATTTACAAAATATTAGGAAACCAATTTCTAAAACATCAGAATTTTTAGTTCTTAGATTTTCAGTTTAAATTCTCTTTATTAAGACTAAACTTAGAAATCATGTTCATATAATCGTTCACTTTATTTTCTTTAATATACCATTATTAAACTAGTGTTTGTTTCATAAATTCAAATCAACAATAATAGCCATCGCTTATAAACTAACTAAATACAAACTGATCAACGATAAATGATAATAATTAAATACTATCATTTCCTGAAACAAACACATTACAAATAACTATATTAGTTATAAAAAAATTCATTCCCTTATATATAACATATAATGTTAGGAATTTTTTTATTTCATTTCAAAACTATAGAAAACATTTTATAGCACTAACAAATACGCGCTCTCGTGTGTGTACACACACACACACACTCAAACTCATTCTAGGGTATTACTAACCCTATCTCTAATGAGTAAACCCTAATAGGCTAAGGTATCTCTAAACCAAAGCTCCGATACCAACTGTAACAACCCGCGTTTTTGGACAGTTTAAGTCGACAATAAACCACACATGTCTAACTCAAACTATTTAAACGACAGATTATTAATGGGATTGTTCAAATGAAAGTAGATTCAAAAGAACAACATACAGAATCTTGCAGCGAAAGAATAAAGCATAATACACAAAATAAATACATAAACAGTTCATGAAGCTATTTTTCAACAAAATCAGAATTTACATTTTTTCAGGCAAAATAGACAATTGCTATAATAGTAGTAGATACGGTCCTCAACTCCGGCTTCGTCTTCAGAAATAAGTGTCTTCGCTAAACTGAAATACTCGATCTGACCCGAGCGTAAGTAAAACAAAAACACTCGAGTCAGGACTAACATTCTTATGTGAGTAAGTCAACTCAAGTGAAATGTACAGATAACTCAATAAGTGAAATGCTTAGGTTTAAATAGACATCATCTTTCACATTATAAATCGGTTCAGTTCAAATATTGACTTTGATGTTCGTTTCCAATCGATTCATTATTAAATTCAACTTCAGATTACAATTTTTCACTTAAAGCTATTAAGTTAAAATCAAACAACAAGTTTAAATTTAAAAATCCAATTAAAACTTTCATTAAATCAACTAAATTTAAATTTCATAATTTCAAGTGCAAACATAAATTTAAACTTACAATATTCCAATTTTATTTCTAAATCAATTTATTTAAATCCAAATTGGTTTTATATCGGGTATATATCATTTCAACCCAAAATGATTTTGCTAACTATCAGGGAACTAGGAGTGTGAGAATAATAATAACATAAATAACATAACATATCAATAACCAACATGCGTGCATAATTAACAATTTAATTTATACACATGCATAACTAACATATCACATGTGTCACATATCATAAACATCATAAGTGAATATTTCAAATTCTAACATACCATACACTAACATAACATATAAATATATAATATGATATATACAAGGAACTTGCAAGGTGATTTACAATAAAATAACATGGCATATCATTTTTCCCAAACATAACACATTATTTCCACATAACATAAGTGACATATTATTAACATAGCATGTGCAACATATGATTTTATTAACCTAACACCTTTTTTTTCAACATAGCATATGTGACATATTTCAACATGGCATATATAATTTTTTTTCTAACATAACACATTTTCTAACATATCATATGTGACATATTTAACATACGTATGTGACGATTAATCAAATCAACATAACATGCTATTTGAGACATATAAAACAACATGTGCATGTGAATATTGTAACGCAAATTCAAGAGAACATAACAACATATATCACATATTCCTATCTAAAGCAAATATTTCTCATAACATTTCAATCGATTTTTATTTACCTAACAATAAAAATATTAATCATGGGTGATTGCTCACCTTTCGAGGTTAGAGAGTTTTTGACAATACAAATAGATAGATCCAAGTTGAAATCCAAACATGACAAGCTAATCAATCCTATCCAAAGCAACAATCCAAAAGCAAAGTAAAACACGAGAACGCAAATCGAACAAATTGTGTTTTTTTATAAAATAGAGGAGGAGAGAGGAGATGGTCGGAATTAGTGGTGGAGGGCAGCGGCAAGGGAAGAGAGGATGGAAGGGTTTTGAAGAGAGGAGGGATGAAGTTTGGGGATTTGTGATTTTGGAGTTTTGTAGATTTGAGGAATAAGAAGAAGAGTACGCAGAAAATTTCTCAATGAGAAAAAACCTGTACGTACTTGTTTAATCAAATAGGAAACAGAAGGTCAATGGGTGGGAAAAAGAAGGGTCCAAAGTCTCTTAGGGTTCCTAGGGTCTCTTGGTTTTCTAAGGAGCCCATTAGACCAAACAAACCCAATAAGACTTAGCCAAAAACACAAATATACACAGCAAGTTTATGTCATTTTTTCACAGTAATTTATATTTTTAGAGCAATAGGAATTCAATTTTGACAAAACAAAAAATGGAGAGGAGATTAGAATTTAGTCTAGTATCATATAAAAAGAATAAAATATTAAAATTCAAATTTAATTTTTCCAACCAAAAGTCAAACTTTGACTAAATTTGACCAAAATTTGAAATTTCACAAAGAAATTTTATTCTATTAAATTTGGTCAAATAAACACTCAACATCACAAATTCAAATTTTTCTTTCAAATTTAATTTTTTAATTAAATTTAAAATACTGTCATTTTAAAGTTGTCATTTTAATTTGTTTCTGTAACGACCACGTCTTTCTCTCCACAGAAAGTCGCATCGTTAATAAGAAAGAAAGGGGTAGAAAGAGAAAAGAAGAGAAGAAAGAAAGAACCAACAACAACGATCTCACAGCGGAACGAATAAATTATATTAATAACATAAACTATTACATAGTATACAACAATTTACAGAGTTACACAGCATATACATCACTTACTAGACAGTTATAAACATCTGTCTAGACATTACAACTCAAATACAAGACAAGACACTATCACAGATATCAACACAGCGGAATACTATATCTACGAACGCCGAAGCCTCCTGCTCCATTGCTCCTCCAGAATATTCGTCAAAGCTAAACCTGAATCCCTTGGCTACTCGTAAAAATTTGAGTACCCAAGAGTTTATAAAACAGAAATAAACACTTGGGTCAGACATGGGTCTGGTGTGAGTAACAGGTTAAACTTGCTTAACTTCAAAACCTTTAGAAAGAAAAGGTATCACGTAAGACTCCCCACAAATAAACATGGGTAAGTTTTTACCTTACGCTAACCAAAACATTTGATAGGAAATCTGATTTTATTATAATAGGGTCTAGGGTTTTCAAGTAAAATATAGAAATAGCTGAAATGCTTACATCTCACATTCCAACATAGTTGGGCACAACTAATACGTACGGCACTTATTGGAGTTTGGATTCCATACAATGGCAGGGCTACTGGGGTACCGCCCGTCACAGTACGTGGCCTAGATCACCGTACCGAGGAGTACGCCCGCTCCCCTGCAACACAAAGCCGGAACCATCCCTTACTGGATAATCCCGAACAAGACAATCCCGTAGTTGGCGCGACCAACCACACACTAAGCCGAATAAAAGAAAAGGGACCTCTAGACAGGGATCTATCTTGCTCTCAATGGGTGCTACCCACGAAGCCTTGCTGCACCTCCCCTGTTTTAGCCATTCCCGGTTGATGAGGCTTGAGGTTACGATTACCTTTAATCAGAGCATATCACTTAGAATGCTCATCGTCCGCCTGACGATGTGCTGAAAGCATTCAATCCATACAAGTTCGTTCCGGGTTCGAACGAAACCGAAGGCATTATTTCGTTACACTCGTTTTAGAATCACCCTCAGAGTTAACGACAATAACCCTTGCACTCTGAAACTTCATCTTCACTTGAGATTCACGACCTATCGTAAATTTGGATCGATGTGGTATTCGGGTCTCCAGACCTGGTATCCCGGTATACGGAAACCCGATCCCGGTCTCATCGAAATCCAAAACGTATCTTTTAAGGGCCAAGTTGTTTTAAGGTTAAAACAATTCAATTCTTATCTATACTACACACAGATAGATAATTTACAATAGATAATCCATATTATCATCCAAACAGATAATTCATATTATCATTTCAATCCAACCAAACATCTATATCATAGATTAGCACATCTCTTATCAGAGATATCAACAATGCAAAGCATTCAATATCATTCATCCATTCTTAAGTAATGATTTATCATCTCTAATTAATTTAAAGTGAATTAAATTAATTACTTCATTCTATAAATCCTGCTTACTTAATCATTAATTAAACCAATTAATTAATCATACTTTAAGTATCATCTTAGTTAATCATTCCTGATTAATTATACTTTAATTACTTTAAGTAATTAACTCTTAATTAATTTCACAAATTAATTAACTTAAACCATTTCAGTAATTAATCTTAAATTACTTCATTAATTAATTAATTACTTTAATCCTTTATTATTGATTAATTAATTTTAATTAACCAATCCTTAATTACATCATTTAAATTAATTATATTTAATAATTAATTCTTAATTAAACCACATTTATTAATCACCTTTGATTAATCACATTTAGTACTTAACTACCCTTAATTACTCTTCCATAAATTAATTACTTCTTAATTAATTATCTTTTAATTAATCCCTTGATTAATTATTCAAAGTAATTAAACTCAAATTACTTTCATTAAACCATCTTTAGTTAATTACATCCACTAATTAACTTTAATTACTTTCCTAAGTAATTACACTTCACTAATTACATTTAAGTAATTATATTTATCATATCTCTAAATGATTATCTTAAATTAATTTAATTAATTAATTTAACTTAATCAAATTTATTTAATTAATTACCTTAAGTAATTAATTACCTTAATTACTTCCATTAAGTAATTATACTTAACCCATTTTCATATTAACTAATTAATCTAATTGATTATCAAATTTAATCATGTTAATTAATTAATTAATTAATTATCTAATAATCTCTAATTAATGATCTTTCATTAATTATTAACAATTCTTTAACTACTTCCTAAGTAATTAAACTTTAATCAACTATTTATAAATTACAACTTAATAAATTCTTAATTACCAATTAATTTAACTCTATTACTTAATTAATTGCTAAATAAACCTTTAATCACTTGATAAATAAATTTCTAATCATTTATTAAAATCTATACTTATCTAAATAAATGATTCTTAATCCCAAATTAATTAACCCTTAATTAATTTAACTTATAATCTTAATTATTTAATTAATTAACACTAAACCATTAATTAATCAAATTATTAAATTATTCTTTAATTATCCTATTAATTTAATGACTCATATATCATTAAACCTTAATTACTTTCTAAATTAAAGTATTAACCTTTAACTACTTTAATTATCATTTACAAAAGGCTTTGAAATCTTTTACTTTTAAACCTTTCTTTTATTTCATTTCAAATTAAAGTTTTAAAATAAATTATAAATTTAACTTTAAGCAAATTTAAATCAAATTTATCAAACCCTTTTTAAAACCAAATGTTAAAGAAACACTTAACATTTGTAAAAGAAATTTATAAGATTTTTAAACCCATTCATTTAAATTAAAACTCTTTTTAAACTATACTTTAAACATTTTAAAGATGTTTAAATATTATAATAAAAACTTATTTATTTTTTTACAACTGGGATTCAAGTTTAAATTGAATCCATACTTTAAAATTTTATTTTAAACTTTGTTTAAATTTCTGTTTTCAAATTTTAAATCAATTTTAAAATTTAAAAACAAACAGGCTTTAAAACCTGTAACCATTCAATTTACCCGAGCCAACCACTGAAATGCTTCGAGTAAAAACCTTAACTGCTTCGAGTCACGCACTCAAAAATCTCGAGTACCACTCTCTGCTTATACCCAAACTAAAACTGATATCCAAAACCACTCACTGATATACGTGCACGTGCACAGGCGAATTGGTCGCCTACGATCATCGATTCCATCGCCGACATCTCGTCCACGACCATCTTCCACGATCTCGGTCACCAGAAACTGGAACAAACTTCATAGTCGAATTCGAGCATCACGATCCTCACCTAGAACAGAACTACAGTCACCCAATCCACTCGCCTCGTCAACCACGACCATCAGCGACCACGTTGTTATTTCCAGAGCTACCCCACTGACCCACAAACATCTTCCCCCTGGTGCGATGCATTCCGGAGCGACATCGACGACGCCATTGCTTCGCGAAAATCATTTACAAAACACAGTACTTAAACCCTAGATCAACTCCAAACACCTACCATGATGAATTAAAAATCTCCTGACCATTTTTCCGATGATCACTGACCTACCAGCGTGCACTAGCTTCAACCCCGAGATCCATAATCCATTTGATCGCCAGAAATCAACAGAAACCCAATTTTCGTTCATACTATAATATCTCACTATTTATAAACTTTAAAATTGTGATTTCTCTTCTAAAAATCATAATTTAGTCTAGAGCTTCAGTTTATAATCCTAAATTGTTAAATTAACATATTTGAATTTCCACTTATATTAAACTTGTTCTGTTCTTTTGATTTTTCCTGGCCATTCAAGTTTTGTTTTAACTTAAATTAAATCCTAAACTCTAATCTATGATAAAACAAACAATATTTGTTTATAACTTAAATCATAATATTAACTAAGTTAAGAGATATAGAATTTTCAACCAAAACTTAAATTTAAAAACTGGAAACAGAGATACACATAGGTAACAGACATGCACACCAATTTACATCCATATATACAAAAATATACATACATACCAAACATATTAAACAACATGCAAGCATATCACATCATATATTCAAGAATTCATAGCATGCAACAGATATTATATACTTAAGTTTTTAAAATAAATGTTACTCACCTTTTTAAAAGTGAACAGAGCTTATTCTTTGAAATAGCCTTAGCTTCTGGTTTTTGATTTAAAACTTGAGTTTGCTTCTTTGAAAACTTTTAAACTGAGATGTCTTTTTGATCTTTAAAACTTTTTAAACTTGAATGCTGGCTTTGGAAACTTGCACGCATGCTAAAATCTTGCTTAATTGAGATGTTGCTGTAGATCAGGTTGCTTAGATTCCCGGATTGCTTGCATTCAGATTTGAAGAGAAAACAGGCCTTTGCTTTGATTGAAGAAATATTTACAGGCTAAAGAAATGCAGGCTTTTGAAGAAGATGTTTACATGCATTTCAGATTTTGGAAAATGAGTTACAGATCTTATTTTTGGATTGAGGAGGGTTGATTACTGATTTGTTTTTGAGATTATGGTTTTGAGGAATGTTGATCTACGGATTGTTTTGAGAATTTTGTTTGAGCTTCAGATTTTGTTTACAGGCTGAAAGTTTTCTTTAGTTTTGAAAAAGAAATAGAAAAGAGAAAAAAGAATGGAATGAAAGCATGTGTTTATATAAGTAGAAATGATTTATTTAATTAAAAGAAAAACAAAAATCTAAAACTTGACATTTGTCATTCTTATTGTTTTATTAGTGTACACTTGTATTTAGGTGTCTTTATAGATTTACACATGTAATTTAAGTAATCCTTATTTATTTTTAATGTAAATAAAATGCCTTTCTTTATTAATTAAATACTTATGTATATATATATATAAAGTATTTTAAAGAAAATAAAACCAATTATGTTTATAAGTAAAAGTTTATACATATATTTTAAAATCCAAATATTTAAAATATCTATCTTTGAATTTCAAAACTAATTTACATTCAAATTCAAATTATATTTAAAATCCAATTTAAAGTCAAGTTATATACATACATATATAACTACACATTCAATTTGAAATAACAATTCTATTTTACATTAAAATCTATTTATTTTCCATAAATAAAACAATACACTATTAATATTGTATTTTAAACTTATCTATATATATATACTCTTAAATCTTATTTATTAAGTAATATTTAAAAAGAAATAAAATAATCCTGATTATTAATCTCATTTCAAAACCATATAGATATTTTGTTTAAATAGCTTTGAAAAGCAAATATTAAATAAATCCAAATCTCCAAACTATCAATATATGTATTAGAAATTTAAAACAAGAATTTATTTATTTATTATGTTTCAACCCAAAGCTAATCTATTTAATATATATACTTATACACATACATTATAAATAGAAATCATCTTATTAATTTTTTTAAAGGATAAATTCACTAATTAAATATCCATTTAATTAGATTATTAAATAAATTCAAATATTTATTATCAAAAATTATCAAATCAATTTAATTATTTAAACAGATTATTAAATTGATATTGCCCCAAACTTCCGGGATATTACATTCCTTCCCCCTTAAAATAATTTCGTCCCCGAAATTTAAAACAAAGGTAATTTAATAATCTATTTAAATCACAACCATATATTATCATCCATATGCTAACAATCATAGCAACCAATCATCCAAACAAACAATTCTAACTATCCAGCGAAAAATTCTGAATAGAATTTCCTCGAGTTTCCCCAAGTATATATACCGGGATACTCGCTCTACAAACAATCCAAACAAACAATACTAAGCTATAGAGCTCCTACTTATCTAGATTTACAAAACTAAACAGAATATCAGACTACAGACGAGTCTGACTCAACAACCAAATCCTCCAGAACTGCTGATTCCTAAACCAGAGATAGATCAAACACGTACTCCCTCAGAGATACGTAAAATACATTGAATTCCAGTTATCCAAACTGACAATTCAACCTTGTAGATCAAAGTACTTATCCAAATTAGATCACAGAAAAGATCCAAAATAACTCGGAGCTAACCTTTTACCAGAGAAAAACTTCACAACCATGAAGTCTCCAACTTCGAATTTCAAATTCCATCGTCTCTTATCCACAAAATCTTCAGATGATCTCGGCTTCCTACAAATCCTTCCTGATCAACTCAACCTTCGCTGATGCTTCTTGAAACAAACAGGACCAAAGATAACTCAATAGAATGATCTCTCCAAGATCTACCCATAATCCAAAACACAACTCTACTCCATCAGTAGATTCCAAACTTACTTCTTCTATCCAGAAATGCACTCCCAAACTGCTTCTGCTGCACCACTCTGATCTGGAGTAGAATGCTGATGAAGAACACAAGCACAAACTGGACAACACATCCCAGAAAATCTCAGATAACTCAAGAGAACACTCAGCAATCGCAAGTCACTTTTGCGATCAACCCAGCCTAACTGCAAAGAAAACTGTTCTCTCTTTACCAATCAGAACAGCTTATACTTAACTATCCAATCCATCGAAGAAATGGATCCTCTCTGCTGCTTCTGAACTCCTTCTTCAGAAAACTGCTCATCCAGGAAAACTTACTGCCAACACACAGAATACTCCGAGCTGCACCGCTGCCACAGATGCCAAAGACTTCCTTACCAAAGCTTTTCGAGAAACTCGAACTTCAAACCAAACAGAATCACCATGCTGAACTCAGCCACAACACCGAAGTAGACACACTTCCACAACTTGTTCCAAAGAAAACATCTTCGGGAACATCCATAGTCACTGCGTCTCATCACACAGCTACTATTACCTGAGATACCATCACTCGCTTCTGTTCTCCGACAGATCAAACTCTACCCATCCAAACTTCAAAGATGAACTCCGAACCTTAACAGGTTTTCTTCAGAGATCGATGAAATCCTCACAATTGCAAAGTTCACTCGAGACGGTATTAGGTCTACAGTCTCGACAGATACACTTCCAACCTCAACACTCAGACTCCTAATCCTAGATGATAAATTATTATCATCTCAACCAATCATTACAAATACCATATACATTTAAAATGATACTTTTTATATATAGAAAATATATCTGGGTAAAATTATTTCACCTTTCCTTTTAAAACAATATTGTGTCCATTGGCCTGGTCCAAGTGTTTAGAGATCCCTATCAATAACGTTAGCTACTCGTATTGACCAGAATCCATATACCACCCAACCGATCAATTAACACAATATAAAATCATTTTATATAACTAACAAATACGCGCTCTCGTATATATATACTCAGACTCAATCAGGTTGCTACAGATCCTATCTCTAATGAACAATCCTTCCGAACCTAGGTATTCACTCAACCTAGTGTTCTGATATTCACTTAACCAAAAGCTTAGGCATTCGCTCAACCTATGCTCTGATACCACTGTAACGACCACGTCTTTCTCTCCACAGAAAGTCGCATCGTTAATAAGAAAGAAAGGGGTAGAAAGAGAAAAGAAGAGAAGAAAGAAAGAACCAACAACAACGATCTCACAGCGGAACGAATAAATTATATTAATAACATAAACTATTACATAGTATACAACAATTTACAGAGTTACACAGCATATACATCACTTACTAGACAGTTATAAACATCTGTCTAGACATTACAACTCAAATACAAGACAAGACACTATCACAGATATCAACACAGCGGAATACTATATCTACGAACGCCGAAGCCTCCTGCTCCATTGCTCCTCCAGAATATTCGTCAAAGCTAAACCTGAATCCCTTGGCTACTCGTAAAAATTTGAGTACCCAAGAGTTTATAAAACAGAAATAAACACTTGGGTCAGACATGGGTCTGGTGTGAGTAACAGGTTAAACTTGCTTAACTTCAAAACCTTTAGAAAGAAAAGGTATCACGTAAGACTCCCCACAAATAAACATGGGTAAGTTTTTACCTTACGCTAACCAAAACATTTGATAGGAAATCTGATTTTATTATAATAGGGTCTAGGGTTTTCAAGTAAAATATAGAAATAGCTGAAATGCTTACATCTCACATTCCAACATAGTTGGGCACAACTAATACGTACGGCACTTATTGGAGTTTGGATTCCATACAATGGCAGGGCTACTGGGGTACCGCCCGTCACAGTACGTGGCCTAGATCACCGTACCGAGGAGTACGCCCGCTCCCCTGCAACACAAAGCCGGAACCATCCCTTACTGGATAATCCCGAACAAGACAATCCCGTAGTTGGCGCGACCAACCACACACTAAGCCGAATAAAAGAAAAGGGACCTCTAGACAGGGATCTATCTTGCTCTCAATGGGTGCTACCCACGAAGCCTTGCTGCACCTCCCCTGTTTTAGCCATTCCCGGTTGATGAGGCTTGAGGTTACGATTACCTTTAATCAGAGCATATCACTTAGAATGCTCATCGTCCGCCTGACGATGTGCTGAAAGCATTCAATCCATACAAGTTCGTTCCGGGTTCGAACGAAACCGAAGGCATTATTTCGTTACACTCGTTTTAGAATCACCCTCAGAGTTAACGACAATAACCCTTGCACTCTGAAACTTCATCTTCACTTGAGATTCACGACCTATCGTAAATTTGGATCGATGTGGTATTCGGGTCTCCAGACCTGGTATCCCGGTATACGGAAACCCGATCCCGGTCTCATCGAAATCCAAAACGTATCTTTTAAGGGCCAAGTTGTTTTAAGGTTAAAACAATTCAATTCTTATCTATACTACACACAGATAGATAATTTACAATAGATAATCCATATTATCATCCAAACAGATAATTCATATTATCATTTCAATCCAACCAAACATCTATATCATAGATTAGCACATCTCTTATCAGAGATATCAACAATGCAAAGCATTCAATATCATTCATCCATTCTTAAGTAATGATTTATCATCTCTAATTAATTTAAAGTGAATTAAATTAATTACTTCATTCTATAAATCCTGCTTACTTAATCATTAATTAAACCAATTAATTAATCATACTTTAAGTATCATCTTAGTTAATCATTCCTGATTAATTATACTTTAATTACTTTAAGTAATTAACTCTTAATTAATTTCACAAATTAATTAACTTAAACCATTTCAGTAATTAATCTTAAATTACTTCATTAATTAATTAATTACTTTAATCCTTTATTATTGATTAATTAATTTTAATTAACCAATCCTTAATTACATCATTTAAATTAATTATATTTAATAATTAATTCTTAATTAAACCACATTTATTAATCACCTTTGATTAATCACATTTAGTACTTAACTACCCTTAATTACTCTTCCATAAATTAATTACTTCTTAATTAATTATCTTTTAATTAATCCCTTGATTAATTATTCAAAGTAATTAAACTCAAATTACTTTCATTAAACCATCTTTAGTTAATTACATCCACTAATTAACTTTAATTACTTTCCTAAGTAATTACACTTCACTAATTACATTTAAGTAATTATATTTATCATATCTCTAAATGATTATCTTAAATTAATTTAATTAATTAATTTAACTTAATCAAATTTATTTAATTAATTACCTTAAGTAATTAATTACCTTAATTACTTCCATTAAGTAATTATACTTAACCCATTTTCATATTAACTAATTAATCTAATTGATTATCAAATTTAATCATGTTAATTAATTAATTAATTAATTATCTAATAATCTCTAATTAATGATCTTTCATTAATTATTAACAATTCTTTAACTACTTCCTAAGTAATTAAACTTTAATCAACTATTTATAAATTACAACTTAATAAATTCTTAATTACCAATTAATTTAACTCTATTACTTAATTAATTGCTAAATAAACCTTTAATCACTTGATAAATAAATTTCTAATCATTTATTAAAATCTATACTTATCTAAATAAATGATTCTTAATCCCAAATTAATTAACCCTTAATTAATTTAACTTATAATCTTAATTATTTAATTAATTAACACTAAACCATTAATTAATCAAATTATTAAATTATTCTTTAATTATCCTATTAATTTAATGACTCATATATCATTAAACCTTAATTACTTTCTAAATTAAAGTATTAACCTTTAACTACTTTAATTATCATTTACAAAAGGCTTTGAAATCTTTTACTTTTAAACCTTTCTTTTATTTCATTTCAAATTAAAGTTTTAAAATAAATTATAAATTTAACTTTAAGCAAATTTAAATCAAATTTATCAAACCCTTTTTAAAACCAAATGTTAAAGAAACACTTAACATTTGTAAAAGAAATTTATAAGATTTTTAAACCCATTCATTTAAATTAAAACTCTTTTTAAACTATACTTTAAACATTTTAAAGATGTTTAAATATTATAATAAAAACTTATTTATTTTTTTACAGCTGGGATTCAAGTTTAAATTGAATCCATACTTTAAAATTTTATTTTAAACTTTGTTTAAATTTCTGTTTTCAAATTTTAAATCAATTTTAAAATTTAAAAACAAACAGGCTTTAAAACCTGTAACCATTCAATTTACCCGAGCCAACCACTGAAATGCTTCGAGTAAAAACCTTAACTGCTTCGAGTCACGCACTCAAAAATCTCGAGTACCACTCTCTGCTTATACCCAAACTAAAACTGATATCCAAAACCACTCACTGATATACGTGCACGTGCACAGGCGAATTGGTCGCCTACGATCATCGATTCCATCGCCGACATCTCGTCCACGACCATCTTCCACGATCTCGGTCACCAGAAACTGGAACAAACTTCACAGTCGAATTCGAGCATCACGATCCTCACCTAGAACAGAACTACAGTCACCCAATCCACTCGCCTCGTCAACCACGACCATCAGCGACCACGTTGTTATTTCCAGAGCTACCCCACTGACCCACAAACATCTTCCCCCTGGTGCGATGCGTTCCGGAGCGACATCGACGACGCCATTGCTTCGCGAAAATCATTTACAAAACACAGTACTTAAACCCTAGATCAACTCCAAACACCTACCATGATGAATTAAAAATCTCCTGACCATTTTTCCGATGATCACTGACCTACCAGCGTGCACTAGCTTCAACCCCGAGATCCATAATCCATTTGATCACCAGAAATCAACAAAAACCCAATTTTCGTTCATACTATAATATCTCACTATTTATAAACTTTAAAATTGTGATTTCTCTTCTAAAAATCATAATTTAGTCTAGAGCTTCAGTTTATAATCCTAAATTGTTAAATTAACATATTTGAATTTCCACTTATATTAAACTTGTTCTGTTCTTTTGATTTTTCCTGGCCATTCAAGTTTTGTTTTAACTTAAATTAAATCCTAAACTCTAATCTATGATAAAACAAACAATATTTGTTTATAACTTAAATCATAATATTAACTAAGTTAAGAGATACAGAATTTTCAACCAAAACTTAAATTTAAAAACTGGAAACAGAGATACACATAGGTAACAGACATGCACACCAATTTACATCCATATATACAAAAATATACATACATACCAAACATATTAAACAACATGCAAGCATATCACATCATATATTCAAGAATTCATAGCATGCAACAGATATTATATACTTAAGTTTTTAAAATAAATGTTACTCACCTTTTTAAAAGTGAACAGAGCTTATTCTTTGAAATAGCCTTAGCTTCTGGTTTTTGATTTAAAACTTGAGTTTGCTTCTTTGAAAACTTTTAAACTGAGATGTCTTTTTGATCTTTAAAACTTTTTAAACTTGAATGCTGGCTTTGGAAACTTGCACGCATGCTAAAATCTTGCTTAATTGAGATGTTGCTGTAGATCGGGTTGCTTAGATTCCCGGATTGCTTGCATTCAGATTTGAAGAGAAAACAGGCCTTTGCTTTGATTGAAGAAATATTTACAGGCTAAAGAAATGCAGGCTTTTGAAGAAGATGTTTACATGCATTTCAGATTTTGGAAAATGAGTTACAGATCTTATTTTTGGATTGAGGAGGGTTGATTACTGATTTGTTTTTGAGATTATGGTTTTGAGGAATGTTGATCTACGGATTGTTTTGAGAATTTTGTTTGAGCTTCAGATTTTGTTTACAGGCTGAAAGTTTTCTTTAGTTTTGAAAAAGAAATAGAAAAGAGAAAAAAGAATGGAATGAAAGCATGTGTTTATATAAGTAGAAATGATTTATTTAATTAAAAGAAAAACAAAAATCTAAAACTTGACATTTGTCATTCTTATTGTTTTATTAGTGTACACTTGTATTTAGGTGTCTTTATAGATTTACACATGTAATTTAAGTAATCCTTATTTATTTTTAATGTAAATAAAATGCCTTTCTTTATTAATTAAATACTTATGTATATATATATATATAAAGTATTTTAAAGAAAATAAAACCAATTATGTTTATAAGTAAAAGTTTATACATATATTTTAAAATCCAAATATTTAAAATATCTATCTTTGAATTTCAAAACTAATTTACATTCAAATTCAAATTATATTTAAAATCCAATTTAAAGTCAAGTTATATACATACATATATAACTACACATTCAATTTGAAATAACAATTCTATTTTACATTAAAATCTATTTATTTTCCATAAATAAAACAATACACTATTAATATTGTATTTTAAACTTATCTATATATATATACTCTTAAATCTTATTTATTAAGTAATATTTAAAAAGAAATAAAATAATCCTGATTATTAATCTCATTTCAAAACCATATAGATATTTTGTTTAAATAGCTTTGAAAAGCAAATATTAAATAAATCCAAATCTCCAAACTATCAATATATGTATTAGAAATTTAAAACAAGAATTTATTTATTTATTATGTTTCAACCCAAAGCTAATCTATTTAATATATATACTTATACACATACATTATAAATAGAAATCATCTTATTAATTTTTTTAAAGGATAAATTCACTAATTAAATATCCATTTAATTAGATTATTAAATAAATTCAAATATTTATTATCAAAAATTATCAAATCAATTTAATTATTTAAACAGATTATTAAATTGATATTGCCCCAAATTTCCGGGATATTACAGTTTCCCCTTATCATATTAAAAGGTTAAATGCCAATCAATTCAATATACATATTTCAAATTAAATGTTGGTTATAAATTTCCAATTTATTGTTACTAACATATTTCTAACTTCTATTGTCGTTATTAAACAGTTGTAATGTTCATTGCATTAACAAAAGACATCCATCACTTACCGATTAATTGTTTTACCTCATTCCATTATTTAAAATCAACTTGGTTTGTTACCATTTAAATCACACATTTTATTTTCCTTAAATAAATATGCATTTCATCTTCGCTTACAATTTCCTTTATTATCCAATTCATGTCATTAACTACGCATCCAATTCTCATCCAGCTACATTCAAACCTATGTTATCATCCTTATTATTCAATCAACAATACCCTATGAATTATATTAACATAAGTTTACATTTTATTACATTCATTATTTCACCGTTAACATCTTTTACCATATTAACTGCAATAATTAATTACATAAATTTTCGTTGATTTCCAAATTAATTCCGAACATATTAAATAATGAGATGATAAATGAACAATTGTTACTTTTAAGTAATTTTATCATATTTATAAATATATTGTTTACAAACAAAGATTATGACTACTTACCACATCACTGATTTCATATTCTATATTAACCAATTTCAATCAGTTACATACAATCTCACCATTACATACATCATTTAATTTATTTTATTATTTACAGTTATAACCAAATTAACCTAAAATTTATTTCAATTGATTGAAATTACATTAAATAGTTATCAATAGCATTCAAACAACATTATTAAATCATATTCTAATTATTTCCTCAATAATAAATCATAAATTTTAATTTTTCAGAATATTAAATTTTGAAATCTTATTTAATTTAATAGTTTTAATTATTAAAATTTACGGGTCGTTACAGATTATATGCTCGGGGTAGAGCAAGTATATATGCTCGGGGTAGAGCATTATGGATGATTAAGTTATGTGGGTGTACCCATATGTATGTTGTCTATCATGAAGTGATCTGAGATATAATTAGGACTTAGCGGGAACCAGATGGCCAGTGTCCACCCAGACAGCTTGATCGTAGGGTTGCACCCTAGATCTATGACACTTTTTGTTGTATTAGTTGCGCACCACGTGATTTTAGAGAAAGGCAGAGTAGCCTTTATGGTGGCGTAGCCCTAGCCCCTTTAGTCACGAAGGCCAGTAGTTTGTTACCATTGGGGTAGTGATCCGGGTCATTATCAATGCATAGCGTAGTCTTGCAGCGTATTTTTGACATGCGATGGATATAGTCACGATACCAGGTTGGTCACTGAAGATTTTAGGAGTGGACCTGGGCGGTGTAACCATGGGTTCCTGGAGTAGGCTAGGTAGCTGTCAGTCTCCCTTCTGGATCTACACTGAATGGTAGATAAGTGCATATTATTTATGTACCTCATCTAAGTATTAGAGCGGATCCGGGTAAATAACTTAAGTGCTCTTGGAGATAGCAGATAGTCATGGTGTGGTTTGGCTGGGTGGCGTAACCCAGTTATTATGTGATTATTGGGTGGTGTAACCCATACATAGTGATTTGATTCTCGTCGCCATTTATTTCTATATGAGGAGATGAGATTATACTTATGATGTGTTAAATATCCAAAGTGTAGTGGATTCTCATATCTTCTTTTATATATTTATTTATAGTTCTTTGATAGGCGGCATATATTTTTATATTTTATATTGATGATGATATTTTATTATTTGAGATTGAGAGATATATTTGGGTAATGCCGTGTGCTACCCTGACTATACTTGGAAATATCTCATTTTTATTGATTTTTGGATTTTGATTATGATTTCTAGATATGTGTAATTCACTCATTTGATGTTGAATCCGTGTTTCCTAAATTGATGTGGTTTGTAACGACCCGTAATTTTATCACTCGAAAAATAAGAATATTTGATTTTAAAAATATTTAAATATAGGTTTATTTCAAAACAATAATCATGTTTTATGTGATAAATAAGAATGGTGAACTTATTTTTAGAATTAAATAGAGATTTTGAAGTTTTGTCGTAAAATTGACAAAAGCCGGTTTTTGATAAATTTGATATACATCCGAATAATTATTGTAAATGGTAAATAACTCATTTTAATGGTCATATAATGATATGATAATAATATAAATTTGATTTATAATAATTCTATAAACATAAGTGCTTGTTTACGAAAATTGACAAATTTTGTCGCACATTGACAAATCAACGTCGTATTTTTACAATCAGATTTTAATATTATTTAATATGGTTTTACAACTTAAATAAACTTGTTTTAATTAGTTAAAGATGATAAAAACTTATTTTCAAGTTTTGTTTAAATGAATAATTTTGTTAACAAAAACGTCAAAATGTGACCGGAAAACGTTTTGTCGAAAATCAACATTTTGTTCAAAATAAGTTGTCGTAACGTTGTTGCACCTTTGTTGGCATGTTTTAACATATCTATTACACATTTTAATAACTAAACAAGATTAGTTTTACTAGTTATGATTAGAAAACTTTTAGAATATAATTAAGAAAAGTAAGTAAGGAAAAAAGTTAAAAAAGTAAACATCAAATCAAATCACATCAAAAATCTAAAAAGATCTTCTCTTTAATCCACTTTTCCATCCAAATACATTTAATTAAGCCTTAAGTGACTAAGACATAAAGTAAGATGTGAAAGGTGATGGTGAGTGTTGAAAAAGTAAGTTTAGTTTAAGTTGAAGTAAGGGTATTTTGGTCATTTTACATAATAATATTTTATTCCAAAATTTTCCTATAAATACCTACCACTTCTTTCACAAATTCCACACACTTTCCATTCTTCTTCTTCCTTCTTTTCTAAGCTTCTCCTTCTTCTTCCTTCAAGCTTTAATGGCTTCATGCCTCTCTTAAAAAATTACAAAAGCGTAACAAAGTTATGGCAAAAATAATCGACAAAAAAGTATAACAGTTAAGTCAAGTTCAAGCTAGTAATTTCCATCCATCCACCCAAGGCCATGCCCACCTAGAAGCCATCTCCACCTCTTTTCATCTCAACTTCTAGGATAGCGGAGCTATAGCCGGATTTCAAGAAGTTTCGGGAAATTGTAGCGAAGCTATAGTCAAATCCGTAGTGACAAAGTTAGCAAAATTGCTAGAAAGTATGGTTTAGATCTGGAGTTCCTTGCCTTAAGTTTGACGGATTGAATTCAAAGTGAGTTATTTCTTCCTTTAAGTTCCTATGTTGAAGGAAATTTAAGTGCTAAGTGTTGTTCGAAATCCCTTGTCGAATGCTTGTTTACTTGGTTTGCTGAAACAATGGTTTTATTTCCTTGTTTGACTATTTAGATGGTTAATTAAGTATTTTAAAATTATTAGAAGTTAAATACTTAATGGGGTATGCGGAAACGACTAGTACACGTGTTTCGTCTGTGAGATCCAAGGAGACTTGAGCGATGGATGGAACATGTCCAAAGGAAAGCCCGAATGCTCCAAAATAAATATCAAACCGTTTTAACCCAAGTTAAAATAAAGTGTTATAAATATTTGATAGAATGAAGCATTGCTTATCATTTATTGTTGTGTTTATTTCATTGATTGATTGTTTGAATTAGGCTTGGTCAGTTTATAAGCACTAATTATTATTTATTGATTGTTGACTTTGCTCGACCAGTTTATAAGTAATTAATTATCCATATGCATGAGCTGGGTAGAAAATAATTATAGGCTAACACCTTGTGATTTATTTCACGATTTGACTATAAGGTGTTTAATGGTAATATTTGGTTCACTTTAATTTAATGAATTGGTTTGAAAATTGGTTTTTCAAGTTGAAATGTTTTCCTTTAAAAGAGAAAAAAAGAGATATTTGAGAATAAATATTTTGAAGTGATTTTTTATAAAAGTGGTTTGTATAAAGAATGGTTTTATAAAAATGTTTTATAAAACGGAAAGAATTTTGAGGGCTAAACCCGATGGTTTTAAGATGATTTTTGAAAGGATTTGGAAATGTAAATTATTATAGATTAAAAGTATTTGTAATTATTAGTGTAAATGATTTTTCCACTTCGGGATTTAAAGTGATTTGTTATGTTACCGACGATTCGGGTAACCCATAACTAAAAAGTGGGCAAGGGAGGTGCAGATGTTATGTAGCCCCGGTATAGTCCGCTCTCGTTGTAGAGGGATATACATATCTATATTTATTTTTGGAAGGCTGGGACCCAGTTGCCTTATTATGGCTAGAAACCTACCTATCAGGTAGCATATAGTTTTGTATGCTTGTATATTGATATCGTTTCAAAAAGTGATTTATTTTCAGATCCCGAAGTAAAAGGACTAGTTTGGATATAAAAGATATATATACATTTCAACTTTTAAATAAGAATTTGGGAATAAAGTCCAAAGATAATTTCCGTAAAGTTAATTAGATTTGAAAATCCAAATTTGAAGATTAAGCCTAAGTGGGTAGTTTTGGGAATTGCATATTGTTTGTGCATCGTAGGCTCCATGTGTCCTATTTGCGGCAGGAGAACTACGTTGGCTAGATCCTGTTATCTAATTGGGTACCTAATTAGATAGGGGTACGTAGGTAGTCACAAGTGGTAGTGATGCAGCCTGTAACGTCACGAATTTTTCGCGTTTGAAAATCGACATCCATACTTTACATCGTACTCGAATGCCATAGATTCGACCGTTCAAATCCAAGTCGCCGAAGCTTATAACACAATTAAGTAAATAACACAGCGGAAGAAAAAGAATAATACATTGATATACAATATCTGTTACAACAGAATGATACAATGAATATCAATATACATCAGAGATATGATAAAAGAAATAGCAGCGGAAAAGAAAACGATAACACCAGCAGCGGATAATCTCCATCTCCAAAGCACCAATCCAGAAATAGCTCGAACTCCCAATAACGATGCACAAAGATAAGCAAGTGCAGTCCATATCCAAAGACTGAACTAGCTCCAGATAATCTACTGAACCTGACTATCTGAAAAACCCAACTCTAGACTGCCCGTGTAGAAAAATTTTGAGCATCCAGAGTTTAGGAAAGAAAGAATAAACTCCGGATCAGTCATGGGACTGGTGTGAGCAACAAAAACAGTTTATCTTTAAAAACGAACAACAAGAGAATTTTTAAAGTCAATTCGCAATGCTTTTGGAAAATGAAACTACCATAAGGCCTCCCGCCACACACACAATGCAAACGCAGAATTGGAGAAGATTTCTCCTTATGATAGTCAAAGATGCTTACTGCGCAAAACAAATCATTTTTGATATTATTATTAGTGCATAGTGGAAAAAGTATTTTGAAAATAGAATATCAATCTTAGCCAACATACGACTATTATCGTATGCCAACTATAGCTACCATCTAAACAGTGGTGACCACCGTACGTAAATGGCAGGTTCTACAACTAATACCGTACAAAGTTCGTATTGGAAGATGGATTTCCAACAAATGGTCGGGCAAAGGAACCTCCCAAGTAAAATAGAACGCCTCTGGAGCGACGTTCCCGGATCCTAACCGGATCTCTTCTAAACAAGGCCGGGTTACCCCTAGCTAGGTAACTACTGACACGAGTATGCCACCTCCCGGTCGTTAGCGACCTTTATCCGAGGTACCTCTAATCCAACAACCACAAAGCAATCACAAAGTAATAGATTCGCAGCAACCACAAAGTAAGTATCTGGGCTCCATACCATGATACCACTCATAATCCAGAAGGAAATGACATACCCTCAGAGGGCGCTACCCTCAAATAACCTTGCTGCCACGATTCCTGTTTCAACCATACCGGGTCGTGAGGTTCGACGAAGTCTCGTCCACAAAGCTACGCTTTGGCACAAAGCCATGCTTTGGGTCAACAGATGATCAAAGTAATGATCAAACAAATGATCATATCACAAATGATCAAACAATGATCATCACACAGCAACACTCAGCATGTCACATTACCAAATTTGGAATATATCGCTGATAACCTTCAACTACATAACCTGTGAGCTCGTACGTCTCAGAGAAGGGTGTTAAGCTAAGAGAGTAAATTCTCCGCCACCAAACAGAAATGTATTTGAAAGAAATCGGCTTTATATCTCAAAGTGTAATGTCAGACATGTAACCATACAAGTCTGTTCCGGGTTCGAACAGAACCGAAGGCACTTCTAAAGAAGCCCTTGCAATCCGGGTATTCACAATCCCGATCGGATTTCCCATCACTTAGGAGATCTCTATACCGGCGCGACTCAGTGCAGAGACAATCGATAAGTTATCCTATCATTCTCGCAAATACCCGGTCTTCAACACCGGTCTTCAAATGTGATCCATATACGACGTATCACTTATTCGGAATGGGTTATGTGACACAAAGGTCCTCTCCCGGCTAATCCGAATAGTGAGCGCAATATTAAAAACATAGGGATAATGGGATTTCAATTAAGTCACAATTTATTATCCAAAACTTTCTTTACACATGGTTTAAACAAATTACCATTTCAAATCTTTAAACAAAAAGATTCATTTCATAGATTTCACCCAATTTCACAAAAATTCATTCATAGATTTCAAAACAATTTCCATATTTTTATCTTTTAAATAAAAGATTCATTCATAGACTTTCCAAATCAATTTCCATTTCAATTTAACTCGTTAAATCTTTAAATCAAAGATTTAACTTATAGCTTTCAAAACAATTTCATTTCGAATGGTTTAAATAAATCATCATTTTAAATCTGTTAAAAATAAACAGATTTAATTCATAGCTTTCAAAAAGAATTCATTCATAACTTGGAAAACCATTTTTCAATTCAATCTTGAAATTCCTTTAATTAAACTGGAATTTCATTTCTTATCTGAAAGCTTTTATTCTTTTTAAAACAAACAGTTTTCATTTTGGAAATCTGATTCATTTATACGAGTTAAAGTTCTTGGGTTAAATCCAAATTCTCAAAATTATACTTTTAAAATGGTTTAACTTCATATAAACACATTTATAACATTTTTAACCGTAATTTCCAATCATAAATCTCAACATGGAATTCAATTCCTTATTTTGAATTCAAATTCAAATTAAATTATTTAAATTGGAAATTTTACCAAGTTATTCAAAATAACTTTTATCTTAAAACTCCTTTTTCAAAAGCTTTAACATTTAACCCAAATCCATTTCCAAAATCAATTGAAATTAAAATTTCAATTTCAAAACAACATTAAATTTAATTCATCTGTGACTTAACTGATTTCCTCGTGAAATCTATATTTGTGTGTGTAAAAGTGTGGTCCAGGGGTTTTACACAATAGTGCAACATCATTCAATCATCACATATCAGAATACAGAAATATAGTTGATAAGCGGTATAATGATAACGCTTATCTTTTCATTCACCGATCACAGATCACAGATAATATATTACATTCATCCCAGATAAATAAACTACAGTACAGGTCACACACAAATCAGAATATATCACAAAGCATCACAGATCAGGGAATATCAAACAATTCAACCATCAAGTCCAAACATTCATAAGTAAGGTCAATTTATTTATCTGATTAAATTAAATCAGATTAGTCACTAATCCTGGTTAATTTACATTAATTAATTACAATTTTATTTTAATTAATTAACCTTTAATAATAAATTGATTTGCCTCAATTAATAAATTAATTAATTATCATTTAATTAATTATCCTTAATTACAATAATTAATTTATTAATCCTTAATTGATAATCATCCCTTAATCACTTTCAATTATTAATTAACTTTTAATTAATCTAATTATTCTCAAATTAATTTCCTTAATTCATTTGTCACATTAATTAATTACCTTTATTTAATAAATCAACATTTAATTACATTAAATGTAATTATATCTTAATCACTTGATTAATTAACTTTAATTGTTATTTATAAAAATTGATTAACCATTAATAATCCATTAATTAAATAAAAATCTAATCTATGGTTCTTAATTATATATTAATTACTTAATTCATTATTTAAACTTTAATTAATACATTTAAACTTATAATTACTAATTTAATTAATATAAATCATCAATTAATCACATTAGTTAATTAATCACATTAGTTAATTAATCACCTTGCTAAATTATCCATTTAATTAACCATTCTTCAATGCATTAAGTAATTAATCCTTCATTTAATCATATTGGAAAACAATTAAAGTTTTAATAAGACAATTGAATTAATACAAAATTTTATAAACCCAATAAGTCTAAAACAATTTAACTTTAAATTTAAATCCTTGAAAGCTTGCTTAAAAACTTGTTAATCCTTTACTTTTGGAAACTTAGTTTCTATTTCTTTAAACTTTGAAACTTGTATCTTTTCTTTACTTTTAAAAAACATGGTTATAGAAGAACTCGAGCCCACAACAGAAATAACCCGAGCCAAAACAAAAACTACCCGAACAACATCCCGAACTACACTCATCTACCTCCTCGATATCACTCGCGTACGAACCCGAGATAACTCGAGTATCAACCCGAGACCCAACCTCATTTCCTCGAGCAATCCTTCTTCTTCCCCGAGCGTGAACTACCCAGCAACATCAGATACGTGAATGACACTTATGCACGTGTACACACGAACGCCTACGTTCAGATCATCGATGCCATCGCCAGCAAATCGACCTCAACCCCCTCCCTCGATGCCGACCACCAGCTCTTCAAATCGACCTCCAATTCGAAATCGAGATGTTCGAACTAAACCTGGAAACGAACAGGAACACCACCCCAAACCTGGAAATGACCTCGAACTCGCCGTCTCGACCATCGGAGTTCGTGCAACTCCGGCCACCACCTCGTCTACCACTCCGCTACCATCCCCCAAAATTCGGTAGCACTTGATCCACTACAGAATTTGCAGTCACGCGATTTCGAACGCGACTCAAAACCCTATGCTAAACCCTATTTTCGATTCAACCCAAAAATTCATTCATTTGAAAAAATTTCTATTATTTTTCCCATGCTCGTGGATCATTAAGCTAGCCTCTCAACAAATTTCAGCACCTAAGATTTGTTAAAACAACATAAATTGATAAAAATGCATTTTTTGTTCATTTTCGAACCGCGCCTTGTATTCTTATCTAAAAATCATCGTTCTTGTTTTAAAAATCTTACTTTTGAATATAGTTTCAAGTTATATAATTGAATCCAAAATTTACAACATTCGAAATTGGCATAGATTCTAGTATGCTCTGTAAAACAAAAATTTCAACTGCAATACTTCACTAACATACTTAAAACAAATTTTTAACAGCTTGGTCCATTCGTAAATAACTTATTTTGTTTTGAAAAGTAAGCCTATAAATGATTGGAAGAAGATGTTTTGTATTTTGATCATCTACTTAACCCTGTAACAACTAACAAGAAACAACAGTATATTGAATTGTCTCAGAACACTCATACATATAATCACAGAGCTATACAAACAATATATATCCATTCCAGAAACTTGCATGCAATCAAAATTTATACTTTAAGTTTTTAAAAGTGAAGTTACTCACATTATTTTTCCCAGAAGAAACAGAGTTTGCTTGATGAACAGGCTTTTAAAATTTTGCAAGTTGAAGCTTCTTCTTTGATCTTTGATTCACTTCTCTGGTTTGAGTTGTATGATTGTTTAAATTGAAATTTTGTTTTAGTTTAAAGATGATGTTAACTTCAGTTTCCTCAGCTAAAATGGAAACGAACTAAAGTGAGGTTGATATATAGGGAATGAGAAGTTAACAGGGTGTATACTATTTTGTACATGGTGTTGGATTGTTTAATTAGGATGAGGTAACTTGTTTGGGGCTGCATTTATGAGCTTGTACGCATACATATCTTTGCATTTATTAGCTTGTACTTATAACTATTTCCTCCATCTCGGCTGTACAATATTTAGATGGTATATAAAAGAAAAAGCATGTACAGGGTGTTGTATTTCTTTTTTGCTTTTCTTTGTTTCATTGATTTACTTTGTTTATTCTTACCTTGCATACTTGTTGACTTCGGCCGGTAAGAACATTGTGGTATGTTAGCATTTATTATACTTGATATATTTGTTTCTTTTGTCTTGTTTGCTTTTCCAAGTTGATGCATTTTATCATCTTCTTGTTTTATGCTTTGTTTAATTATTTTGTTTGCTTACATATGCTATATATTGTTATGTTTTCAAGTGTACATACTTAAACATATATTTTGTTTCATTTGTTCATACTAAATGTATATGTTTATTTCTAGCCTATTATTTATTTGTTTATTATTTTTGTAAATATATTTTTGTTTGTATTAACACATATTATAAGAGAATGTTGTTATGATTCCTCTAATTTGTCCACTTTATATTTTATATACATGAGTGTATATCTAACTTAAATATTCATTGTCTTGTATTCTTACATATATATATTTTTATACTTTATTCTGTAAGTACAATTTGTTTGTATTTTATTCTACTTATATATTTTCATTTTTAAATCATTTATTTACAATTTAAATTCAAATCAAATATATATACATATATATTATTTCAAATCTACTCATATATTCTCAAATACATATATATTCACATATATACAATATTTACAATATTTTTAAATTTAAATGATTTATACAAAATTTATTTTAGTTCGAGGAAACTCGCTTCCATTTATAATTAATTTTACAATTTTTATTCAAAAATTCATTTAATTATCAATTTAAATTTAATTAAAAATCTAGGGTCGTTACACAGCCCCAATAATAACATAACATTTTTCTGTTTATTGTTTGCTATATATCGTGTATTGATGTACTTTTCTAGCTTACTATTTTATTCCGCATTTGACATGTTTATTGAGTTAGCAGGAACGACTATTGCTATCTCTCTCGTCAGAGTTGTGCAGCGGTAGATTTATTTGTATTTGTATTTGGTATGTATTAAAGCACACCTAGTAGATTAAATTGATTACTCTGATAACTTGTAAAATTGGAATTTTATCCTATACATTTAATAGTGTTGAATATTCATCAAATATTGTGCATTAAGTTGGTATTATTCATTCGTAGTTTTAGAACAGACGGGTTTTTCGACGATGTTGACTGGTCCGAAAACCCGGATCGTTACATGGTTTATATGGATAATGACATATTTGTGCTTTGTTTCGAGGATGTTGCTATTTTGTTATACTATTTGGTTGTCCTCACTATTATACTATGCATATTCTATATATCTATTGTGTATGCGTTTGTGTGTATGCGTTTGTGTGTATGTGTGTATAACCCCTCGATTTAGATATAGCCTGACTCATGTGTTATTTATATAATACTCGAGTTAGTCCGAGACATTTCAGATACAGAGACAGTGAGACCGGCTTATGTTTTGGGCATAAAGGAGTCCAGTATTCATTATAATAGTTATCATCTTATATTGTATTTTCTCTTTTATGTATATTCATGTGATGTATATTAGACATTTATGTATTATATATTATCGTTGCTATTAACTCTGTGATCTCCGACATTTATGTACATTGTATATTGTTCTATCTAGGAGGCAAATGTATTTATTGCTTTGTGCTAATATTGTGTACGTATATATGAGTTATTTGTTCGATGTTTTAATAGGTACCAGTGTTAGTCTAAGAGAATATCCATGTGCATACCTCATATCACCTCATTCTCCGTATTATTTGATAGTATTACCTTGTAATACCCTTGGATAATATGGATATGGAGGTGAGGGTGTTACGATACCTTACGCTCAACCTGTGCAGTTAAAGCGCTCGGCGGATTCAATGCGGCAGAGGTGCCAAAAGTCATAGCGGGGATACAGCGAGGATATAGCGGGATGTAGCGGATGACTCTAAAATAGCATATAAAACTCACACTTGATGTTTTTGCAAATATATAAATGGTAATTAAATGAAAAACTAATATTAAATTGAATTATAATTAAAACATAAATAATATTAAATAAAAATATGTGCGAATGTACTGTAAATAAACGTAAAATTGTTATATAACATAATTGAATTTAGTAGAATATTAGAGTATTTTCATTTCTGAAAATATATTAAAAATTCAATTAAATAAATTAATTTCATAATTTCTATAATGTATAAATTTCATTTTTCAATTCATTTCTTTTAAAGAAGATATAGCGGAAATAGCGGAATATAGCGGGAATAACGTGATATAGCGGAAATAGCGGGGCTTAAAGCGGAAATGCTATATTTGGGGCTATATGGAAAAATCGTTACGGTTGAAATCCGCTATGAGCAGGGTTATAGTGGGGTAATAGCGGGGCATTAGCTGCACAGCGCTCAACAGCCTCAGGTTATTACTTAGTATATCCATCACTAATAGTATATCGAAATATGTTACTAAACTATATGTTAATAAATCTGACTCGATCATAGGCGAGATTAAACATCTATAAGGTTTCATTAATAATAACATATTATTCATAATGAATTATCAAACAATTTAAAAATAATACCAATGCTATCTCAAATCATATACAAATTATCATAATAACGAATCTATATCAACGATAATTTACCTACTAGTCGCCAAGTTTCACCACTTATCAGTTCTTCGACAACGTACTTCTCCGCATTCAAGAATCCCTCTTCAATCTGTAGCAGCTTATTCAATGGATTCATTTCACTCTTGAGGTTATCAAACCTATTCTTCATCTGACTATCGTTGTAATCGACATCCATTCATGTGTTGAATACGACAATGATATTGGAGTACAAATGGTGAACCCGACCATTTCGAGTTGCAAGGTGTTCATAACAAATGTCGATAAATCCAACGTCTGTTTCATGGTCCAGTCTATGATGTTGCAGTAGAATGAGAAGATTCATGAGTCGGCATTCTATAGAAAAAAAATCAAAAAAATCCAAGGAAAATAGAGGAAGTGAAAAAACCATATTTATGGTGTTTTGATGATAACAACCAAACAATAATGCTACCAATGATTTTATCAACTACATTACAGATTTAACTACTGGAACACATCGAAGCCAAAAAGGCTGAGACCGAAGAGAATAACTTAAAGAAAAATCATTGTAAGGGTCATATCATGAGTTAGTGTCTTAGATAAAATCTATACAATCTCCCATAAGGAATATGAGCTAAAATATTCACATCGAAAAGTTTTCGTTCACTTAAAACAAAGATTTCAAATCAGTTTTAAAAGTTTTAGGAACTCGGACGTCTAGGAGCATTATTCAGACGTCCAAGGACATGCCCTTTTAAACTAAAAATGCCTTGGTTTGTTTTCTTCTAATACCAGACGTCTGGATCAAGAAATCAAACGTTTGGAAACCTGTTCTTTTGAGCTAAACGTTTTCTGGTTTATTTTCCTCAATAATCAAACGTCTGAGATCATAAGTCAAACGTCCAAAAACTTACATTTTAAAACTATTTATTCCCTGGTACAAAATCGTTCACAACCAGACGTCTAACTAAAATTTTAAGACAACTGATTTTATGCAAAAGCTATATTTTATAATAGACATTTCTCTCCTCTTTTAATGGTTGCAACTTCTCTTTCAATGTTGCAATTGTTTTTTCAATGGTTTTTCTTTAAAGGAATACAACTGTTGAAAAAGACTTTGGACAATTATAAATACAGTAATGACTTGAGTTTAGTTTTAACTTTCTCACTTCATGCTTTTTGTATAATTCACTAAACTCCAAGTGCTTTCAGTATCACCAACAAACATTCTTGATGATCCACTTCCTTAAACTCACATACGTTCACTCATTCAACTCAAGTGGAGATTATATGAAGGTTGTACGTCAATTGACTATATTTGAGTTTCATAACACCCATTAAAAGTCAAAGAGAATCTTTTTCTCAAAAGAGAAGTCTTGTCGTAGTATCTTCAAGCGGTGTGAAGTCCTATTCGGTTGTTCAAGCCGAGTCTGTAAACATGTTCGCCTGGGTTAAGTAATGGTGTTTATATTGAAACTGCAGAAGAAGTCTGAGACTGGATATAGGAGAGGTGCTCCAAACCAGGGTAAAATCGATTGTGTGATCTACTATTGTTTACTACTAGTGGCTATCTTTAATCCAGTGCATAACGACTAATAAGTGGTATCAAAGCCTGGTGTTCTACTATTCGTAACAACATCCTATAACAATGGTCAAACAGAGAAGATCCAGTCATAGCTCAAAGACAGTCGAGAAAAAGCAAGATTTTGAAAGCAAACAACAATCAATAGAATCAAGGTACATGTGCTGCGTGGCTAATCTCTGATTAAAATCGATATGCTTAGATTCTTTATATAGCGATCTTTTAGAAACACATGAGAACTTTCTAAAAGGTTTTAAAGCATCCCAAAGGGTCAATTCTATTGCTTTAAATAAATTAAATAACCGTGGGCATAAAATTAGTAGTTTAAAGGAAGAAAATATTTTTTTAGTAAAATAAACCGAAGTTTGTGAAAATATATTAGAAGAACTTGTTTTACAAAAAGATTTCCTACTAAATGAAAATGAGCATTTAAATAATTAAAATATTAATCTTTTGAGGGAAACCAAAGTTTTGCAAAATAAAAATATAATTTTGAATTTTTTTAAAATGAATCTAATTCTAAGCTTTTGTCTATTGAAAAAGAGAATAGTGCTTTAAATACTGGAAATTTAAATTTAGTTAAAGAATGTGAACTTTGAAAAAAAAAATATTATTATTTTACAAAAAGAAAGTTGTGATTCTAAAGCTATTTTTGATAAATTAAAAGAGAAAATCCAAAATTTTAATAGCAGAAAAGATGATTTATTGTAACGACCCGGATTTTGGGACCAGTCAAAATCGTCGAAAAATCCGTCCGTTCTAAAACTTCGAATGAAAACTACCAACTTAATACATAATATTTGATAAATATTCAACACGATAAAATGTATAGGATACAATTTCAATTTTACAAGTTACCAGAGTAATCAATTTAATCTATTAGGTGTGTTTTAATACATACTAGATACCAATACAAATAAACCTACCGCTTCACAACTCTGATGAGAGAGGCAGCAATAGTCATTCCCGCTAACTCAATAAACATGTCAAATGTGGTATAGTAAGTAAGAAAAGTACATCAATACACGATATATGGCAAACAATAAACAGAAAAATGTTATGTTATTATTGAGGCTGCATCACTACCACTTGTGACTGCCTACGTACCACTATCTAATAGGGTACCCAATTAGATAATATGATCAAGCCAACGTAGTTCTCCTACCACAAATAGGACTCATGGAGCCTACGATGCACAAACAATATGCAATTCCCAAAAACTACCCACTTAGGTTTAATCTTCAATTCTAGATTTTAAAATCTAATTAACTTTACGGAAATTATCGCTTTGGACTTTATTTCAGAATTCTTGAAATCCAGCTATAGCTCCACTATTCTAGAAGTCGAGATGAAAAGAGGCGGAGATGGCTTCTAGATGGTCATGGGCTTGGGTGGATGGATAGAACTTACTAGCTTGAACTTGACTTAAGTGGTATACATTTTTTTGTCGATTATTTTTGGCATAACTTTGTTACGCTTTTGGAATTTTTTTTAAAGAGGCATAGAAGCCATTAAAGCTCTAAGAAATAAGAAGGAGAAGCTTAGAAATGGATTAAGTTGGTAGTTTTCATTGGTAGTTTTAGAACGAACGGGTATTTCGACGATTTTGATTGGTTCGAAAATCCAGATCGTCACATTTATCTTCCTTAATTATAAACACCAAAGTCACCATAATAGAACTGGTTTAGACTATAAACCAGATAAATGTAGAAATAGTACTAGATATGCATTCATGTATACACGTTTTAATGCAGGTACTAAAAGTAGAAATAGTTCTTAAACCACTTCATGTCATGATAGTATTTTACTTAGAAATAGAAAACATCCTTTGAATACTAAATCATTGACAATGAATGCTAATATATGGGTTCCTGCTAATCTAACCAATCATGATAGACAATTATACATTAGCAATTTGTTATCCCGCCTTTTGGCAAGGCCGTGACACCAAGGAATTGACTAGTAACCAATGACGGTTCATCTTAGAGATCAGTTATACATAGGCTCACTATGGATATCAATGAATTTTTTCCGAGTCCGGATCGAGCTAAAATTGAAATGATGCGACAAGCGAAGCTATGAGAGCCAACGTTCCAAATTTCAAGTCAATCCGAGTTCATATGCTCAAGCTATGATCGATGCAAGTTGGAAAAGCCATCCATTCGTATCCCTCGTTTCGAATCGATTGGAGTCGCAACCCATCATTTCGCATCGGTCGCTTTCGTATCCATCAGCAGATAAGTGCGCTTCGTATCCATCAGAAGGCTTCTGTTCGACTTGATCGAGTTCGTATCCATCGGCAGAGCCCACTTCGTATCCATCTCCAAAGTCCACTTTGCATCCATCAACGAGCCACTTTTCGAATCCATCAGTGGATCGCTGTTCACATCCATCAGGAAGCCTCTCTTCGACTCGATCTCATTCAAATCCACCAGGAAAAGCCTACTTCGAATCGATCGAGTTTGAATCCATCAGGGAAAGCCTACTTCGAATCGACCAGCTCCGCATCGATCACAAAAGCCTATTTCAAATCGATCAGCTCCGCATCAATCACCAGAGTCTACTTCGAATCAATCAGCGCACCAGTGTTCGTATCCATCGAGTCGAAGTGCTCTCATCGATACGAACATGCCAACCTTCATCGATTCGAGCTACACCACCTTCATCGATACGAATAGAACTGAGCCACTTCTGTCAGTACGAATTGGATTGCCTCTATCGATACGAATAGGGCAAGATTATCGATACGAAGAGCGTGGTTTCGATCGATACGAACCAAACAGCCTACCGAAAGTATCCATTTCGTATCGATTATATCTCCCAATCTACAAGTCCAAATGCTATGAAATTTTCACAGAAGCTTACGTGCATGCTAAAGAATGTCCACGCCAAATTTCGACTCCATCGGACACAATCTTGATCGATACGAAATCCGTTCGTATCGATCATGGATCGGGCTGAAACTTCGCGGGCTTGGGCGCGCGGGCCTAGTCACGTGCCGGGGGAGTCTCCCAAGATCTGAGTGAAATATCAGCCTCCTACACCTATAAATAGAGCCCCAGGGCATACAGAAAAGGGGGCTGCTTCTTCTTTGAATTCTCCAACGCCCAGACTCTCCCGGATCCAGATCCAAACTCCATCACTGCTGCTGCAAACGAATTTCACTGTTGTAATTCATTGTTAACTGCTGTAGCACGCTGAAATCAATTGTAATCAACAAAGAAACATCAATAAAGCAATCAACTTCATAGTGGACGTAGGCTATATGCCGAACCACTCTAAATTCTTGTGTTTCTGTGCGTTCTTATTACTTTCATTATCTGTTTTTGGAGTTTTTGTTAGATAATCCTCTTTTTTCATTTAAATTCTTCATTTTATCTCTTCAAAAACTTCTGAAGAGTGTTGTGCCCAATTTTGGTACAAACACTTTGGTGCTTTCACTGAGAAAAAACCCAATTTTTCTCCTACTCTTTGGATCTCCTATCGATATCGGGTTGCATAAATCCAAGAAGAAGATCCAGATCTAGAACTTTGAAGCCCTTCCATTCTATTCAGATTTGCATCAGATCTAGGAGAGGACTTCATCAATTCACCATGGTAAGTACACGAACTACCTCTACAGCTGCTGATCAGGGAGGATGGGACAGGCAGAATCCCACGCAATTGCCTCAATCAAACCAAGATGCCGCCGGACCTTCAGATCCATCAGGTCCGGTTACCAGACAAGAGTTTCAGATACTGCTTCAAGAGTTGACCCAGAGTCAGTAACAGCTAACTGAACAACTGCGTGCCAACACAGAGTTGACCAACCAGCTGAATCGCCAAAGGCGTAGAAGATCCAGAAGAGATCAAGGTTCTTATTCTTCCACGGAGAGTTCCGCATCAACCGACGGTCATCACCGATCCACACGCCCACGGCTGGATGTGAGCTACACTCAGGCCACAAGACACCAACCTACTTCGAATCTTGGACAACCCAGAACTGGACCATCCACCAATCATCGTACAGGACCTTCATCACGAGGAGGTACTGCTCCATATCATGTCCTAGGCAACCTTGCTACCACCACCACTACAGAACAAGGAGGTGATACTAGAAATCAAGTTGATCCTCATCGTAACCAATGAGAGTAGACTCGAGAGCCTTATGTCCCAGAAAATGTTGAACCAAGGAGGCGAGACACGGACCGTCGACCACGTCCGGTCCAGACTCGTGCTGTGGAACCCGACCACACCTTGGCGCAACATGCTCCAAGTATCCGTATGACAGATATACTGACGATGATTCGTCAGATGATCCGTGAAAGTCAGGGTCTCACCAACGACGACTAGGGAATCTCCCGGAGTCATACCCCTTTCACCGATGAAATATTGTATGCTGAACCACCTCGGTGCTTCAGGATGCCAACCTTGCCAGTTTATGAAGGAAGTTCTGATCCCAATCAACACATCCTGAAGTATGAATGGCTAATGAATGCTGCGAGAGCTGATGATGCAGTAAAGTGCCGTAGTTTTCCTATTTCCCTAGGGGGCATCGCTACCATGTGGTTTACTCGTTTTCCACCACGATCCATCTCTAACTTTGACCAGATGGCCACCAAGTTTGTTGAACAATTCTGTATGCACGTGGCGAGGCCTAAAGACGTTAACACTCTGTCTAGTGTTACTCAAGCTCTCGGAGAAACACTTAGACGTTACTTGGAGCGATTCCATGCTGCATGTGCAGAGATAAGTAATCCCAATGATAACTCTATCCCGATGGCATTGACTAAGGGGATTGATGCTGATTCCGAGTTCGGAAATTGGTTAGCTGGGAAGCCACCTGCGTCATTGGACCGTTTCTATTCCAAGGCAGCCCAATTCTTGAGAAGGGAGGATGCGAAACAGTCTAGGAAGAAGGATGACACAGGGCCCAACGTCGAAGGAATTCAGAGTAACGTCGCCGTTAAACAATCCGGGTAGAGTTCTGGAAAAGTTCAGTTGAACATACAAAATAAACAGAACCAGCAGAGGGACAATGGAAATCAAAGCAAAAAACGAGATCAGAATCGTGGTCCACGACGTAGAGCCCCCATGTATGATAATTACACTCCATTAAACACGTCGTTGGAAAATGTATACTTGCAGACTTATAACACCATGCAACACAAGAGTCCTGCCCCGAAACCATCAACGGAAAGACAAGTCCAAACAGGAAAGTTTTGTAGATTCCACGAAAGCTATGGCCATAACACAAACGAGTGTCATCATTTACAAGATCTCATTGAGAAACTGATACGTGACCGGAAGTTGGATCAGTATGTGTGAGCGTCGCAGTCAGGTGGTGCGGGCCCATCGAATCAGAATCGTGTGCCAGATCAGGAAAGGCAAGAGGAACCAGCTCGTACTAGCGGGAGGTTGGTTATTAACACAATAAGTGGTGGTCCTCATCCAGCAGACCGAAGCTGGAAGGAAATGGAGTCGTATGCCAGCTCTATCCGGCATGCGGACTTCGAATGTTATAGTAGTTTTGATGAAGGGGCTCCGGCCAAACAACAGAAGACGATGACAGATGACATCGGGTTCAGAAACAGAGACACTGATAAAGTCGAAGCCCCTACTATCGATCCACTGGTCATCTCAGCTCAAGTAGGTCCCGCTTGGATGAAGAGGATCTTAGTTGACAGTGGAAACTCTGTGAATATTATGTTTAAGCGAGCTTATGATCAAATGAGAATGGAAGCCAAGGACTTGAAACCTTGTCAATCTCGAATCTATGGTTTCAACGGAAGTGCTACTATACCCACTGGAATGGAGGAACTACCGGTGGAGTTGGGAGTTGGAGAACGCCGAAGAGTACGGATGTTACAGTTCATTGTGTTGGACATAGACTCCCCTTACAATGCTTTCTTGGGCCGACCGGTCCTCGCTGAATTCAGGGCAGCCATCGCCCCGTGGTGTTTGACTTTAAAGTTTCCCACTAATCATGGAGTGGGAATCATTCAGGGAGATCAGGCTGCTGGAAGAGCCTGTTATGTCGCAGAGCTGCGGGAGGCGCAGCGAAAGGAGAAAAGGAAGGGCGTAGAGGAATCTCTCTGCGTCCGCTTTGCTGATAATTGACAATTAACGCCCGGGCCTAGGCCCGGGCACCTCAACCAATTCCAAAGGGACCTTGACCCAAGAGAAACCGAAGACGAAGGAGAATCTAAAGAAAGTCAAGCATCCCCGGCCGAACTGACGATTGATGTCCCAATTGACGATGACGATGATTCAAAAATGATAAAGGTTGGGTCTCAGTTAAGCCAGCAAACTCAAGAGAAATTGGTTGAATTTCTACGGGCAAATCTTGACGTATTCGCCTGGACGCATTCTGACATGTGTGGGATCTTGCCAGACATCGCGAGCCACACTCTGAATATTGACCCGCGGCATGTCCCGGTCAAACAGAAAAGGCGTAGTATGGATCCAGAGAGATCTGCCGCCCTTAAAGAAGAGGTAGAAAAGCTTAAAGCGAACGAGTTCATCCGAGATGCACTGTATCCCGAATGGGTTTCAAATCCCGTGCTCATTCGAAAGCCAAACGGAAATTGGAGAACATGTGTCGATTACTCCGATCTAAATAAAGCTTGTCCTAAAGATAGTTTCCCGCTTCCCCGAAGTGATCAGCTAGTAGATTCAACAGCCGGGCATGAGCTCTTATCCTTTATGGACGCATATTCTGGCTACAATCAGATACCTATGCATTTACCCGATCAAGAACATACCAGCTTCGTAACTAATCTGGGACTTTATTGCTACAAAGTTATGCCATTCGGACTCAAGAATGCCAGGGCTACTTACCAACGATTGGTCAATCGGATGTTTGCCAATCAAATCGGGAAAACAATGGAAGTATATGTAGACGACATGCTTGTGAAGTCGCGATTTTCCACTGACCATGTTAAAGACCTGGAAACTATGTTCAACATACTTCGAGAATACAGAATAAAGCTCAATCCACTGAAATGTCATTTTGGAGTTGCATCCGGAAAATTCCTTGGGTTTATCGTCAATGCCCGGGGAATCGAAGCTAATCATGAAAAGATTTGGGCAATCAGAAATCTGGAGACTACGAAAACTATAAAACAAGTCCAGAGTCTCAATGGGAAAGTAGCAGCATTGAGCAGGTTCATTTCAAAGTCCACAGACAAATGCATTCCCTTCTTCGATTTGATCCGAAAAGGAAAACAGAACTTTGAATGGACCATGGAGTGTGAGGGCGCTTTCCAAGCACTAGTTCAGCATCTATCCACACCACCTATCTTGTCAAAGCCTGTTGATTATGAGAAGTTGTATATATACTTGGCGATATCAGAAAACGCTATCAGCGCTGCCTTAGTTCGGGAAGAAGATAGGATATAGAAGCCAGTATACTACGTCAGCAAGCGATTGACTGGGGCTGAAAGGAATTATCCGAAATTAGAGAAGTTGGCTTATTGCCTTGTTATTGCATCAAGAAAACTCCGACCGTATTTCCAGGCACATCCCATTATTGTTTACACCGACCAGCCGTTACGACAGGTCCTTTGGCAGCCTGAGACGTCTGGTAGGTTACTCAAGTGGGACATCGAACTGAGCCAGTTCGACATTACTTACACTCCAAGACGAGCAATTCAAGGACAAGTCCTAGCCAATTTCATAGCTGAATTTACCATTCCAAAGGACTTGCCCGAAACCAGTGAATCTCCCGAATATGTCTGGAAGCTGTATACTGATGGTGCATCAAACGACCGGTGTTCGGGCGTTGGTGTTGTACTTGAAACCCCCAAAGGCCGATCTATATGCTATGCTTTGAAGTTCAATTTTCACACAACCAATAATGAAGCTGAATATGAAGCCCTCTTAGCTGGGCTAAAACTTGCCGGAGACTTGAAAATTATCGCTGTGGAAATTTACTGTGATTCGCAGTTAGTTGTGTGTCAGGTACGGGGAGAGTATCAAGCGAGAGATCGAAGGCTGGCTGCTTACTTAGCTCGAGTTCAGGAAGTACTAAATCAGTTTGATTATTATGCCATTTATTGCATACCTCGAGAACGCAACCAAAAAGCCGATTCATTGGCAAAGTTAGCCAGCACAGGTGAAGCTCAGCAAATGGGACTCGTTCCCGTAGAGACGTTATCCTCCCCAAGCATTGACCGGGCAGAAATAGACTGGGTATGCGAAACCATCCCCGAAAAGGACTCATGGATGACTCCACTCAGAAATTATACTGAGCATGGAACCCTGCCAGAGCGCAGGAGTGAAAAGAAACAAGTCCTTCGGAAGGCCTCGCGATTCACCATCCAGAACGGAATCATGTACAGGAGAGGGCACTCTGTTCATTTACTCCGGTGTATCGCTCACGATGAAATTAAATGAATATTGCACGATGTACACGAGGGAGAATGTGGCGATCACACCGGGGGGCAAGCACTTGCCAAGAAAATACTTTGATATGGATATTACTGGCCTACTGTGAATCGCGATGCGTCGGATTATGCAAAGAAATGTGATAGGTGTCAAAAGTATGCTTGAATTCCTAGAGCCCCTCCTACCGAGATAACGCAAATGGTCGGCCCATGGCCGTTTGCAATGTGGAGCATCGACATCATTGGTACTCTACCTCTGGCAAAAGGTGGTGCGAAATACGCCATCGTCGCAGTTGATTACTTTACAAAGTGGGCTGAAGCTCTTGCTACCATAACCACGAAGAAAGTAATCAACTTTGTAGTTCGCAACATCATCTGTCGATTCGGTCTCCCACACACCATTATTACGGACAACGGAACCCAATTCGACGGTGCTGAATTTAAAGATTTCTGCAAATGATTTCACATCCAAAAGAAATTCTCTGCAGTTGCACACCCTCAGGCGAACGGACAGGTCGAAGCGGTTAATAAAGTTATAAAGTCCATTCTGAAAAAACGACTGGAAAAGGTCGGGGGGCAAGTGGGTCGATGAACTTCCTATGGCTTTATGGGCTTACCGAACAACCCACAAGACCGCGACCGGTCACACTCCATTCTCTCTCTCCTATGGTTCAGAAGCCGTTATTCCAGTTGAGCTAGAAGTACCTTCTCATCGTGTGACATACTATGATCCAAAGACAAATGCTATATTTCTTGCTGAATCTCTCGATCTACTAGATGAGAAGCGTGAGAGGCTGATTTGAGGGCAGCCGCGCATCGAAGTCGAGTCGCCCGATTGTACAATGCCAAGGTCCGCCCGCGAACCTTTAAGCTAGGCGATCTCGTCCTGAAAAGAATCTATCCGGTTCCTTCGCATATGAAGCCAACATGGGAGGGACCGTATGTTATTAAACGAAGGCTCAGAGATGGCACATTCAAATTATCGACCGTTGACGGTCTTACTTTGCCAAGAGCCTGAAGTAGCGAGAGTCTTCGTCGCTACTACACATGACAGGCTATGTTTATTCATTTAGTTTATTTTCCATTTTGCAATTTGTTTCTACATTTCGAAATTAGAATTTGTAATAAGGCAACTGACTTTGCCATATTTTCTTATTTCAACAATAAAATGCAATCTCTTCGAGCCAGAGCTGTGATTTACTTGAAATGCTTCATATGATCATCACAATGCACGGAGAGCTAAGTTTCACCATACAGTGGAATTTATTCAAATAGGGAGTGACTGTGATGCAACCGGTCACTCACTAAGTGAAACCCGAGCTTGGGGACAAGCCATCACATCAAGGACAAAAACGGATTGATACACGACAATCCCTCACTTAACTCCCGGTTCCCAGAGTGCAAACTAGAGTACTAAAATACGTCTACGAAGAGGGTGGATCCGTCCACCTAACGACTTCGTCTGTATCTGCACCAAGTTTGAGGAGGATGGACCCGTCCATCTAACAACCTCACTTGTTAACTCAGGGTGGATGTGATCCGAACATCCATGATCCCGATACACCTTTCGTTCCCAAAGTGCGAGCGAAATCCAAAAACATACAGTAGATGTGATTGACCGTCTGCTTACCAACTCCGAATTCCCAGAGTGCGAGTCGGAGTATAAACATCAACTTCGGATTCCCAGAGCATGAAACGGAGTATAAATATCAACTCCGGACTCCCAGAGTGTAAGGCGGAGTATAAACATCAACTCCGGATTCCCAGAGTGTGAAACAGAGTATAAACAACAACTCCGAACTCCCAGAGTGCGAGCCGGAGTATAAACACCAACTCCGGAATCCCAGAGTGTGAAACGGAGTATAAACATGAACTTCGAATTCCCAAAGCGTGAATTGAAGTATAAATATCAACTCCGAACTCCCAGAGCGTGAGTCGGAGTATAAATGTCGATTCCGAGTCCCCAGAGCGTGGACGTACGATTTAAACTTAAGCCGGCGTGACCAACCGCCAATACACAAATGAGAATCTCCGGAGTGCGGATATGATCATCGACAATCAAACAAGCATGGATAGACCGCTCCATCTCCACTTGTCTCAAACATCCGTTCAGCGACACTAGACTCAACATGTTATAAGTAAGAAGCAATCGCTGACTAATGTTCTACAACTCATCCCCAAGACTGAGGGGCAGAGCTTAAGCATCGACCATTGACTGAAGCAGTGCGGCGTCAAAATTCAACTCGATTCCCGGTCGCGAACCATGTCCGTGATTTCCAGACTCGGTGCAAAAAGGAAAACTTGACTCGAAAGCTGGAACTTTACAAGTGCATTTCAAACATTGAAACACTTAAGCAAATACACAAGAAGCTAAAAAAGAAAAGTTCCATTTCTACTATTTATGAAAGAAATTCGTATACAAGTTTGTTCCCAAAAAATTCCTACTAGCAGGGGCCGAACCCGCATCTATACACGGCCGACAAAATGTAGGTCAAAACAAACCAAGGAAGCATGTCTAATCTTTCTTCTTCCTCGACTTCCTTCTCGGTGTAGACCCGCTGGAGCCACCACTATTTTTCCTCTTTGAGCATTTGCCTTTCGTTGGTCGGTCTCCAGGCGGGGGCATGATATCAACATCCTCCTCCGAGCTCGTATGAATAGGAATGCTTCCTGCGGGCGGAGTCGGAGGAACATGATCAAGTGCAGAAGGTGGAAGGGGCACGTTGGTGATGAAAACTGTGCCACCAGGAGATATCATTCTGAGCGGGGCTGGACCGGGTGCTGCCATCCCACCTCCAAAACTGCCACCATGAGCCACTGTTGCCATTTCAGCGTCGATTTGTGCGAACATCTCCTCTTCAATGACCGCTCGAGCCTCGCTGGGGGCATCAGTAATTGGCATTGAAGAACTTGTAGCAGGAGCACCTCCACCCATAATAAATGGCAAGTTGGCGAGGATCGCCATGATGGTGAAAGAGTTCTTCCATCAGTTGCTCATCAAACACAAGTGTGCTTCCCTGCGTATCGTCAAGCGGGGCAGTTGTAGTTACAATGATCGCTTCGGTAACAATAGCCTCCTGCATCTGATATGTATCTTGAGTAACAGGAGGCCCGACAGGTGCAGCATCGATCACTGGACAAAGAATAAGAGAACTGTCAGGATTTAATTCAAATAAAGAATTCAACTTAAGATAGATATGTGGGATGTCCAGAATACCTTCCTCAGTTTGACTAGTAGGCGGCGGAATGGCTTTAGTAACTTGCACTGTAGCCGGTGACATCTGCGGCTGATCCGGATTGTAGGCAGGAACAGCTTGGGGATCGACCGCAGACGAGGATTCAGGCTGGGTTGACGCTGGAACTTCGAGACTCGCTTCGTGATGGCCAACCCCTGAACCCTCTCCTACTTTGAAATGCTGGGCGCCGAGTCTTTCCTTTTCATGCAGAATCATTGACTCGTGGAGAATCTTCCTTTCATCTTCAGTCAGAATGCGATTCTCGAGTTCAAATTCATCTACAGACTCGCCCAGATGCGCCTCCTTCTCTTCTTCAACTAGTCGGCCCCAGGCGTTGTACAGATGCATCGGATAGTCATCGAGCCAGGCTAGACCCCTATGCCTCATCACGTTAGCATTGTAAACAACGAGAAGGTCTTCGATATCAGCCTCTATCCTGGACTCGGCCGACTTCACTTTCTCCTCGACCTCAGTCTCCACCTTGCGGACTTTAGCCACAGTCGCATCCCATTCACCCCTAAGCAGAACAGCTCATTCGCATGCCTCCTGGGCTGCGTTGTTCGCATCATCCTTTTCCTTGGCCATGTCGAAGAATTTAGCCTTAAGCTCATTGAGTTCCTTGACCGCCGCATCCCGTTCGACGGTGACTGTAGTATTCCGATGGCCCATCTCCTCCACCAATGCAACATGTGACTGCCTCAACCTCTCCATTGCCACATTCGCTTCGTTAGCTTTTTTGGTGGCCTCGATTTCAGATTTATGAGAAGACTCGGCCTCAGCAGTGAGCACTTAAATGATCCGGTCCCTTTGAGCGAGTTCAGTCTCCATTTTCTCAAGCGCTTTGGCTCGCTCAAAGGCCACCTTGGAAGCTTTCTCTACAGCCTTAACCCACCCTCTATACTGGGTGTAAATGTCATGAACGTAATCATGCATCGTGTTTTCCACTCCAAATGGGATTCTCTTTAAGTGAGGTGGAAAGACATAGCCATCGAGGCATATATTCGGGAACTCCTTCCTCATTTGAGCCAATTTAATAGCCCCTTCTCCCGTGGGCTCAATAATGGCCTGCTCTGCAATTATGGGGGGCATGGATTCAACTCGCTGATGGTGAGTTTCAGACCTCGAAGTTTGAGAGGACGGTCTGTGGCGAGGAGGCTCTGGCGGGTGTGGAGCAAGAACGGGAGGTGGAGATGGAAGTCTAAGAGGAGGAGAGCGAGATCTAGATCGGTGTATGTACTCTCTGTCCCTGTCCCACTCGTACCTCTCTTGATTAGAGTACCCGTGATTGCGGTCTCTATCAGAGTCTCTCCTGCGGGAATCATAATAGGTAGAGGACTTTCGGACCGAGCGAAGATTCTCGAGCATTGATCCTCTTCCGGACATCGTACCTGAAAATGAGAGATGAAGGAAAAGTTAGTGATTTCTTAGGTTGGACGATTTACAGTTATGAATCATGTAGTGCAGTGAAGTGTATGCATGTGCAACCCCCCGAACAAACGGAAATGTCGGCCGCACTCATAGCAAGCGACCCGCTCAGTTCAAGAGCATTATCAAGCTCCTCCATCCTGGTGTCGTGTTCAGATGACACATAATCCGGAATCGGAATATCAGCAAGCCCTTCAAAAGGATTCTCTACTTGCGGGGGAGGAGCCTCCGAAATTCTAATCCCCGGGACGGGCAAGGACACAACCACGGATTTTAATCTCACGGATTTAGAATGCTTGTGAGCAACTGCCTTGCCTTTTCTCCTTCCTCCTGAATCCTGGACATCGGAAGAAGGCCCAGCTTGGAGCTCGTTATCAGTGGGCGTTCTCTCCGGATCAACTTCTTCAGCTATTACAACCCCGGGTGCCTTACGTTTCACCCGCTTCTTTGAGACCGCTCTAAGCATCCCTTCCAGCCTTATGCTCTGCCTTCGCTCAATCAGCCCGACAGTCCTCAAGTTTCTGTCGGTCAAAACCAAGTCGATATGCCTCTCTTCGCCCAGAACACCTTGGAGGATCCGAACTAGCTCTCTAAAATATCCACCATCGAGTCAAGAAATTGCGGCTGTAAAAGAAGAGAAGTATGTCAATTTTGAGGTCGGTTATAATTATCTCGATAGTTCAAGAGAAAGATTGCAACGCTTACGTCTATCCAACCATCGCCTAGCGAATCCAGGAGGGCACCGAATGTAGAACCATTCAGTTTTAAAGTAACTTAGCCTTCCCCAGGAGCCCGTTACAATTTGGCAGTTCCTGACCGCTTCCAAGAAGGTGAAAGAAGAGCTATCTCCACGACTCTTAATGTAAAATAGATATCTGATCTCGATCGGCTTTGGTGGTCGAAAGAGAATCTCCATAAACAGAATGAAGGTTCTATTCAACAAGGCGTATCCGTTGGGGTGTAGCTGGGATGGAGCTATTCCAAGGAATGATAACATCTCTCTTATATATTGATTGAAAGGAGGAAGCGTCCCCGCTGTGCAAGCGTGACGGTTGAAAGCAGTGAACCCCTCCGGGGGATCATGTGGCCTGTCATTTGGCCCAGGCAGTAACACGTCGTCGAGCGACAAGCCGTACCTTAAACAAATCCGTCCCAGCATATCTTCGGAGATACCGAATGGCATAGAATCTTATGGACGACAAATGAACCGGGCGCCTGGAAGCTCGTCCGGAGCTGGGTCTATAACTTCGGCTTCAATGACCGGTATCTCAAGGGTTGAAGGAATTGAACTCGGGAGTTCCTGCTGCTGTGAACTTGAGGGTTCCATGACTAACTAGCTTATGAAAAATCATTGTTAAACAGACAATAACGCTCGTGCATCCCCCAGTGTAAAGTGTGTGCATGTGTTGTGCAGTGCAGTACTGTATATAACTTGAGAAGTTCTACAGAATTGGAGAAAGCATGTAAACAGCGAGACTTCGAAATTCAGTCAGAAGGACCGTCATTGCTGACTGTCACAACCGTGCCATCCGGATATTAGCAATCGATTCAAGTCAAAGTTTGTTAAGATTTTGTTGAGTTATAGTTCCATCGGCGAGCTTTGAAAGGCAGTCAAATGTACAGTTCTATCGTCAGGTCCAGATATGCAAGGATGAAGCTCGCCGGAGTCATATGTTTATTAAGTTCGTATCGATGACCCGAGGAATCAAGTTCGAATCGATCGCCTTAAAGCCCGATCATTCCAATTCGACTCCCTCAGTTCATATCGATCGCGGCCTGTGTTCTCGTATTACTCGGAAAGAACAACATTTCGAATCGATCAGAGCTCAACACTTTCGTATCGATCAACTGGATCGCTTTCGTATCGATCCCCTTACGCATAATTCGACTCGATCGAAAAACTCTGGGTTTCGAATCCATCAGACGCAACCCCTTCGTATCGATCAACATACTAGAGGTACTCGCATCGATCATCAAGACTCGATGCAAAAGCTTAGCCATCAATCGATACGAAGGCCTCCATCTCATCATCTCGAAGCCCTGACTCTAGATCGACACGAAAACGAGGACCAAGCTATCTTCCTCCACACTCCTTCTTCCCCAGATCGATTCAAACTCCATTCTATCCTTCCTCGACCTCGCACGTTATCTTCTTCCTCGAGCAATGTTCAGACACGAATTCAAATGGAATGGGATGAGAATTTGGATCTCATCATGTTACGATTGGATTTGTTCAATTGATTACCTGATTTCGATAAATGGTTGAAAGGATTAAAGATTTTGGTTCGATTCGAAGTCGAAACAGTTTTCCTTTCTTGGTCTGAGAAGCGATACGAAAGCAAGGCACAAAAGTAAAAAGTGAAAAGTGAGAAATGGCTAAGTCCATGGTATTTATATGGACTCGAAGTTAAAAGGAAAAAACGATTCGCCTCCCAATGGATTCAACCGGTTACAAGGCGTCACCACGGGATCGATTCGAACAAGCTGTTCGAATCCATGAAATCGAGTCTGCATCGATACGAAGTCTTCAACAAATCCATCGATGCGAAGCCCTTCTTCGTATTAACCACTTTCGACTCCATCTCCAGTGCAGCGATGTGAACTGTACAGTTCGAATCCATCGATACGAAACCGATGTTTGTATCAATCATCTTCGACTCCATCCCCAGAGCATCGATACGAACGATCAGTTCGAATCCATCAAATTGCAATTCCCAGAGGCCAATGCCCATCGATGCGAATTGTCTTTTCGTATCCAGAAACATCAGATCCATCGATTCGAAATACACAACAGGGGCTATTCTGAAGGCATTGAACTCCATCGATACGAACGACCGCTTCGTATCCATCGAACCCCACATCCATTGATTCGAAATACTCATTTCGTATGCATCAATGCAATGAATACTGGTGAAAAAACAATGTTTTAACCTTCTACACCGATTCAGGAGAGGATCGATACGAAGGAACATTTAAAAACGACCATCAAGCGTTGTTACAATTCGGATTTCACATCGGTTCAGGAGAGGATCGATACGGAATTCAATATAAAATAAACTAACAACGACTCGTGAATGTCAGCGGGAGTCAGATTAACGTATATGCATTTATGTCAGACTAATATTCAATATTCCAGATTTACAAGAATTGGAAGCTCATTTGATAATGATTACAACAACAAACGGCTAATCACTAACATACAGCAATCAGTTACAACAATACAGGGTACAACAGTTGACAGTCAACAGTTTACATTATCGAGAAAATCAGTCGAAGGTTACAGCTTTCATCGAAAAGACGATAACTATTCAGAATGAAGGGTGCAGCATTTCAAAGCACGTCATGTTTCCACAAGACGTACTTTGGGGGGCAAATGTTATCCTGCCTTTTGGCAAGGCCGTGACACCAAGGAATTGACTAGTAACCAATGATGGTTCGTCTTAGAGATCGGTTATACACAGGCTCACTATGGATATCAACGAATTTTGTCCGAGTCCGGATCGAGCTAAAATTGATATGATGCGACAAGCGAAGCTATGAGAACCAGCGATTGTCAGCAAAGTTGTTTCTTTATTCGTTCTTTATTTAAATTTCAATTCCAAATTTCAAGTCAATCCAAGTTCATATGCTCAAGCTATGATCGATGCAAGTTGGAAAAGCCATCCATTCGTATCCCTCATTTCGAATCGATTGGAGTCGCAACCCATCATTTCGCATCGGTCGCTTTCGTATCCATCAGCAGATAAGCGCGCTTCGTATCCATCAGAAGGCTTCTGTTCGACTCGATCGAGTTCATATCCATCGGTAGAACCCACTTCGTATCCATCTCCAAAGTCCACTTCGCATCCATCAACGAGCCACTGTTCGAATCCATCAGTGGATCGTTGTTCACATCCATCAGGAAGCCTCTCTTCGACTGAATCTCATTCGAATCAATCGAGTTCGAATCCATCAGGGAAATCCTACTTCGAATCGACCAGCTCCGCATCGATCACAAAAGCCTATTTCAAATCGATCAGCTCCGCATCAATCACCAGAGTCTACTTCGCATCCATCAGCGCACCCTGTTCGTATCCACCGAGTCGAAGTGCTCTCATCGATACGAACAGGCCAACCTTCATCGATTCGAGCTACACCACCTTCATCAATATGAACATAACTGAGCCACTTCTGTCAGTACGAATTGGACTGCCTCTATCGATACAAACAGGGCAAGGTTATCGATACGAAGAGCGTGGTTTCGATCGATACGAACCAAACAGCCTACTGAAAGTATCCATTTCATATCGATCATATCTCCCAATCAACAAGTCCAAATGCTATGAAATTTTCACAGAAGCTTACTTGCATGCTAAAGAATGTCAACACCAAATTTCGACTCCATCGGACACAATCTTGATCAATACAAAATCTGTTCGTATCGATCACGGATCGGGCTGAAACTTCGCGGGCTTGGGCGCGCGGGCCTAGTCATGTGCCAGGGGGAGTCTCCCGAGATCTGAGCGAAATATCAGCCTCCTACACCTATAAATAGAGCCCCAGGGCATACAGAAAAGGGGGCTGCTTCTTCTTTGAATTCTCCAACGCCCAGACTCTGCCGGATCCAGATCCAAACTCCATCACTGCTGCTGCAAACGAATTTCACTGCTGTAATTCATTGTTAACTGCTGTAGCACACCGAAATCAATTGTAATCAACAAAGAAACATCAATAAAGCAATCAACTTCATAGTGGACGTAGGCTATACGCCGAACCACTCTAAATTCTTGTGTTTCTGTGCATTCTTATTACTTTCATTATCTATTTTTGGAGTTTTTGTTAGATAATCCTCTTTTTTCATTTAAATTCTTCATTTTATATCTTCAAAAACTTCCGAAGAGTGTTGTGCCCAATTTTGGTACAAACACAATTATTATGAATCTGTGATTAACAAAAAAAAAATTTAAGTGATCGAACACATTTAACTTGATTAGGTTTTCTAAGTCGTAAATCTTATATTTTTTTAAAAATTAGTATCATTTTGCTTCCACTTGACATATCTATTAGATACTCATCAATTTGCATTAATGACAAGTTATTTTTTACTTATCTATGATATTTATCTCTTTTATAAAGGGGGAGAAAAGTACACATATATATAAAAAGTGCAAAGATTTATTACTTAAGAGAAATATTATACTTAGTGGGATTTTATAACATATAATATGCCTTTGTTCTTATCCTTTTTTGTTGATGACAAAAGGGGAGAAGAAGGTTGTGTTTCACATTTATTATATTATAGAATGTCGAGGGAAATAAACTTATTATATATATAACATATATTCAGGGGGAGCTATTATTTTATATTAAAAAGTTGTGTGGTTGTCATCATCATAAATAAGGAGAATGAAAGAACCATATTTATGGTGTTTTGATGATAACAACCAAACAACAATGCTACTAACAGTTTTATCAAGTGCATTACATATTTAACTTCTATAACGCATCGAAGCCAAAAAGGTAGAGACCGAAGAGCTTAACTTGAAGACAAATCATTGTAAGGTTCATATATTTTGAGTTAGTTCCATAGATAAAATCTATACAATCTCCCTTGAGTAACATGAGCTAAAATATTCATATCGAAAGATTTTCATTCACTTAAAACAAAGATTTCAAACCAGTTTTAAAAGTTTCACGAACTCAAACGTTCGGGAGCATTATTCAAACATATGAAGACATGCCTTTTTAACCTAAAAATGCTTTGGTTTGTTTTCTTCTAATACGAGACGTCTGGATCAAGAAATTAAACGTCTAGGAATTTGTTCGTTTGAACTAAATGTTTTTTGGTATATTTACCTCAACAGTCAGACAGTAAGATCATAAGCCAGACGTTTGAAAACTTACATTTTTAAACCATTTATTCTCCGGTACAAAATCGTTCACAATCAAACGTCAGGCCAAAATTTTCAAACATCTAATTTTGTGCAACAACTATATTTTTGAATAAACATTTCTCTTCTCTTCCAATGGTCGCAATTTCCCTTTCAATGGCTACAACTATTCTATCAGTGGTTTCTCTTTGAAGGAATAAAACTGTTTAAAAAGACTTTGGGACAATTATAAATACAGCAATGACTTGAGTTTAGTTTTTGTGATAAATTTTATCGGATAGCAGCATTTTCTGGTTACCTCCAACCAAGAGAATAGGAATAACCAGAACAAGCAGAATACCTTCTTTCTTTTCTTTTTTGGTTGGCGAACTTACTCACTTCTTGCTTTCTATATAATTCTTTAAACCCCAAGTGCTTTCAATATCACCAACAAATAATCTTGGTGATCCACTCCCTTAAACTCACATACATTCATTTATTCAATTCAAGTGGAGATTATAGGAAGGTTGTACGTCAATTTATTATATCATAGTTTCATATAACTCATTAGAAGCCAGAAAGAATCTTTTTCTCAAAAGTGAAGTCCTATCGTAGTATCTTCAAGTGGTGTTTAAGTCTTATTCGGATGTTCGGGCGGAGTATATAAACTTGTTTCCCCGGGTTAAGCGGAGGTGTTTATACTGGAATATCAGAATGAGTCTACGACTGGATGTAGGAGAGGTGCTCCGAACCAGTATAAAATCGATCGTATGATCTATTATACCATATCGCTGCATTTACATTGTTTACTGTAATTGGTCATCTTTGATTCAGTGTATAACGACTAACATGATACAGAATTTAATACGATAAATACATATATAAAAAAGAGGTTTTTAGGCTCAGGGAAAAAGTTGAAGAAAAATTTAATTTCAAAGACAAGAAGTTTGCTTTTTAGACTAAAGACACTTTTTAGTGTAAATCACAGAATGATAGTTGTAACTATCATTTTCTATTTACACTAAAAAGTGTCATTCAGACTAAAAAGCAAACTTGCTGTCCTTGAGAATAATTTTTTTTGCAACTCCTTCCCTATGCTTATTTTTCTGTATAAAAAAATTATCTCAAAAATTGATGTAGAATTTACAAAAAAATGATGAATTTTCAAATTAACGTACGAAGAATTGAAATAAGTTAAAGGGGATGAAGAGATATGAGGAATTAATATGAGAGCTGAGTCAGCCGCGTTAAATGTTAATTCGTTCATTTTCCAACGGTTGACTCAAACGATTATTTGGTGGATCCCACGTCATTCCACGTCTGACATCTTTATTGACGCGAATGTCAAAGTATCAACAGTAATGCTAAATGGCCCGGAAATGAAGGCCAAAAAATGGTGCGAAATGATTGTGGCCACAAAAATAATTATGGCCCCATGAATTCCACCGTACGATTACAAATTCGCACATTTTTCCCTCTCATCTTTCGGGCTCTCTAGCAGCACCCAAGTATCAAAGATTGGCTGTCCAAATAAAACCACAAATGTTCCCATTTCCACAATTAACAGTGTGCGTGTCAATCTAGATTAATTAAATCAATTGAAAAACGAAACACACCCTTAAGTATAAATTCACGGAAAGGATGGGATTCACAAGACAGCTAATACTAGGGCTGTTTTGGTAACAGTTACCGTTACCATTTCACAAATACCGTTACCGTACCATTGTTACTGGTAAGCGAAAATCGCTTACCGTTACCGTTACCGATAGGCTGGTATACCGAAGACTGGTATACCGATAATCTGGTAACCGTTACACTGGTAATGGTAAATTACCGTTTGTTTAAAAAAGATTAGTAACATAACACGTATTCACACCATAACGGTGCTTCATCATACAATTTATAGTGTTGCTTAATAAAAGACATAAATGAGAAAGAAGTGAAGTGTGTTTAACATTATTTCACTTGGTTAATAAACTAAATTTAATCATTTGCTTAGTTCTAAATGCCTATAATAAAGCATGTTACATGAATATACATGTATTATAAATTGACTGGTAAATTACCGTTACCGCTGGTATTGAAGAAATGTTACCGACGATTCACCGTAGAAAATGGTAAATTAACTGTTATCATACCGATTAAACTGGTATACCGGTTTCACTCGAAAATGGTAACCGATTTGCTGGTTATGGTATGGTAATGGTAAATTTACCGTTACCATAACAGCCCTAGCTAATACAGCATGCAGCTAATTAGAACATGCTTATTTCTAGCAGATAAGCATGGGGTAACAATGGGCGATTGCTTGCGTGGTGCATACGAAAATAAAAAATTACTTTTTAATAGCCACTAGAAATTCGACAGGTGTATCGATCTACACCGTTAAGATTACCCTGCATAGTAATACCCGTTCATTCATGTTTTTAGATCTATAAAATGGTGCTTTTCCTCCTTTTCCTTCCATTCGTCGCCTCTGTGATTTTCTTCCTCTGTTCCTCCCATCCAGCAGCCATCCCTTAATTTGCCACAATCTACTTTCATTTTTATATGCGCTAACACTATATATATATTCTTCCTGTTTTCTGTTTGTTATATTTTATTTCCAGGATGAGACGACTGCAACTTGTAGGTTATACTAAGATTATATCTCTCTGGCGGTGTTGATTCAGCAAATTTCGGTCTTCCCTGCTTTTGCCACAAATCAATTCTGACTTGGGCTCGATAGATTCATGGATATGTTACATTACGATCCATTGGTCATTATTTATTCCTTGAAATCTCTTGTAAAACAATATAAAGAGATTAGTAAGGAATAATGGGTGAAATCACATGCAGGATGAAGATAATGGTATGTATTTTGTACTCGATCTTTGCCTTGTTGGGTGCGCTCACTTGGCAGGTCGCATAGTTAATAAAAATACAATTTTTTTTGGTGTTTTGGGAGGAAATCGCATGGGGATGATTTTCGCCCAGGTTTTCCTCCCTTGCTTTCTTGTTCGTCTCTCCTTTCTCTGCGTCATTAGCTTGATTATGATGATTCTTGGGATTCGATTCTTCGTTCTTTAATGTTGAAACAAAGGTACAGATTCATTTACAATAATTTGCTCAGCCTTTTATTGTTAAATAGCTAAGTAATTTGCCATCTTCGATTAATCGAAATCGATCCAAATTTTGAAGCAGAACGGCTTATTAACTTTATGATCATGCTTTTGGCACTGGTGTTACAATTTGGGGTGATCTTGTGTATCTGGGTAGAAAACAGTGGTTTATTCCATGTTATCCAACAAAAATAAATATCTCGTCTACAAAACAAAATCGTACTCCTTGCAGATGTTTTGATCGCCAAAAAGAATCTTAATATCACCACATAAAAAGAGTACGCCTTATTCAGTTAAAACAAGAGAAGTTCAAGTATTCTTATTGTTGTTTCTTCTGATTTATATGAAAGGCTATAATGGTGCAAAGACTTAACTGATCGACGAAATGGAATGGATATCTGCTGTAGGGCAGATCCATTACCCTTTCATGTTTTGTGTTTTACCTCTATAAAAAAATAAATGCTCATCTGGACAAAATCGTCCTTAACATTGTAGCAGCGTTGCTACGTTGAGGATCATTCAAAATGAATCCACATTCATGGAAATAATGTAAATGTATGAATCTGAACTCAATATAGGAAGACCATTCAGTAATCAAGTTCCGAGGGAGTGAGAAAATGTATTAAATATTTAAATCAAACTCGGTGAAAACATGAGAAATCAATCATGGAGCGAATGAGAAAACCTGACAAACCACACTCACGGAAAGGCAGATATGAAATTTTGGTCAATAATACCGAGCCTCAAAAGAAAACGGTGAAAGGTTCAATTTTTTTTTTGTGGTGGAAGGCAAAAGTTGGAATTCTAATGTTAGGAGAGCTAAACTTATCTGTGTAACAATAACTAATAAAGTACTCAAATTTACTGTTAGGGCAGCTTCATATTATACTTTTATATATGGAGTAATGACTGTATGCATGAGTTCTATGTTTTTCTTAGGCAAATCTTTTGATAGTTTTTTTTCTTCTTCATGTTATCGATATCTATAACATTGGTCTTCATTTTGGTTTTGTACCTAATTTTATGTATGTACATCAAGAGATTACCTGATATACTGAGATGTAAATCCTTTGTATGATTTATACTAGTGAAATTTTCATGGTGGAAATGTATAACGAAGATGTCTATGGGGTTGAGAGCTGTTGGAACTGCATTAGAGTGATATTTTGGTGATATTTAATAAGACATTGGTGGCCGGATGGAACTTGTTTGATCCCACTGGATGACGACGAATGCAACAGCAACTTGACATGGCGAAAGATTCTAGTTTCCAAGCAAGTATGATCTGGTAAATTCCTAAACATATTATGTACAATTGTAATTCTTTTGTCCACATGTAATAGACTATTTTGATAACTTTCAGTGTAAACTTCTGATAGTGAATACCAAACACGATTTCTGAGGAAAAGATGTTTGCTCAACCAGACAGGTATAGCCTATTTGGTGATACAGATTTAGCGACGTTCTGATAGTCATGAAAATGGCATGAGCGCTTAAGAGTATCTCCAGTAGAAGCCAGAGAGAGTAAAGAAGGGTGCAACTTTAATTTATTTTTTAAAATCCGTATACCATTCTAAGATAAAAAACCATTTAGCGGTATAAAGGTTTTCTAAAAACTGCTTATACAATTTTTTTATAAAAAATAGCCGATCTACTCCCACTTACTGCTGGAACAGGAGGAATCAACTTTTATTTTTAGTTTCCTCCCTCTAAAATCCAACGCCATGCTAGAGATGCTCTAAGATTTAGAAGGGACTAGTTTGAGTCTTGAAGATATCTTGGGAGGTTGGCGACTCAAATCTTTAGATACCATGAGTTAAAGGAGACGAGCACAGCTTAAGTTTTTTCAAGAGTTTAACGGTCCGTCAAGTTCTATTGACTTTTTTTACTGTTAATAAAGAGAATTCAACAAGTAGGATTTGCACGGCGTCGTTTCGAAATTTAAAAAATATCCTCATACATCAAAGGATTCTTACCATGACAACCTTCATCATCGTACTTTTTCCGATCATCCATCAACGTAGTTTTGCTATCAATTTGTCACCAACGGCAGCAACAAAATTGATTGAAACAAATGTGTTGTTATTACCAAAGGTTTCGCACTTATAGCACACATTCGTTCGTTAATTTTTTTTATTAAATATTTTCAAATGTTAGCACAATGCATACATCCGTTTTTTTACTAGTATTGAAACAGAAAACAACAAAAATAAGCAGTGGTCAAAAATACTGAGGGAACAAATTATATATTCATTAGTGTAGTCCTTGCTGTGTAAAACACAATCAATAAGTCAATTTGCCTACATCAGCTCTAGCCCAAAACCTTGGAAGCTTCCAAGATTCGCTAGCTAATAAGGAAACTTGGAAGATGGTTAAGGAATTGTGGGATGGGACAACATAAGAAGCTCATCAAAATTGTCGTATGCTTGTAGTTTTGTGCAGGCTGAGAAAGAAGTAGCCATTTCTAGCGCATCTTTAATTTGTTAAGTTCCTTTATCTTTGTTTGTTGGGATGTTAGGATAAGATGAATCTAATATGTAGGGTGCATTAATTGTATGTATTTTTGACGAAGAACTATTATCTTTAGTGGTTTATGATTTGGATAATTACTTCTTTGGGTTTGACTATTCGCCCATGCAGGATAAATGGTTTTATTATTTTGAATTTCTTTTATCATAGTTATATTTCTACGTTATAAATGTTGAACTGGCCTTAAAGGTTACATGTTCAAATTTCAGTTGAAATTTAAGGATTATTTTTAGTGTCTTATCAAATTAGATTATTAGTATTATGCCAATGCTACTATGTTACTGTTTATGTTGTTTATTTGATTTATTCAACCATGTCGCTGACGAGAAAAAATTAATGATTATTTTGGACATATCTTGTGGCATGTACATGATAGATGATAGCAAATGGATAACCAAACGTTGAGATTAGGGTTGGACATCTTACCATATTAGCACTTGTCAATCATTATCTATACCAAAAAATAATAACCAATTTAATTGATACAATCAGCCGAAACGTATGAAAATATACGGTATGGTAGTGGTAATCAATTATTAATAATGGTAATTATCATGCCTGCCACTTACTTTAACCAATATTTTTTTTTGTATTTCAAGAATAAATTTTTATCACGTAGCATCTAAAATTTAATGTGTAATGATTTAATAGACAATCTGGTAAAATTTTATTATAAAATTAGATTAAATGCAATTCTTTTCGTGTATTCTATAAAGTAATATGATTTTATACAAATTTTTTTAGCTTTTCCACATTTTTTTCTAATATATTTGACCACACAAAATGAAATTGATAAATCATCCTATAATAAAAATAATAACTCTTAGTATTTGCTCTTTTAACAGAAAATATTGCAAATAAATAAATATCATATATTTGTAAATGGTAAAAGTTTATTACCGACTTCTAGCAGCCATTATCAAGCATGAACCAAAATATTGGTTTTTCAATTATTTTGATTAGTAATTGTACGATTTTTCTATTTTCATATAAATTGGTATGTTAATGATTTTGAATATAAATTTTCGTTGCCCAACGAATCCGGTCCTAGTTGAGATGGAGAAAAGATAAATTTAGTTTGTTAAATAAAAAGAACTGAATGGTTATCCATTGGGGATTAAGAATTGAAGACGGATTTTGTAATTACTGTTTAAGATGTGATAATGATACGCAGTGGCGCAATAAATCACTGCCATACAAATATTGAAATATCAGATGCTTTCTAGTTCCTGCAAGGGCTACTTCTACAATGAAAATCAACAATATCACTTAAGACACATTGTAATTAACAAACTAACAATAAGCCAAACCATAAACAATATAGATTTGCTAAACGAGAAAGAATATAATGAATAAAAATTTGATTTCATAACCAAAGATACAACATACATATGTTATCAAAGATGACCTTTGCTATCGCAATATACAAATCAAAATCAAATCTTCCTGAGTACAACCATATGATATAACTATACAATTATACTAGTGTGTAACTCGTGCGTTGCACAATATAAATTTGTAAAATGTAGTATTCATGCTTTTGATGTCAAAATTAGATCTTTGTTATACAACATATGATAAATTCAGTGAAATAAATGAATTATAGTATATACTTGTTATTATTTTTTATGTATAATTTAAAATATTAATGCTTAATTGTTGAAAGTTAAAATCGAATTTTTTTTAATGCGATGTATGATAAATTTCTAAGAAAAATGCATTTTAATTTTTTAGGAAAATATATGATAAATCAGAATTTTGTGTGTGTCTGTGTATTGAAATTGGCATATATTTTTAGGGATTTATCAAAAGAATATGTTGAATATTTGCAAAGATTATTTTACTAGTTTAAATATATGATTTTGTAAGTAGTTCAATTATATTGATTTAAATACAAAATATTAGTAAAGAGTTGAGGGGTTCTGAACAATTGTAGAAATGTTAAAAATGTGGATGTTTTAAGTTAAAGTAGAATTTTACGGTGCGATGTATTAACAATAATTATTGAGATAAATGAAATATAAATTAAATTTACTAATAACGTTTATGTATATTATTTAAGTTATATACTTTATATATCTTTATATTTGAATTTAACTTTATCACTTTTGTTGATATGAATGTGATATCTGCATAATTAAACCGTCATATTTTAAGATTTATTAGATGAATTAACGAATATTTATTAATTGAATTTATTCGAATAATTTTAATTCAAGACTACATAATTAGTTTAAATAAATTGACTTAAATGTACAATATTATGTGACATTGATGAAGGTTTTGTAAATAATCATAGAAATTTCAAAATGTAGGCACTTGGTATTAGAAAAGGAATTTTATAGTGCAAGACATGATAAATATATTGATGCAAATGAACTATAAACTAAATTTATGATTATTATTAATGTTATGGGATTGATGTATCTATAAACTTAAATGAAAATTTCACTACAAGAGAAAGGTCAACTTTCGACGGCACGCAGCCGTCGACGGACGTTGCGAGCCGTCGGAATATGGGCCATGCATTTCGTCCACTTACGACGGCTTCGACGAAGGTATCGCGATGGCTGGCAATGGCTCTTCCGAAGGCACTTCCGAAGGCACTTCCGACAGCATATCCGACGGCAAAGACGGCCACGTGGCATGAATTTTTTTTATTAAACCGTCGCAAACCGTCGCAAATTCCGCCCAGAAAGCCGTCGCTCACCGTCGAAAAAAATGCCAAATAGGCCGCCGGAAGCCGTCAGAAATTTGGGTAATTTTTTTTTTCTGCAGCACAACATCATTTCCATACCAATATATAACACAACTCATCAAAATCAATATATAATTTAGATATATAAGCTGAAATCAATATCAATATCAATATAAAACTCAAGCATTATCATATCAAATACAAACATATTCAATCAATACAAACCAAACCTTCCATCATCAATCTCACCCATCCAACTCCAATATTTATATCCAACATCAATGTACAATATATACATCCAACATCAAACTCTGCATATCAACTACACAAATTAACCACCAAATCAATCACACAAATTAATATCAAACACCACATGTCCATAAATTAACCTCACCATCACTCAATGTTTATATACACCAGTTTTTTATATAAAAAAAATTGCAAATCGTACCTCAAGACTCATCATTGGCTCCGGAACTATCGGACGAAGGGAATGTTCCATGACGCTTCACGTACTCGGCCAAACGCTGGTTGAGCTGCTCCATTTGCACTGCTCGGAGGCGGTCCTGCTCCTATAGCTGTGCAATCTGCTGTCGAAGCTCATTAATCTCCGCATCGTCCTGAGCCTTTCGGTAAGCCCTTTGTGATGTCTGAGCCTACAAAACAAGTCGAAATATGTTTAAGTTATTACGTAACTTTTATAAAAATTAAGCAAATTTTACAACGTAGTTAATTTTTATAAATTACCGATTGGTTGCCGTAGCCGTAGCGCCTGTTTCTCTAGGTCGGGTTCATGACAGAGTCAAAGATCGCGTCCTCCTCTTCAGTGGTCAACTACTCCCGTCCAGAATGCTCAAGCATCTACGCACGTGCCTGCATAAATTTTTCCTGCAACACAAAATTAAATACAAATAAATATTACATGACGTGACATTATTATATATTTTATGACTAATTAATTAAAATGATCATTATTAATAACTTATAACTTAAAATATACTTACATGTGCGATGTACGCTTTATCATCCTCAGGCCAGATATACGATACTGATCCCTCGTCGTCTGTCTACCTAACGGCATGAGTATGCTCAAACACGTCCATATACGAGACGGGACCCCCACGCGCTCTTTCCTGCAATAATTGGTGTATATTATTGTTGTTCATACAAATTTATACTAAAAATGTAATAACTGTTCGTAATTGCAGTTAATTAATTCACTAGGCCCTCAATGGTGTTGAAATGATTTTGAGCTACCACGGTGTGTGACAGGATTTTTCTACCTGTTCGCAGAGTTCCTATCCGACTCCGCCTGCAAATTAAAAATTAAGATTACATATTATAAGTATAAATTATGCACTCTGCACTGAATAAATTAAGGTGATATCTGATAGACTTACCTTGAATTCGTCGCTACTCCACCATACGACCTAAGCATCTCAGACATTGGCGCCCATCCATTGTGACTTCTTTCCAGTTTTTCTTATGGTAGACATCGTATCCTATAATTCTTTGCCACTTTTGAGTTCCAGTGGCGCTGGCAAAGAGACACGTCATCCTCTTGTAAGTTAACTGTCCCCTGTATATATGTTGAAAAAAATATAAGTTATACATTTATACTTAGTCAGTAAATTGTAAAGTGGTTATATATAATGGTATATAATTTTACACTTATCAGGAAGTCCTGCCATATGCTCTTCCGTACATGGTTCGGGATCCTGCTCCACTTCAGCCAGCATGCAGTCATACGGCTCATGTATGCCTGATTCGATATGCTGAGCACAATGTTAGAAGGTTCAAGCTCAAAACCCATGCATTAAATATGATACAGACAAATCATGACTAATATATCATACAAAATATTTACAATGCTGAAGTAAATTTAATACTTACGAGCCATCAACTTTCAGTAGAAATCTAACTACCGTCGCGGCGACTCCTGCGAAGGGCCGCTGCCATCACCACTGCTGCGACCTGTCCCTCTCTGAGATAGAGTGGGAACCATACTATGAAAAACTCTACCGCCTAAAGAAGGACATCTGTAATACATGTCACATACATATTATTTTATTATGGTAGAATATATCATTTAATTATTAGTAAACATATCAAAATTTAACATCAATAGTTTCATGTAACATACAAAAAAAGTATAACATCAATACTTACATAAATTACCTTTTTTCAACATGTATACTATTAAATTAGTCATCGTCGTTTTCTGATTCAGACTCTGTCTCGTACTCTATATTGTTTTTCTTTGTGGTCTCAAATGCTTCTACTAATACATTTGATTCATCATTTAGAGGTCCTAAATCAGTTTGATCATATGTTATTCCAAACTCGCATTTTCTTCGATATCCGCTTGGTACGCTTGTTCGTTTGGAATATTCTTTCCATTAAACGTAAATCTTGCCTTCGTTTTAAAAACCGCCGACCAATCCGCTTTATCACTTTTTAGAGATGGATAAGGAGCATAATAAACTTGTAGGGTCTATTTTGCTAGTATAAACAGATCATACTTATAATAACGTGATGTATGCTTTATTTCAATAATATTATATTTTTGGTGCACGTTGATTCCAGAACTCGAAACATTACTGAACCAGTTGCATCTATTTTTTGATACGGCAAACCAAAAACAGACATAAGTTTTTTCACTTTATAAATATTTTCGCACATTAAATTATCGGGTGGCATATGTCATTTTGCAGCTTGAACTACAGCTGTAAACCGGCTTCTGTGTTGTATTTCGATTTCATCGCAATGTATTCTGCAGTTACTGATAGTTGAGTACCGCTTGTACAACCAGCCCAAAGGGCTTTCTTAGCAGCCTCTAGTAAATCATAATTTTTTTTTGCTCCAATGCTTGGTTTTTCTTCGACATTAACATCGTTACCATCAACTTCAATAGTAGAGAACATTGAGCGTGCTACATCTTCAACCATACCTTCTATGAGATTCGTTAGAACAAGTTCATTATCGACTTTCTTCTCCGAATGTACGGAATTATGTGCTATAAGGCCTCCATAATGATTCCACACCAAATAATTCGACACGAAACCATATTGGCGCAAATGAACTATTACCATATCCGGTATCAAATGCTTCAATAGTTTGCACCTACTACATGGACAATTAATTTCTTCGTCGTTTTCATTATTACGTAAAGCGAATTCAATAAAGACGTGTGCACCATTTTGAAAATGTTCACTTATTGAGTCTCCAATTTCTCTTCTTTGTTGGTACATCCAGCTCTGATGGATAAAATAATTGACCATTTTTCCTACTTTAAAACATAAAAATGCATTAATCATTTACGTCTTGATATTTTATTTTTTAAATAAATCATACATTTAAATTTTCACAATATAATATTATTCTATTTAATTTTATTTTCAAACGGATTTACACAAATTATTATATGAATATAATATACAATTTTTCGGTTATTTTTTTACACTTTGATGGTTGATGGTCATCGGTCATCCTACTTTCCATTACAAACACAGTAGTAATTATATTTTGCAAAGCATTTTATTTTAAACGATTCAATAAAATTTCGACAGCAGTTCCCCCTTGTTCCCTGTATCGTACACATATGTGTGTACAGAGGGAACAAAAAGAAAGTGTTGTCGAAATTTTGTGAACCGTTTAAAATAAAATGATTTGCAAAATATAACTACTACTGTGTTTGTAACTTGTCCAATAAAAGGACAAATCCGATAAATATTATATCAGATGAATATAAATATCTGTTCTGTGATAACAACGAATATCCATACAACGATCATATACAATATTTGTCAGACGGGGCCAAAACTCTCTACGGGATTTACAAAAAGTAAAGCATAATATACAACAATTTTTACAATAGTTTATTTACATTCTAAAAAATGCATACACCAAATCGTCGTTTTCGTCATCTTGAAAAAACATACACCAAATTCCGAGCATCACTCTAATTAATCCAAAGTAGTTCTAATGCGCGAATGCACTAATTAATCAACGCATATACATCAATTAACACACATATACACTAAACAAAAAAATTTCCTTAACATTTCAATGATAAACAATTATAATAACAACCTAATTAGCATTCAATAGGGTATATCAAACAATCAATGAGGTATTATACAACTATAACAACAAATTAACCCTAATTTAACAAATCAAATTTAATTAGGATTTTTAAATAAAACATGATTGGAGATTGATGAAGGGGCTAGGCTTGTTGAGATTGAAGAATGATGAAGCTCGGGGAGGCATGGCGGCTGGCTGACGATGGGGAGGAGGTGGTGGTAGGGTTTTTGTTTTGATTTAGGGGAAAATAAAAAATGAAGCAGCAGCTCTCGGCCGGGAGGCCTGTATGCAGGATAATTTTCGACAGCTAGCGACAGCCGCCGACGGCGTAGTTGTTTCGGTTTTCGACGGCTAGTATATTTTATTTACGAAAACACCACAGAGTTCGACGCCCGTCGCTAGCCGTCGCAAAATACCGTCAACGGCCTTCGGAAGCCTCCATCGCTATTTACCGTTGTTCTATTAGTGTTTTCATATTCCTTTTGTTAACATAAATATGGTATAAATATTGAAATTTTTATATTTTAATGATTTATTAAAGAGATCAACAAATAATAGTTTAAATTTATCAAAATAATTCTAAAATTATGTAGTTGATTCTATTATATGAACGAATGTAAAATATTACATGGGAATTTAGGGTGTTTTGTAGATGATGGTAGAAAATTTAAAATGTAGGTATTAAAAGTAAAAAAGCATAATTTTGTAATGCACCGTATAATAAATTTATTGAGTTAAAATGTAAATTAAAGTTGTTATTATCGTTTATATATATATTTTAAGTTATGTGACTTGTGTATCATTACATTAATGAATTATTTTATCAATTTTTTTAATATTAATATGATGTACATATTGAGGTTTTCATATTTTCATAAATTAGTAAACGAATTAACAAATATTATACAAATTGTTTATCTAGTTAGTTTAAATTTAAAATTGTTTAATTAATTGAAATATATGGATTGAAATGTAAAAATATTAGGAGGAAAGTGGGGTAAGTTTTGAAAATAATCATGGTAATTTTATATGTAGGTATTTGAAGTTAAAAGTAGGATTTACAATGATATGTACGACAAATCTATTAAGATAAATAATGAATTACAAATTATTATTTTACGTGATTTATATACCTTTACAGTTGAACGTAAAATTGATTTCATCACTTTGATTGTTACCAAAGTGGTATACAAATTGTCGTTCTCTATTATTTATAAGAAATATAAATAAATATTAGATATTAAGTAAATTAAATTTTGGATTATGTAATTAATCTAAACGTATGGACTTAAATATAAAACATTAGAAGATAATTTTAGAAGGTAACTGATAGATAAATTATAGGTAAATAATTGTATAAACTTTAGAATATGTGTACCAAAATGTAAAATGAAGGAAGAGAATTAGTGAAATAAGTGTAACTTAATAAATTAAAGAATTGAAAATAAAATATCAGTAGAGAGAATTAAGGAGGAAAAAGAAAACTTCTAAAATCAATGCAAGCGTTATAAATTCTTCTACTTTACTAGGACAAATTTTTGATATAGGCCCCTAAAATCAACATATTGCATAAATAGCCCTAACACAAAGCTAATTGCAGAAATAGGCTTCTTTTCATATAACTTGCACAATTATGGATTGTGCAAACTACTTTTATAAATTGTGCAAGCTATATTATGGTATTTGCACATTTATAAATTGTGCAAATACTATTTCGGACCTAAAAAACCGAACAACACAATCTCTCTTCCATTCTACTCTTCTTCCCTTTCATTTCACAAAACCTAACTTGTTACCTCCTTAGTTTCTTTTACTCTTCAAAATATGTTATCAAGAAGAAAGATTCCATTAAAATAAAAGTTCTTTTAGTTGAAGATTCTCTACGGAAACATCTTCTTTTCAAATCAAGGTATTAATTTTGAAATTTTAAAATTAGGGTTTTCCACAAATCAAGATTTTGAATTTAGTGTTTTTTTTTTTGTAGATAATGTCAACGATTCCAATTATATTTTACTACGATGGAGTGTTGTTGGTTGATAAAGATGATAAACCTAGGTATATTGGTGGTAAACGAAAAGGATTGAAAATCCAAAAGTATTATAGTTTTAGAGAGCTTAAACAACACGCATTTGAAGTGACGAAATAAATCATCCAGAATATAATGTAAAAATAGTAGCAAAATGGGTTAGAGATGATTGCTCATCCACTATTGATGTGGAAGATGATGATGATATTAATTCTACGTTTTTTGTTGAAATAAAAGTGATAGAAATTTTTATTACGAAAACAAAACAGGTTAATTGTTTAGAAACACATCATCTACACTATCAATGGAAGATTCTTTACCTATTATACAGTTTCAAAAAACACAATGTTCGACACTTCCTTTTTATTTAACAACCCATTGTGGCGGAGAGCTTATAAATTATTAAATAGATATAGTGAAATGGTTAGAGTATTGTCTAGTCAAGCACAATATGTGGATCATAACTCTGTATATCCAACTTGTAGTATTTCAAATCAATCTCAAACAACATGCAAGTGAGTATTAATTTAACTTTAGTATTTTTATTTTGAATTACCTTCACACACTTTAATCTTATCGATCATTATTTTTGGTACTTTAGTTTCCAAATGAATCAAGTGGAAGAAGCATTCATTACTCATGTGAATGATGATGATTGTAATAATGTGCAAGTAAATGTGCATATTTTTACTACCATATTTTATCGAATTTAATTAAATAAATAATCATATTGGGTATTTTAAAATGTTTAAACCAAAATTCAACTTATTTTCAAATCGTCATATATTCATCTTCATATATGGGCAAAATGGTCATTTTTGTGCATATATTAATTTGTGAAAATTTACTTGGAAATTTCTATGTTGTTGTAGGAATTTTACAAGTGGCTTCATGAAGATATGCATGCACAAGAGTTAGAGAACAAATGAAGATGGAAATAATTCATTACATGGATCATGGAGGACCCCACCTACCCACCTACCTTGATGTACAAATTAGAGGCTAATGCACATGCTAATAGAGTTTAAAGCTTCATGCACATCTAAATGAGGATTAACACATATTAATGATTACTTGGCCACCACACTTCCTAGAGGGGTAGTTTGGGTAGTTCCCAAAAAGTGGATTAGGGTTTTAAAACATGTATAAATACCTCATATCTTCATGTAACCTCCTCTCTTCTCTTAGTTTCTCTCCCCCTTAGTTAGATTAGTTTAGTATCAAAAATAAAAGACAAGCTCTTTTTCTCTTTTCATGGCTACTTAGCCATTTTTATTTCATGTAATTTTTTTTATGTAATGTTAATTAGTGTTCTTTTCTATTTACATGCTTTTTTTCTTTCACGCCAGTAGTGTAGATTTTATTTTATGCAATTAGATTAGTTCTCTTTTTCATTAACTTTCATTTTCCTCTTTTTAGTTTCATGTTGCTTTCTACATTTGTTGATATGATAACAAATATGAGAGGCTAAACCCCTTCAATTTAGGGGTAATAAAGCTCTCTAGTATGTAGATTCAACATTTGATCATTTATGTTCTCTTTTTGTGCTTAATGAAAATATTTGAAGTGGTTTAACTTGTTGTTTTAGCTTTGAATTTGATAGCCTATATTATTGACACCAAATAGGCTATGCTTAAACAAACAACAAACACAAATTTCCTCTTCATCTACATATGATGTTGGTAATGAAGTTATTTTAAAATCAAAATTTGATGATCTATATTTCTAATCAATAGTTAATAGTCCATACTTAAAATAGATTTTGCTTTCAACTTTGTTGTCATATTTCATGAGAGTTAAAAGTGTATTAGTGGTTGTGTTATAATTTGATGGTTTATATTGGGCTAATTAAATAGCACAAATATGTCATACTTATGTTAAGCACATCAACTAATTTCACAATGATCAAAAGAGAGATCATAACTTCATTTTGTTGATTTATGTGATCTAGAGAGTGGAAATTACCTCTAAATTATCTTCACACTCTCATATTTTTATCACTTTTCTTTTGTTTGTTTTCTTACATTTTTAGCTTAAACAATCTCTCGACTTTGGTTTAATTTGATTGAATAGGAATTTAAAATTTAACAATTCCATGTGGATCGACCCGTACTTGCCACATACTAACATTTGTACGCCGTGCACTTGAGGTTATTTTTATCATAAATTCGTTCGACGGTTTTCTAAACCAATAGAATTTCCTTCGACGAACAAGTTTTTGGCGCCGTTGCCGGGGAATTGCTTTGATTTTATTTTGTATTCTTCGAATTATTGTTGTTTGATTTTAGTGTGTGTGCTTGTTCTATGTGTTTGTTTGCATTTTAAAAAAAATTGTGTGTTTATGTGAATTTTTCTGTGACATTTTGTTTACGTGCATGTTGTTCTAGTTTTCTATCTGCATTGCATTTGCATTTCTAGCTTATAAAAAAAACAATCACATTTCGAAACAAAATTCTCTTTTTTTCTTATCCATTCCATTGTCTTTGTATTACAATTTACATCTTTATATTACAAAATAGTTGCATTTGCTACAGTGCATTTCTGCTACTCCTTGTCGAAACCACTGCCTGACCATCCTTTCACTGTGCACAGTTACTTATCATTCTCTGTGCAAGTTTCTGTGCAACAATTGCTAACTTTCTCTTCAAACTCCTCCACTAACAACACCAGAAACTACCATGCCACTGTCCCGCACTACTCCACTGCCATAACTTCAAAACAACCTTCCAGCCACGAACCCCCTTCTTCCATCACCATATCTACTTCTCTACAAATTTTCTGCCACTGTACACAATCAATACAACAACAGTTTCACTTACTCAACTTGCCAATACTTCCACCAACACCAGAACCATCAACATCCACAAACTATCTCCTCGTACTCCTGTCCACATACACAACTGCACAACAACAAAACCATAGCAATCAGACCATCTCCTCTTCACCACTTACCTCCTTCTACCATCATCCAGTTTCAATACAACCCCACAAAACTTCAAACAAACAGCAACACAAACATCTGCCACCTGAACTACAACAGCACCCCCTGTCATAAACAATACTGCAAGTACCTCTGGCCATCTTCCCTTTACAAACATACAAGTAGTAACCACGCCACTACCTTCCATCTACCCGGCAATACAACATACTCGCCTGGCAATACAACACACCTGCCTACTTGCAATACAATCCCCACCAACAACTAAAAATAAAAAAAAATAAAAAGCTACTGACCAACAACAAAGAAAATCGACCGAACTCAGTGGCCAGAAACCCGCCACTCCAACTACCACATCCCCTTGCCTTTCTACCCTGATTCACAAACCATAGACAATTACCATAACTCAAACCACACTGTCTACACAATCAAACTTCCTCACTCCCTGTCAAACAAGACCACTTCATACCACTTTAATTGTTGCCTCGACAGACCACCACAAACAAACAAGACTGCTGCCATCACATCAACTCTTCCACACAGGAGTTCCATTTGTGCAACTGTGCAGTCGTTTGCATATATCTCCACTCCACTGTCATTTAGACCAGCCACCATTCGAATAAACTGCCTTGCCATCGTTTAGACAACCACCTCCTCCAAAAAGCTCACCATCCTTAAACCATCCATCATCTACAACTGCCGCTCACCCTACAAACTGCAAACCCTATCAAGCAATCCTCCGACTGCATCACCACAACTCCCATTACTAAACAACAACAGCTACCATACTTCCAGCAACCACCATTGCCGCAACCTGCTTCATCACACACAAACACCAGATTACCCACTGTCGTGCACATCGACCTCATCACAAACCCGAAAATCACCGAAGCACCACACTGTCACGACCAAAAACCCATCACCTCCATAACCTACTCAACAGCAAGCCACGAGCACCACGAATCGAACCACCGCGACCTTGAATTGCCCGCATCAACCTCAACTTTGAAGTTAGAATTTGGAATGAGCATTTTGAAACTCTGAATTTGGGGAATTGAGATCGATTAAAGCGATATCTTTGGAATTGGAATTTGGAATTTGGGGATTGAAATTCTAGAATTTCGAATTTTGTTACGAAGTTGATTGAGGATTTGGGCATTAAAGTGAATTCTTTGATCTTTGACTGGCAACGAGTAGTTTTCTTTTTTTTTATTTGGGCTGGGCCCTAGTTGAGTGTTTGCTTTATAAAAAAAAGAGAAATTGTTTTGTATAAAAAAAAGCTTGTTTTCATTTGTAGGTGGTTTTGCTTTTTTTAATTAAAAAAAAGAGTTTTGATTTCTAATAGTTTGTAATGCTTGGTTAAGTGGTTTTAGACTAATTTGTTTTAGTTTTTTTTTCTCTTCTCTCTAAAAATAAAAAAAAGGAAAAACAAGTTTCATTTGTTTTGTTTTCAATTGTTTTCATTTATTTTGTTTTGTGGTGTTTTCATTTATTTTGTTTTGCTTTGTTTTCTTTCTTTATCTAAAAAAACAAAAATCAAAAAATTTATTAAAAAAAACAAAATTGTATATATATCTTGTTTTTATTTTTTAGGTTGCAGGTGGCAGAAGTGCTTGCTAAAAATAAATTGCTTTGCTTGCTTACCAAAAGAAATCACAGCTTAAAAAAATTGCTAATAATCTACACGCTTTGGTATCGTGCTTTCATCTCCAGTTTTATTTTAATTGCATTGTTGGTTTCTTGCATTTTATAAAAAAAATTCAAACACAAAAAAAAAATCCATTTGTAGTTGCATTGTTAATACACGTTTAATTTCTGCTTGGCATTTCATCTTAGATTTTGATTAATAATAACGATTAGATATCGATAACCCTTATTTGTATATTGACAGGTTGTCCTCTTTCGACAATTTAATTTCTTGGTGTCTAGACTACGGTAGAGCAATAACCATTTATAAATATTACGGTGATTCGTAAATATTATAGTGGTTGTTTCTCTGAAGGTACTTAAACCTTCGGTTGCATTGCTACGGTGATTCGTGGTGCACCGATAAATCCTGTCTGTTACCTGGTCGATAACTATTTTGTTGATTTAAGACAATGTGTGATTATACAATTTTGAGTTAGGAGCTACTTAGGATAGATCATTTGTAATTAAACCCTTGCATTCATTTAGTTGCATTAGTTCATGCATATTTAAAAAAAATTCAAAATCCAAAACTAGAAAAATTGTAAATATTTCTTAACTTAGTTTTCAAATCCTTTTCATTTGAAATTTTTTTCAATAAAAATCAAAAATCCAAAAAATATAAAATATTATCAAAACAAAAAATAAATTGAAAAACAAAACAAAAATCAAATTTCCCTTTTGAAAATAAAGTCTTTTTGATAAATAGTTTTCCTTTAAAAAAATTGAAAATCCAAAAACAAAACAAAAATCAAATTTTCCTTTTGGAAAATAAACTCCTTTTCGTAAATAATTTTCCTTTAAAAAAAATAAAAAATGCTTTTGGAAATGTCGGAATTTCCTTATTCGCAAGAATTTTACAATAGTTGTGAAAATTCATATAATCCATATAATTTTAATCCAAATTCTTATGGATATTTTAACAACGACTATTGTATAAACAATTCGGATTTAGAACCAAAATTTTTTCAAAATGATGAACAATCCTCAACTCTTGAAAAATGCATCGAATCGATTTCGTCGTTACTTGAACTCACTACACAAAATAATCAAAGGATGAGTGAGTTCTGTAATTCATATCTGTGCAACAATTCAAGTCAAAGTTTTCAAAATAATCAAAATTTGAATTCACTTCAAAATTGAAATGACTTTGAGTATAACCCATGCTAATTCAATTTCGAACTCCAAAATGAATTTCAAAATCAAAACGAAAATGTGATCCACTTTTTAAATAATTGTGGCAATGGGAATAATCTCGACTACGATGCGAGTGAAAATTTTTGTTCTCAACAAAATCAAATTGAAAATTCTCAAATTAATAATCATGAATTTGATTTAGTTGAGCAAATGGAAAAAGATTATGAGGATTTGTTGCGTGAAACCCACAAAAAATGTCGTGAGAAACAAAATCAAATCCCAACGTGTGAAGAATCAAATGATAATCCACCGTTTATCGAAATTGACAATTTTTGTCCTCAACAGGTCCAAATCGAAAATTCTCAAGTTAATAGTTATAAATTGGATTTTTTTGAGAAAATGAACGGGATTTACAATGGTCAGACGGATTTGTTGCATGAAACATACAAAAATTTCATGAGCAACAAATGCAAATCACAACGTGTAACGAGTCAAGTGAGAATCCACCTTTTACCAAAATCAACGATTTTCAAATAACAACTTGTGAAATCAAAAATGACGATCTTAATGAAGTTGTTGAAAAGATGGTAATTGAGTTGGATTTCAATTCTTTTGAGGGTGAGAAACTCGATTTAAATTTCGATCTTCCTTTTTCCGATTTTGAAAATTGAAATACAATAACTTTGGATTTTGAAATTGGTATACGAAATGAAGTTGTTGATAATCCAACAAAGGAAGACGAATTTAACGAACACGATTTTTTTGGACTTTTTGAAAACGAGTTGTTGAGTTTTGAAGGGGAAGATTTAAATCACCATTTTGATTTTGAAATCAATAGTTCTGAAGAATTTTTCAAAAAAAGCTTGAATTTCAATTTGTTGAAAATAAACTTGAACTTCAACCAATTTTTCTATCTACCCCAAAAATTATCGAAAATAAAACAACTCGTACGGTTTTTAATAAAACGTCATTCGTTTTTCCAAATCAACATTCAAGTTCGAAATCTTTTATGATTTGGTTTTCCGTGCTTAAGCTGTGTCTCGCATACTTGACGAGACAAATGAATTGGTCTTTGGAAGACCGGTTCATTTACTTTCTGATGATATACTTTCTGATCTTCTATAAATAATGATCTTTTCATGTAAATATAGGTCTTATTTTTATTTTATTTTTCTCCTTCCACTTGGGTTGACTGTGTGGGCACAGTCAAAATCAAGTGTGGGGGGAGTCTCATCTTCTTTTTGATTTTTCATGGTTAATTTTTCATTTTCTTCCAAAACTCAAAAAAAAATTTAGGCATTTTGGTTTATTTTTAAAGAAACACTATAGGATAAATATATTGTTTTGTTTAATTGAATTGAAATTTTTGAAAATTTATTTGTCTTAACAAAAATAAAAATGAAGTTTGATTACAAATAACTATGGTTTAACTAGAATATAGGAAGATTCATGGTGATAATTATGAAGTATATCCTAATTGAAAATCTTTGTTTAAAAAAGTGGTAGATTTAAATAAAAGGATATATTTTTTGTCTTCTAAGTTAAATGGTGCCAAGATGATTTTGCAAAACTCTCTCTTCAAAAAAAACAAAAAAATATACATTTGTATATATGTGTATATTTTTATTAACACGTAGAGTCATGTGTTCACACTTGTGTGTTCACTCATCATGCTCTGTACCCTTCTCATGTAAGCCCGAAAGGCAGTGCACGATCGATATATCTGGCCTCAGTTTATCCGAGTTAGTTGTGTATATATATATATAAAAGTATTAATAACGTCTATAGTCGATAAGTGTTCACACTTGGGTGTTCACTCGCCACGCTTTGTATTCCCCTCACATAATCCCGAAAGGTAGTGCATGTGGTAATATATCTGGCCTCAATTTACTGAGTTAGGCATATGTAAATATTGTTAATATCGATAAAATTTTCAAATAAGAGAGAGTAAGCAATTGAAATCCTAGCACTAATTTAACTTATTTGATTTGATTTGTTATTTAAAAGAAATGAAATTACCACTTTGTAAACTTTGATAATCAACTAAGGATCTATTTCATAGTCACACTTTGTTATCAACTGAAACAACGAGTTAAACTATAGTCTATTAGTTATGATAACTTGATTTTGTTGGAAATTTTGACAAGTAAAATGACTTAAATTTCTTGATAATAACAAAAACTTATATTTAACTTATTCGTGTTGACTTAAAAGTAAAATATTCATTTGTAAATATTTTCAAAGACTTGCATCCATCTCTTTGTAAATAAATCTTGCATTTTGTAAATATTTTTCACTTCGCATTTGGACTTTGTGGGTAGTATCCGCTGAAAACCCTCACGAGACAACACTTGTCCTACTGGCGACACCCAGAGACTTAACAGCTATTGCATACACTTAATGCAATCGTGCTCCCTACGAAAACGGATGTATCTTAATTTTAGTTTATTCGAGGACGAATAAAAAGATAAGTGTAGGGGTATTTGATGTGCACGTAAATGTGCATATTTTTACTACCATATTTTATCGAATTTAATTAAATAAATAATCATATTAGGTATTTTAACATGTTTAAACCAAAATTTAACTTATTTTCAAATTGTCATATATTCAGCTTCATATAGGGGCAAAATGGTCATTTTTGTGCATATATTAATTTGTGAAAATTTACTTGGAAATTTCTATGTTTTTTTGTAGGAATTTTAGTGAATTTTACAAGTGACTTCACGAAGATATGCATGCACAAGAGTTAGAGAACAAATGAAGATGGAAATAATTCATTTTATGGATCATGGAGGACCCCACTTACCCACCTACCACTACTAGAAAATGCTGCAGTTTCCTACGCAAAATTTCCGGCGTCTTTCCTACGCCAAAAGGCGGGGCGTAGGGTAGGCGTAGGAAAATGGTAGAAAGAGGTAAAGGCGTAGGGAAGACATAAGGAAATTTCCTACGCTTTTCCTACGCCAAATTCAACACGTAGAAAAAAAATCGAGGGCGTAAGTAAGGTATAGGAAATCGTCTACACTAAAATGATATTGTAAAACAGACGTAAATAATCTCCTATGCCATTTCCACGTCTGTGTTAATTTTATACAATTCTACATTGACGTAGGAAATTTCCCACGCCATCTCTACGCATCGAAAAAAAAGTTTTTTATTTTTACATTCGTCACCGTATACTTCCATTCTTTAATCTCAGTTTTTCACGAAAAAAAAACCCGATTCTACAAAAATTATCTTCTCCTCCTTTTATTTTTGTTTTGATTGAATTTCGATTCAGGTGCTTGTTTTGGGTTTTCAATTCAGGTGCAATCTCCATGTTGGCGATGCTTGAACCCAAAAAAACTAGGGTTTCAAAAATCAACGCCTTCTAAATAATCATCGCTGCATACTCGGCTATTCCATCAGCCATCGTCGGCTCATCCTTGCCTCCTACGTGATATTTTTACTGTTGGTTTGAAGTCCTGCTACAGTCTCTTTATACTGCCACTGCTAATTAGGTATGCGAATTTCTTGTTCTGAGTTGTCTAATTTTCTAAAATTGAGTCGCCCTTTTACTGCTTTAGATTTCATTAACATTGAAAACGCACCTTTCCATTTGGTTTAGGGTTGGACTGTGGAAGTTGTTTCGTTAGATTGTAATTAACATGTTTGTTTGTATGCTGATGTAATATGTTTTTACCCAATTTAATTTTAATGTATACCATAACTTATTTAGTTCAAAGTTCCAAATTTCATACCTCTATTACAATAAGTCTGAGTGGTTTTTTTTCCTATTTTGGAATACGAAGTAGAAAAGATATGCTTGGCTTGTGGAGATGCAAAAATGAAAAATTCAATACAAATTTTAAACTGTTACTTTGTTGCATTCAGCAAAACAAGGTCGTAGTTTGTATTGAAAGTATTTGATTGATATGTTACAAGAACTATGAATATGCCATATATCTGAAACTTTTGCATTCATGTGCTTTTGCGCTATTTCAGCTTATGTCATATATAATGCAATCAGTATGAATATAAATCTTATATGTAGATATGCATTAAGTGTATTTACCGAGCATGAAATATCCGAGAGATATACATATGTTCTCTTAAAATTCAAAAATTATACATGTTTTTTATTTGATGTTTTGCTTATTTTAAATCTATAACAGACAGCAAACTGTGATTGGTCAGCATGAGGTCCGTGTGTTTTCTGGTAACAGTTTGTTTAGTCTGAGCGGCTATGAACTTGGATTTATTTCCTTAGTGCAATTTAACTTAATTTCTTTGGACATATTTATGCCTATATACCATAATTATGTGGTATATGTTTACTCAGATTGTGGTATCTAGATTGTAATATTACTAGCACTTGCATATGAGGCTTAGCCATTATGTGCACGACATGCTTCCTTATTTGGTCAGGTCACATGGCAATATACTTTTAATCTCATCAACATAATTTTATTTTATTTTTTACATTTCGCTCTTCCTGATATTAGAAGCCAGTAGATTTTCAGTAAGCATCGCCTGTTCAGAGCATCAGAGATTAGCGCAGACACCGTCATCAAATGTTTATGTATAAACAGCCGTGTTTCAAATGTTCATACGTACAACCATCTTTTGTATTTTGGAGAATGTCCAGGAAGCTACATACGCGTCTATCTAGGTTTTTTTTCCTTGCATATGTGTCTACCTCTACCTACTTTTTTACAGTCCATTTTGTTTCTGAAGCCAGTCTTCCACAGAATTTATTCATGAATTTGATTACCATGATCTCATCTGAACTGCGTTGATGACATTTGGCAGATATTACATCCCACTACTTGTACTGTCTTTGGAAGACAAGAATTGGATTCACAGTATGAAAGAGTCAGGCAAGAAGCATCCGAACCTACCCCAGGAGATATATGAGCAGTTTTTGGCATATTGGGAGCTTCCTGAAGTAAAAGCTCATGCAGAAAAAGCTGCAAACTCTAGGGCTCAAAACCAAAAGCGACATTGTGGTGGTTCGAGATCCTTTGCGGATTATCGAAACGATTTGGTTTGATCTCTAAAATCTTGTTTTAACGTTAATTTACACCAGCTTTCACATTTTTACTCTATTTTTACTAGACCGATGAACTTAATAGGGAGCCAACTACTTGGGAAGTGTATTGTAGGACTCACAAGGTCACTTCGGACAGCGGATCTACCACTAGTAGATGGATTGATGAAGCATCGATGGAATTTGCAGTAAGTGATTCTTATATCTTGGTTTTAATAACTGATTAATAGTTTAATATGTGCAAGATTAGTTAAATTTTGTTAAAATATCTCTTCGACAGTTAAAATTTGGGAACATTTTTAGGTATTTTTATTTCATTGAGATTAAAGATGAATCTATGAAGCATAACACATATATATAACTTGACATTATGTTTATGCATTAATGTTTACTGTTGAGAAGAGGAACAATGAGTGGTTAAAGCGAAGCAAGCAATTCCTCATTTTTGATTTCCTACAACCTGAAAATTCTAATAAGATATATTTTAAGGAGATAAAACAAAATCAACAAAGGCAAAAAAAAATACAAAGAAGAGAAAAAAGGCAAATGATTTATTTTAGGGATAAGACAAAACACGAACAACTTATAACTTATTTCTCTGTAAAAAAAGGCGAAATCAAAATTAAAAAGGAAATCACAATGTAAAAAATGATTGAATTGAGATTTGGGTGGGATGAGGGCGATTGGTTTGGGGTTGATTTCATCTTCTGAGTAATCGCGATTGGGTAATCAGCGATTATGATTAGGCGGTTTTGGTTATTAGGTTGGAGGTGGGTGGTGGAGTTGTGGGTTTGGGTGATTGCGGTTGTTCATTTGGCAGGCTAGGTGGTGCAGGGAGGTAGCGGTTGCGATAATGGATTCGGCAGTTTGATCGATTCTAGGTTGTTTGAGTAAGGTAAGGGTGGATGAAACATGGTAGGTTGCGGTGGATTTTTAGGTTGTAGAGGTCATAGGTGGTAGAAGTTTTATGGTTTCAATGAAGTGTGGTTCAATTGGTGTTAAAGCGGTAGTGAGTTTGGGTGAGTTACGACAGAGGTAGCAGTCTATTAGCAGTTGATGGTTAGTGGATTTGTTCGGCAGAGAAAGCAAGCAAGGAGATGGTTGATTTTGAGAGTGGATGGTGATGAAGTTTTGATGGCGGTGAGAAGTTCAGGCAACGGTGACTGGTAATAATAGTGGTTGGAGTGTATGATGGAATTGTGGTTGTAGAGGTGATTTGGGCAGTGGGAAGTTTAGGCAATGGTGACTGGTAATAAGTTGTGCTGTAATGGTGCTGCAGTGATGAGGTTAAAGGTGGTCTGAATGTTGATGGCAGTTATGGAGCAATTTGTGGTTGTCACTAGTGGTGTGGTGATTAGTTGAAGATGTAGAGCAGAGCAGTGATTATAGATGTTGGAGATTATAGATGTTGGAAATTAAAGTGTGTACAGGCAATTGATAATGTGTACAGGCAAGTTGTAGGCTTGATAGCAGTTGAACTGTGGCAAGAAGGATGCAGTTTGAAGTTGTACGTAATGGCAGTGGGGAGGTGTAGTTTGTTGATGGAAGATGTAAAGGTGTTTGCAATATGGAAGGTTTATGGAAGTGAAGTTAAGACAGTACAAAGCAATGAGGTGGAGGTTGTAATTGCTGCAGTTGAGTGGTGAATGAGAATGTGCACTTTTGTGCAAGTTTTTGACAAGAGGAGATGTAGTTGATGGACTATTGTAGAAGAAGTGTGGGACAGGTAGAGGTGTTAGGCAGAGGAAGAGGGAAGGTTGCTCTGTGTATTATGTTGAAGGGAGAATTGCAAGCAAAAAACAAAGCTTAAAACATAATTGACAATGTAGATTGCACAGTGTAATTGCAATGTATTATAATGAAATACAACAGAGAAATTTACAAATGCACAGTGAAATGTTGATGAAAATGCAATGTTGAATTTTTCTTCTCTCTTTTTTTTATGAAAACAACAAATGCAATGTATAGGAGTGAAAATAGGAATGAGGAACAAAATGAAATGCAATAGAACTGATTTGTATTTAGATAAAGCTGTAAAGATAAAGCGTAATTTTGCACCAAATGTTTATCCACATGTCTAATAGAGCATCTCGGTTTACAGAGAACACATCTCTAGTAGCATCCCTTGTATCTTTCTTTAGCTTCTCGCTAGCTATTTGCATGAAAACAAATTTATTATTGTTCGGTTTTCTGTTCTACAGAAGTTTACTGAATGATAATGGGCAAGCAAGTGGATCCATGTTAGCTATTCACATTTGCTACACATTACCGTACTGATTAAATTTAACTCTTTAAACCGGTATCGTGTTTATTAGTCATGCTAGTCTTTCTATGACGAACATAAGTTGGACAGAGCAATAATACCATAGTAGGCCCCATGCAAATAACAAAATCATTTTCTTAATCTTCATTAAGCCGAACTGCTTTTAGCTTGAATTACATGTACTAATAGATAAGTGAAACATCATCATGCTCAACAATACAAACTCTAAGATGAAGTCACAAATGACATCAAAATTTATGTACTTTTTTAGAGTACATGAGTTGAGCAAGGAAGATGAAATTGATGGGTTGGATAATCTAAAAAAACATGACTAAAGCATGTATTTATAGTAACTACAATAAACAAGTAATAGATCTTATGTCTCAGGAAACCCATCAGTCAGTTATAAAGTAAACAAGAAAAATGTGACAGGTATAAAAAAATTAGAGAAAAATAGACTTTTCATTTACTATTGCATCCAACCGAGCTTGATGCAATTTGACAATGGTGGTAGAACTTTTAATTTTTGACTTTCTTGAAATGAACTTATCGACATTTTTTCTGGTTGTCTGAACTATTGGTTACCGACTAGACCTATCTTATAACGCTTCTAAATCCTAATGCTTATGATGTAAATTGCTCAGCTTAACCCAAATTGGCATTTCTTGCAGTTTGTCTTTTACAAGGTCCATGCTTAGAGACCATTTCTTTGTAATAATGTATCTAGATTCATGTGTATGTTTCATTAACTGCAGCAGATGTAGGTATATGTAACAAGAACAAACCCCAAACTATGAATTTCTAGTTTGAAGTTTTTTCGATTCTCCATGATTTTTCAACATAATTCCTGAACTGATAGTAAACAGGTCTTGTTTCGTAGACATAACAAATCAGCGTATTTTCCATTTTATTACTAGATTAAAATACTATTTCATTAGGAAAATAAGCATATACTGATTATTGCCTTCGATATTTGGTTCTATATACTTCAAATTCATAACAGCATGTATTTATGTTTTTGTTCTTGTATTTGGAAAATCACAAATATAGGCACAATATCAAGCTAGAATTGAAGAATTGAAAAGTCAAGGCACAGTAATTTCGTATGATGTCGAGGAAGAAGTATTCGACAAGCTTACCGGTGCTATAGCTAAAAGAAAGGATCGTAGGCCATATTATGGCAATATCCCTGGAGTAAGTATTTAAACTTTCAACAAAGCATTATTTTAATTAGTTTAAAATGCAGAAATTGATGATACAAAGACGCTACTTATAGCATCAATAAGGGAGAAGCACAGACTAGAGCCAAACTAGAGGAAAAAGTGGAGCGTCAAGAAGGGGAGATTCAAATGCTGAAGATGCAGTATGAACAACTCACCGAGATGCTTCGACAACGATTTGATGAAGAGCCGAATGATCGTCATGAGGAATGAGGGTATTGAAAACTTTTTAATGGTATCTGTATGATGTCATGTATCATGAACATATTATCATATTATTTTAACATATAGGAACTTGATTAATATTGTTTGACTTTGTAATATGAATGAGATATTTGTTTTTTGAATTAAAGATGAATGGTTTGACGTTAATCTTTTTGTTGGAATGTGTATATATATAAAATAAGTCGATTTTAGTTTCTATTTAATGTGGTGAAATGAAATAGAAAAGTAATATATCAAAATTACTTTAGAAAAGACGTAGGGAAGGCGTAGGGAAGACATAGGTAAATGAAATATTAATGCAGCAAAAAGTCGTATGCATGGCGTAGGAAAAACATTAAAAACACAGGCGTAGGGAAAGCGTAGGAAAACTGGGCGTAGGGAAGACGTAGGTAAACAAATGACGTAGGAAAGCCGTGAGCACTTAAAAAAGTAAAAATGTCGTAACAAAACCGTAGGTACAACATGGCGTGGGAAAGGCGTAAGAAAATTATGGCGTAGGAAAGGCGTAGGAAACAACCCAACGGATGGCGTAGGTAAAGCGTAGGTATTTTATTAGCTACGCAAGTTTTACCCACGCCAAAATTGACGTAGGTGTTACGTAGTTAATGCATTTACCTACGCCCCGCCTACGCCAATTTGGCGTAGGTAAACCGCAGTTTTCTTGTAGTGTACCTTGATGTACAAATTAGAGGCTAATGCACATGCTAATAGATTTTAAAGCTTCATGCACATCTAAATGAGGATTAACACATACTAATGATTACTTCGCCAACACACTACCTAGAGGTGTAGTTTGGGTAGTTCCCAAAAGGTGGATTAGGGTTTTAAAACATGTATAAATACCTCATATCTTCATCTAACCTCCTCTCTTCTCTTAGGCTCTCTCCCTCTTAGTTAGATTAGTTTAGGATCAAAAATAAAAGACAAGCTCTCTTTCCCTTTTCATGGCTACTTAGCCATTTTTGTTTCATGTAATTTTTCTTTTTTATGCAAGTTAATTAGTGTTCTTTTCTATTTACATGCTTCTTTTCTTTCATGCTAGTAGTGTAGATTTTATTTTATGCAATTAGATCAGTTCTCATTTTCATTAGCTTTCATTTTGCTCTTTTTAGTTTCATGTTGCTTTCTACATTTGTTGATATGATAACAAATATGAGAGGCTAAACCCCTTCAATTTAGGGGTAATAAAGCTCTCTAGTATGTAGATTCAACATTTGATCATTTATGTTCTCTTTTTGTGCTTAATGAAAATATTTGAAGTGGTTTAACTTGTTGTTTTAGCTTTGAATTTGATAGCCTATATTGTTGACACCAAATAGGCTATGCTTAAACAAACAACAAACACAAATTTCCTCTTCATCTACATATGATGTTGGTAATGAAGTTATTTTAAAATCAAAATTTGATGGTCTATATTTCTAATCAATAGTTAATAGTCCATACTTAAAATAGATTTTGCTTTCAACTTCGTTGTCATATTTCATGAGAGTTAAAAGTGTATTAGTGGTTGTGTTATAATTTGATGGTTTATATTGGGCTAATTAAATAGCACAAATATTCCATACTTATAATAAGCATAACAACTAATTTCACAATGATCAAAAGAGAGATCATAACTTCATTTTGTTGATTTATGTGATCTAAAGAGTGGAAATTACCTCTAAATTGCCTTCACACTCTCAGATTGTTATCACTTTTCTTTTGTTTGTTTTCTAACATTTTTAGCTTAAACAATCTCTCGGCTTTAGTTTAATTTGATTGAATAGGAATTTAAAATTTAACAATTCCCTATGGATCGACCCGTACTCTCCACGTACTGACATTTGTACGCCGTGCGCTTGCGGTTATTTGTTATAAATTCGTTCGATGGTTTTCTAAACCGATAGAATTTCTGTCTACGAACCTATAACAACCCTAACTTTGATTAACCTATTTAGTATATTTAACTAGATAAATAACATAAGATAATGTGAAATGATAAGGAGACTGAGATTTGATAAGTAGTATGGGTCATGCCTAAATTAATAGGTTAATAAAAGAGGTTATTACGTAAATAAGAAGGAGAATTATGAAAAGTGTAAAATAGAAATAAACCCTCAATTCCTAACTAAAACCCTTTCTTTCTCCATCTCCCTCATTACAATTTGTCCATTCAAACTAATAGAGAACAAGGTCGGCCATTGTTGAGAGCATTAAAAAGATGAAAAGCTAAAAAAACAAGATTTAAGCTTAGGGGAATCAAATCTTAATTCAAATCTCAAGTTCTTTTAACCAATCAAGGTGAATAATGATATCCATCTCATAATATGCTTATTTAGTTTTGGTTTTAGTATTAAACCTAAAATTATATGATTCATGTTATGTCATGTTTAAATATTTGGATGAATATATGCTTGTTGATGAATTATGGAATTTATTTATGAAATTAACATATATAGTTTGTATGAATATTTTATGATAGTCTTAAATGAAGAATATAGTTTGTTTTGGGTTTTAATTATTAAAATTAATTAATTGAAGGTTTTGGCTTCAACATTTTTATATGTTAAAGAATATATAAAATCTAAATTATTGTGATTTTTGGAGATTTTTTCAATGCATTTATGATTTATTATGTTTTATTAGGTTAGAAAAGCTTAATGATTATGTTAAAATATTAATATAAAATAATAGGTTTGCCAATGTTTTTGGAGTGATATTTCTGGTTTACGATAGATTTCAGAAAAGTGTTTGATATAGAAAATTATTATCCAATGAAATTTTGACAAACAATAGGAGTTAGTGAAAATAATTTACTTTTAATAGCAAAATAGCGATTTTAAGGTTAATTAAAAAAATGCCATGCTAGCAATGTCGATGCCGCCGTTCATCTACGCCATAGCTATTCACGACATCAACTAATAGTGATACACACGAAGTCAACTAAGGTTGGTATGAAGTGAATAAACTATGGTTGTAGAAGGAAGTATAACGTCGACGTCGACATCCCTATTGTTGGCTCCAAAAATGGCCGCCAACACCCAAACGGTAGGAAAGCATCACCAATCCAATCACAATCTTCAGATAAAGAGTTAAATGAGCAGATCACATATTCAATAGTAAAAAAGTAAATGAACACACAAATTTTATAGTGGTTCGGTAAACTCGTGCTACATCCACTCCAAAAATCATTTTATTATAGTGTAGAATTATAAATACAGTTTGTCTTAGCCTTAGAAAATTAATGGAGGAAGGAAAGAGAAACAACGAAGAAGAGCCAAAAGAAGATCCCCAGTAATGAGCCAATGATCCTGTATTTATATGAGAAGAGATGAAATATCCAGCTGAAAATCCGTGTGCAAAAGCCTGCGACCAAGACGAACCGATCCAAAAAGTTTGGGACCGCCTTCTGTGAGGATCGGTACCGATCAGTGGTGGGGGCCACGTGGCACCATGCGATCGGTTGTGGTAATCCCCCTCCACTTCCTCTTCATGTTTCCATAGTTGTTTGCCCGGTTCCCCCGGTGTTTGTTGAGTTATTGAGGGATCATAGTTGAGTTGAACTGCCAATCTGAATTATCCATAGTCACAGTGATCTGATACGGTCCCCTGCCTAGGGGAAGCTATAATCTATACTTAGCCAATTATGGGATTTCATTCGCTTGAATCCGCTTGACTATCATCCATAGCCTTGCTTATATCCGATTTCTCAAACTTGATACACTGAATCCGCTTGACTATCATCCATAGCCTTGCTTATATCTGATTTCTCAAACTTGATAAACATCTCTCGGGCTTCCTGCCTTGGTGATCTCGAAATCCATTTAGCCAAACCCATGGTATCCTGCTTGATCAAAAGGCGGGATAACATTTGCCCCCGAAAACATGCCTTGTGATAGGAATGTGTGTTCTGAATTACCATAAGTCCGGAGTCCATAATCCATTGATAGCCAAATATTCCATTCAAGAATCCAATCATTTGCCAAATCGCATTGCCGTAATCCATGACTGTTCCGAGCCGATGGCCAATTTCTTAACCATTCCAAATCCTTAGCCGAATCAATATCCATCCAAAGTTGGTAACCAAATCCAAAGCCTCGATCTCACCGGATCATTGTCCTAAATCCTCAATCTCTCTGGATCTTTATCCAAATCCAAGGTCTCGCCAGAACAATAGCCTAGTTCATACGCTGGATAGACCATAGCCTCTCTGAGCTCTTTGTAACTACCCACTTTTCTGTACAGTTTAAGTTGGCAATAAACCACACATGTCAACTCAAATTGAACAAAAAGGCGGATTGTTAGGGGAAAGCAAGAAGATAGAAGATGGAAGAAACTAAACAATCACAGAATCTCACAACGCAACGGAATAACATGTATTAATCACATAATACTATACAAAGTCATCTCAAAAAAATACATCAGAGTTACACTAATACAATTCTAACCTAGGATAGTCATAACAGCCTGTCCTTATACATCAGATATAGAGTACATAGTGTACAGTGGAAACAAGATAATAACTAGCTACCGATGAAGCCTCCTGCTCCGAGCTCCTTTAAAATGCATCTGTGGAAAAACCTAAACTACTTGGCTGCTCATAAAAATTTGAGCACCCAAAAGTTTTAGGGAAAGTAAATAAAACTCTGGGTCAGACATGAGTCTGGTGTGAGTAAACTCAAACAACTTGATTATTACATTTCAAAACCTTTTTAAAAATTGAAGGTATCTCGTAAGATCACGCCGCAAATAAACACGGACGAGCTTTTACCTTACGATAACCAAAATACTTTTATAGAAAATCTAGTGATATTATAATAATGTCTAAAGCACAAATACTTATTAATCTTAGCCGAAATTGTGACATTAATTAAATTCCAGCATACTAGACTTTACAATCAAAACCGTAAAGGCACATGTTAGAGAATGGATTCCATACTATGACCAGGTAAGGAACTACCTTCGATGGGTACATCTCTAGAACATTGCACCCGGGTCTGACAAGAACATCTTGTACCCTGCCATACAGAACCGGCCTACCACTAGACTAGTAGTACCGAATATGTCATCATCCCGGTCTTCCAACCTTAATCGAGACCTCTCATGCACAACCAAATCTATAAAAATAGGGTAATCTAGAAAGATGATGACATACCCTAATGATAGCGACCCACTTAGCCCTGCTGCATGCCCTGTTTTAGTCATTTTCTGGTTGATAAGGCTTGAGGCTACATTTTAACTTTTTGAATAGCAATCCCACTTGAAATTCTAATACTGTCCTCCAAGCAGTAATGCAGTGCCAACATTCATCCATACAAGTTGTCCAGGATAAGGACAAACCGAAGGCACTACTTCTACTACATCCATTTTGGAATCACTATCGGGACTAGTAGCAAGCAGCCCTTGCACTTCAATGCTCCATCTTCGATTCCATATTCTTCAAGACGTCTTCAGTTCGAAACGCTTGAGTTGGATCAAAGTGGTTTTCGGATAACAGATCTGATCCCGGTCTCTTCAAAACAACTTGTGATAATTTCTGATAAACTCAACTCCGGTTCTTTAGGAAATAAGAAGATAAAAGATAAGAGTGGAGTTCACCTCCTAACCGTTAGTGGACAGATTTCCTTATCATTTATCCTAGAAGAATGAAACGAATTTATACGTACAGTATAGCACTACCGACGATAACTGTACCATAAATTTTTGTGTTTCTCCTAGATATTTTCAAAGTTATGTTTTGGTCCAGATTTGATAGTTGGTTATTTAACTATCAAATAAACAAACAATCAAACATTGATTAAATTCCATATGGGATCCTCTAAGCCTTTATTAATTAATCTTTAATTAATAAAATCACTTTATAAAACTTTATCAAAGGATCTTTTCTAAAACACTTTTCCCAAGCCCCTTACATCCCCTTTACTTGGAAAGCAATATAAACATTTACCAAAAACATTTGGAAAATTCTCTCTTCTCACATTCCATGTTAAATTGCCAAATCATTCCCTTTCAAAACATCACTTGCTATAAAACTCGTTCACTTCATAAAACCCATTCACTTATTCCTTTTAAAAATTGTTTTATAAGTTCACTTTATATTTTAAACCTCTTTACAAATTTTCAAACTTGATTTAAAACGTCTTTAAAAAATATCTAAAATGATTTATAAAATCTCTTTCTATTTTTACAACTATTTAAAAATCTTCCTTCATAATTCCTTTACAGAATCTCCTTTATAAAAATATCATTTTCAAGATATCATTTGTAAATCACTTTAGGTAAAACCTTTTATTTAATAAACCCCTTTTAAAAAACAAGATATTATTTAAAAATAACTTTATTAAAAAATAATAAAATTTGAAAACCATTTATAAACTTTAAACCCAAATCGATTTAAGAATTAAAGTTAATTCAAAAACATACTTTAGTAATCGAAAGAGGCTTAGCAATCCCAATGGTACTAATTTAAGTTACCATTCAATTTCAATTCACTTAACAGTTATTTACATAGGTCAAGATATATGTAAATACAACTCATATCCAAATTAGGGAATAACATGTCAATATGAACTAACTATCATATACATATCCAAATAACATAATAGCAGGGTGGTGATTTGTCCGGCTAAACAGATGTCCAAACAATTCAATCAAGTTATAGCAGAACGGGAATTTATTCTGCTAACACATGTCCACACAAACAAACAAACAAACTACATTATAACTCAATCACAGTTATATGGTTTCTTAATGGTATCAACACTTGAATCACTTGCATTTAAAACCATCTATGAAAAAGAATTACCTTTGAACAATTTTACTTTTGAAATCCAAGTATTTAAAACTAAACAAAAATCTTTTTAAAAATAATTTATTATAACTTAAATCCTTAAATCATAATTAATTTTAATTGAATCTTAACTCAATTTAATCAAATAGTTAAATAATAATGAACTATTAATTCAACCCAAATTAATCCTTTATTAATTATAAATAATTAATTAAACCTTCATTATTAATTAAATGTTAATTAATCTCAATTAATTAATTAATTAATCTTTAATTCAACTTAAATAATAAATTAAACTTTTGATAAATAATTTATTAAAAATTAAACCTCAATTAATTTAACTAAACACTTGATTAATAATAAATCCAATATTTAAAATAATTAATTAAAAATAAATTATATACTCAACTCATAATTAATTAACTTAATTAATAATTAATTAACTTAATTAATAATTAATTAAAATAAATCTTAACTTTAAAAGACAATTAATTAAGAACTAATCTTTATTTAATTAAAGTTAATAAACCTTATTAACATTTAATTAATTATCAATTACTAAAACCTAACTAATTAACAATTAGTTATTAAATCCTTAATTAAATTTTAAAATAATGTTATTTAGTTTATAAAATATTCACAAAACAATTTGAAGTGTAAAAACCAAACTTTGCAAAAATCAAAATTTTAAGCGAACTGCATCCATAACGACTATCACTATGGATACATGTAAGCTTTAACTTGTTTATATCCTTCTTTTTGTAACGACCTGGTATTTCGAACCGTTCAAATCGACAATCATCCACTCATGTTAGACTTGAATTACTCAAAACAACATATTGTTAATTTATATTTGGAAAAACTTAGCATATACAGTAATAAATCAATTACAAAATCACAAACACGGAGTAATATGACAATAAGCAGCGGAATAGATAAATAGTAGTCCATGAAGCTACTACAGAACATTAGAGTTAAAAACAAAATACAACAGAAATCTTGAAACATAGAAGTCTCGATACATAGTCAAATGAAAAAATCTGAATATAAACAACTGGAGACAACTAAATAACTAAAAGCTAAATAGATATAGATGGATCCCCAAGCGAAACTCCAAACTCCAAAGGTAAGTCTCAAATGCTGTGGCACTCAGCCTGACCCGAGCATAAAGCAAAACATAAAACACTCGAGTCAGGATTAACATTCTTATACAAGTAAATCAACTCAAGTGAAATGCAATATAACTTAAAGGATGTTTGGGATTCCCATCCTTTAAGGATCCGTTAAACTATCTACATACATAGTACAATACGCTACATAGATAATGTCTAAAGTAAAGTAAAATATTAAAATGGCGTTAAGGCGTTACCAATATCCCCCTTAACACATTTTATATTCCCGTAGTCTATACAGATACTATAAGCGCCACCCAACCGGTGGTTTACTCGATCACTTCATAGGTACGGTACAAACCAAAATCGTAGAGGGCATGATAAGGCATGTGACAAGGCATGCGAGGCAATGCCTAGGGTAGGATTCTACAATTTTGCATAACCGGGCTGGTGGTAACGCATGGTAGCCACTACCGCCCACCTCGAGACACTCTCCCAAAATCAATAGTGCACCTAATCAAATCACGAAGTAATAGAATGGTATCAAAGAAGCATGCTCGATCGGAGGTGCGACCTCACTTGGCCCAGGTATAGCTCCTGTTTTAGTTACATCAAGCTGGCTCGCGAGAGTCAGGGCTGCGTTAATACCTCATATAGACGTCGCCAAACCATCCTACTTCGTTCTGGAATCTTCACCACGTACACAGTTGTTAAAGTGGTTTTCGGTATTGGCAAAGAGTATGACAATATCCGATCCCGGTTTGTTTAACAACCAACCGCTTATTTCACACCGTGGTCATTTATAATTTAAATAGTTTATACTTCATATCAAAATATCATATTCATTTCAAAATCATATCTCTTTAGAAATCATAATCACTTCCGAAATCATATCACTTTGGAAATCATATTCGCCTTTGAAATCATATCACTTTCGAAATCATATTCAGTTTAAATATTGAAAATAGTATATATATATATATTAAAATAGTTATAAATTGAAATTGTTTATATTTAAAATAGGTTATAGATTTAAAATAGTTTATTTATTAAAATAGTTTATATATATATAATTGTTTCTTCCAATTTCACAAATCAATTCAAATCAACTGAAGTCCCAAAATTTCAATTTAAATCAGTCTCAGTTCAACAATTTCAAATTAAATTCTAATTCTCAATAAAACCATTTTTAATCTATATCGATTTCAAAACCAGGTTTGTGCTATAATCAAACCATTTCCAATTTAATAGGTTTCACAGTTTTAAATATTCAAATGAATTTACAATAACTCAATTTGATAATTTTCATTTAAATTTCAAATTCAACTTTAATTTTATTTTAGTTTTGAAATATTCACTTAATCAATTTAATAACCATTTAAATAAAATCCCCGATTACAAATTTAAATCAAAATTAAATATCCGATTTCAATTTTATTTAAATTTAAAATATTCATTAAGTCCTTTTTAATCAATATCAAGTTATCAAGTTATAAAACATATCTTTAAAATCTCAAAATCAATAAATTCAAATCAAGCCATTTTTAAATTCAATTCTAAACAAATTTAATTATAAATCAATTCTTATTAAATTTGTCTTTCCAACCTCCATTTACTTAAAGTTATTACAAAAATCTAATTTTAAATAAATACTTAACATATATATATATATTATTAGTTAAATTAAATTATTAATAAAATTTATTATATTAATTGTTATTAAATTAAATCTTATTTTTATTAACTCTATTTTAAATTTTATTATATATATTTTTAAGAAAATAAAGTTATAAGTAAAATTTTATAATTTACATTTTAAAACTTAACTTATAATTTTAAAGTTTCCAAAACATATAATTTTAAAATCTAAATTTTTCACATATATAAATAAATGTTATATTAAAATTTAAAATCAATATTTATCAAAACTCATATATTTTCCTTTCAAAATTCCAAAAATCATTTAAAATAGACCAACGATGTTCGTATATAGTTTTATATCCTATGGTCAAGTGATACAGATATTTATCATTTTAATCCATAATTTAAAAATTAATATTTACGGGTATATATCATTTCAACCCGCAATCTCAAAATTTAAAATCAATAAAAATTGTTTGGATTTATCATTTCAACCCATAACGATTTTTCTCTATTCTAAAATATCGTTCGGGTATGTATCATTTCAACCCATAGGGAATTCCTAACTAACAAGGAACTGGTAGAGTGAGAACAAATATAATAACAGCATAATATAACATAGCATATCAATGGCAAATATGATCAAAATTGTCAAATTAAATATGATATACACATACTAACAGGTTATATGTGTCAATAATGTCAATTATAATAGGTGAACAAATGCAATTAATATCATATCATATTTAAACGATAAAATTACGAACAAATTCAAATTTAACAACATATTTCAATCGTCATTTTATATGAAATCAATTCAATAAATATAAGAATGTTAATCTTGAGTGATTGCTCACCTTTCAAGGCTTGAGTAGATAGACACACAACAAGCTACGATTCTGAATCACAAACTCGACAATCGACCAATCCAAACAACAAATCTCAAAGCAAAGCACGGTGAACACGGATTTGACAATCAAAGCTGATAATTAGGAATCGATGGAAACAAATCAAAATAGCTAGATATATATAAATGGAAACAATATATATATATATATATATATATATATATTTTTCTACTTAAAACCAATATCCAATTAAACACATGTTTAAAATAAAATCTCTATATTATATTTAAAAATCAATATTTATTAACCCATATTTTCAAAATTCAATAACATATTTATTTAAACATACTATTTATTAATGTTATTTCAAAATCTATTTTAAGATATTAATATAAATCTAAATGAATACCTTCAAACATATATAAAATCTTACTTTAATATCATATATAACAGCAAATGCCACTATGCTAATTCACTATATATATATATATAAACTTATATTTTATATTTAAACTTACTTTTATATAAAAGAAGGCTGTAAGCTTATATATGCAGACACAGCATGCACGCATGGGCTCGGCCTGGCCGCTGTTGGCGGAGGTTGACTGCGATGTGGCTGTTGATGCTTGTCTCGGATTGAGGAGCTTTCAGTGGCGGACTTGGCTGCAAAAAGAACACAGAGGTGGGATCAAGGTGCGAAGCAGTTCAGGCGTGGCAATGTGTGTCGATAGATGGGCTGATGCACGGTGATGGGGTTGGGTTGTCTCGGTGGAGGATCTCAGGTAACAGAGAGAAAAAAAAGATTCGAACTTTTTTTAAACGAGGAGACAAAGGCTAGGGAAGTGGTCGGGTGGTTGCTCAGATGAGGTGGCATGGGAAGGGAGAGGGGAGGAGATGGCAGAGTGGAGGAGCACGGATGTCATGGAGAGAGGGTGACGGGGCAAAGAGGTGGCTTCAGGGTTTGTTTGCATGGATTGGAAGCGGGAATAGGAGATGCGGGTGTTGCTTGCGAGCGTGGTATGGGTGAGGAGAGGCAGAAGGATCTATTAATGGCGAAGTAAGGAGGCGAGCTCGGTCGAGAGGATGTTTGGCTATGGGTGTCACATGGGCTATTCTCGGTTGTGAAGGAAAAGGCTTTCGGTCGAAGGTGGCAGGCGAGAGAGAAGCTACGTGAAGGAGGTGCATGTCGTTTGGGTTGGTCGGCAATAGGTTGATGTTGGAGGATCGGCAGGTGATGAGCGGCTACTCGGGTTGAGATGGATGTAGGCAAGGGCAAGGTTGTTGAGTGAGCTTCTTATATACGAACAAGTTACAACACTATAATATAAGAATGCAAACTTGATTATATATATTTTTTCAAATAGAGACAGAAAACAAAAAAGTAGAGAAAGAAATGACGAACCAAAATATAAAATGAAATGGCGGGATACAAAACGTCAGGTATGATTTGAATTCAGGGAGTTATAAAAGCAAACGGCTATATGGTCTAACACGGTGGATAATGAAAGGACGAAGGAAACCCAAAAGTTTTAAAACGGGTACCGATACGGCTAATCGTTTTGCGGATTTCGCCGCGTACCGGACACTGAAACACACAAATGAATATACTGCGGAGATCAACATGACGAGACGAGCAGAATAGTTCACAGATATGAGCGATACGATCATCCGATCAAAAGTCGCTATCCGCTACCGAAAATGCTGCTAAAACGCCGAAAATAAGATAAACGGAGCTAGAGCAGTCCAAATTTGGCGAAACGAAATAAGACGTCTCACTCAGAAAATGATTTACATTTTTATTATATAAAATATTCAGATTTCGAAAATATTTTATTTCTATCAAATTTTAACTAATTTTAAATTGAAATCGAATATTACACAATAGAACTAACTTTCATATTTACCAATGAAAATCTGCCATTTGCCATGTTTAAATAGACGCATTCCAAATATCAAATTTTTATTGCTAAATTTTATTGTTAAATTTTCAAGAAAAAATCAGTTAATTATTTTATAAAAATCGTTAAAATTTACGGGCCATTACACTTTTAAACACTTTACCTCAAAGCACACTAACTTTCTAAAAACAAAAATAAGTATGAAAAACTAAAACAAGTTTAAATCTAAACAAATATTCGATTTTTAAAAACTAAAACCATAACTTTCTTACACAGGATTCCAAATTCTCCAATACCCTACAAAGGTATCAACTTCTTCTTAGCTTATACATTACATACCCAAGTCCATACACAACCATAACATCCAGGATAACATCATACCACAGACGTAAGCAGACCTAATTTTTAACCATTTAGACTTCACATTCATGTCTATTGTCCTTACATATCCAAGCAACAAGTATATACATATACATATACATATATATATATATATATATATATATATATATAACCATCACATGATAAATTAACCAATACTAATCATCACTTCACACAATATATTAATTAACATAAAAGTAAAAACCTTCCCAAAAATTCATAGTTTACTCACCGGAAATCCTTTGAAAACTTGACACATTTCGAAATTGGGAAGCTTGTAAGACCACAAACTCTACTCAAAAATAGGTCAACTTCAGGTCTACTTTTGGACCTTCTTCTCACGGATTTTGGTAAAGTGGTCAAAAGGAAAGTTTTATATAATTCTTTCCTCTATCATTTCAAAACAAGAATCACTCAATTTGAATTAATTTTGAGGAAGTTAAGGCCAAAGCAATAAGAGGTACTTTTGGACTTGAATTTCCGAGTCCGAAAACACTCTACAAAAAAATGGAATTTTGGCCTATCTATGCTCAAAATTTGAAGAAGTGATCTAAAAGAGAATTTTAGCTATTGGAATTTAATATGCTTTAAAAAAAATCTTAATTTGGTGAAGCATGGAGCAAGTTATGGCGAAATGAAATGGGGTAAAAATGGAAGAATTTTGAAATTGAAAAGAGGGGTTTAAACAAGTTTCTACTAAGATTTTAAATGGAAAAGAAAGATTTTTATAACATAGAACATGTGAGAGAAGCCATTAAAATTACCTTAGAGCTTATGAAAATAGAAAATGGAAGAGAGAAAATGGAAGAGAGAAAATGAAAAAAGAATTTGGAAAAAATAGTTTTAATAATATGTAAACAAGTGAAATTACCAAAATACCATTGTACTTTACCCTCCTCTCATTACACGCCACCTCACCCATGCATGCATCCATGTCTCCTCCTAACACTACATGCATTTATGAATATAAGTACTTGAGGTCGCCATTATGTCATTTCATGTCTCTAATGACATGACTTTTAATATTTTAGTCATCAATGTGTCACATCGATGATTATCTTAACTTAATTAAGTTTGTTAACCTTAATATATATTATTAATCCCACATTATATACTTAGTATATGTGTGCATATATATACAAAAGTGTACACAACATTACAAACAGCTTTATACGATGAAACGTCGAAAATTCGGAAAACAGTTTCCGGTCACATTTTCTGTTTTTCATCGAACTATATATTCTTGCAAACAAATTTTAAAAACTATTTCACCATTATTATTTATTATTAAAAAGAGTTTTATTTTCATAATAAAACATATATATTGAATACTTAAAATTAAATAAATATTCACAAACTAAAGTAGTGAAATTCTGGGTCGTTACACTCTTGCTGGACCCTATATAGTCACTCTTTGGCGAAAGGGGGAACAACGATAAGTAAGTATGAAGCATGGCCTCTCCAGGCCAACCATGGTCTCTCCAGACCATTGCCGAACCCCACTCACTCTCTGACGAGAAGGGCACAATGGTAAGCATGTCGATCCTATCGCTCTCCAACAAGGCATCCTACTTCTTGCTTCTACGGTTCCATCTCTCCGGTCGGAACATAACGCGATCTATGGGTATTATTCTCCATCCTCGATCCCCTAGTCGAGGACTTAATCCATGTACGAGTCTATCCTATCGCTTTCCAATGAAGGGAATCGCGCCTTGCAGTTATTGCCCCATCTCTCTAGTCAGGATAACCACGACCTATTTCATTTATTGCTTTTAAATGCAGATTTGAGCATTCTAAAATCCATTCATTAAATTATTAAATTTAAGTTCCAAAAACCAAAAAATAAGAAAGACCAGATATTGCCTCTCCGAGCATGATGGTTTATCATCATCCTAGAGCATGCCTAAGGACTGACCTCGATCCCATACATGTGTAAGTTACTTAGCCGTTTTATTATGGAGTTTATTATTTATTTAGTTTATGCCATCTCGATCAAAAGATGACGATATGTGGCCTCGATCCAAGGCCATTTCCATTTATAGCAGACGGTGGTTGTTCCTGTTCCACCACCGCAGTCCAAGTCCTTATATATTATGGTAGCCTATTATCCTGGACATGTTCCTCAACCATATCCGTCAAGTGCCTGCAACCGTTGCTAGTGTGCCCATCCAGCTCATGGAATAAGCAGTATTTTCCTAATGTCTGCTCGCGCTCAGTAGGCTCTCTACTTGCCGACCTTCGGTACGAAAGGCGTCCTCGAGTATCCAAATAAATCCTCTCCAAAGTCTCGTTTGAATTAGTATAGGAAGAGAATTTCAGTTCTCTCCTTTGCCGCTTTGATCCGTTGGAGCCATCACCCACCTTCCGCTTTCCTATGTCCTTGCCTGAACCATCCCCAGACCGTCCTCCGCCTCTTACTGTGTTAACCTCTTCTCTACCGGACTTAGCATCCTCCTGCCTTAGGAACCTTTTTGCCTCATGATTATTCCCCGAGATCCATTGGTGGATCCCTTTCCAGTACAACCTTGAAATCCGTCTCGTCCGTAATCCCGGATACCGTCGTCATTAAGACCATTGATGGATTCGGTCGATCCACCGAAGCAACTGCCGCATTAAACCATGTTAAGAAATTCCTCAGAGACTCTCTTATCCTTTGATTCATTGTTGTCAACGTCATCAAAATCTTGGGTCCGTGATGTGGACCGAAATTGCCTTTTGAATTTATCCACCAACTTCATCCTAGTACTAATTGAATCGTTCCCTAATTGCCTAAACCACATTGCAGCTATATCCGCTAAGTACAAGGGAAAACATCACGCCATCACTTCCTTCGATGCCCCAGCACCGCAATATGCCTCATGTGCCTCATCAGATGAACAGTAAGGTCTGATTTTCCATTATATGCCCCCGGTGTCGGTAACTTAAACTTCGGTAGATTCTTAGCATGCCTGATGTTAGAAGTGAATGGGCTCATATTCACATCTTCCAGATCCCTATTCACTAATCCTCCTCTCATAGCTTGTATGATCATCTTCGCAAACTTGCCATTGCCATCCAAAGGTGCCTCCAATCATCATTTCCAACCTATCCCCTATCTCTATGAGATAATACCGAAACATACTCCTCTAGACGTGCATCCGCATTCTGAACTGCACCAAACTACACAGCATCGACCACCGGTCCAGCCTGACCCAGGGGCATGTCTCTTGCCATAAGCGATCAGTGTCGATCGCTATAGGGGGACCGGTGCTGATCCCTCCTTATTGGTCGGGGACTACCCCCGACTACTCCGTTCCGTTCTCCCACCCACTAGCTTCGTCTCCATGCCAACGGCTCTGATTTCCTGTAGCTCCTGCTGCTATAATTTCTTGATCTAGATTGACAGCTGCTCCAAATCCTTGGTTTTTTGCTCCAACTTTTCTAATTTACCTGAGGAAATTCTACACCAGCTCCTCTTGCCTCCTAATCATCCGCTCCTTCATAGCATCTATCATAGTCTCCATCTCGTTCCTAGTGATGTAGACGGAGAGTTGATTAGCTCCAGCTCTAGAGGATGCCTTCTGACTTCCTTCATGGTGACTCTTATCTGCTAGTGGTCTTCTTCTTGATTACCTCACCATTGATTCCAAGATCCAAGTATCCAAGCTTCCAAATCAGAGATCCAAACTTCGAGTGCATGTCCATCTCAGTGAAAGCACCAAATATTAGCATCAAAAATGGCCGCCAACACCCAAACAGTATGAAAGCACCACCAATCTAATCACAATTTCCAAACAGAGAGTTAAATGCGCAGATCACAGTCTCAATAGAAAAAAAGTAAATGAACACACAGATTTTACAGTGGTTCGGAAAAGTCTAGCCTACGTCCACTCCAATAATCTTTTTATTATACTGCAGGAATACAAATACAGTTTGTTTTAGCGTTAGAAAGTTAATGGAGGAAGGAAAAAGAAATAATGAGGAAGAGCCAAAAGAAGATCCCTTACAATGAGCCAATGGTCCTGTATTTATAGGGGAAGATGCCAAAATATTCAGTTGAAAATCCGTGTGTAGAAGCTCGAGACCAAGACGAACCGATTCAGAAAGTATGGGGCCCACCTGGGCGTTCTATGGGATCGGCACTGATCGGTGGTGGGGGCTACGTAGCGCCACGCGATCGGTTGTGGTGATTCCCCTTCACTTCCTCTTTGTGTTTCCATAGTTGTTTGCTTGGTTCCCTTGGGGTTTGTTGAGTTATTGAGGGATCATCATTGAGTTGAACTGCCAATTCGAGTGATCTATAGTCATAGTGATTCGATTTGATCCCGTGCCTTGGGGAAGGTCCAAGCTATACTAAGCCAATTCCGAGATGCCATTCACTTGAATCCGCCTGACTATCATCCATAGCTTTGCTTATATCTAATTTTCCAAACCTGATGATCATCTCTCCGTGTTTCATGCCTTGGTAATCTCAAAATCCATTTAGACAAACCCATGGTATCATGCCTGGTCAAAAGGCGGGATAACAACTGTTATCGACATTGATATTGCCGCATGTTTTATAGCGATGTTAATGAGGTCGCATTTCTTTAAGCTTTGTGCTTATGTGCCACGTTTCATATAAAACGATAGGATGCTGCATGTTTTCAATAATGTCGCCGACCCCATAAGGCAGCTATGTCGCTAATCTTCTATTCCAACTCTTATTATAGTGACATGGCTCCTATCTTTATCGGCAATGATATTTATAGCGGTAACGACGCCGCCTATCTTTTTTATTATCATAAGGCGGTGACACCGCCCTTATACTATTAATTTCGACGATGAATTTAAATGGCAATGATGTCGCCGATTTTAAATGTCGTCATTCCCTATACAAGTTTACCGACCTTATACTATGCAAATCTATGAAACTCTATATTATGCTATACGACATAGTTATTATCGACTATATAGCTTTGCATTTTATAAGTCAAAGGCTTTAACATATTTTGATATTTAAGAGAGGCGAAGACCCATGTCAGCTATATCTATGCCGCATTTTATCCATATAATGGTTTTTTAAAAATTTGGCTTTATAGTCTATAGTTTTGAGGTATAATAACCTCTAAGTGATATCAACTTTCATCAATAAAGTTTTATAAAAGCATATAGCTTGACATAAGTATTTTGGATAAAGTAAAGGGTGATAGAGTTAGGAGTATGCCCTAGGGGCAATTATGTAATTTGTTACATATATCTAACACGATAGCCAATCTTGCTCAAAATAAAAGGCGTTTTCTTTCTATTATATACTTGATATAATATGGTTATATTAATTAATTAATTTAATTAAAAGTATATTTAATAGAAAATCCATAAATGGCCTATTTTGTTATAGTAGTTACAAAGTGTTGTAACCGTGAGTAATTTATCATAATGAAATTAAATATACCACTTTAAATGGTCCTAGTCAAGATGCATCGAGACTATATATCGACGTATCCGTTAAGACTAGAGTACGTAACGCTATCCAAATGTTGGACAGTGTATTACTCATGACTGCTGGGGGGCACCATGAGTTATGTACTGACAGTTATTGGATAACTATGGAATGACTCACTCGATAGTTTTATGTTGGTTAATATAACTAAGGTCAAGCAGAAAATGTTGATGTGACTAATTTACATAGTTTTGTGACTTGAGAATACTGTTGATTTTCAATGTGGAAGCTCCGCTTTTATTATAGTTGAATCATGGCATGGCGTCCATCAAACGACTATAGTTGGGTTGTGTGAAAGCTTTTGAAGTGAAACACTATTCAAGAGAGAATTTGTCTCCTTCGTTATATGAGGTTAGTATCACGGTCAACTGATGTCAACTTAAAGTCAAAGTCACTAGCCAGAGCATTTTGGTTAATAATAATTGTTATTATTGAACCAAGGACTTTGTTTTTGGACTATAGAGTTGAATATGGGTGATATTGGAATTTTGACCATTACCAAATTCTATAAGTCCTAATGTAATATAGTTTTAACGAAGAAAATTGGTATAAATAATTATCACTATCGGGTACTGCTTATAATAAGTAAAATTGGATTTTACCAGAAGATGTGTAAGCGATAAATTCAACCAAAATGTCACACCACCTGCTAAGTGACGTGTGAACGTTAATATTCGAATAGTTTGATATTAATCGCCGACTGAATTTACACCTTTGAGTCGCACAACCATAATGATGAATACTCTGAATAATCCACATGATTTATTAATTTATAAATTATTGTAAATTTATTAATTTAATTAATATTTATGAAATGTTATATATTAAATTTCATTTGATTTGTTTGAATAATATTAGCACTTAATAAAGTGCAACTATAAAAGTTATAAATGCATATATTAATATTTGATGTCAATAAAATATTTAAATTATATTTAAATAGATTGTTGCTAACTGTTTTTGAAATTTTTTACTAAGGCCCACATGCATGATGAAAAAAGCGAGAGTTTTCAAATGAGATTTGAAAATCAAACGGAGGATTCAAAAGAAGGAAATAAATCTCCTCTTAATGAATCACGTAATTTATGAAATGAACTTTTTACTTTTCCCTTTATTTTATTTTCTTCTGCCGAAAATATAAAGAGGATGGAAGAGGATTTGGTGATTTATTTATAGAATTAAATAAGGAAGGTTTTAAAGAAGGAAGTTGAAAAGGTTTTAATGTTTCCTTTAAATCATGTTCTCTCTCTCATCCTTTTACACGTTCTTTTTCAAACAGACAAAATTTTTCTTTCTCAAGCTCTCCTCCTCTCCTTTAATGGCTTCCTTGAAAAATAAAATTTCATAAAACAAATTTAAACAAAACAAATAAATTGAAGGTGGCTCTTGTCTCTAGATCCTTGCAAAATCTAGAGGCTGATTCAGCGAATCGGGGTTTTATTCATCATTCAAGGTGCAAATCATTGGCTTCATTTTTGGTGATTCTAATTTCATTTATTTGTATACTCATCATGTTGAAAGGGTTCGGATTTATACATATTATCCCTTCTACCTTGTTATGTTTAAATGGTTTAGATTTATTCATATTATATCTCTTCTATCTTATGTATTCATCTTGTAATATAACTCAGATTCCCTTTTGTAAATCTCATTTGATTATATGATCATCATGTAGTTTGAATCTCCCTTTTTTACATATCCATTGACTATATATTTATTATGGTTAACATAGTTCAAATTCGTTATCACTTTTACTATTTGTCCCTTTTGTATAATCAGATCAGATTTATCATAGAACAAATTTGTATATATCCAATTTGTCCGATATTTTTTCTATCATTGTTTTAGAAAAAGGGAACGTGAAAATATTTTATTATGTTGTATATGAAATTTTGTTTCATATATATACATAAACATTAATAAACTATATTAATTGGTTGTTTAAACTACACTAAAATTAATTTCCAATGTTGCATAATTACTTTCCGAAATGGTTTCTTTTTACTTCTTTTAGTCATAAAAGTAAATGTCACAACCCACTTTTTCGTACTGTTCGAACAAACGCTTTACCATACTTGTCCTGTCCAAATTGAACAGAAAGGCGGATAGTAAGGAAAAGAAAGTAGAAAGAAGATAGAAAGAAAATGGAAAGAAAATAGAACATCACAGAATCTCACAACAGAAACGAATAATCTATAATATAGAACCAATCTTTACATAAAACAAAAACTGTAACTTAAACATATACAGACATCAATCAGAGTATACAACCTATTCAACACGGACAGATATAACAACATGTCCTTACAATTTCTGATATACACAGCTAAATGCAACGGAATCTAATCATCTATGTGAATACGACTCTGGGCCTCCAGCTCCTCTTCTGAAGCTCCACTCTTTCTAGCTAAACCTGGGAATATGCTCGGTCTGACCCGAGCTTATAGGAAAAAACCACGCCCGGGTCAGTCTGGTGAAACCAGCGTGAGAATTTAAATCACAAGGAATTTTATTCGTTATAACTTTCAAAATCCTTTTAAAATCAAAGGTATCCCGAAAGACCACGCCCCACATAAGCATGATGGGTTTTTCCCTTACGGTAACCAAAACACTTTTATAGAAAATCCAATGATATGATAATAGTTTCTAAGTACAAATACTTATTCAAATAGCTGAAATTGTTACATTAAGTAAATTCCAGCATACTAAGCTCTACAATCAAAACCGTAAAGGCACGTATTGGAGAATGGATTCCATACGAATGACTAGGCACTGGGTACCACCTGTCACAGTACACGTCTAGAAACAGCGTACCGAGGACCACACCGGGATCCCCTACAACACAAGACCGTACTACCCCTAAGCTGGATAGTCCGAATATGCTATCACCCTGGGTGTTCCTACCCTTTTTGAGCTCCTTCCATGTATCGTAGTAATGAAATAATATCTGAGGGTATCTAGAAAGGTGATAAACATACCCTAATTGGGTGCGACCCACTTAGCCTTACTACATCTCTCCAACTTTTCAGTCATTCCCGGTTGATGAGGCTAGAGGCTACGATTACCTTTTTAAGGAAATTTTCACTTAGAATGCTCATTGTCCTCCAATGATAATGTACTGATAGCATTCATCCATACAAGTCCGTTCTGGGTTCGAACAGAACCGAAGGCACTATTCCTACTATATCCGTTTTGGAATCATCCTCAGGATTAGCAGCGATTAGTCATTGCACTTCACTGCTCCATCTTCGACTCCATGCTCTTGTTTTCCCTTCGAAAACATACTTGTTGGATCGACGTGGTTTTTCAGATAACTTACCCGATCCCGGTCTTTTCGAAACAACGTTCAATATTTTCGGTAAACTCAACCCCGGTTCTTTAGGAAATAACAGACGAAAATAAGATCGGAGAGCACCTCCTAACCATTAGTGGATGGATTTCCTTATCATCGTCCTAGAAGAATGAAAACGAGTTTATACGTACAGTATAACACCTCGAACGGTAATTGTACCACATAATTCCCGTGTTCCTTCTAGATATTCTCAAAGTTATGCTTTTGGGTCCAGAATTGATAGTTGGTTATTTAACTATCCATTATACAATCATCCAATCAAAGATTTCATTTCCCATTGAAAACATTAAACCTTATTAATTTAAAATTTCAATAAATTTAATTTACTTAATCAAAACAGCATATGCTTATCTCACTGGATAAGTATATTCACAAACCATTCATTTCAAAATATTTGAAACCCTTTTAAAATAAATATGGAAAGCACCACTATGGTATCAACTATGGATTCACAGTACGTCTCTATCCTAGAGAATTCCAAATTTAACTGCAGGCAATCTCTGCCTCCGGTTTCGCCATGAAAGTATACCATTACTTTCCGAACTTCATTTAATAATTTTCTCAAAATAATACTTATAAAGTTTCCATATAATTTTTTCCCATTTTTAATTTAGGAAAATACTCTTCACAAAAAGGTCTATTATATAATATATTATTTTTAAAACATTATTAAATTTTAACAATCTATTTTGAAATAATAATGATGTCTTAGTGCTAATTTATCCTTAAGTAATAATTAACCTTAACCAAATCCTTATAAATAACCTTTAATTTATAAATTTATATACTTTAAACATTTTAAATAATTAAATAGCCTTGAAATAATAATTAAATACTTTTAAATAATTTTTAAGAATGATAAAATAATTAACTTTAAATCATTGTCAAAATATTTACTAATTAACTTTACAATATCATAAATAAATAATAGTTATCCTTAAAACAATTTTTGTTCAAAAGACACTTCCAAATCGGAAAGGACTTGTTATTTTCAATGATACTTAATCAAATTACCATTCTTTCCATAACAATCCAGAATAACGGATACTAATATTCACAATAATCTATTTTTAACAATTAATTCAACATCATATTGCCCAATATAAATATCAGAATAATAAATAGATGTCCGTACACTATAACAGCAGAACAAGGTTTTATTTCTGATGGTCAATGTCCAAAACACACATATTCAGTATTAATGGCAGAACGGTGATTTATTCTACCATAGGGGTCCAATTAACAAAATTAGCGAAACAGTGTTTTACCGCTAAACGGATGTCCAATTAACCACATTCAATTCACTTAAATTTCACAGCATTATTCAGTTATTTAACGACACAGACAATAAAAGCCAAGCAGAGGTCATTAACTAAAATCAACGATTTAAAATCGACTTACCACTCAGAACTGAACTATTTTCAATTTACTGAGTTAAATTAAAATTTAAATCCAGATTATTTGTTAACAAAAGAGATTTAAATAAATGATTTATTCCTAATCAATTCAAATTTTTAACAGATCATTAAACCATAAGATAAATCGAATAAGAAATTACTTATTTATTTCTTCAGATTGTTGTAAATCACTTAATGTCACATTGCAGAAATCTTAGTGATATTGATTCATATGAAAGTTCTACTCGTTAGGATTCCAATGCAAAAACCCTCACGTCGATGGGTTTTAAAATGAAGGAGAAAACTTGTTTAAATTTTTTAAAAGGGTATTAAATAAATCAATTTGATTTGAATTTTTTTTAAAACTACACTCAGCCCAAAGCCCAACAACCCAAATCCATCAAACCCATCTTCCCCTTTCTTCGTTCGCCCCTTCTTCTTTTTTCTTTCTTCTATAACGAAACAATTTGTGCACGAATACACATGCACGTGCACACTCGAATCCCATCGCCGACCAACCAACCAACATCGCCCGCAAGTCCACTTCCCCCACCTCACCGCACTGCTCCACCACCATGACCTCTCACTTCCTCGATCGAATTTCATCCTGATGACTCAAATTCGAACCTGGAACCCATACTACGCAACGCCTAAGGCTTCGTTCAATCTCCTCGTGCCATCGCCTCCGTTGACCCGAGACGTTGCTGCCCATACCAATGCGACCGCCAAATCATATGCTACCTCCAAGCAAGATGCAGCCCTACTCGACGCCGTCTACCACCCACCAATGACGATTTACCGGGCGCCACAAATTTTGACCTTAAACCCTAAATCCAAGTCGCCTCATCCACTCGCTCAACAAAAAAGAATCGCGACATTTTTCCTAGGTCCCCGATCACCTAAACCTCCTCCACGACAATCACCACGCCACGAAATCGACCCGGCCGCCTGAATTTGACGTTACGCCCAATCCTGGTCATCTCAACATTCCTTCTTCCCTATATCGCTAAAAATTCTCAAACTTGTCTTAAAAATCAAGTTTTTAAACAATGATTCCAACCATATGACCCATTGATCAAATTACGATGGTCAAATTTTCGACCATCCTGAACCCCTCACCGCTCTAAGTTGTTTATCCTTCCAATACTTGATGAAATTCACTAAAATAAATTTTAAAATGTTCTATGCTCAAAACCAAATGACTTTCGTTTTAGAATCATGTTTTAAAACTGAGTATATATTTAGATATGGATTTATAAAGCTAGATAACTTAATTGTTTTATCAAATAAAACATGAACAGAGGAAAAGAAGAAGAAGCACGGTGTTTCTTTGAGTTACAAGGAGATCTTCCATGTTTTAACACACATATACAAAGGCATATATACACATCAACTCATGTACATTTGACATAATTTAAGGATCTATCAGATATACAGTTATATATATATATACATATAATAGTAATAACCTGTAAACAAAACATAGGTGTTTACTCATAGGTTTTTGAAGGGATGAACATTGCTCTGTTTTAAACCTTTCTAAGCTTTGAACAAGTTAACCATTTTTTTTTTAAATGGCAGATCTGTTGTTTGGTTTTTTTTATATGTGAATGAACAAGTACGGCAGCATATATATATATATATATAAGAGAGGGAAGTGTATGCTGCAAGCAAGAAAGAGGCCGAGATATATACATGTATAGTTTTCATCCTTTTATTTTATTTTATTTTATTTTATATTTTTTTTGCCATGTGGTCTGATTTGATCTTATGTTTGGGCTGAATTAGTTGATTTGATTTTCTTTAGACTTTATTTGATTCCATGGGTTTGATTTGATTAATGTAGGTGATTTGATCTTTTATGTGCTTGAATTTATTGTATGCTTGAGTTGATCTTTATTCATCATGATGTTTTCTTGTGAATGTACATATATCATATAAATATTTTTTTTTTCTATACCTTTTTGACCATATATGAAATTACATACTTACCTATGCATGTACACTATTATATAAACACATTTACATATACACACACACAAACACACACACACACACACACACTTATATATATTCTTAAACAACACAAAGCTTTATATATATTTACATATAGATTTTCTTATCATATACAAATTTACATTTTTATTTAGACACGCATATATATATATATATATTCATATATATATTTTTACATGTAAACTTATTTTATCCATATATGTATTTACATACTCACCTATTTACACACATTGTTTTTAACATACCATTTGTTTAAAAATATTACATATATATAAAACATTTTTCTCTCTTAAACTAATGTGTATATACATAAAAAAATTTAAGTTTTAAACTCTTTGTATTTTAAATACATTTTTTTTTTCGTAAACCATATCCATTTCTATTTTCACGGATCATTTTTATTCATGTAATATCCATTTGAATTTATTTTCAATTTATACATATATTTATTCTGTTGTTATATATATATATAAGAAATTTATATTAATCAATTTCTATTTCATAAGTAAAATTTGGAAATTTAAAATGTTATCTTGGTTTTAAAACGATATATTATTACTAATTGTTATTTAACAGGGATTTATTCTGATTAAAATACCATACTATTGAATATTAAAAATTAATATTCAAAACTCAAGATGACAAAATTTCCGGGTCGTTACAGTAAAAGTTTCCTTTCGTTTTAGATTTCATAAGTGGTCAGTTGTGAAAAGTTATAGACTTTTATTTCATACCATATATTTAAAGATTGAATCATTTTGTAAATTTAAACTTATATGTTACTTAAATTGCAATCTTCATATATATGTGTGTGAGCGTGCATGTGTGTGTGTGTGTTATTTTAAACCTAGTACATAACTTGCAATTATTTATACATATAGATATACATGTGTTTATGTTATTTTAATCTAAGTCAAAACATAATTTTGTGTGAAACTGTGGAATTTAATTTCAAACTTTTTTTTAATTGAAACCAATGTTAGAATTGTTAATTCTTGTTTTGACAAACTTATACATATAAGAAAACTTAGTTTAACATGTATATGTGTAAACTTATCAATTATTATACATGTATATTTTATCACTTAAATAATAAAAACTTGGACAACAAAGGCATATGCAAATTCTATTGTAAATGTCATTTATTATATCATTCAATGTAATTAGAGAGAGAAAAACGAAAGGGTTTCTCTCTCTACATTTGTAGCCTCATCTTTTCTAAATTTATTATATATGAAAAGAGAAAGAAAACCAAAGTTTTTCCTTCTCTAAAAATTTGTCATGCTTAGTTATATAAATATACACTTCTTATATGTTACACTTATATTTCATAACGTAAATATATTTGATACATTCATTATATTGCATACATATTTAAATTAAAATTTAAACTTTATTTCTAAATATGAATAAAACAAAGATTTTATTTAAAAGAAAACTGAGTAAAGTTCTAAGTATATTTAGACTTCATAGGCCCATTAAAGATCTAAAATGGTAAATTTTTTGAAATTCATTAATTTCTTCCGCTACGGGCTGGCCCAGTTCAAATAAAGGGCTATCTTTTCCTTGTTTTAAAAGATGATTTGAAAGGTAAATCAATTGTAAAGGTTTATGTTTTCAGGGAAGTATAAAAAGGTATTTGGCCCATGATTTTACTAAAGATATTGTTGTTCTTATCACATTTAGATAAATTGTGATAGGATGAATTGACTCAAAGATAAGAAAACCAGATGAGACTGGTGCAGGGTAGCGGCCTATACTTCAGCTGTTAGCCCCAAGATGATATAAGTCCAAAATTCCAATGTGTATGGCGTTGTCACGGGTAAGACTAAAAGTAGTTTTACACACAGAAAGGAATACATAAAGTTGAGTTAGGTTATTAGTTAGCTTGCAAAACCATTAGGATCAGTTTGACCCCATAAATAGTAAGTTTCGGACAGGCCGTCCAGTTTTCCTTTAATAGTAAGTTAGTACATTTGATATATTTGGTAGGCCCGAGTCAGCTATATAGGTTGGTAGTCACATTGTGAAAACTAAATGTTGGGACAAATAGTCTATTGGTTAGACAAATTTGTCATAATTACCCAAGTAGCATGCATGCATATGATTATTGCGTTATTGTTTAACTACTGTGATTCTAGGAGCATGATTATGATTGACATATATAAAGAGGATACTAGTGAGGGGAAAACACATTCAACTCAGCGGCGTGGTCTCACTAGATATCCATTAACTGAGATGTCATATTATTATTCACATCAGACTTTTCATCTGACCCAAATTTTTTATTTTCCCCCTTTAACTCTTGAGTGCTCATTTGAGTAGTTCGAGAGTAAGGTTTTCATGTTAAGTAGGTTTTGATGAATAAAACTTTCGAAGATGTGTAGGAGGCAAGGCTAGCCATCTAGGAGTTTATATATATATATATATATATATATATAATCTGCCTTGTTGAAGTTTTATTCGTGTTGGAATGTATGTAATGACAGATGTTATAACTGTATAGTAGTAAACTCGGATCAATCAATGGGCATCTTCATATATCGCTCTTGGAGAATTTTGTAATAACTATATTTTATCTTAACCTAGGTAATGTTTGGGATTATGCAATGAATATGAAATATTATCTTTGAAATGAAAGGTGAAAGTTATTTTGAAATTATGTTTAAGAAAATTTTATATTCCTGTAATTATGATGTTATTGATACAATTAACATAACCGTATTTTGTCACTGGAAATTAATACTATGGATGACTACAGCATTTGTAGTGTTTAGTTTCGGGCCTCAAAATGGGTAATGTAATAACTTGGCATTAGAGCATAGGTTATGTAAAAGTAAAAGTATTTTGAACTTAAAAAGTGTTTTGAAAACATAATCCAAATTAATCAGAGAATAAGATTGGGGGTATGTGGGTATGAGACAATGTTATAGCAACGTACTTGTATTTGTTATATATAAGTATATGTCTTATCCTATTTCTCCCATCTCTCTTAGAGAGTTATTTTGTATCTTACTAAGATTCAAATGTAGATTTAATATAAGTAAGGTATGGAATCAGGAAAAGGAAGAGTGATTCTTGATGGAGGAAGCACCACAACCAATAGTAATGTCAGGCCTAATATTAGGAAAATTCCGGGTCGATAAACATCTGCTAATGTGCGTGCTGGAACACCACGTGCGGATATGAGAGCTATGCATTAGTTCTTCGTCAACATGTTGTAAGCAGGAGCTGCAATTGGATTAGTGGTGGAAATGCTGGAGGAGTAAATTTTGAAGTTCCAGTTGTCAACAATTATGCTATTTTGAGTACAGACTATGCAAGACTTGGAGGGAAGCCATTCATTGGAATTAACGATGCTATTGAGGTGGAGAATTTGCTGCTCCATTATGAAAGGATTTTTGCTGATTTAGGTCTGAAAGATGAGCAAAAGAGGAGATTGGCATCTAGGCAGTTACAAGGAGCTGCATTATACTGGTGGATAGTGTTACTGTGGGGGTGCAAGAGGAGAACTTGACTTGGGCAGAGTTGAGGAGGAGTTCGAGGAGAGGTTTATGTCTGAAATTGCAAGTCAACCTTGCCAAGGAAGTTTGCTGAGTTAGTACAAGGATACATGACTGTGTTGGAGTATGCAACAAGATTTAAAGAGTTATCCAGATATGCGTATGCCACGGTGGATACTGTGATTAAGAGAAATGAAAAGTTTATCCATGGATTAAGACCAGACCATGCTAAGGCAACCTTGCCGCATCTTAGGGACTCATGTGACATGGTAGTAGAGATGACTTTGAGGAATGAAGAGATGCTTGCTTTATTTAGCGGTAACAAAGCAGTGGAGATTCAGAGTGGATAGAGTCAGAAAAGAAAGTTCTTTCAGAATAAGGGAGCTAAGAAGGGCGAAGCTGCCAAGAAAGGAAAAGCTAATGTCATTTGCTACAAGTGAGATAAGAAATGGAATTTTGATAATGAATGACATTCAGGGGATGGAAAGACAGTTATTGGAAGGAAGAACATTAAGTGCTTCAACTGTGATCAAATTGGGCATTATAAGAATCACTCAAGGAACTAGTCAAGGGTGAGAAAGGGAAAGTGTTTGCTTTAGAACCATCAACCAAGGGTGATAAAGGGAAAATGTTTGCTTTAGAACAACTTGTCTTGATACCCACAACAGAGGAGAAAGGAAAGACTATGATGGGAGGTACGCTTTTGATTCATGGTATACCTGTTAGAGCATTGTTCGATACTGGTGCATCACATTATTTTATTTCTCATTGCTTGGTAGATAATCTAAGTTTAAAGACATCATACCTAGTTATTTCCTTAAGGACTGCGAATCCAATAGGAGGGCATGCAACTCTTGGGATGAGATGTGGTCATTTAGAGTTTGAATTATTAGGTCATATATTTGCCACCAGTTTGTATGTGTTTGATTTCGTAGGCTTTGAGATTATATTGGGTAAGGACTGGTTAAGTAAGTATGATGTTAGGATATTTTGTCAAGATAGGAAAATATCACTAAGACACCCTAATAGTAGCGACCGAATTATATACTCAGTAGAGAACTCGAATTTTGATGTTTGTGCTTTTTTGGATGCAATGGAGGAGGAAATCGAGTTGAATCTAGTTTTTGTCATCAGAGAGTTTGCTGATGTCTTTGAGCCAGTGATAGGACTACCATCGAAACGAGCTATTGAGTTTCGTATATATATTGTACCTGAAGCTGAACCCGTTAACAGACCGCCTAACAGAATGACACCGGCAGAGATGAAGGAGTTAATGGTGCAGCTAGTGCACTTTGAAGGAAAAGATTTTATTAGACCAAGCATTTCACCATGGGGAGTGGCCACAGTGTTCGTAAAGAAATCGGATGGGTCGTTAAGATTATGCATAGATTGCAGAAAATTGAATGATAAGACGGTGACAATATATATCCTTTGTCGAGAATCCATGATTTGTTTGATCGGTTGGGTGGAGCCAAAGTATTTTCTCAGTTGGATTTGGCGATAAGGTTCCAGCAATTGAGGGTGGCAGAAGATAGTATTCCTTTGACGACATTTCGAAAAAGATATGGTTCTTATGAGTGGTTAGCAATGTCATTCGGACTGACTAGTGTGCCTACTTTCTTTATAGATTTGATGAATTGGATCTTTCGAGAGCATTTGGATAGATTCGTGTTAGTATTTATAGATGACACTTTGATATATTCTAGGAATGAGCGAGACCATGAAACTCAGCTTAGAGTAGTGCTTGAGACGTTAGAGCAACATCAATTGAAAGTGAAGTTTTCGAAGTGTCATTTTTGAAAGAAAGAAGTGAAGTTTCTTGGTCATGTATTCTCAGAAGAAGGGTTGTCAGTAGATCCATCAAAGATAGAAGCTGCTAATAATTGGAAGACCCGAGACAATGACCGAGATAAAGAGTTTTCTTGAATTAGTTGGCTACCATCAGAGATTTGTCAAGGATTTCTCCTGTATAGCATCACCGATGACTAAGTTGAAAAAGAAGGACATGAAGTATGTTTGGATCGATAAATGTGAGAAGACATTCCAGAAGTTGAAACATTTATTAACCAATGCGTCTGTGCTAGATGTCCCAGATGGAAATAAAGATTTGATGGTGTATATCGACGCGTGCAAAACAAGATTAGGAGCTGTGTTAATGCAAAGGGGTAAAGTGATTGCTTATGCTTATCGACAGCTCAGACTGCATGAAGTTAGATATAGGACTCGTGACTTAGTGTTGGCTGCTGTAATTTTTGCTCTGAAAGTGTGGAGACACTATCTTTTGGAATAACGATTCGAGTTGTATATGGATCACAAGTCTTTAAGATATCTATTCTCTCAGAAGGAGTTAAACATGAGACAGTAGAGATGATTGGAGTATTTAGCTTCTTATGATTTTGGAATTGAGTACACACCAGGAAAAGGAAATAAAGTTGTAGATGCGCCTAATAGGAACATTAGAATGCAGTATTAGCAATGATATTAGAGTGGAGCGATTTCGAATCGTTGACTATTTGTAGTGTGCAGCTAAGATCGACTACTAGTTCTAGTCAGAAAACCGCAATATTATCTTGCTTGGAAGTTCAACCAGTATTGATTGAAAGGATTTCTTTTGAGCAAAGAAATGATCCATTGTTAGTTAAAGGAATTAGAAGACTGGAAGCTAGAAATGAGATTGGTGATTTGAAGGATTTTTATCTTGATCATACCGGATGGTTAGGGAAGAAAGGATGGATATGTATTCCAGATGTTGGTAACCTAAGGAAAGAAGTTCTTAGGGATTGTCATCGATCAAAGTTTACCATTCATCCTTGAGGGACTAAGATTTACCAGGACATGAAAAGGAGTTTCTTCTGGGAAGGTTGGATGTAGAGTACTAGGTAAAGCAATGCTTGAATTGCCAGCAAGTAAAAGCCGAGCATCAAAAGCCAAGTGGATTGCTTCAGCCTTTGGATATATCAGTATGGAAATGGAATTCTATATCAATGGATTTTATTGACAAATTACCAAGGTCGAGTAGGGGAAATGAATGTATTTGGGTTATGGTGGATAAGCCGAGGAAAAGTTCACATTTCATTCCCATTAAATCGACAAGGACGTCACCTGTTTTAGCCAAGCTATTTAAGAAGAATATAGTAAGACTGCATGAGATTCCTAATAGTATGGTCAGTGACAGAGATTCATTATTCACTAGCAAATTATGGAAGAGTCTACAAGAGGTTTTAGGTACCAAGCTCAAGATGAGTACCGCTTACCATCCATAGACAGATAGGAAAACGAGAGGAATTAACAAAGCTTGGAAGATTTGTTAAGAGATTGTGTGTTAGATTTCGAAGAATCATGGAAAGATCATTTGCAATTAGTTGAATTTTCCTATAACAATAGTTATTAGACTAGTATAGGGATGACACATTTTGAAGCTTTATATGGAAGGCCATGTAAATCGCCCGTATGTTAGTTGAAGATCGGAGATAGATCAGTTCTTGGTCTAGATTTTGTAAGAGAAGCCGCAGAAAAATATTGAGTTAATCCGAGCTAGATTGAAGGAAGCTCAATCTAGGCAGAAATGTTATGCAGCTAAGAGATGGAAAGACTTAGAATTCTCAGTTGAAGATCGGGTTTTCATCAAAATATCACCAACGAAGGGTGTAGTAAGATTTGGGAAGTCGGGAAAATTGGCACCAAGGTTTGTTGGACCATTTCCTATTACAGAAAGAATCAGGAACTCGCTTACATGATCGAGTTACCAAGTAGTTTGGTAGGAATCCACAATGTCTTTCATATTTCTCATCTTAGAAAGTGTGTTCGAGATCTAGAGACTACGATCACTCCGATTGCATTGGAAGACTTAGTGGTGGAACCAGACATCACTATAGTTAGGTATCGAGTTCGTATTGTATCTAAGGATGAGAAGAAGCTTAGGAATAAGACATTCAGATTAGTAAAATTATAATGAAGTGATGGCGAGAGAGACTGTACTTGGAAGATAGAGGACATAATTAGAGACATATATCCTGATTTGTTTTTATGGTATGTTTTATGTTTATAGTTATGATTACTGGTATGAACCTTATCATAATTTAAAGGACGAAATTCTTATGATTCCTAATTTATAGTCTGTAACAGCCCTAATTTTGATTAACATTATTTAGGATATTTAATTAGATAATTAAATAAAATAACATGAAATGATAAGGAGATTGAGATTTGATAAGTAGTATGGGTCGTACCTAAACTAATAAGTTAACAAAAGAGGTTATAACTTAAATAAGAAGGAAATTTATAAGAAGGGTAAAATGGGAATAAACCCTCAATTCCTAACTAAAACCCTTTCACTCTGCATTTCCTCATTACAATTCGTCCATTCAAACTATAAAAGAACAAGGTCGGTTACAGTTGAGAACATTAAGAAGAAGAAAAGCTAGGAAACATAGTTAAAGCTTAGGGGAATCAAATCTTAATTCAAATCTCAAGTTCTTTTAACCAATCAAGGTGAATAATGATACTCATCTCATAGTATGCTTGTATACTTTCGGTATCAGTATTAAACCTAAACTTATATGATTTATGTTATGCCATGTTTAAGTGTTTGAAAAATATATGCTTGTTGATGAATTGTTAAATTTATTTATGAAATTAATTGATATGTTTGAGTTATAAACCTCTCATACGACACCTAAATGACTTGAAATTTGGATATGATGTTAGAAATATTATTTCAGAAATGGGTTTATAATTTCATATTTTTCTGAGTTAGTATAAATATTTTATGATTTTCTTAAGTGAAGAACTAGTTTATTTCGGGTTTTAATTATTAAAATTAATTGATTGATGTTTTTTACCCTAAATTTTTATATATTAAAGGGTATATAAAATCTGAATTGTTGTGATTTTTGGGGATTTTTTCCAAACTTTTATGATTTACTATGAATTTATCAGGCTAGAAAAGCTTAATAATTATATTAAAATATTAATATAAAATAATAGGTTTGCAAAAATTTTAGGAATGATATTTCTGGTTTATGACAGATTTTAGAAAAGTATTTGATAAAAAATTATTATCCAGTGAGATTTTGACAAACAATAGAAGTTGGTGAAAAGAATTTACTTTTGATAGTAAAATAGCAGTTTTAATGTTAATTACAGAAATGCCATGCCAGGAATGTCGATGCCGTCGTTCATCTACGCCACAGCTATGCTCGATATCAACCAATAATGATATACTGATGTCATCTAAGGTTGGTATGAAGTGAATCAGTTATGGTTAAAGAAGGAAGTATAACGTCGATGTCGGCATCCCTATTATTGACGTTGATATTGCCGCATATTTTATAGCGACGTCAATTAGGCCATATTTCTTTACACCGTGTACCTATGTGCCGTGTTTCATATAAAAGGGCGGATGCTGCTGTTTTCAGTAATGTTGCCGACCCCATAAGGCAGCTATGCCACCAGTCTTCTATTCCAACTCTTATTATAGTGACGCCGCTCCTATCTTTATCGACAATGGTACCTATGGCAGTAATGGCACCGCCTATCTTCTTTATTATCATAAGGTGGTGATGCTACCCTTATACTATTATTTTTTACGATGATTTTAAATGGCAATGATGTCTATTTTAAATGTCACCATTTCCCTATACAGGTTTACCGACCTTATACTATGCAAACCTATGAAACTCTATATTATGCTATACGACATAGTTATTATCGACCATACAGCTTTGCGTTTTACAAGTCAAAGACTTTAACATATTTTGATATTGAAGAGCGGTGATGACTCATGTCGGTTATATCTATGCCGCGTTTTATCGATATAATGGTGTTATTAAATTTGGCTTTATAGCCTATAGTTTTGAGGCATGGTAACCTCTAAGTGATATCGACATTCATCAATAAAGTTTTATAAAAGCATGCAACTTGGCATAAGTATTTTGGATAAAGTAAAGGGCTATCTTTTCCTTGTTTTAAAAGATTATTTCATGGGTAACTCAATAGTAAAGGCTTATGTTTTCAAGGAAGTATAAAAAGGGTATTTGGCCTAGGATTTTACTAAAGAGACCATTGTCCTTATCAACTTTAGATAATTTGTGATAGGATGAAATGACTCAAAGATTAGAAAACCAGATGAGACTGATGTAGGGTAGAGCCCTATACTTCAGCTGTTTTCCCCAAGGTGATATAAGTCCAAAATTCCAGTGCGTACGACGTTGTCATGGGTAAGACTAAAAGTAGGTTTACGTACAGAAAGGAATACACAAAGTTGAGTTAGGTTATTGGTTAACTCGCAAAACCATTAGAATCAGCTTGTCCCTGGAAATAGTAAGTTCCGGACGGACCATCCAGTTTCCCTTTAACAGTAAGTTAGAATATTTGCTATATTTGGTAGGCCCAAGTTAGCCATATAGGTTGGTAGTCACCCTGTGAAAACTAAATGTTGGGACAGACAGTCCACCGATTAAATAGATTTGTTATAATTACCCAAGTAGCATGCATGCATATGATTATTATGTTATTCTTTAACTACGATTGCAGGAGCATGATTATGATTGACCTATATAAAGAGGATACCAGTGAGGGGAAAACCCGTTCCACTTAGCGGCGTGGTCTCATAAGACATCCATTAACCGAGATTGCATATTATTATTCACACTAGACTTTTTGTCTGACCCAAAGTTTTTTTTTCTCCTTTAACTATTGGGTGCTCATTTGAGTAGTCCGAGAGTAAGGTTTTCAGGTTAAATAAGTTTTGGCGAATAAAGCTTCCAAAGACGTGCAGAAGGCAAGGCTAGCTATATAGGAGTTTATATATATATATATATATATATTATCCGTTGTGTTAAAGTTTTATTCTATTGGAATGTATGTAATGACAGATGTTATAACTGTCTACTAATAAACTCTTATCAACCAAGGGGCCATCTGCATATGTTGTTCTTGGAGTATTTTGTAATAATTATATTTTATCTGAACCCGGGAAACTTTTGGGATTATGTAATAAATATGAAATATTATCTTTGAAATGAAAGGTGAAAGTTATTTTGAAATTATGTTTAATTTTTTTTTCATATTTTTGTACTTTTGATGTTATTGATACAATTAACATAACCATATTTTATCATTGGAATTTAATACTATGGATAACCACAACATCTGTAGCGCTTAGTTTCGGGCCCCAAAATGAGGAATGTTACAATGATGATGATTAGGTCGATAATGCTAACGATAGTAAAGTGAAATTGGATAGCATGCAAGTTGCTTGTGCAGATGATGTAGATAGAACTTGGATTGATAACATGGAAGTTAACAATGAAGCAATCATATATGAAGATAATCAATCCGTTGATGATCTAAATGCCGATTAAAATACAATCATATTTGGTAGTTGATAATCAATCATATATGATCTAAATGCCGATTAAAATATCAATCCGTAGAAGTGGAAACGCTTGGATGAGAATGTGCTAAAAAAGGACATCCGGTAGGATTAATTTTTGAAACTAAAGAGAAACTCATTGAATAATTATGTGAATGGACGATTAAATGTTTGGTTTCTTTTTAAGTAGTGAGGTCGCACACAAATCAATATATGATTCGATGTGATGCGGATGAAAAATATCCTTGAAGAGTCTTGCTAGCCCATCAATGGGAAAATTTCAAAATTAGCGGAAAATAAAAACATACGGCAGGGATCACACTTATTTAAATGCAACCATCAACTCAAATCATCAACAAGCAACATCAAAGTTTATATATAGCAAAATACTTCCCTAATTAAATCCAATACAAATATGACTACAAGAATAGTACAATAGAGAATGTCGATTATGCTTTATAAAAAGGTAAGTTATTCTCGAGCTTGACAAGGACTATGAAAAGCAGTTGGAATAATTTATGGAGATTGCAATTCACCATATGCAGAACCGCCAAAATATCTTAAAGCAGTGCAAATCAACAACCCTGGAACCGTATGTGATGTTATCCACACCCATGGTGTTTTTGATGGTATTTTTTTAGGCTTTTGGACCATCAATTGATAGTTTTTCACACTGTCATCCTATACTTTCTATTGATGGCACTCGTTTATATGGAAATTATCTAGAACGTTACTTATAGCTACCGGTGTAGATGCAAAGCAATGTCCTTTTCTGTTAGGCTTCGCTATTATGTAGACAGAGTCCATACAATCATGGAGTTTGTTTCTTTGTTGTATTTGGAATTATATTCCTTCCTTATGTAACCGATGTATTACATTTATCTCTGACTATATGAAAGGAATTTCACGTGCGCTCGAAGAAGCTTAACCCATTGAATGTCATCATCGCTATTGTATTTGACATAACAAATCAAATTTCAAGAAAGCTGGATCCGATTTGGATGAGCATCAGAATTTTCTACATGCATGTGCGACTGCATCGAAGGTTGTAAAATATAATGAACTAAGAAAACCATCGAAGACTATGAATCCACAAGATGACGCATGGATTGAAAAAAGTTCTAAAGATCAAGAATCAAATTGGACTCTTTGTCATGATAGTGGAGTAAGATTCAATATGATGACAATAATTGTGTTTGAAAGCTTTAACGACGTGTTGAAAGAAACAAGGAATTTACCCATTAGGTCATTGATTGTACAGACTTTTCATCATCTGAACCATTATGTTTACGAATATCTAACTCAAAAAAAAGGAACGGACGTCCTAATTGACACCGAAGTGGGAAGCATTAGCAAAATGTTGAATGGAAGAATCAAGACACCTGTCTATAAAGAGATATAACAAAACAATATGGCAAGTGAAAGATGTGCGCATGCTTGATTATCCGATGAATATCGAAGATAACGCACCCAAGTGTTCGTGCAATATGCCAACTTTAGATCATTTTCCGGGCTCACATATATTAGTAACATGTTCACATGGCTCAAGTGGTGCGAATAGAGCACATTCTGAGTTAATTTCATTCTGCACACAATGGCTAACTACATTGTTGCGTATGCTTCTTTATTCCATCCGGTACTTGATAGTTGTTGTAATAACCCATAAAATTAATAAAAAATTAATTAATAACTAGGATAAAAATAGAATTTGCGTAAACATTAGAATTTGGTCACGAAACTTGCACCATTGTGTTCGTGTCGATTTTCTGAGTGACTTTGATATATAAAGTTTTGCTATCAGAGTTCAAACAAGAAATTATTGACCTTCGAAATTTTCGAATCAGAAATAATTCAAAATAAATATTGTAAAGCTTAACGTTAAAGCACCATTAAATAATAAAACATAAACATTAAGAAATATTTAACGTTAACTAATAAAACGGGTAATAAATATGAATTAAATATAAGTCAACGTTTAACGTTAATTGGTGCCCGTGAGTAAAAGCTAGTTGACTGCCTTCATTGGGCCAGTCGACCGCCCAAGGAGGAACGATCGACCGTTTGTGCTAGGACGGCTAGGGTTTTTGAAGGTCTGAACGGCCCAAAATTAATAAACTTTGATCATATGGTCCAGATGCATCTTAGCCATTACAAATAAGAGGCTAGCTTTCTTACTTTTATTCGGAAAAAAATATACAAGCCAATGAAACTCTGCCATTTTGTTCCTCCTCAATTCAATTCTTAAAATAAAAAAATTCAGGAACAAATATTTATACAGGAATCAAGAGTTTAGGGAACATTAAAGAATCAAGCAAGGAAAATGTAACAAAATTATATATATGTATGTGTACGCGCGCGCATGCATGCATATATGTATGTGTACGCGCGCGCATGCATGCATGCATGTGTGTGTGTCTATATATATATATATATATTCTAATTTGTTCTTCCCCAAGCTAAAATGTTCCGAGGCTAATACACTTAATTGAATTTATATATTATACAACATAAAGAAGAGATAATTGGAGGAAGGAACAAGGCGTGGAATCAAATCCAAGGAAATTCAAAGGGAATCATATGTGCGTGGAAATCTCAAATTCAAAGAAAAGATGTGGAACCGCATTTGTTTACATTTGAAATCTTGATACACATTTTTTTTTGTATAGTAAACTGTTAATATTAACAACTGCTCCCTTAAGAATCCAAATTTGTTTGACTCGTCTATTTATATCCATATTTTGATAAGTATTCTAACTATGTCCAATATTGCGACACTTTACACATTTTGAAAACACACTTCTCTCCTAGTAGTATTGCTAGTCGTTTATTTAGTATTTGACACTTTTCCAAATCTAAGATCTTTTTTGTTATTCGTAAAGAATTAATTTCCTAATAACATGTTAAACGATTTTTCACTAATGGAATTTTTTTGAAGAATTGACTCGACTTCATTAACTTTGGATTTTAAAATATTATTCTCGTTTATTATTTTAGAATAATGACAAATAGCATTCTCTCCCGTTTCAAAATCATTTCTTTTTAAGACCGTATTTTCATTTTCGAGCTCTTTTATTTTGGTCTTTATTTCAGGCATCTCAATTTCAAAAATTTAGCGTTTCTCAAATTCAAGTTTTTTAGAATCCTTGATTTTTTCAGTCATTTTTTCCAAGTCGTGATTTGTTCGAATAATTTCAGTTTTGCTATTTTCCATAATCACATTATTGTTTTCTAAGGGGTTTGAAATTTCCTTTAATGTCATTTAGTTCCTTTTCAAAATTTGTACATTTATCAAATTCAAGATTTTTGACTTTTTTAAACTTTTCAATTTCATTTCTTAGCCCATCTAGAATCACCTCAACTTTCAGCAAATTTTCTTTTTCAAAAATTTCACATTCTGCACATTTAGAATTTTCAAACATCTTAAAATTTTCTAACCTTTTTGGTAAAATATTGTTTTTGCAAATCGACTCACCTTCATTTTCCTTTAAAATTAGAATTTCCTTTTCAAGATGTAACAACCCAAAATTCTGGTCATTTGATTTTAAATATTTAATTAATTTTAGATATTTAAATATTTGAATTTTGGAATTTAATACTTGGAATTCAATAATAGTGATCGATGAAATATTTGAATTAAGAATTAAATATTTGCATGGTGAACCAAATATGTATTAGATAGATTTAATAGTGTCATTTAACATCTTATAATTAATAAAAGATAATGGTGAATCATTTTTCAAATTTGTTACTATAACAAATGGTTCAAATATAATAAATAAGAAAAATCAAATTGTAATAAAACGACCCAGAATTTCACTGCTTTGATTTGCAAATATTTAATTAATTTTAAATATTCAAATAAATGGTTTTATATTGAAAATAAAACTATTTTTAATAATAAATAATAATGGTGAAGTAGTTTTTAAAATTGTTTACAAAAATATATAGTTTGATGAAAAACAGAAAATGTGACCGGAAACCGTTTTCCGAATTTTCGACGTTTCATCGTATAAAAGTCGTTTAAAATGTTGTGTGCATATTTTTACGTATATATTCAAATATATGAAATGTTATAAACATATATTAATAATTTAAGTAGGGTTAAGTGTAATTAATTAAGTTAAAAAAATGATGATGTGACCTTTTGACAACTATAATAAAAAAATAAAAAGAGAATGTCACATCAATAGGAGACATAAGTACATTAGAGTACTTATACATGTTGATTTTGATTTGATGGGAGGGTGGCTAGGTGTGGGTTAAAATGGGTAAGGTAGATGAGAGGGTGTGACATGGGATGCATGTGTGGAGAGTAGAGTACATGAGGGTAAAAATGTAATTTGCTATTTCTATTTCGTATAAAACTAATTTTTCACCTTTCTTACTCATTTTATTTTCATTTTCTCTTCTCTTATCTTCCTTAAAGCTTCATGAAACCCTTTAATGGCTTCCAAAATAACTTTTTATGTTTTAAGATTTCAAAAATTAACTTTTAAATGTTTTAAAAACTTGTTTAAAGGTTCTATCTTTTCCATTTAAATTTCTTCCATTTTACCCGAAATGGTTTCGGCCATAAATTGTTACAAAATATTCCAAAACTAGATTTTTTTTCTTCTTCAAACCATGTATATTTCTAGTGGCTACAACTTTGTAGTTTACCACTTTTTCTGATTTCGAGCTTAGATGCTCCAAAATTACATTTTTTGCAAGAGTGTTTTTGAACCTAGATTTTGATGTTCGAAAATATCCCTCACTGTTTTGGCCATAACTTCCTCAAAATTTAAAATTTTTGAGTAATTCTTTTTCTAAATGATAGAGAAAAGAATTATCTAAAACTTTCCATTTGACCACTTTTCCAAAATCCCAGAGGAAAAGGTCCAAAAGTCGAGCGCAAAATTACCTATTTTCGAGAAGAATTTGTGGTTTTCCAAGCTTTCTGAGCGCTAAAGTATTTCAAGTTTTCAAAACCTTTGGTGAGTTGAACTCACATTTAATTTTATCATATCATATATATGATGTTATAAATGTTTATCGATTGTTTGGATGTTAGTTAAATTGTTTGATTGCTTGTTTGGTTGCATTTCCGATTGGAAAATAGATGATTTATTAATTTGATCGTTATAAACCAATATGATTATCTATATGTTATCCATAACCATTGTTTTGCAGGAGAAATAGGTAGAGAGACCCAAAGGGGGTTTCTCACTTATAAATTATTTATTTACATTCATATGTTGTTTGTGATGATTAACTGAAATTAATTTATGATATTCCATTTAATAATTTAAATGTCGTTATAGAGATTTTCGCTATACCGTCGTTTATTAAATTTTCATCCCCAAAACCCTATCTTATGAATTTGAGCATGTGTTTCTGCTTAGAAGAATATTGAAAATTTATTAATCAGTTTGATTAATGATAAGTTAAATTAATTAATCTTTTAAATTAATTAATTTGAGATTAATTAACCAATTTAACAAATGATGATTAAAATTGGTTTATATTTAGATTGAATTAATCATTTTTGCTAATGATGTTTTATACTTGATTAATCGTTTTAACTAATGATTATTTGAGTTTAATTAATTATTTATTTATTTATTTAATGATAATGGAGTTTAATTATTTTATTGAACTTAATTAATTATTTCAATTAATGATAACTGAAATTAATAATCATTTTAATTAGTGATATTTAAAAGTAATAAATCATTTTAAATAATGATTTTTGAATTTAATTAATCATTCTAATTAATGATTTTTTTAATTTTGATTAATTTTTTTAACTAATTATTTTTGAAATTTAGTTAAATCATTTTAATTAATGATGTTTTATAAGTAAATAAATCATTTTAACAAATGATGTTTTAATTTATCGGTTTGACCAATGAAGTTTGGATTTAATTAATCTGATTAATTTATGATTATTTGAACTTGATTAATTGATTTAATTAATGGAAGTTGGAATTACTTATCATTTTAATTAATGATGTTTGAGATTAATTATTCATTTAATTAATGACTATTTGAATTTAATAAATATTTTTAATCAATTAATTTAATAAAGGCGATTAAAGTAAGTTAACTAATATAATAAAAATTGCTTTAATAAACCGATTTAAAGTTAATAGACTAATTTAATAAAGATTTTAAAGTTAATTTACCAATGTTATAAAAGTGTTTGGAAATGATTATCTATTTTATTATAGATAATGAATTGTTTATTTAAAGGGATTTTAAATGTAATTAGCTATCTTTTGGGATAATTAATATTGTTTTTAAAGTATAAAAAAGAATTGGAACTCGATTATTGGGATGATAAGTTAGATAATCTTCTGGGTGTTTGGTCTGATGTTGGTTTAGGCCTTCGGGGTCGCGCACTTGGAAAAATTATTCTCTTAATGTTTTAACAATCTAGAACTAATTCTACAAGTGTTTTACCAATACGGTAATCAAGCCAAAAAGTTCAGTTCGTTTTTAAAAAAGAAAAAGGATGATTCGTTGATGGAAATGAATTATTTCCGTAAAGCGAATCACTTATATGGAAACGATTTATTTGCATAATTAGCACTAAACATCGAAGAAGTAGACTTGTCGCTATTTCGAAAGTTAAGAATAATCGTGTGACATGACTTTGAGGTAACACTACCTTGACTTGTCCAGTATTATTGTTAACCCAGAAATAGTACAAGTTTGAATTCAATGAGTGGTGATAAGTATACAAGACATAATTTTCATATACGATCGTTTTATATCCTCGATAGTTGGTATCTCAGCTATCGGTTACTTCAGCCACTTTATTTCATCACTCTAAGACGATGTGTTTGTAACATCCCTATTTGGAGGTCAAAAGCTAAGCGCTATGGATGCTGTAGTCATCCATAGTATTAACTTCTGGTGACAAAATACGGTAATGTTAATGGTATCATAATAACAGAAGCACTTAAATATGAACAAAATCACAGATTTCCAAAAAACAATAATTTTCAGTGATTACATTTCAAATAATATCATATCCAAGTTACAAAAATCCCCAAACATAATCCTACGCATTGATCAAATATAATTTACAACAATACGCCAAGAGCGACATATGAAGATGCCCCATTGGATGATTAAAGCAATATAGACATAACTATTTTAACACACAGCGGAAATAATTTAAAACAGAATTCCTAAATTAGCTATCCGTCAGCCACCTGCTCGTCTTCGGATGCTTTATTTGCCAAAATCTACGAAAACCTGAAAACCTAAACCCTCAGCCTACTTAAATCAAATTTTGAGCACCAAGAGTTTAAGGGGAAACAAAAACATCGAGTTAAACATAAAGTCTGGTATGAATAATTTATTTTATATCTCTGTTTACTGATATATAGTAAGACCATGCCGCTTAGCGGAACAGATTTCCCCTCACTAATATCTCTTTTCAAAACATATATTTTGCAAATCCTTTCCTGCAACTAAACTGGTTAATCAACTGATTGTAATAATAATATAGCAATATCCATTATGCTAAAACAGGAAGTTAAATAGACCGTCTGTCTGAAATTTGAACTATCTGCTCTATACTGGACTGTCTATCCTAAATTCTGAGCTAACTACTCTCTTCTGGACTAACTGTCCTAAAACTGATTATACCAAATTAACAATATCTTTTATGCTAGATAATGGGCTATCTGCCCAAAACAGGTAAAAAGGGTGGACTAACTGTCCTTAAAAGGTAGCAAGGTCCGTTATGCTAATAAATGAACTAACTGTTCATATCAAAGCTAACTGCTCTTTTCTGGACTAACTGTCCTCTGGACTGACTGCCCTCAAAATGGACCGACCGTCCGAATTTAAATGAGCTAACTGCCCGAATTTTCTTTTAGGTTAACTATACCCTTCAAAATATCTGGGCTAACTGCCCTTCGAATTTTCCTTGAAAACCTTTTCAAAATGATTTAGTCCGTCAAATAATATATATACAAGGAAAACATATCCTTAGCTTTACTCTAAGCTATTTTTGCTATGTTATATACATATACTTTACTCAAATAATGTTGATAATGTTTAATAAGGATTATCTATTCTTTTAAAATAAGTTAAAGTCCTTTATAACTTAAAACACTTAGGATATTTGCCTAGTCATTTTATTCGAAACCTTTGTTTAAAACTTTTAAACAACCATTCAAAAACATAGAACGTAAAACCTTCTAAACCATTAATAAAACCCTTCGAAAGCATTGAGGTAACTCCTTCAAAACCTTTGAAAAGCCTTTTCTCTAAAAGTCCTAAAATATATAACATCCACCTTTAAATCCTTTAAACCTTATCCTTTTGAAAACATTGCAAAACCATACCTTTCGACCTAGTCGAAAGGTCCCACCTTTTGACCTTGTCGGAAGGTTTCATTTTGACCTAGTCGAAAGGTTTCACCTTTCGACTTTGTTGAAAGCCTAGGGTACCTCCCCTATAAATCATTGATAAACCATTCGAAAGCAATGTAACTCAAAACATTTCGAAGACATTGGGTTCAATTTAAAACAAGTGGAAAATCCTTTCAAAATCATTCAAAGTTAACTACTTTCAAACCTTTAAAATGTTTTGACTTAAAACATTTGGATTATGCCTTCAAGTAGAGCAAAAGAATCAGAAAAACATTAGAGTCGAAAGCAACTGCTTCGAAACCTTTATAAAACATTTCAAAACCATTCGAAAACAATGAAGTGTTGGTGTTGGAACCAACCCTTCGAAATCAATGGAGAGAGACGACAAGTTTTAGAAAAACCAAAGATTTTTTGAGTCCATCTGTGTCGAAAGGTTTGAAAGCGGCAACTATGCTTTCAACCTTGTCGAAAGCTATACCTTTCGACTTTGTCAAAAGGTTCCAATTAAAACAAGAAAGCAAACCAATTAAAACTTTTCTTTTAAACCATTTGACAATGTCGAAAGCTCTTTGTCGAAAGCTAGCAGGCGTATTTTCTTTAAAACCAAAACAAAGTTTCATCTCCTTCGAAAGCGATAACCTTTCGACTCCTTCCAATTTACTACATACCAGTTGCCTGATACCATGTGCATTGGTATCTGACCTATTTGAAAGGTTTGACACCTTTCGACTCTGTCGGAAGGTTTGGAATGGAGGCGGAAGCTCTTGCCGAAAGGGTTGAAATAATAGATATTTGTACTTTGAAATAGTTCTTTTGTACCCACCTGCCTTGTTTGTTTGAATCTGATTTGTTGCCAGAATTTTATATTCAAAATGCTGCCGACTTTCCTTATTTGGAAATTTAAATAATTTTGAAAAAGCCCCTTTCTCCTTTGTAATTATATAAAACATTTAAGTCTCATTCCTTAAATAATTTTATATAATTATTAAAACACCTTGGAAAATTCTGTAAAAATTCCAGAAAATCAATTAATATGTTCTCTTCAGCATATAAATTTTTCGGATCCAAACAATAATTATTTTTCCCGTAAATAATTTAATAATCCAAAATACCATTTTCTTCCTTAGAAAATTCATAACAATTCCACAAAAATTCATAAAATTGAAACCCATCTCTAAAATAACTTTTTAGATCATCATAAAAATTCGCAAGGCTAACAGATGTCATTTAATAGGGTTTTCATCTTAAAACATGTCATAAAATCTATATGAACATACATAAATCATCAACATGTATATATAATAATTTTGTCATTCAAAAACATGGCAAACCTTTGCAAAATCATTCGGATTTAATCCTAAAATCGAAACCATAAAAGTTTAGAGATGTAAGCATTATTCATCTTTGCTTTAGAGATTAAGAAGCTTGAGATCTGAATGAGTTTGATTTGAATTTGCTTTCCTTAAGTTTTTCTTTTGTTTCCTCTTCTTCTTTCCTTGTTAATGGTGACCGACCTCACTTTAGAAAATTTTGAAATGAAACGAATGTGTGTTGGAATACACGCCTAAGGAAGATAATATAGGAATGACCTCTTTCCCATTATACCCCTCCTCTAATTCATTTTAAACCCTTCATTTAATTTATTAGTTAAAAAAGCACGACTACTTTAATTAAATCAAATCTCAATCTCCTAATCAACACGTTATTTTATTTAGTTTATCTAACTAAATCTCCTAAATAATGTTATCAAAAATCTAAGGTGTTAAAATGTTGCTCATTTGAGCTTTGTTATCCTTTGTCGGAAATGACTAAACCCAAAGAGCGAGTAAGGGCTAAGCTATGTGGGGTTGATCCCATTAGGGTATCTTCACATCCACTCTAGTTTGGATTCTGTGTTGCGCATTGAGATGTGAAGTACTCGGGTACTCGGTAACAGTTGGTGGGGTCCGGCTTGGAGGTTTTCCGAAAGCCATTGGAGTTCTCAAGTATATTTCTAGAGGTATACTTTCGGTAGGGGGGCACCCTCTTAGTCATTTGTTCCTTTCCTTATTTGATTCATATCCTTGAATCTGTTTTAGCTTTAAAATTGCCACGATTAGAGCCAACTCCTCATCACGGCATTTAAGTGTTTATTTAGTTCATTCTATCGAGTTTGGACTGTTACTTTATTTAGCTCATTCTATCGAGTTTGGACTGTTACTTTATTTAGCCCATTCTATCGAGTTTGAACTATTACCTTATTTAGTCCATTCTATCAAGTTGGATTGTTTTCCTTATTCTATCCATTCTGTTCAGTTTGGATTTTACTCGGTTTATTTCCATTCTTTCAAGTTTGGTTTAATATTATTTATGCTCAATCATATTTGGATTTGTTTCCTGCTATATATTTCTCCTCTTGATTATATGGGTGTTATTCTTGTGAGGTCAAAACCCATTCCGCGTTAGCGACGTGGTCTCACAGAATTTTTATATAGGTTCCCCATTATTCGAGTTATCTCACGATGGTATTTCCAGACTAATCCGGGTGTTATTTATTTATAATACTCGGGTGAGACCGACCCAGGTTTGCTTTGGTATTATGGGATTCATGGAGGGGAGCTGAAGATTCACATGTCGTATTATTTTATTTTTCCGCTGGATTATATTGTATACCTATCGGCAATTGTAAGGTCGGGATTTTATAACTATCCAGCTAATAAGGTTTGTTTTTAACTCTGATATACTTTGTATTTTTGAAGAGGCAGTTTCTACTGTCTTTGTTATATTATATGTTGTCGATTCCGCTGTGAGATTTTGGTTCTCTATTCTATGTTTTTTTCTTTTTATTTACCATAACAATCTGCCCTTTTGTTGATTGGATGCGCGACATTGGAACACAGTGGTAGTGTTCGGTGTCGACTTCCGATGGTCAAAATGGCGGGTCGTTACACAAGCTTTTAAAAAATTTCACTAAAGCGAACAAAATCTTTTTTCGTAGTTCAAATCTTTTACGCAATCAAAATTTTCAGTTTTTTTAATGCTTTCAAGCTACTTTTCCATTTTATCATTTTTCTAATGCAGTTTAGATTTAACCTTTCAACCTGTCATTTTTCAGATCTAGATCACCATCAGTTTTAGTTAATTTGTTAAACATGAGAACTAAATCTATAAATGAAAAATCATCCATCTCATCATTTGTGGAGTCCTCGTCATCGCCATCTTCACTATCATCGTCTAAATTGTCTCGGATGAATCACATTAAACATAAAATTGTTGTTGTATTGGCTTTCGAGGGTTCTTCATCATTATCGACCGTTTTATCATATTTGCGTTGAGAGTGTTCTGATTTCATGTGCAGTTAAACAATGAGAGATATGACTAAATTCATCTCTATCAAAATAAGGATATAAGAATATTCATAACTTTAGCATTAAATGAAATATTATTCTTATGTACCATATCAAAACCATTTTCAATGATATCCTACAATATAAAATTAACAAATTTGAGATAAAATTCCATTTTAAATTTTCAATTTGAAAAGTTTGTTCAGCTAAAATAGGTGGACTAAAAATGAATGACTTTTGCTATACAACTAGGGTAAGATATGATATTATATTTTTTCTAACAACTTGTTTTGACACCAGTTGTTAGAATCATGCAATATACCCTAAAGGAAATGGATGAATAAGACATCTAAAGTATTTTGTAGATAAACAGATAAATAATAAGGAAGCATAAGTGAAAATTAAACGACAAATACACTAAACTTCGATCACTGATCCGTTAGTGTACACCGCAGTCCCTAAAGTTACTATTAAAATTATATTTATTCGAACGCTTACAACACCTTTCTACTTTATCCCTAAATTTAGAATTCCCAAGCTATAAACATGTAGTTCGACCTTAGGTAAAACAGAGTTTGAAATTTAAAAAGGAAATATAAAACAAAAACAAATAAAGTTTCCGTAAAAGTAAATGAAGTTAAATCGTAATTCTAAAACAATCTAGAGTGAAATAGTCTTAAAAAAACTGCTGTTGATGGAGATCGAAAGATTGTTGCATCTTGTTTCATATATAGGGATCAGCCACTATATATGGGCGATATAAAAAAAATGAAGATATAGAGATGTCTTGTATCCGATTTTTTTTTTAAGATGATAAAGCCCTGTACAAATATAGTACTCAGCTTCAACCTTTTATCTTGTCATTTTATCCTCGAGTATCAGTTTGAAACTTTCATATTGATATTGTTATTTTGTTTGACTAGTTCTGTGTAATAACAAGTCTTGGTTCTAAACGCGAATATCCCTTAATGTTAAAGAGGTTTTTTTTTATTTTGTTCCACTAGTTCTCTGAAACGAACAAGTCTTGGTTCTAAACGTCAATATATGGATGTTTCTTTTGAACTGGCATATGTAATTAATAGATGCACATCTTTGAAAGTTGAAACCTTAAACGAAAAACTATTGTTATTTTATAAATACGCAGCACTAAACAAAAATAATAACAGGAAAATATGGACAAACCTAAAAAAAAAAAATTAGATTGAAGGACAACAAATTTGTTTTTTAACATGAAAGACAATACTAGTTATAACTAGCATTTTGTATAGTGTAAAACTGAATATAATGCTAGATACAACTAGCATTTTGTATAGTGTAAAGTTAAATATAATGCTAATTATAACTAGCATTTGTCCTTCAGCCTAAAAATGAAACTTTATGTCTTTCAATCTTATTTTTTTCTTCAAAATTTGTCATTTTCCCTAATTCCCTCAAATAATAAATACTATATATGTTTATTAATACTAAACATAAATTGATTGTAATTACTTCACATCTCTCCATTTTGACAATAACTAACATATTTTACGATTCATAAATAATATGCAAAAGTGTTTGATATATGTGTACGGCAAACATATGAAAGATAATATATGATCATTTGAAAATTCGACGGACCAGTAATCCGTCGAGGAAAAATTAAATTCTGTATGTCACCTTCAATTCATGGCACCTATAAATTTCGAGTACTATTTTTTTTGCAAGAAATTTGTGTAAGGTAAGACTTAAACCTGAGTCTGTTACCAGACATAGACATCCCTTTTTCATTGTGCTACATCCACGAATAGTTTTTTTTAACTATTACACACTATGAAAAACAATTAAATATAAAAGTACATCTGTTATCTTCAAACAAAACGTATGCTCCACAAAATCTAAAGTGGCACATTTTTTAAATGAACCTAAATATGTATTATATCATTCTATTTTCTTATATATACATTATAGTTTGTAAAACCGGTTGCTCTATTATCATATATATTTTTTACTTTGATTTGAAGTGAAGAGATGTTACTTTTAAATTTTGAATGAAGTTAAAGTTCATATGACATCTAATACCAACAAATCCTTTAATTCAACACTTTTACCCGCCGATCCATTTGTACTTTCAACTAAAACTCGTATTTGGAAGGACATTTGATAAATGCGCAAGATATTAAAAGAAATCTATTTTTGCAATAAGTTTCTTACCGAACCTATTTTGGACCAATTGGTTTTCAAGAAAACACAAATAAAAAATTAACCTATATAAATATTTTCTAAATTATTAAAAGTTGTAAATTACCCTACCCTAGCTCAATCTTTTTACCATCCGTGGTTGCCACGTACTAGTTATAATGTTCTTTCCATCATCCTAGTCTCCCCCATTTGTATTTATTTTATTATTTTTTGACCTTTTACCGCCTGGCAAATTCTTTGCGATTGTGAAAAAACTTAGCTATGTTTGGTTTACCGTTTTTAGTTTTGAGTTTTCGTCCATACAAAAATACGAACAGCACATGTATATTATGAAAAATGGTCATTTTATAAAACGAATTTAACACATAAAATAGAAAACAATTTTTTTTTTCATCTTTCGTGTTTTGAGAAAAACGGAAGCACGAGCAACAATTCATCCTTCCGTCGTTCATCCATCCACTTCGTGGTCCCCTCCAATCTTCCGTTCATCCCTTCCGACCTTTCTTCATTCTTCTCATATTTTGTAATTAATGTTGAAAACTCAAATCATAAAATACAAAATAAACCAAACGACCCCTTATTCTTTGCTTCTGTACAATCTAACAACATACTGCTTTTCACTTTTATGCTTTTCACTTTTAAATCTTTCTACAGGACAAGCTAATGTTTAATTCTTTTAATAAACAGAGAACGCGCCTTACAAATCTTCGCAAATGTCGTTGATGGTTCCGAAGATCAAAATAATAAGTTATTTTTTTCCTTTCTCAATCGAGCTCACAGGAATCCATTGCAAGAGCAAGAATTTTCAAAAAATTGGAAAGTTAGAGCGTAGAGCTGTTCAAACTCTCTACATTTTAATACTTCAAACAAAAACGTTGATACAAGGTTATGGTGTTCGAACATGATACCTTATTTTACTCGGTTCCACATTTTAGTATTTAACGATTATTTTATTGAAAATTGTAATCAAAATGAAATTTAAAGATTTAATTTACTATATTTGTTTTACAACCTGATGTCTGCTGTGGCATAAGATAGATTTTCGGCCGAAATAGCATTCCGCGTTATAAAATTAATCGATACAAGTATTTGACAGCTCCTCCTTGTCATATTCCGAACCTTCCTGGTTTACCTATTGTCATCATCAACATTCAATCAAAATTTTCATTTTCACACTATAAATCAAACGACTAAATTCTGAATCGTCTTCTCCAAGCAAAAACCCTTCGCTACAATAAAATATCTAATCTAATTCCAATTTCTCAAAATTCCCATTTATATTCATAATTCATAAATGGAGTCGAAGTCAACGGGGCGGTTTACGCTGGGAAAGCAGTCGTCCATGGCACCCGACCGCCACGAGGAATCGGACCCAATTATGCCCGACTCCGCAGACATGCCCGACGAGATGCGCCTTATGTACCTGGCGAATGAAGCAGATCTTGAAGGAATCAAGGAGATGCTGGATTCCGGAGTGGATCCGAATTTTAGAGATACTGACGGTAGAACGGCTTTGCACGTGGCGGCGTGTCAGGGGAGGTTGGATGTTTTGGAGTTTTTATTAGAGAAAGGAGCTAAAGTTGATATTGAAGATCTCTGGGGTAGTACGGTAATCATGTGTTTTGTTTTTTATTCGAATGAGCAGTAGATTGATAATAACCAGTTAATAGACTAAATGTGGAGTATATTATACGTGTTATATATGTATTTATTACCAGTATTCAATGTTAGTTTTGTTGGTTTGTCTATATGTTATTAGTATGCTTGTTTGTCATGAGAACTTCTGTGCCGATTGAATGTTTATTCAAGCAATAAGCATTAATAACCTCAAGGTGTGAAAAAGATTTAGCACGTACTTGTTATATACTTCTTAAAACACTTTGTATGGTATTATTTATTTATTTATATTAAGCGTCAAGGACTTTTAATTGCTAAACAAGCTTACCCTTAGTCTCTAGATTGTGCAACAAGGTTGCTACATACTTGATTTGGTGGTAGTTCATTGTGCTAGTGAACTAATAAGGTTACCCATTTAGATAATTATATGTTAGCATCGGAATGTGTGTTTAGTATTGATTAATATTGGGTTAGTATCAATGAATTCTACATTAATATTAATGCTACATGATTGCTTATTGTACAAATTATTTTCTAATATGAACCAGAGTCAAGTCCAATACATTATTGGGCATCTACAACAATGAATAAATTTAGCTACAAAACCCGAATTCAGCTAAAACCTTTCTTCAATTCTTTCATGAAATTTTAAAAGCAACCCCTACCAGCATTATAACGTAGCCCAATGTTGGAAAATTCATCTAGGCTATGTGTTTGAATATGCAGACTAAGTTTCTTTGGTTGGACATACTCTAACAATAACACATCTTCATCAGCCAATATAAATATCCATATATTTAGGTTTAGCTCATGATATTGCGAGCTGGAAGAGGCTTGTTATGTATTATTATTCCACAATAGAATATTAATATCCAGTGATAGATAACGGTGAAGAGATTATTATTCAGATCGCCATTTCTTTTTGTGAACATGTAATTCCTCCAGCTTGATAACTAAATTTAAAAGAATAAACTTTAGCATACGCATTTGAAGTTTTATTTTTATCCAAGAAAAATGTAGATGTGACTTAAATATTCAAGGCTAAACTTACAAGGAATCTTTTCCTTTCTTTTACGGTACAGAAAATTTTGGGCTTCTCAATTTAATGTTTTATTCCAACCTATTATCATATTAAACTATACTCAAGAGTAACATAACCTTTATTTAGATAATATTTTGACATGTGTGAAGGAACTACACATAAAATTATTTTTGAATGAGATACATATTTTACATTAGCATGTAATATTAGTTATTAATAAATTGGGAAATTTTGTGATATAATATATTTTATAGTTAGAAGCGATTATTGAACCCTAGTACTCTTGGATTTATATAAACCAATAAAATAATTTTACACAAATTTTTTTATTCTCTCAACAAGTTAAGAAATATATGCCAATAGAGGTTTGTTCAAGTTTATATAGTTTTATCATCAAATCTCAACAGATAAACCCCAATATATCTACAGAAATGTTATAATCATATTGGTGATATAAAAGCACATTGTTTTTTGTTTGTGAGCAGCCTCTTGCGGATGCAGTGCACTATAAGAACCATGATGTGATTAAGTTATTGGAGAAACATGGTGCTAAGCTCAAGGTAATGAAAGAAAACTTCTATTTTGAATTTCTTAATGGCTAAATGTTATCTCTGCCTATGTGCTCATGGCTTGCACTTTGTAGATTGCTCCAATGCATGTAAAAAATGCACGCGAAATACCAGAATATGAGATTGATCCTACTGAACTTGATTTCAGCAATAGTGTTCAAATAACCAAGGTATTTTTTAGATGTATTTTTCCCTTAGAATCAGGGTTCAAATGCAAATGAACTTTATTTGGCTAGGTCAAAATATGTTTTTGCTTCTTGAGAACCTGTAATTTTAAACGATTCATGTTTCTTGTCAATCATTTTTATGATGAACTTTTCACAGTTTTTAAACAAATTTGTTTACAGGGGACATTTCGTATGGCAACATGGCGTGGATCGGAAGTAGCTGTAAAAATATTTGATGAAGACGTGATCACTGATGAGGATAAAGTGTGGGTTGGTCGAATATATAAATCCTGCTTGTTAATAAATAAGTTTGGTTAATACATTCACAATTTCTACACCTTCAATGGAATTTTCTTGTTACTTTTTCAGGTTGGCATTCAGGGATGAACTTGAATTGCTTCAACTTATTAGACATCCAAATGTTGTACAATTTTTGGGTGCTGTTACTCAAAGTACCCCAATGATGATTGTAACTGAATATTTGCCCAAGGTGATTTTTGCTCAACAACCCTTCTGCTGTTAATTTTGGTCTATTTTCCAGATCTTTTTCATAGAGCCTTATGATCTGCTTGAAATAAGAGTTATTGACTTTTACCTTATGTATCCATTGCTGGCCCTCACTAAGCTCATCAATGCAGTGACTTTGGGAATCAAAGATTGACTTTGAATTTGTTTAGGATTAGTATATGAATCAATAATAAGGTTTATCAAGTCTGATTGTTGCTGACTGATGAATATTTAATATTATTACTGAGAGAATCATTGATTTGAGTACCACTTGATTTTGTCTTAACTTCATTTTTTATGTTTTAACTTTGTTCCTGCTTTTTGATTACATTTTCTTCAATTTACTTTCATATCTTTTAAGCAGGCTTACTTCAAGCTTTTGCTTCATATCAAATTGGCTTTTGCCTCCAAGAAGAAAAAAAAAAGTAAAGAAAAAAAGAGGAAGAAAACAGTTGCCTTTGGCTTCTGATTTTCCAGGATTTCAGGGGCTGTCCCTGAAACCATAGCAAGATAAGCATTGCAATAAAAAATGGCATTTGTTCATAGATATCATTTTCATGATACCCTTTATTTGTTGGTTGTCACTGGAATATCGTTGTCCTGCCTGGTGTAGTTGTTTCTGTAAGTTACTGATAACTGTATAGTTCCTATTTACAACTGAACCGAACTTTAGTCTGCGACGATGATAGAATTTGCGTATTTCCCAAAGTGACAGATTATGTCTATCTGCCATTATGAGTTTGCCAAATAGACAACCATGCCTGTTTGTTAGTTAAGGCATACAATTAAACCTTTAACACATGTTTCAGGGTGACCTTCGTGCTTATTTAAAGAGAAAGGGGGCTTTGACGCCTGAAAAGGCAGTCCGTTTTGCACTTGATATTGCAAGGTAACTGTGATTTTGATCTTGCGACATCAGTCAATCATAAAGATAAATTCATCAGTCTGATTTCATCTTAAGGATAAAATTATCAATATTAAACATGAGAGTTTTGAATTCCAACACTTCATTAGTTAGAAGTAGCTTTAGTTTGATCGGTTTCTATTGTTAATGAGATAGAAGTTTGAATTACCTGTTTTGCAGAGGGCTCAATTACTTACATGAACGTAAACCAGAGGCAATCATTCATCGTGATCTTGAACCTTCGTAAGTTATTCATTTGTGTTACCATGCTCATCTAACCGGATTGATCACTTAACATATTTCATTATTTTTTTTCCAAAAAATATTGAATGGTATTTAATATTATTTAATGTACTGTAACAGCAATATATTGGTGGATGATTCTGGGCATCTAAAAGTTGCAGATTTTGATTTTAGCAAAGTGCTGAAGGTTACGAACATTGTCCGAGAAAATAAACCACATACTTGCAAAGATGCAGCTTGTGAGTTCCTTGTATTGATCCAAAAAAGTTTAATGTCTCACTTTTAGGTTTCTGAACTACATATCCTTAAAAAAAAACCATTTTGGATATACTGGAACATCCCAAAGTTTTGTTCGGCCATAACTGCTGAATAACCTTTAGCCCATTTGGCAATTATTGCTGTATGCCGAGTAGTACTATACTACATTTGGCAGTTTATTTTCAAACAACCTTTAATCCATTTGGTTGAGTGAATTTAATCCACTTGACAATTATTGCTGTATGCACTGAGTTTATGGAAATGTTATGTTTAAGATTTTCCAAAGTTTGTGACCGGTTATTTGTCCAAGAGAATGATATCCCCTTAAAGCATCCCCAACACAAAAGTCAGTCACTCAAATAAAATAGCATTACTTTTCACTGACTCACCCTGACTCACCCCATCAGTATACCACTTTATCCGGCATTTATAACGCTGAATAAATATGGCCATGATTGCAATCCACGTGAAAAGTAATTAATCTCGGCCACATACTTACCTGGTATTATAAATGCCGGATAACTCAGGGACTGCGAAGGTCAGTTAGTGGTGAGCCCATATTTGGACTCACCGACCCCGTGTTGGGGTCAGTCACCAAGTGACTGACGCCCTGTTGGGAATGCTCGTAGTACTGCTTAAGTGTCAGTCACATACTGGAGATAGAGAAAGTTTTCCTTTTTTTTAGGAATCCCTTACCAGTTATTTGTGCAGAGTAAACATCTCATTGATTTGTGAAGTATGATTAACTTGTAAATAATGATATTAATGTACTAGTTTCAACTGATAATCTTCCCTACAATTATACCAATGTCACGGTTGAGTGGCTTTGTTTCATAGAATAAAAAATCATGTCTCTCTGCTGATTTTTTTGACATCTTACAGGCAGGTATTTAGCTCCAGAAGTTCTCCGAAATGAAGAGTATGACACAAAAGCGGATGTGTATTCATTTTCATTGATACTACAAGAGGTATCACCCGAAACCTGTATCATCTTCTTAGTAGTTGATATATAACACATGAGATAATTTTTTGAGCTACGTTCTACTAATTTTTCACTAGATAGATAGCTATACAAACAAATATTGTTTTAGTATTCATTAAGACTTCTTGATCTTCTGAAATGATGTTTTGAAACTTTGTAGCAATTCTGCATTTTTTACTTGAAAACTTGATGGGAACATGCTTCAAACTGGATGAGAACATGTTTAAAAATAGATGGAAATGCATGTAAACAAGGATTTCCATTAAGTATCACCACAACTCAAATGTTAGCAAAAATTTTGTGATTTTTTTAAAAATAATTACTATATAAGTTCGTTAAAGGGAACAAACAAATGTATTTCATCTTTTTATTCTATCAAATGAATCAAAAGATGATTGGTTTTACTCCTTGGCAAACTAACGTTTTGTTTCGTTCTTTAAAATGCGAAGTATTTTATGGATGAAAACATTCAATAGTATTGAAAGGACTAGCATATATTGAATTGAATTTCATGTATTATTTAATCTTAGAATCTGATAAGAAAAACACTAACAGTATAAATTGTTATGAACATTAACAAAAATATTTAAAACAATTTGGAAAGATATGAAAATTATTATCTTTTTGAATATTTATTGATTTCATAACAACGTTAGGAAAAGTAAAAGAAAAAAGAAAAAATTATTAATTCATCACAATAGTATTAATTTTTTCTTGAAGCATGTTTCTATCTTGTTTACAACTTTGGACGTTTTGAAAAGTCACGTTTCCTTGTTCCCATCTCTGTGTCCAATCCTGTACCTGCTTCTACTTTGAGCTTGTAAGATTGTCTGTTGTTGTGGTTAAATAAATATTAACTTTACATTTATTTAGACACCATTATGTCAAGCACCCTCTAGTCTCTAGAGGCATCCATGGTGCTTAGCTCATCCCTTCACCTCTAATTGCTCAGACATAATTTGAGTTGTTAGTGTCTACAATATGATGAAAACCTGTTACACTGCTAGAAAAGCATTTATAAGTTGATACTTACCGTTTTTTCTAATTATTGTTTTTGCTGAAATAGCATCCTTGGTTATCTTATGCACTGCAAGTAGCCATACATTTAATATCTTATATTTCTTTGTGATATGTAGATGATTGAAGGATGTCCTCCCTTTCCCACCAAACTTGACAATGATTTTGCTGTAGCGTATTCGTCTAAAGAGAGGCCACCATTTAGGGCAGCGCTCAAACTTTATTCTCATGGACTTAAAGAGTATGTCTTGGTACTATAAATATTCTTTTATATTATACATTTCTTCTTAGGTTCAAATTCTACATTTCGAACCCTTATTTTGTCATCTTCAAAACCTTCAACAATCATCTTTGTTACTTTTTCGTCTACAGAGGGCATGTATAACAGAGGAATTAGTTTACGAAAAGTATATTTCTCTTTTTAATAACTTAATCCATTTCCATACTTGAAATTAGGAAGCCTTTGTAGCTGGACATTTCCTCACTTGAAGCATCAACCCTCTCTTCGTTAGTATTCTAATTGTATCCTAAGTTGTTTAAACAGAGCAGCTAGATGCTAAGGACGTCCCTAATCCCTATAACCCAAATGGAGTCCCAGTGGAGCTTTGCATTAATTTATAAAATTTTGGGCTATATGTTTAAAAAATTCCATGACCTATGTTATCCTTACTAGCACAATCACTATGAAACATGTCCAACAATATTTAAATAGTTCACATATCATCTATAGGAATTAATTAAGAACGTAAACATATAGAATGTCATACATGTCAACTAACTGAAAATAAACTGAAAAATGAGCTTCAAAAACGTCCAAGAACCCTTATTAGCGTCCAAAAGCATTGTTTCCATTTGTTAAATTAATCATAAGCAATTGTTTTGATAATCAATAAAGAGAGTGGCTTGATGTAAATATAGTTTGTGTTTGGTTTGAATATTGGTTTGTTGGATTTTGATAACGATCTTCGAAAATTGGGTTACTTATTTATTTTTATCTCAAATTGGGTGCTATAAGATCTTCAGAAAGGCTTTCATAACCTTTTCCCTATAGGTTTAGTGCACATTAAATCCTAATAGTACGATGACCATTGTTGTCAAAAATCTTAAAATCGTAAAATTTAAATCCCTATTCAGATCGGATATCTCCGCTTATGATTCGATTTACATTCCGATCCAAACTTTGTTAAAACCACAATTAAAAAAATCCACTAACTCGTACTAACATATGCAATATACGTATTTGGATCACAATTCCAATCATAAAGTTTTCAAAACAAAATCAAAATGTAATAAGATTCTAAGAAAGAAAATTGAGTTTTAAGTTTAGTTGTAGAAGTTCTAACATCAAAATCGATTTCAAAGTGCGCACAAACCTTAAACTATAGATTTTTTGAATCTACAATTACAATCGTAGTTGCCAAGGCGAAAAAGCCCCAAAAAGCCCCAGGCTCTCGCCTAGGGCTTTTTTGGACGCTTTGAGCATCATTTTTCTAATTTTCAGCAAAAAAAACTGCACTTAGAAAATGCACTAAAACTCAAATTTTGACTTCAAAAAATTGCATATAAATACAATATTGAGAATAAAACATCATACGGTTATCATAAATCAAACTAAGAAGGCACAAGGCACAAAGTTATTCAAAGTCGAGCAGCTGTGGCAAAAGTCGGGCGGCGGCAACGATTTTGAATCTAGGGTTTTTGTTTTGTTCGAGATCGATGTATTTTATGTTCGATACTGAAGCAAGGTTGAAAGAACATTTTTTTTTTTGCGGTTGGATTTTGGAATGCAATTGGGCTACATATTGAGTCAAATGTTAAAATTTTATTTTCTCCTCAATAATGCTGCACAAGGCGCGCTTTTTTAGCGCTTTGGCGTCTTTGGGGCTTTTTTAGCGCCTTAAGCATCATCGGCGCTTTGAAAGGTAAAAAACCCCAGGCCCGCGCCTAGGGATTTTTGGCGCCTAGGCGCGGGCTTTAATAACTATGATTACAATTTAAATCCCATTTTGATTTAAAGTTTGAACTTTACGATTAAAGATTTAAATCCCATGTATAAAACCTTGATAATGATATTTACTTTCTTTTAGAATACCATGGTGACATATGCATGTTTATATACTATTCTAACTGCCATGTCTTGCAAATACATTCTTTTACAGGTTAATTGAACAATGTTGGAGTGAGAACCCAGCTGATAGACCAACATTTAAAGAAATTATTGAACGATTAACTAATATCCAGAATCACATTGCTCATAAGAGACGTTGGAAGGTAAAATTTCTTTCTGAAAACCTAAACGTATACCTTGATAATAAACATTTATGCTATTAGATATCTTCATAAATAGCAATCTTCATTTATCAAACGTTGATTAAATACTATGCTGTATACCATTTTTCTGCAATCTGCAGGTTTGCTGTTTATGCTGAGATGCTAAGATAGATTATACAAGCTACATGTATGCTTCAATAGTTGGTTTCTACAATTGCTACTTGATTACCGATTACACTATGTAGATAAAAAATAAGCTGTGCACCATAGTTGCATTGGTTGCTATCTGCGACCAATTGTTTTTTGAGCTTAGACTTTTTGCATAAGCCTAAGAGGCAAAGTGAAGGACAAGTTTGGGTGTACGTCATCGGTTGCCACTCACTTTCCTGAACATCAACTATACGTGACATCAACAGCCTTAGTTGACTAGTGATCACAAATGAAATGGCATTGCATATTCCTCTGAGCAATGAAATAGTAAATTTTAGAATGTAAACTTTATTTATCTATAATAAAGTGTGGTTGAACATTAATGTGTTCTTACTTTTATCAAAATTGGATTATGCACTATCTTGTAGTTATTGATAGACTGCTATTAAGGGCACCTATGATTATGCTTTCTACGTCGTTCTTTAAATTATAAGTGTTTTAAGCGGTATATTTTATGTTTAAATAGCCTTTGTATTTGAAAAAAGTTCAAATGTTTTCATTGGTATTTTATTGATTTTAATAGGAAAATTATTTTTTGGTGCTCGTAGTATTAGTACACTGTTGTTATTACATTTGAAAGGGAAAGGGATGGTCTTGCCCTCCTTCACCTCCCGGTATATTGGTGGAGTTTGAAGTCTCTTAGAATATTTATTTATTTTGACGAAGACTTGTCCTTTCCCTGACCGAAAGATCAGAGATGTATTACCTCATTGTAAGATTGCTGGAGCAAGTCTCTTAGCATGTTTATATATGTCAAGAAGACTTTTTTATTAGTATATAAAATGAAGTCTTTTGCACTAGGTCTTGCCTTTTTTATGTTGTAACATTTGAATTTTGATGTTTTCTGTATGCATCTCTTATCAGGTGAGGCCATTAAGTTGCTTTCAAAGTATAGAGGCCATTTGGAAGAGAGATAAATCGAGCTCAAGCAGCAGATCGTCTAGATCTTCCAGCTCAATTTATTGATTTTTTTTTTCAGGGTTTTGTTCGTTTTTTAATAGTTATTGAAATTCATTTGTGCATACGTTTGATTGCAGAAAATTATTTATAGTATAAGTTATTGCGGTTGATTCCTCAATTCATAGATAATGGTTTGATCTTGCTTTTGGCTAAAAGCCTCATCCCTGTTTATGAAATTGTTTTACAGCAACAGTAAAATTAAAGCGTTTTGTATCTGTATAAAAATGTGCATATTCCGTTTCCTTAGCGTATTGGAAGTTATTACTGTAGTAATGCAGCCATCTGATTTGTAGCTGTATTGTATTATGAGAACAGTAGTTTCGGTGTGGAAAAACAGTTGATATTCCAATTTTTAATCAAGTCGACCGATAGGGAGGTTACCTTTAAACCAAAATTACATGCCTCGTTATTTTGTTTTGCCTCTTCGGTGTTGTCCTCCCGTTTGCCATCTGCTCCTATCTTGTTATCTTCTGTATTGTCTTTTCCGTGCATCTTCAATAATTATCCACTAGTTATTTTAATATTACCCAAATCCCTATTCATCACTCTTAATGAAATGCTATATTCAAAATTGCCACTCCAAATCTCGATCATCACCCAAATCGCTTTGTTCTTATTGATTTCATCGACAACATGATGTCACGCTTGCTCTAAATTGCTTGTGCACCTTCTTTACCACTCCTTGACTGTTATTGCTCAACATATTCCGATTCGTGCTCGATTGCTCGATCGTATGCTTCTTCTCCAGTATTGTGAAAAGAAAACAAGTAAAGTATTTGCTCAGGAAACTGAATTTTGTAAATACCTAATTTATTATTATTTGAATTTGTGAGTTCAAATTTTATATTTATGTAAATGATGATGTTCACCACCTTTGGTCATTTTATTTTTCCATATTTTTAATTTTGTTGTTTTAGTCAAATTAATTCAGATCGTCTCGTTTATTTTCTCTTAAGACTCACTCCGACAAGATTAATAATCATTTTTTTTTGGCAGAACCAACGTAAAGTATAATTTCCAGTGTACTAACATTAAGTTAATTACTTGTATGTTTCCACATATATAAAAGTATAATCCAATCCTGCTTGGGTGATAGGCTCTGAATTGTAGTTATATCAAGCATTAACATAGTAGGTGAAATCTTTTGTCCCCCGTCTTTGAGTAAATCTCAATCTGATCTGATCAATACTGTGATCCATTGAATCAAATCTAACGATAAGGACATAAAATTCAATGGTTGACAGAAAGTGAACAAATGAAACAAAGAGTTCGAAGAAAGAAGATTTGAACTCGAAACATAGTTACATGTTTCATTTGATTGGCTAATGGCATCCTATATTTTGAGAATGCACTTACTTTTAAAATGTTCAACCTATATACTTGTTTGTGAATTTTGTGATGCTTATCATTATTAATTTACTATTATACAATACAAGTCAACATATTTGATAAAGCGAGACTAGTAGTTTGAACTATGTTGCATTTTTCAATAGTATACTTCAGTTAGGTTATTGTTTGTGAAACTTAACTGCAGTGAATTTCCCTACCCAGGTTTTTATTTTTCCTTTTCTCCTCTTTGATTTCCATTTTCGTTTTGTTACTCTATTTGTATAATATAATATATAAATTAATCGTAAACAATTATAACATGCTAGTTGATGTAGTAGTATAAAAACCTCACAGGCAACCTTTGACATCTTTTACAAATTCCCATAGATATTGTACTAATATTGTGAAACTTATGTTTATAAGGGTTTTAATGAGGATATATGAACTGGTGAAGAAAAGTCCAGATATTTTTAATTTTCTTGTTGGATATATACTAAAGTTACTAAATTCAGTAGCTAATATATATTTCTTTCAATTTTCCATATAAGTGACGATTTAATTCTGATGTCTTCTAGATTTTATGGGTATATGCTTGAAATTTTATTTCAAGTTATGCTGTAAACATAAGCTGATAATGAACTGGAAGATGACATTGTTGCATAATTTGCATGAACCGCAGATTGTTTGTTATCTCTTTTATCCGTTAATTTATATTTTCAAAATTATCTTAAAATGTAGGTACTAAAAAAATCTACTAAATTCAGTATTTTGAACAGAATGGAAGCGAAAAGCATGCACCTTAAGAAGTTGAAAACCCATATAGCAAACATTAATGAATACATAAAGGACAAATTCCCACTTTGGGGTTATGAAATAAACTTAGTTCAGGTTAAGAACCGTTTGAAAAATATTTGTAAAACTAGATCTGATTTTGCGCATAAATGCGCAAACTATATTTTTGTTTTTGAAAATATATATAGCTTGTGCATTGCATAAATGCGTAAAATATAAATTCGTATTTGCGCTTTAGAATGCGCAAATGCATTGTTGAGACTGAAAAAACAGCATGTCTTATTTTTTTCACATATTTATGTTTGTGCATTTCAAAAATGTGTAAACTTAACTTTGTTTTAAAAGATACAGTTTTCGAATTTCATAAATGCACAAGCTATATGGAAGCAGATCTATTTTTGTAATTATTTTTGAACCGGACCTAAACTTGCAATTACTTGAACCAGGTCTAAACGTGAACTAAGTTTTTTTGTGAAGCCTAAAGTGGAAATTTGTTCAAACATAAAAGGAGCTAAAGTATGATAAACGCAGTACATTTAATGCACAAGGCAGATCCAAATCCAACAACTTAGCATGTACTTAAATTAAGAATAGAAGTGATGAGTTATGCAGTCAAGTCTTCTGTCAAAGCTTAGCATGTACTTAAATTAAAGCTAGTATAATCAGATCTGTATGTCTGCTTTATGCACGTATGCATGCATTGGCCATAAGATATGCATATCATGTCAGAAATTCTTTACAGTTCGATCTTTTATGATTAATGATGAACAATTCAAGTAATAGCCCATGAATCATCAATACCGAATATTTCACAAACAAAACTTAATATGATTTATTGTTTAAGATGACGTACCTTGATTAACAGCGGAAGATGTAATGACTGTCATCTTCTTCTTCTGACTTCTAATAATTACTCTTCTTCTCAGAATTCGGTTTCTCTCTCTAACCCTATTTCTTTATGTGTTTCTTTACGGAGAAGAATACATCTGTTGGCTGGGAGAGAGAGGACCAAATCCTTTATATAACATTTAACTCTAAATCTGATACGTCCATCATATACCAATTCAACGCTTAAGATTAATCACAGACCTAATGTTCTAATTATAGAACGGTCTATTTATGACTTAATTAATCGGGTCACATTAAGATTAGAAACTGCATAACATTAAAGGTAAATAAAACGTTCTATTTATGACCTAATTAATAGGGTCACATTAAAATTAGAAACTGCATAACGTTAAAAGTAAAAGAAACGATTGCAGTTTCTAATAGCAGATTTCTAACATTCTCCCACTTGACCCGATTATTCATAATATCAAGTGTTGAACATCATACTATGATAAATTGCTGAGAGTTATGGCGGTTGTGCATTATTAATTCAATGCATTCCCTTCCATATACTACAATACCAGCAATCCATCATTTTATACTCATAATTTATATAAAACAGCATAATTGTCCACATAATGTCTTATATCATAATGATTAAACATAATATCTTTATAAGACTCTTTCTTGTTTAAAATTACATAAAGTACGTACTACCACATTAAAACAAGAGACACATAATTGTATATCAAAAACACACAAAGGAGCTCAGAATGTCACACATCAATTATTATTAATACAACCAAGACCCATTCTTTGAACATGTTCCTTAAATTGTCTTGGCTGTAACCCTTTCGTCAAAGGGTCTGCAATCATAAGTTCTGTCCTGATGTGCATGATTGACACTCTTTGTTTCTGAACCTCATCTTTCACAACAAGATACTTCAGTTCCATATGTTTGACACTTTTAGAGTACTTGTCGTTTTTTTTGAGAAAAACACTGCTGTAGAGTTATCACAATAAATTTTCAGCGGCTTGCTAATGGTGTCGACAACCGCAAGTCTTGAAATAAAGTTCCGCAACCATAATGAATGAATTGTGGCTTCATAACATGGCACAAATTCTGCCTCCGTAGTAGATGAAGCAACGATAGTTTGTTTCGCACTTTTCCATGATATGTCTCCTTGAGCAAACATAAACAGATAACCAAAAGTCGATTTTTTAGTATCGATGCATCCAACAAAATCTGAATCGCTATATCCAATCACCTCTAATTCATTGGATCTACTATACATGAGCATGTGATCTTTCGTGCCTTGTAAGCACCTCAACACTTTCTTTGCAGCTTGCCAATGTTCTCTTCCTGGATTACTTTGATACCTCCCTAACATACCGACCGCAAAACTGATATCCGGTCTAGTACATGTTTGAGCATACATTAGGCTACCAACTACAGATGCATATGGAATTGATTCCATTTCCTTTCGTTCAACATCATTCTTAGGACATTGCATGAGATTGAATTTATCACCTTTCTGTACAAGAACTTTCCCAGGTGAACACTTACTCATTCCAAATCTCTCTAGAATCCTTTCGATATATCCTTTCTGAGACAATCCCAATATTCCTTGTGATCGATCACGAAATATTTCTATTCCAATCACATAGGATGCCTCTCGCATATCTTTCGTTTCAAAGTTCGTTGAGAGAAATTCCTTAGTCTCATGCAATATGCTTAAATTATTTGCAGCAAGCAAGATGTCATCAACATAAAGGACTAGATAAATAAACTTGCTTCCACTGATCTTTTGGTATAAACAGTGATCAACTGTATTTTCCTTAAAACCAAAAGATGTAATAATGGTATTGAACTTAATATACCATTGCCGGGATGCTTGTTTAAGCCCATATATTGACTTCTTAAGTTTACACACCAATTGTTCTTTACCTTTTACAGAAAAACCCTCAGGTTGATCCATATAAACATCCTCATCAAGATCTCCATTCAGAAAGGCTGTTTTCACATCCATTTGATGCAATTCCAAATCATAATGTGCTACTAATGCCATTATTATTCTTAGTGAGTCCTTTTTCGAAACAGGAGAAAAGGTCTTCTTGTAATCAACACCATCTTTCTGAGTGTAACCCTTAGCAACAAGTCTAGCTTTATACCGTTCGATATTACCACTAGAGTCGTGTTTGGTTTTAAAAACCCATTTGCATCCGACTCTTTTACAAACATGTGGTAACTCAACGAGATCCCAAACTTCATTCTGCTGCATGGATTTTAGTTCTTCTTTCATGGTATTAATCCCTTTGACTCTTTACTTTCTACAGCATGTGAAAACGAAACTGGGTCCTTATTGATTCCTATATCATAATCTGATTCTTGCATATAAACCATATAATCATTAGAAATAGCTGACCTACGATCTCTTTGAGATCTTCTTAATGCTACTTGTTGTGGTTCATGCATATCAGCATTATGTAAGTCATTTCCTTCAGAAAGTACTTCTTCATTTATATGTTGTTCATCATCATGCTGTTCTCCAACAGCTGGAACAACATTTGTAGTAATAGTAGATGGAGGAACTATTCAAGGCAATGTAACATTTACCCTTGTTTCCTTTATTTCCACTATTTCTCTTCTAGTACTCCCACTGACTTCACCAATCTCAATGAATCTTGCATTACCAGTTTCTACAATTCTTGGACTATGATTATGATAGTAAAACACATATCCTTTAGATTTTTCAGGGTAACCTAAAAAATACCCACTAATCGTTCGAGAATCTAATTTCTTTTCATGTGGATTATAAATTCTCGCTTCCGCTGGACAATCCCAAACATGTAGGTGTCTTAAGCTAGGTTTACTGTTAGTCCATAATTCAAAAGGAGTCTTTTGAACAGCTTTACTAGGAACCCTATTCAACAAATAATTAGCGGTTTTGAGAGCATACGACCACAAATTCTTAGGTAGTGTAGAATCTGACATCATACTTCTAATCATATCTATTAACGTCCTATTGTGCCTTTCTGCTACACCATTTTGTTATGGTGTACCTGGCATTGTGTATTGCGCACATATGCCATCACTTTCGAGGAATTTTGCAAATGGACTTGGACACTGGCCTAACTCATTATATTTGCCATAATATTCACCACCTCTATCAGACCTTATGATTTTCACCTTTTTATCTAATTGCCTCTCAACTTCCTTTACAAACGTCTCAAGGACATTGATAGATTGAGTTTTTTCATGAAGCAAATAGACATAACCATAGCGGGAAAAATCATCAATAAAAGTGATGAAATACTTTTCTCCATTAAAGGCTGGAGTGTCCATAGGTCCGCAAATATCTGTGTGTATTATTTCAAGAAGCTAGCTGCTTCTAGTGGCTCCTTTCTTATTATGTTTGGTTTGTTTACCTTTAATACAATCCACACATAATTCTAGATCACTAAAGTTCAAATTTGATAAAAATTTCATTACTTACTAATCTCATCATTCTTTCTTTGGATATGTGACCTAGTCTTTTATGTCATAAGAAAGCAAAATTTTCATTCAACATGCTACGTTTGCATCCAACATTATTTATTACATTTAGCAAGGAATTCGCATAAGTGTCATTCAGTTTCAATTTATATAAACCATCAATTAGAATACCAGAACCAACATTATCAGTATTCTTATATAAATCAAAACAACCAGATCCAAACGTACATCTAAAACCAGAAATATCCAACTTACTTACGGAAATAAGGTTTCTAGATAATGAAGGTACATAAAGGGTACTATATAAGTCTAATACATATCCACTTTCTAGAATTAGACGATAAGTCCCAATGCCTTCTATTGTGGATTTCATTCTGTTTCCCATAAAGAGAAAACGATCTTCATTTGGATTTATGGTTCGGATCATAAGAAATCTCTGCATATTATTGGAGACATGAGTTGTAGCACCAATATCAAGCCACCATGTATTAATAGGAACTTCAACTAAATTTGATTCAAAACATATGAAAGATAGATTATTACCTTTCTTTTCGAACCAAACTATCCTTTTCGGACAGTCATTTTGATAATATCCTTTCCTTTTACAGAAATAACATCGAACATCCTTTAGTTCCTTCTTTTCCTTATCCTACCCATTCTTACCAGGTGCCTTTTTCTTCTTGAAATGACTTGATTTTCCATTCTTTTCTTTACCAGCTTTATTACTCACAAAACTTACTGAGTGATTCACTTGATTTTTCAAACGTCCTTCTTCCTGAACAAGTCTACTGGCCAATTCATTAACATTCCACTTATCCTTTATAGTGTTATAGTTCATTTGAAAAGGTCCATATTCAGAAGGTAGCGAGTTCAGGATAAACTGGACAGGAAAAGAATCCTCTACTGTAAGTCCAAGGGAGTTTAACCTTGCTGCAAGATTAGTCATCTCTATAATGTGCTCTTGCATAGTTTGCGACCCATCAAACTTCATGGTCTTGAGTTCTGCCATAAGAGTACCAGCGAGTGACTTATCAGCTGAACGAAAACGCTCTTCCACAAACTGCATATATTCCTTAGCACTTTCTGTTTGCAGAATTGTTGACTTGATGTTGTTAGCAACAGTCATCTTAATAAACATAAGACTCAATCTGTTACTGCATTCCCATGCTTTATGGTGTGATTTTTCTGTCTCAGTACTAGCTGTTGTAAGAGCAACAGTTTTATCCTCAAGGAGTGCCAAGTCAAGATCCTGAACACCTAAATGGAAATTGACTTGTTCTCTCCATTCAGAAAAATTAACACCAGTGAACAATGTAACAGATGAAGCATGTGTATTCATGGGAACTACTGCAAATTAAATAAAAAAATTGAAATAACTATAAGCTCATAGCTAACGCGATTCAGATATGTACATAATAGTATAATATAGCACTCCTTTGGGTAGATACTATCTTATACTTAACATAATTAAATACCAAAACATAAGTAAGTAATAAATATATTCAATTAAATAGAACCGACATCTTTGGATGATCAATATTTATTTAATCAAGATATCTATTAAACCTCATCATGTCAACTAGTTATAGAACAAGACTTTCCTTTGGGTAAGTTCTCAGGTTCTATCATTAGTGACGCCAGTTTTTAATTGGTATTATTATAACTGGCAATTTCTACCAATAATCATTATGTCACTTATGCACTAAATGATTATTCTTATTTTGACCACTTTGGTGATTAACAAAATCATAAATCTCATGTGCATAAATGACTTATAACACATACTTGATTAAACATCATGAGTGAAGCATAGAACATATCAATTGCAATCATAGGAAATATTCAGTTATTGATTGGTGGCTCCGATACCAAATGTTAGAAATTCTTTACTGTTCGATCTTTTATGATTAATGATGAACAATTCAAGTAATAGCCCAAGGATCACCAATACCGAATATTTCACAAACAAAACTTAATATGATTTATTGTTTAAGATGACGTACCTTGATTAACAGCGGAAGATGTAATGACTGTCATCTTCTTCTTCTAACTTCTAATAATTACTCTTCTTCTCAGAATTCGGTTTCTCTCTCTAACCCTATTTCTTTATGTGTTTCTTTACGGAGAAGAATACATCTGTTGGCTGGGAGAGAGAGGACCCAATCCTTTATATAACATTTAACTCTAAATCTGGTATGTCCATCATATACCAATTCAACGTTTAAGATTAATCACAGACCTAATGTTCTAATTATAGAACGGTCTATTTATGACTTAATTAATCGGGTCACATTAAGATTAGAAACTGCATAACATTAAAGGTAAATGAAACGATTGCAGTTTCTAATAGCATATTTCTAACATATCAAGCTCAGGTGGGAGATGGTTAAGGCTTATTACTTGGATATTACTATTTTATTTAGACATGTTACATTGCATTTGGTGATTGCTTTCAGTACAACACCCTTCAAGTAGAACTATGACGATATATTAGCTTTACCTTCTATGAAATAATTAAATGGATTACTATGGAGGTTTGCTTAATTTTATTCTTGCAAATCAAATAGTGTGATATTAATTATAATAATATGCATTTTTTCATTTTTCCTAATGCTAATATATTTTATTTTGTTTTCAAATAATATGTTTTTTCTTTCTTAGTACTTTTTGATATATTTTCGCTCATTTCATTCAAATAAATTTTTTCCCATTTTCTTTGCCTGTAGAAACATTAAACGAATTTCTTCTCTCTTTGCTCACGGTCTATGTATATAAGCATTTTTATTGCTACTAATTTCTAGAACGCTAAATTAACCGATAACCGATAACACGATAGATTGTAATTATTAGATTCTCTCAGATTTCGTCCTCATATTCGAATGTGGCTAGATCCAATGGTCAAAATATATTATGTCATATTTTATGTTTTTTCAAGTAGCTGCCTCCAAATTATTTACTATAAACTTATTTAATACTTTTATTTTGTGTTTGTAATCAAACAATTTTTTTAATCCAACGTACTTTCATTTGCAATAATAATTTTTTTTGTTCAAAATTATAACTGAACGATCACAATACTAGAATTACTATTTATCGCGACGGATGGTTGTGGCGAACGCCGACGACTTCCGACAGCCGTCGACGGCTTTCGACAGCGTGGTTTTGCCATGACAATTCTGTAATAACCGAACTTTTACCGTCGCAAACCGTCGGAAAGGTATTGTTGGCAGCCGTCGAAAATCGATGCACGTCGTGACTTACCTGAGTCGACCGAGAGCTATTATGACGACCCGTCTCCTCGACCCTCAGAAATCAACACTAATACCTCCACGGTATTCACGTGCCATAAATCCAAGTGCCGGGGAGGTAGATTATCAGGGGTGTAAAAGAAAATAAAGATAGAAGATAACACAATAATAGAATCTCACATTGCATTCAACATTTTAATTATACATAAATGATCAGAGTCAAATACAAATCCAGCAGGATAGTTATAACTATCTATCCGTACATATGCTGGGAAATACATACTACATAACACAGCGGAAAATGGGTAGATATCTACATAAGGTACTTCAGCTTCATAGCTCCAAAAGACTTCTCCAAAATTCTCCTAAGGTATCCTGACTACACAGCTGTCTGAAAAATAGGGCACCTAGAGTTTAAAGGGAAAAACAAACTCCGGGTCAGTCATGGGATTGGTGTGAGAACTCAAAGTACGATGTTTTGAAAACAAAAAGGTATCTCATAAGACCACGCCGCACATAAACACGGAACATGTTTTTACCTTATGATAACCAAAACTCTTTATTATGTAAAATTTGGGGATATTATTTTTAATGACTTTCTTACAAAACATTTGCAAATAAACTTATTAATCTTAGCCGAAATGGTTACCCATATAGCATTTCGGGGCTATTCATTACGCCAATACAAACAAAACCGCAGGTTCTTATTGGAGAATGGATTTCCATACAAATGACCAGGTGAAGGGAATACCTTCCGATGGGTACACCTCTAGATGATGTCCCGAGGAACCATCACAAAGCTCCTCTACCAACACAAGACCGACCTATCTCTATAACTAAATAGTACCGAATATGTCATTACCTGGACGTTACCGACCTTTATCCGAGAGCTCTCTTTGCATACATCCATATTAAATTTACATCCCGAATGTCATAGCGGAAAGAAATATATCTAAAAGGGAATGATCATACCCTAATTGGGAATGACCCACTTCTTAGCCTTGCTGCATCTAACCCTGTTTCGGTCATTTTCGGTTGATGAAGCTCGAGGCTACGATTACCTTTTTCCCACAGCACATCTTCTTTCACTTTGAATGCCACATTGCCATTCCACATTCACATGACTGATTTCTACAAACGTATAACTCCTGAGCTCATACGTCTCAGGAAAGGGTGTTAAGCTAAGAGAAGGCGTCTTCTCCGCCACCAAACAAATATACATTTATAGAGATCACTCATTGTGATTTAGAATGCAAGGTCATACACTCATCCATACAAGTTAGTTCTAGGACCGAACGAAACCGAAGGTACTTTCCTCGGCCATTACTAGGCGAGAAGTCCTTGTGGTTTTGAGGTTTTTCATAACAAAGAGACCATCGCTACAATATAGTGAATCGGGAGTTTATCCCCAATTAATCAACAAGTAGTCCCTTGTTATTATTCGTCTCAATATCCCCATCTTCAAATATCTTCATTCTTCGAACACGTAAACTGGTTCGAAGTGGTTTTCGGATAGGAATCACCCAAATCCGATCTCGGTTCCTTCGAAATCCAATCATTGATAAAAATGATGTAATTAGGTGATTGTGTTTCGATTCATTCATTTTCCTTTACCAAAATATCTTCGAGAGATATATATTTTCAAAATATTCTTCTTTAAATACGAAATCATTTAAACCTCTTTTTTTTGAATATTTCTCAAATCATTTTTAAAGAGTATCTTTTGAGAAAATAGGATTATAGAAATCATTCTACTTTTATCCAAAATCAACTTCCGTATTCAACGAGTGCTATGGGCGGAATAACGGTGGGATCACCTTTTAAATTCCACAAATATGACAAGTTCCCTCTTCGGATTTAATAATGAGTATAAGAAGATTATTTCTATAAAATCCAAGTTGAGCATCTGGGCTTTCCTTTCGATATGTTCCACCTCTCGCCTAAAAGAGAAAACCGAGGTCAGGTAAGTTTAGAGCACTGGTTGCTTCATCCTAACCTTAGTTACACACTCTGTTTTCACTTTTAGATCTCACAGGCAGAACAAATGCACTAGTCGTTTCCGCATACTCATTTTCCCTTTTTAAATCACTTAATTATTTGTTTAACCATCTTTGAAATAATGTTAAATTGTTCAAATTTCTTTTAAAATTCTTTATTATTTACTTAAAAACATTTACTAAGGATATGGAAAAGAATTGTTAAGTTTTAACCTTTACTTCAAAAGTTATTGAAAAGCGTTGCGAAAAGTGTTGCAAATAATGTTACAAAAAGTGCTTTAAAAGCTATATTCTTCAAAACAACTTTTATATCATTTAGAAAACCATCTTTTCAACTTAAATCACTTTTAAAACATTTTAAAAGATTTTTTAGAATTTATTTCATATTTTTAAAATGATTATTTTATCAATTTCCAAGTTTGGTCATTTAATGCAAAAACTGGATTTTTCTTGAAAATTGATTTTGCCATATTTCAAAATACAAGATGAAATCTTGATTTTCCTTTTTTATATGAAAGATATGGATATAAGGATTCAGAAAATTCTTACTTCGAAGAATTCTGAACTATATTCCACTTCGTATGTTCATTTGAACTTTTGACGCGAAAACATGAACTACCATTGCGTGACGCGTCAAATTTTATGCGTATTTTGAGATTCATATCCAAACTTTGCCGAGACAAGTTTAAACACTTAGGAATCATTTCTAAAGCATATTCAAACATTTTTCAAAGGTATAAATGATTCCATATCATATTTTATTTTATTTTGGAAAGTGTTTTCCGTGTGAATCAATGTCATGTGTATCGTGACTTGTTTCAATATTTTAATGCAATAAACAACATATGAAAATCAATATCATAACCAAACATCCAAACAAATATATCACAATATCACAACCAAATATATACATATAAATTAGGAGTTCTCACCTTGTTTGCAAATGAACTAACTTTAAAGTGAATATGACTTTCCTAACTTCAATCGGGTGCTCATGAATGCTTGTTTTAAGCCTTCTAGGTGGCTTGACTTGAATTGTGGAGGTTTTTGGAGCTTTGGGCCGTGATTTTCAAGGAGGTTTTGGGTCGGCTTGATGGTGAAGGGGGCGTGAGCAATAAGAGGGGGAAGGAGAAGTTTTGAAGTGGTTCGGACAGAGTTTTGTTGATATTTTTATGTTTTATTTTTGAGAATATTTTGACATTATTTAATTATGGAAAGAAGCCATTAAAGGATGTAAAGAGAGCTTAAGAAAGTAGAGAAGAAATGATGCAAAAGTAAAGAAGAAGAGGATGGATATTTATAGAAAATATTTGAGATTAAAATATAGATTTGTGTTTTTACTTAAATAACCTTCCTTAAGAATTAAGTAAACTTATTTAATCAACACTTACCATCCATATCACATCACACTTTTAAAATTCAAATACTTAAGAGTTAAGTAAAGAATAAGAATGGTTATTTTACTTTATGTCACATTTCTTTACTTTATGTCACATGTGATGTGACATGTGTTTTGTTTTTTTAGTTTACTTTTGCTAATTACTTTCTAGAATTTTCTAAGTGTGATTATTAAAAGTAACCTTGTTTAGTTAATTTTTAACTACCTTTATATGTTAACATATTTATTAAAGGGGCATTTCACCAGAAGGACAAACATTGCAGTCCAATTAATTTCTAGGATACGCATCTGAAATAATTACTTTCAAGGCCAAAGTCAGCAGAATAATTACGTTCAAGGACAAAGTCAGCTGTCCAAATACTTTCAATGACATAATTTCATAGGTTTTTAGGCCCTAAAAACTAATTATTTTGTGTATTGTCCTTAAAAGTAATTATTTTAGTTGTGTGTCCTAGAAATTAATTTCACTTGTTAAAGAGGCCCTTGTGGCTAATTCCCACTTTATTAAATTGTGTACATAAAGGTACAACAGCGTTGCGACAACTTTAAATCAACAAAACGTTGATTTTTGACAAAATATTTTACGGTCACATTTTGACGTTTTAGTTAAACTATTTATTTATGTAAACCAAATTTAAAAATATAAACACTCATAAATAAATTAAAATAATTAATTAAACCATTTAAACTTACTTTTCTGAAATCAGGATTTTGTCACTTTTGTCGATATAAGCAAATGTTACTATTTTTATGTATATTTCTATTTCCAAATCCTATCTTATATTGTTTGAATCATAAAACCTTTTATATTTATATTTAAATCATTCTAAATAATATATTATAAAGCGTTTAAATTTTGGGTCGTTACAGCTATTTTCATTACATCTCATTCCAATAAATCCCAACCCAAACCCTCTCTCTTCCTCCAAATTCGCCCATATCCAGCTATCAGTGTTGTACATCGTCCGCCACCACCAGAAACATCTCCAACTTCCCCTCTCCGGCCTCCGGCACTTCAATTTTAGCGAAAAGAGGTATTTTTTTCTAACCCCAATTTACCATAATATGTTAAATTAGTGTTAATTTGTAGTTGTATTTGATGATACTACCCCCTTGAGTGTTTGCAATTGTATGTTGATTGATTGTGATATGCTAATTAGGGTTATAAGTATGTAAATCCGATAATTAAAATATAATTATGGCTAAACTTAGATTAATTAGTTTATGTGTCGAAGTAGTGATATGATTTAATGTTAATTAGTGTGCTAAAATGTCTATGTCAATTCAATATTACTATTGAAGATTAATTATCGGTTAATAGTTTATATAACAAATCTAGTTTACTTGGATGTCGAATCCGATAAAATTAATAAATAAATGAGTGTACAATGAAGTTCATTTCTTTGAAATATAATATTATATCCATAGTTTGTTATAATTGAAAACATATAAGATTTTATAAAAAATGGAAAAAAATAATATACTATATAATTATTAGAACATTATAATGCATAAATGAATTATATATGCTAATATATGTTATGTATATAATTAATATCCCTTAGAGAGTTTTTGGCCCCGTCTAACAAGTATTGTAAATGATCGTTATATGGACATTCGTTTTTCTTATAGAACGGACATCTATATTCATCTGATACAATATTTGTCGGATTTGTCCCTGTATTGGACAAGTTACAAACACAATAAAGTAGTTGCATTTTGTAAATCATTTCATTTTAAATGGTTTACAAAATTTCGACAGCACTTCCTTTTTGTTACCTATGTACACGCATTTGTGTACAATACAAAAAACAAAGGGGAAGTGCTGCCGAATTTTTTTTGAATCGTTTAAAATGAAATGATTTATGAAATATAATTATTACTATGTTTGTAATGAGAAGTAGGATGACCGGCCATCAAAGTAGAAAACAATAAACTAAAAATTTAATATTCTATTCATAATTTGTGTCAATCCCTAAAATGCATAAATAAATATTAATTAATAAATGATTTGAAAAATCAAATGTCAATCGATAAAATGATTAATACATTTTTTAATCTCTATCATATTTTTTTAAATAGGAAAAATGATCGATTATTTTGTTGATCGGACCTGGATGTATCATCCTCGAAGGGAAATGAGAGGCTCAATAAGTGAACATTTTTATAATGTTGTATACGTATTTATTGAATTCGCTTTAAGTAATAATGGAAACGACAGAGAAATTTGTTGTCTATGTAGTAGGTGCAAATTGTTGAAGCATTTGATACCGGATATGGTTATATATTTTTCTCATAATTAAATGATATGTTCTACCATAATAAAATGATATATCTATGACATGTATTATGTCTTTTTTCGACGTCGTAGTTCTTTCTATTCAGTTTCCCCCTCTTTTACTCAGATTGGGAGGGATGCGGAAGGTGATGGCAGTGACCCATTAGAGCAGAGACCACTTACCGTAGTAAAGCTACAACCAAAAGCGGATGGATCGTAAGTATTAAATTTACTTCAGCATTATAAATATTTTTTATATGATATATTTGTCATTATTTATTAACACTACTAAAACAACAGTTAATAGCGACGGAGCCTTCCGACAGCCGCCGATGGCGGTTTTCTACGGCTAGCGATGGCTTGTCGATCTCCGTGGCGTTTTCGTAAATAAAATATAATAGCCGTCGCAAGCCGGCTGAAACCGACATAAACTTACTGTCGGCGGTCGTCGTTAGCCGTCGAAATTATCGTGTATACAGGCTCTAGGCCGAGAGCTGCTTCATTATTCCTCAATCTCCCAAATCAGCAAAAAACCTACCTCCACCTCCTCCTTCCCGTCGTCAGACAGCCGCCGCGCCTCCCCAAGCATCTCCAACTTCATCATTCTTCTCTCTCGACAAGCCTAGACCCTTCATCAATCTCCAATCAGGTTTTATTCCTAAACCTTAATTAATTTTGATTTGTTAAATTAGGGTTAATTTGTTAAATTAGGGTTAATTTGTTGTTATAGTTGTATAATACCCAATTGATTGTTTGGTATGCCCTATTGAATGCTAAGTAGGTTGTTATTATAATTGTTTATCATTGAAATGTTGAGAGAAAAAGTTTGTTTAATGTATATGTGCGTTAATTTGTGTATATGCGTTGATTAATTAGTGTATACACGCATTAGGGCTAGCTTGGATTAATTAGGGTCGATGCTCAGGATTTAGTGTATGTGTTTTCAAGATGATGAAAACGACGATTTAGTGTATCCATTTCGTAGAGTGTAAATAAATTATTGTAAAAATGTAGAATAATACGATTTACTTTTTATATGGCCCCGTCTGACAAGTATTGTATATGATTGTTGTATGGATGTTCATTTTTTATTATAGAACAGACATTTATATTTATCCGATACAATATTTTTCGGATTTGTCTCTGTATTGGACAAGTTACAAACACAATAAAGTAATTATATTTTGCAAATCATTTCATTTTAAATGGTTCACAAAATTTCGACAACGCTTTATTTTTGTTCCCCGTGTACACATATGTGTGTACGATACAGGGAACAAAGGAGAAGTACTGCCGAAATTTTGTTGTATCATTTAAAATGAAATGATTTGCAAAATATAATTACTACTGTGTTTGTAATGGGAAGTAGGATGACCAATCATCAAAGTGTAAAACAATAACCTAAAAAAATGTAGATTATATTCATATAATAATTTGTGTAAATCCATTCAAATTAAATAGAATAATATTATATATTTGCAAAAATTTAAATGTATGATTTAATTAAAAAATAAAATGTCAACAAGTAAATGATTAATACGTTTTTATGTTTTAAAGTAGAAAAAATGGTCAATTATTTTATCAATCGGAGCTGGATGTACCAACAAAGAAGAGAAATTGGAGGCTCAATAAGTGAACATTTTCAAAATGATGTACACATCTTTATTGAATTCACTTTAAGTAATAATGGGAACGACGAAGAAACTCGTTGTACATGCAGTAGGTGAAAATTATTGAAGCATTTGATACCAGTTATGGTAATAGTTCATTTGCTCCAATATGGTTTCGTGCCGAATTATTTGGTGTGGGATCGTCATGGAGAACTTATACAACCTAACCCTGTACATTCGGAGGAGGAGATGGATACTGAAATTGTTTCGACGAATCTCATAGAAGATGTGGTTGAAGATACAGCACATTCAATGTTCCCTATTGTTGAAGTTGGTGGTAACGATGTTAATGTCGAAGAAGAACCAAGTATTGGAGCAATTTTTTTTATGATATTGGATGCTGCTAAGAAATCCCTGTGGGATGGTTGTACAAGCGGTACTCAGCTATCAGTAACTGTAGAATACATTGCGATTAAATCAAAATACAGCTTCACAGAAGTCGGGTTTATAACTATAGTACAAGCTGCAAAACGGCATATGCCACCCGATAATTTAATGTGCGAAAATCATTATGAAGTGAAAAAACTTATGTCTGCTTTTGGTTTGCTGTATCAAAAAATAGTTACATGTTTAAATGGTTGCATGTTGTTTTGGAAAGAAGACATCAACCTTAGGAATTATAAAATATATAATCAGGAAAGATAAAAACCAAGAAAAAACAAGGGAAAGAAAGTTCCGTACAAGCGTATGCATTACTTACCCATCACTCCTAGACTTCGAAGGTTATATGCATCTTTTGTAACCGTGCATCATATGAGATGACAATGTGTGAGAACACAGAAAGAAGGTACGTTAACACACCCAACTGATGGAGAAGCATATAAGACATACCTCGCTTTCGCAGTAGAGAGCCGTAATGTTACGAACGAGGATTTTCGACCTTCGAAAATCGACATCAATACGTTCATTGTATAGCATGCCGAACAATCGAGTGCTGGAAATACCAGATCGTTAGAGGAAAAGAAGAAAGAGGTAGAAGAAAATAGAACAACACAGAATCTCACAAATGCAGCAGAGTAAAATATAATATATAATAACAGATTTTTGTACAAAAGAATCTGTAACTGTTTTATATCTCGTAAGACCACGCCACACATAAACACGACGACTTTTTACCTTACGATAACCAAAACATTTTATATCAAAATCATCTGATATTATAATAGTGTCTAAGTACAAATACTTATTCAAATAGCCGAAATTGTTACATTAATTAAATTCCAGCATACTAGGCTCTACAACCAAAACCGTAAAGACACGTATTGGAGAATGGATTTCCATACAATGACTAGGCACTGGGGTACCACCTATCACAGTGCACGTCTAGAAAAATGTACTGAGAACCTCGCCTGGATCCCCTACAACACAAGACCGACCCTATCCCTAACCTGGATAGAACCGAACATGTTACCACCCCGGGTGTTCCCACCCTTATCAAGAGCTCTTTTTCCATGCACTACCGTATTCATAATTTATAATATATCCGAGGGTATCTAGAAGGATGATAACATACCCTAATTGGGTGCGACCCACTTAGCCTTGCTACATCTCCCCTGATTTTTAGTCATTCCGGTTGATGAGGCTTGAGGCTACGATTACCTTTTTAAGGAATTTTCACTTATAATGCTCATTGTCCTCCAATGACAATGTACTGAAAGCATCATCCATACAAGTCAATTCTGGGTCTGAACGAAACCGAAGGCACTATTCCTACTACATCCATTTTGGAGTCGTCCTCAGGATTAGTAGCGATTAGCCCTTGCATTTCAGTGCTCCATCTTCGATCCCATGCTCTTGTCTTCACTTTGGAAGCGTATTCGTTGATCGAAGTGGTTTTCGGATAACTTATCCGATCCTGGTCTGTTCGAAACAACGTTCGATATTTCCGGTAAACTCAACCTCGGTTCTTTAGGATATAAACATACGAAAATAAGATCGGAGATCATCTCCTAATTGTTAGTGGACTGATTTCCTTATCATCGTCCTAGAAGATTGAAACGAGTTTATACGTACAATATAGCACCTTTGACGGTAACTGTACCATATAATCCCCGTGTTTCTCCTAGATATTTCCAAAGTTATGTTTTTGGTCCAGATTTGGTAGTCGGTTATTTAACTATCAAATAAACAACCATTCAACCAAGATTCAATTTCCCACTGAAATCACTAAGCCTTATTTTGTTTAAATTTCAATAAGTTAAATCTCTTTATCAAAAAGGTATATACTTATCTCACCGGAATAAGTATATTCACAAAACATTCCTTTCAAAAGTATTTGAAAACTTTTTAAAATGAATATGGAAAGCACCATGCGGTATAAACCATGGGTTCACAGCTCAATGATTACGTCTCTATCCTAGAGAAATCCAAACTTAACCGCAGGCAATCTCTGCCTTCGATTTCACCATGAAAGTCTACCATTACTTTTCGAAAACTTTATTCAATAATTAAATATACTTTTAAACCATTAAAATAATTACATAACTTTGAAACAATAACTAATTCCAATTTATTAATAAAATTCTAATCGATTTACAAGACTTGTTTATAAAACTTATAGTCCATTTTGACAATTTAACAATATTTAACTAACTAACTTTCTAAAATATTTTTATGCTAAAACATTTTTAAATTACCTAGTTTAAAAATTAAAAATCCTCTTTTTAAAACATACTCAACTTCTCGATAAAAATATTTTTTTCAATTCCAATATAATGAATCTAATATTTATAATTCTTTCTTGATTTACATCCCAAATATCATAAATCCCTTTTTCACATTTCCAAAAGTAAAATCTATCATTTCTATTTAAACCGATTTACCCATTTCATTATAAATTCTTATCGTGAATTTATATCTTCAATTTATCAAATGATAATCATTTCACTCTATTTATAAACATGTTTATAAATCCCATAATCTCATTTCCAGTTTATAACGGTTTTACATCACTTAAATTGTAACAACTTGCATATTTTCTGGTTATATATTTAAATGTTTTATTTAAATATAGCATCTTTAATTATGTTAAAGTCCAAAATGTGACTTTTTGTAAATAGTCGAATCCGGACTCGAGACCACTTTCATTGAGTTCAAATCGATGTTTACAACTTGTTTAAGTATAAACATTGTTGTGTTTGGAGTTGATTAGGATTTTGGTATTTTTATTTAGGCTTTGGGTTGTGTTCTAGCCCATTAACCCAACAAGATAACCCAAACCCTTCTACCAAATACCCTTACTCCTCTCATTTTCTTTCATTCCATTCCTAATTTCCTAACACTCCAAGCTAGAGGAAAAAATAGGGAAAAAGAAGGGAAATTAAAATTCCTAAGCCCTAGCTTTTCTTAAGAATTCAAATTCAAGTTATAAATCAAAGAGAAGCTTAGGTAAGCATCCTCTTCATCTTCTCCATCTCAATCTCTCTTCAATTTTCAGAATTTCCTATAACCTAACTTAAGAAATCTTTGCATGTGATATTGAATTGAAGATTCTAGAGGTGTAATTGAAGAGGAATTGATCTTAGCTTGTTTTAGAGCTTATCTTTTCTATTTTTGAGTTTAAAGGTGAGTTATTGAACTCACATCTGTGTCTATAGCTTTGATTGTTGTTAGGTATGAATTTCTAACATCTATTTCTTATTCAATTGCTTTTGAATTGAATTGGTTTGGTGAATTTTCCTAATTTCGGTATTTTTGAATTCAAAATTTATGAAAACCCTAGAATGGGTGTTTAGACATGTTGTTTTGGGTATATTGAAGAGCCTTTAGGGCTGTGTTGTCGCTTGACATAAATCCCTAGTCGCAGTTGCTTATTCAATCGCTCCCGAATCCGAGAAGTTGTGTAGGTTTACCCATTTAAGGGCTTTGCAAATTTTGTCCCGCTACAGGCGACATACGTCTGTGGATTATCCATAGACGTCTATGACCTCAGGGTTACAATTTCCCGAAACAGGGGACAAACGTCTGTGGATTTCCCACAGATGTCTGTGACTGTCGAATTTTGGAAATTGGTTTATTTTTATGTGGATTTCCGATTTATCGATTTTTGATGATCCGTATGGTTATTGTCAACCAAAATCAACTTTGATGGTTTCTTTTCTAGATTTTTGGTGTTTCCATTTGATGGATTTGATATCGATTTCCATGGTTTGATTCACGTTATTGAAATGTGGATTTTTGCGGTAGATTGTTTTTACAATCGTTTCTATGATTTGTCACTTTTAAATACAAAGGTTTTATACTAGTAGTAAATACTAAAACACTTTCACAAAAATGATTTCAACACTACTTTTAATACAAAGCTCGATTTTAAAACTGTTTTCCAATCTATTAGTATATACAAACCTTTACCTCATTTGGATGAGAAATCCAATTAAACGACTTAGCAAAACAAGTGGTATGAAACTCTTGCGTTTACTTTGTCAGTTAATTCTTAGACTTGTTCGATTGAAATCTTGTGACAATTTTCGAGTGGGAATCTACAATTTGTTCGTAAATATTTAAGTTAAGCCAGTGGTTATGGTACATGAAGCTAAACTCATTTATTTACTAGCTTAGCGTAATTTATACTTATTGATCAATGATGATCATTTTGTGATTTAGACTTGTGATGTGCAATGTCTCTTTGTTCGCGTGGGGGACTATACCCCGTGTTGTGGAGCTTCGGCTCATTTTTATAGGGTAGCGACCCATGGTCTTTTGACCGTTTGTGGAGCTTCGACTCATTTTTCCGCAAAGGGGGACTATACCCTGTTTTGTGGAGCTTCGACTCATTTTTATGGGTTAGCGACCCATGGGATAGCGTCTCGTTTGTGATACACGTGTTGATGAGTTTTCATGCTCCCGTTTGTGATAGGCCTCCCCCTTTGTGCTTTCCGGATTTCTAAATATTGATTTTTGGAATTTGTGTTTCACCAATTTTTGTGATTTGCATTGATAAGCTTTATCAATATTTGTGATTTGGTGAATAAAATTAAAGAATATGATATTCTTTTTGGGGGTTTGAACCTTGAGATATTGTATGATTTTTATTGTTATCATATATATTTGTCATATCTCTTATCCTATCTTATCTTACATGATAATTCTAGCTAGACCGATCCGTTTATTATTTTTCTTCTTAAATAATACTCGGGTCAGACCGAGGTGTTTCAGGTGCTCCCACTTGACTTCTTAACAGGGACTGGCTTCTAACTTTTGGCTAACACTTAAGTTTAGTAGTTTTTGTCTTTCACGTATTCGAGATAGAGACACTTTGATGCATACATATTCTTTTGTGTAGTACATGTACCTATTCTTTTGGCATGTAGTGGATCTTGTATGACCACTACTATGACGTTCATTTCTATGTATTATATTCATATATGTTTCCACCTTTGTGATATGAATATCTGTGCCTGATTTTATGTTATGATTATTTTATATTGTTTTCGAAGGGCATTTAGCCACTATGTAGTAGCTTTGAGTTTGTATTGAATATGTCAGATTTCCTCTTGAAATGAAATGCGTGATATACTATCCGACATACGGTACTCGCTCAAAGCAATTATACAGTTGGTCGCTCCTCAACAGCCTTATTCTTTACGCTAATCGACGACATTATCCAGTAGTGTCCTTGGTTAGTGAGAGTATAGATGTGGGTCGTCACATAAATCCATTATAAATGGATTTCTAAATTAAATTCCATTTATAAATCAATTTCTTAAATAACCCAACTATATTCCAAAACAAACCAAATCTCGATTCTTCTTCCATTTTGTAATTTAGAAATCTTATTTAAGATCCAGTATAACCAATTTATAATAATTTCTAAATCCCCTTCTATTCTCCCAATCTATTTAAAATCTCAATTTTTTAAAACTTTTTATATTTAAACCAGTATCACTTAAGAATTATTATTTAAAATCCTTTATATACATCATTCCAAATTCTCTATTTACAACATCATGAAATAGGTAAGTACAATTTAAAGTCAAACCATTTATTTTATCCAAATCAATTTCTTTTTAACTAACCCAAAAATTCTATATAAATACTTCAGTTCCAAATCCCTTTTAAATTTTCTTTTCAAATTCAAAATATATTTATTTATGGTATTTTAAAATACCAAAATCTAGACTAGTGCTACCGAAGCATCCAATAAATTAAAATCACACTATAATCTATTACAGATTATTCAAACATATCATATATCACTATTAATGAAATTAAATTCAACATTTTTGAGGAATCCAGTTAGATCCCTCCAACCTATTTTTCCGCATCCACGGATGTTAAAACAACATAAAAATATTAATTCCGCTTCAATGCGGGATATCGCGGTAACATAAGGTCATCCGCTATTATGCGGGGCGCATAGGGTCTCATTCGCTCCAATAGGCGGAAAATATATCCAAGTACTGATATATATACTACTATATATAACATCCAAACTGGTAATAATTTATAAATTCAACCAAGCATCCAATAATTAATTTTAACAATTCAATAATTAATTCGGTAATCCAAATGAGTGAGAATTTCTCATCTTGATATTTAATTGCGATCCGTTCCAATTTTTAATTAATAGCTGCCTCTAAAAATCTCCAACTAATTCCAGATTATAATTCGCGATTTTTGTACCTCATATAAACAAAATTTGAATTATATCAGTTAACGATTTTAATTTTTATTATAATTAAATTTACTAATGGCACTTAAGCTAGTTAATTGCCTTAATTAAACTAATCCGCTTCATCAACAATCTGAGACAGCACTTCCAGTTACTCCTCGTCTCCTTTTGGCCGACGTATAACCCACCACCACTCCTATCATCGACGAACAACCCCCATCGCCTCACTGCTGCCTCCAATCTTCCACTGTCATCATCATTGCGATTTCCTCTCACTGCTTCGCCTGTACCACCTCGTGTCACCACAGCCGGCTGAAAGTGACTATTGTGTGGCTAGTTATCACTTAGGATCGTGTAATATGTAATATATTATACTCTAAATGCGGAAACAAATAATAACAATAAAGCAAATAAGAATAAGCACACCAGGGATTTTTTATACTGGTTCGAACTTCCTGTTCTACGTCCAGTCCCAGACTTCCTTCTAGAATTTCAACTCAATAACCCCTCACTTAACCCGGAGGAATAGGTATACAACACCAGAGCAGCCGAACAGGATTTTTCCACCTCTAACAGCCGAAAGAGGATTTTTACCGCCTGAACAACCGAACAGGACTTTTACTGGTATAAGAAAATAATTGACAATTGTGTTCTGAATAACACTGATATGTCTTTAAGTATACAACCTTCCTATAATAAAATCCTCAAGTATATATTGTGTGTGTGAAGATATGAAAGGAAGATATTGCTTAGAATCAAAGAATATATTGATTAGTTCAGAGATTCAAGCAATATAAAGATTGTGATTGCTTTTAGAATGCAAGGATAGAAAGTAGAGAGTATGATCAGAAAGAAAAATGAAATTCGATGAATTGGAAAATGATTTTGAAGTGTTTATATAGTAGACAAACAGCTACAACTATTCATGAAGAGTTTTGATCAAAATATGCAGCCATATCTCTTCAATTTGGATCGTAACTCTTCGCAAATGGAAGTGCCTTTTTAGAAAAAATAGCTGTTAGAATCGTTCAGTCGACTGAGCAAAATCGACCAATCGACTAAGTATTCAAAGACTATGTAAAACATAGTATATCTGTGCGACTGAACAGGTTCAGTCGACTGGTCATTTTTGGTCAGTTGACTGACCTGGTTGTTAGTGCACAGTTTACACTATCTTTAAAGAAATTGAATCTTAAAACAACTTTGATCTTGTGTAAACTACTTGAGGATAGATTTTAACAATTTCAACCTATATCTAATTACTAAAACTTCAATAAATAAACATACTATACTTAGATTTGAAGTCTTGTCTCCTTTGTAGTTTAATAGCATATCTCATTCTCTTTTTGTCGCTTGATCATATAGTCTCATCACTTGATTGTCTAAGCTTTTTGTCATGAATCAAAACTCATGATTCAACATTCTTCCCATTTTTGATTGATGACAACCTATTTTAGATGATACTATATTTTAAGAATTATATAACGAAAGTTATATATATCTCTCCCTAAATATTTGGCGACATATCTAACCCTGCAAAGAATTGGTTAGTCATACAAATTTCTCCCCCTTTTTCATTGAAAAAAAGGAAATAACCAATAATTATATCATTGCGAACTACCAGCATAACAACCACAAACAAACAGATTGTTTCAAATTTTACCGAGCTATTTAGACAAGCTCATAAAAAATAAACTGTAGTAGAATGTTTGTGAAATTAAAAAAAATAACTTACTACAACCAATCAGGAAATATCAACATCACTCATCAGAGTCCTAATCTGTTACTTCTTCCACATGCACTGGTCCTTTGCCTCGTGAAGAACTTTCCACAAATTGTCTGCCACCCCCATTTCCACTGGTGTCAGAACTTGTATGTTCTTCGGATGTAGACCAAGTAAAACGAGGTGCTGGACGTTTGCCCGGATCCCGATGTGAAGTGTCCGCAGTTGTGGAGGAGGAACAAGAGATTGCATCCCATAAAATCCCGAAAAAGCTTTTGATTTTGTCAAACTTTTTGTCGATCTTCTTATCGAGATTTTTGATGCGAGAATCCAAAATGACTTGATTACGTGCAAGTAGATCAATGGACTCTCGGGTGCTTTGGGATGGGGTTGGGGTTCGAATGTTATCTCTTTGTTGCTGTGGAGTAGTAGCTTGCTGACGAGGTCTTGATTGCCAATCTTGGAAAGACATGATAGTGAGAGGTCTAGGAGGCAATTTCATCAGACTAATTGTGCAGCTATTTAGAGTTTTAGTAGCAGAGGTATCAGATTCTGGAATAGGAACTTGTAGGTTCATAAGTAGCCGCATAATATACTCTCCGTAATAGATGATGTTCATTCGACCTTGGTTGAAGGACAAGAATTCGTCAAGAATAAGTTTAGGCCAATTGATTTGAACATCTCCCCAAATTGCATATAAAGCCCTATAATTCTCCGGATATACAAGCTCATAAGAAGCAGTACGAGGAAGAATTGTATGCATTAAGGCTCGATGCATAATTCGAGCTGTAGGGCGTAAGGCGATAGATTTTAAATCTGTCATGTCATCTTCCAAAAACCTATGACTTACTTCATCTCGTTCGCCTATAGGAACATTTAAATCTTCTAACGGAATACCATTTGTTGGTGTGTGAGAACGTGTCCAATTCTATCTAATGAAAAGAATACTTGGTGACCACTAACTAAACTCCATACGCAATTGTCATGATTTCATGGATTTTGATGACCCAAATTTAAGTTGGCGTAAAAGAGTTTTATCATTGTATGATTAATTTTGAGATTGTTCTGATTGTAGTCAAGAAGAGACTCTAGACGACTTCTCCTAGCAAGCTCTTGTATTCTGTATGCAGAGAAGTCAGGAAACACAACAAAAGATCCTTCGAGAAAGCGTGCTTTCTTCATTTTGTTCCATCTTTGAATAGCTGTGGCATCATAAAGCCATTGAGCTATTTGGGTGTCAATAGGCTCAGAGGAAGAGGATGAGGCTTGTCTAGATCTTTTAGGTTGTCTTAGAGCCATTTGAAATGATAATTGAGTTAAGGAATTTGAAAATTTTGAGAGCTAGGGTTTTGAAATTATGATGAGGAAATGTAAAAGTGAAAAGTTAAAAAGAAGAAGGTAGGTTAAAAGGGTAAAAAAGTAGGTGAAACAGAAGTTAGTATGTTTAGATTAGTCATTCAGTCGACTGGTCGTATATGGTCAGTCAACTGAGAGATATCCGAAAATCTCTATTTCCAGATTCAGTCGACTAACCTAGTTTGTTTAGTCGACTGAATGCTCTTTTGCAACATTATCAGTCCTTTCGCATGTGTTAAAAAATAGATATTAATATATTCAATATATTAATCAACGAAGCATACAACGCAAATTGAAATAAAAATAAAATAAAATAAAACTTAGTTAGAAGATGAAGAAGTGGATGAATGCGGAGTCTTGCAATCTTCTGGTTCAACCTTATTGTTTTCTTTGTATGGTCTTAATGGAGACCAGTGATTTCCACGCTCCCATGAATTTGGAGACACAGGAGGAGGTTGTGGTGACTGATGATAAGAAGACATTGTGGGTTGATGAACATTGGATGAAGATGATCCGCAAATTTTCCAGCCAATTTGCTCCAGAAAGCTAAGTCGTTTTGAATTTAGCTTTTGTTCATAGTACATTTCTTGCTGAATTGCTATTGATTCCCTTTGATAATGATGTAAATAATCAATCTTTTGTTTTGTTAATGGAGAACCAAAAAATAAAAAACGACGTGCCTACTTTTTTTTGGGAGTATGACCAGTATGAAAGTTGGATGATCTGGCCGGTTCATGATGTGGAGTAGGGATAGGTAAATTTGAAGATCCAGAGGAAGGTGAGGAGAAATCGACAGAGGAATATGAAGAGCCATGTGGGGACTTGTCTTGGGAGGACATTGTTGAAGCAAAGAAAAAAATATATGATTAAAGAAAATGAGACGGAGAGATAAACAGACACTCTTCAAGTATATATAATGAAAAAAATAGTAATAGATACATGGAATAAAGGATAACCAGAAAAATAATTAGAGGAGGAAAAATAATTAGAATTTTCATGGTTGAGAATTATTCATGAGAAAAGTGAAATAAGTAAAGAAAAATGTATTATAAATTCAGTTGTGAAATAGCAAGTAGTGAAATGGTAAAGACATGGAAATTCCAAGGTAGAGGTGCTGAGTTCAAGTACCAACAAAAAAAAAGATTTTTTTTAATTTTTTTTTTATTGAAATTTTATAATTCTTTTAAAGAAATTATACCTAGTTCTCTTCTTAGTTTTATAAAACAATTCTCATTGAGTGGTTTAGTGAAAATATCAGCTAACTGATTTTCAAAATTTACAAATTCTAAATTTACTATATCCTTCTCAATATTATCATGAAGAAAATGATGACGAATGTCAATATGTTTAGTTCGTGAGTGATTGATAGGATTTTTGGATAAATTTATTGCACTGGTGTTATCACAATATATTATAGATTTACTTAATGTTATATCAAAATCTTGCAGTGTTTGTTACATGTAGATTACTTGAGCACATGCTAAAGCTGCAAATATATATTCTGCTTCACATGTCGATAGTGAAACGCAGTTTTGTTTCTTGCTAAACCAAGATACCAAAGATCGTTCGATGAAATGACAAGTTCCACTTGTACTTTTTCTATCTGTCCGACTTCCTCCAAAATCAGCATCACTATAGGATACTAATTCAAAAGGACATTCTTTTGGATAAAATAGTCCTAAATCGTTGGTCTTGCTAAGATAACGAATTATACGTTTTACTGCTTGCATATGTGATTCTTTAGGATTTTCTTGAAATCGAGCACATAAGCAAACACTCATCATAATATCAGGTCGACTTGCAGTTAAGTAAAGTAATGATCCAATCATGCTATGATATAGTTTCTGGTCGACACTCTTACCATTTTCATCTCTGTCGAGATGTATAGTTGTACTCATAGGAGTTGGCTTGGCAGAAGTGTATTCCATACCAAAACGTTTAATTAGATCATTACAATACTTTTATTGATTAATAAAAATACCACTTTTCAATTGCTTGATTTGTAGACCAAGAAAATATGATAGTTCTCCCATATGTGACATTTCAAATTCACTTGTCATGATAGTCGAAAATTCCTAACATAGTTTTTCATTAGTTGAACCAAATATAATATCATCAACATATATTTGTATAATTAAAATATCTTGATTAGTTTTCTTAATAAATAAAGTTTGATCAACCTTCCCAATTTCAAAACCAAAGTCTATTAGATAGCTCTTAAGTCGGTCGTACCAAGCACGAGGTGCCTGTTTCAAACCGTATAAGGCTTTCTTAAGTTTGTAAACATGGTCTGGAAATTTTTCATGAGCGAAAAGAGGAGGTTGTTCAACATAGACATTTTCTTTTATAGATCCATTTAAAAAAGCACTTTTAACTTCCATTTGATATAATTTAACGTTATGAAAACATGCAAAGGCCAATAGAATACGTATAGCTTCTAATCTCGCGACATGAGCAAACGTTTCTTCATAGTCTATTCCCTCTTCTTGATTATATCCTTGTGCTACTAACCTAGTTTTATTTCTAGTTATATTACCTAGTTCATCGGCTTTGTTTTTGAAAACCCATTTTGTACCAATGACGGATTGATCACTTGGTCTAGGAACTAATTCCCAAACTTCGTTTCTTTCAAATTGGTTTAACTCTTCTTGCATAGCTATAATCCAATAGTCATCAGTGGATGCTTCCTTAATATTTTTAGGTTCTATATTAGAGAGAAAAGCTATATGGCCCATTTGATTTAATTGATGTCTTGTTCTTACATTTGAATTTACTTCTCCAATTATATTTTGAACAGGGTGATCTTTAAGAATTCTTGGAGGAGATCTTATAGGATTTTCATTATGAACAATGTTTTCATCTTCTCTAATGTTGTTATTTTGAAAAATAATATCATCAGCTTCTGAATTATTTGTTATGATTTTATTATAATTATTTTCAAAGTCTGTAATATTAAAAGAAATTTTGAATTTTTCATCGAATGAAACATGAAGAGTTTCTTCGATTATTTTAGTTCTTATATTAAAAACTCGATAAGCTTTGCTTCTTTCCGAATATCCTATGAATATTCCTTCATCGGATTTTGAATCAAATTTCCCAAGCTGATATTTAGTGTTAAGTATAAAGCATTTTGAACCAAATATTTTGAAATAAGATATATTAGGTTTTCTACCATTTAAAAGTTCATATGGGGTGTGTTTTGTTAACGATCGAATAGAAACACAATTCAAAACATAACAAGTAGTTGCAACAGATTCTGCCCAGAAATGCTAAGGTAGAGTGCTTCCATTTAATAAAGTTCTTGCACATTCTTGTAATGTTCTGTTTTTCCTTTCTACAACTCCATTTTGTTGTGGTGTTCTAGGAAAAGAAAAGTTATGATTGATTCCTTTCTTGTTACAAAAATGTTCAAAAGCTTCATTTTCAAATTCACCTCCATGATCACTTCTAATATTTTTAACTTTTAAATTCTTTATATTTTGAATTCTTTTTACAAAAATTTTAAAATTCTCAAAAGTATCACTTTTATGTTTCATGAAAATAGTCCATGCATATCTTGAAAAATCATCTACAATAAAAAACACATATCTATTGTGATTAATAGATTGAACTCGAGTAGGTCCAAAAAGGTCCATATGTAGTAGTTCAAGTGGTTGTGTTGTAGATATGATTTTCTTAGATTTAAAAGAAGATTTTGTTAATTTCCTAACTGACATGCATCACAAATGTTATCAACTTTGAATTTCATATCAGGTAGTCCTTTAACAAGTTTATTTTTAGCTATTTTATTAATAATATTAATATTTATGTGACAAAAACTTTTGTGCCATAGCCAAGAATCATTTTCTGTAGCTACTAAACACATGTTTGTGTTATGATTTACATTCATATTTAAAATATAAATATTTCTATCTCTTATACCTTCAAAAAATAAATTTTGGTTTTTATCATAAATATTACATTTATTTTCTGAAAAAGATATATTAAAACCTTTATCACATAATTGACTTATGCTCAATAAATTATGTTTTAAGTTTTTAACTAATAAAACATCAGAAATGAGAGGTAAGTTAGAGATACCGTTATTGCTCACATCACCTTTGCCGATGATATAACCTTTTGAATTGTCTCCAAAAGTGACCGATCCTCCATTTGAGTAGACAATGTTAGTTAACATGTCCTTATTACCAGTCATGTGTTTCGAGCAACCGCTGTCTAAAATCCATTTTCCTCTCTTTTTAAGTGGTACCTGCAAAAAATAAAGATTAAGTTGGTACCCACTTTTATTTTTAGGGTCCTAAGAGTTAGGTCTTAGGAAACCAAACCCAAGCGGGTTCAGAATTCCATTTATAAATATAATTCTTATTTTTATGAACAATTTCCATAAATGTTTTGATATGTCTATTCCTAATTAAATTGTTATTTGTTTTATGAATCCATATCTTAATAGTTTTAAGATTATTTGAAACTGTTTTCTTAATATCTTTCTTAATTTTGTTTTTAAACTAATTTTTAAACTTTCCATATTTCTTTGGATTTTCAATTTTCTTATATCATAGTCCAATTTTATTTGAAGTAGAATGAGAATTTTCTATTATTGTAGAAAGATTTTCTCGTCCTTTATTGAAGTTAGAAATATTTTTATTAATATCTTCTAACTTAGTTTTGAGACTAGATTTTTCTAATTCTAATACTTTAGTGTTAGATTTTAAATCATTAATTTCTGCAGATAAATCATCATTTTTATTTTTCTGAATTTCTAATTCCTGAGTTATCATAGAAAGTTGAGATGTTAAATTAGAATTAGATTCTTGAGATATTTCAAGTTCTTCTTCTAGAATTTTCTTTTCATCTCTTAGCATACTAATTTCTAATTCAGATCTATTTAATTTTCCTTGTAACTCTTTATTTTGCTTTTTAGTTTGTTTTACAAAGTCTACTAGTTCTGAATTAATTTCAACCAAATCTTCAAAACTTAGTTCACTTACATCATCATTTGTAGCCATGAAGCATACATTTGCTTGCTCTGTGTCACTGTCACTCTCTGATGATGAAGAAGAATTTGAATCATCCCATGTTACTGAAAATGCTTTCTTCTTGAATTTGTCATTCTTGAAATTATTTTTCTTTTTCTCTGGACAATCTTTCTTCATATGACCCTTTTTATGACATTCATAACATTCCATGACAGAAGATGATGGTTTATTGCTACTATTGTTGTTGTTAGAGTTATTTTTGTAACTCCTGAACTTGTTATTCTTTTTGAATTTCAAAAACTTTTTGAAATTTTTAGCAATAAGTGCCATATCCTCTTCATATGAATCAGAATCATCTTTTTCTGCTTGAAATGCTAGATTCTTCTTATCCGGTGCTTGAACTTTCTTTGCCTGCAAATTCACTTCATATGACATTAGATTTCCTATTAACTCTTCTGGTTTCATAGTGGAAAGATCGTTTGCTTCTTCAATAGCTAAGACCTTTCTTTTCCATTCATCCGTTAAAGAGTTTAGAATTTTTGATACTATATCAAAGTCAGAAATTTTTTCTCCTAGTGCTAATAGTGAGTGATATATATCTTGAAATCTAGAGTACATATCATTTATAGTTTCATTTTGTTTCATTTTAAAATTTTGGAACTGATTTTTCAACATAGATATTTTGCTTTGTTTGAATTTGTTAGTTCCTTCATGAGTTATTTTTAGAGTTCTCCATATCTCATAAGTAGTTGTACACATACTGACCCTATTAAACTCATTTTTATCTAATGCACATAATAACATGTTCATAGCTTTAGCATTGAAGTAGCATCAGTTTTTTGTGCAGTAGTCCAAGTTGAAAAATCTTCTGTTGGCATGGTATACTCCTTTTGGGTAATATTCCAGGTTTCAAAACCATTAGCTTGCATATATATTCTCATTCTAGTTGACCATTAATTATAGTTAAGACCATCAAATAGTGGTGGTCGAGCAGTTGACTGACCTTCAGTGAAACTAGAGTTAATGTTAATGCTAGAATTGGTGTTACTATCCATATTACAAAAAAATTATCAAATAACCGTGTTACGGTTATAGGATGTCCTAGCTCTGATACCAAATGAAAGAGACTACTGTGTGGCTAGTTATCACTTAGGATCGTGTAATACAGAATATATTATAATCTAAATGCGGAAACAGATAATAATAATAAAGCAAATAAGAATAAGCACACCAGGGATTTTTATACTAGTTCGAACTTCCCGTTCTACATCCAATCCCAAACTTCCTTCTGGAATTTTAACTCAATAACCTCTCACTTAACCCGGAGGAATAGGTATACAACACTTGAGCAGCCAAACAGGATTTTTCCGCCTCTAACAGCCGAAAGAGGACTTTTACCGCCTGAACAACCGAACAGGACTTTTACTGGTATAAGAAAATAATTGACAATTGTGTTCTGAATAACTGTAACAACCCGCATATTTTACGATTGTATATTTAAATGTTTTATTTAAATGTAGCATTGTTAATCGGATTAAATTTCGAAATGTTACTTTTTGTAAAACAGTCGAATTGGGACTCGAGACCACTTCTATTGAGTCCAACATGACATTTACAACTTTTTTGAGTATAAACATCGATATGTTTGGAGTTGAGTAGAATTTTTTTATTTTTCTATTTGGGCTTTGGGTTTGGGTTTCAGCCCACTAACCCATCATAAAACCCTAACTCCTCTACTCTTCATCCATTCACTCATTCTATTTCCAAACACTCAAGCTCAATAGAAAAATGGGGGAAAAGATTGGAAACTAAAATTCCTAAACCCTAGTTTTGATTAGGAATGAAATTCAAGTCCTAAATCAAAGAGAAGCTTAGGTAAGAATCCTCTTCATCTTCTCCATCTCAATCTCTCTCCAATTTCAGAAATTTCCTATAACCTAACTTAGGAAATATTTGCTTATGATCTTAGATTGGAGCTTCTAGACTTGAAGTTGAGGAGTAGTTGATCTTTCCTTTGTTTTTAAAGCTTCTCATTCGTTGTCTTTGGGTTTAAAGGTGAGTTCTTTAACTTACATCTAAGTCTATAACTTTCATTGTTGTTAGGTATGAATCCCTAACATTTGTGCATGTTCATTTGCTTTTGACTTGAATTGATTTGGTGAATTTTCCAAATTTTAGTGTTTTGGTCCAATTTTTTGAAAATCCTACTATGGATGTTTGGACGTGGTATTTGGGGATGTATCAAAGAACCTATAAGGCTGGGTTGTCGCTTGGCATAAATCCTAAGTCATCGTTGCTTATCCGATCGCTCCCGAAACCTTTTAGCCATCTTGGCCTAGGCAAACTGTTGCCCAGGCCAGGTGACCAGACGTTTGGATATCAAGTCCAGACGTCTGGTTATAGACCTGGAGGAAAAAATATACACGGCAGAAAAAATAAAATGGCAGAGACTAATTCCAGACGTCTGAAATATAGATTCAGACGTCTGGATTGGGTCTCAAACGTCTGCCTTGAAATTTCAGACATCTGGGAGGTTTTCTGAAAATTTCTAGAAAACAAATCCAAACGTCTGGATTCTAAACCAGACGTCTAGAACTGTTCAGTTTTGCCTGTTTGCCTATTTTTTTTAGTGAACTTCCAATTTTACTCGATTTTTGTTGATCTGGTTAGTTGTTATCACTTATTATCGACTTTGATGACTTCTTTCTTTGGATTTTTGGGAATATCCATTTGATGAATTTGATATCGATTTTCATGGTTTTGATTCACATCGTTGAATGTGAATTTTTAGTTGATCGATTGTTTCTACAATCGTTTTCTGTGATTTGTCACTTTAAAATACAAAGGTTTCTATACTAGTAGTAGATAATCAAACTCTTTCACAAAAACGATTTCAACACCACTTTTAAATACAAAGCTCGTTTTTAAAACCGATTTCCAAATCTATTAGTATATACAAACCTTTACCTCATTCGTATGAGAAATCTAATTAAACGGCTTAGCAAAACAAGTGGTATGAAACGCTTGCGTTTACTTCGTCGGTTAATTCTTGGACTTGTTCGATTGAACACTTGTGACAATTTTCGAGTGGAAATCTACAATTTGTTCATAAATATTTAAGTTAAGCTAGTGGTTATGGGACATGAAGCTAAACTCATTTATTTACTAGCTTAGTGTAATTTACATTTATCGATCAATGATGATCCTTTGGTGATTTAGACTAGCGATGTGCAATGTCTCTTTGTCCGCGTGAGGGAATGTACCCTATTTGGAGGAGTTTCGGCTCATAGTCCTCAAAGGGGGACTATACCCTGTTTGGAGGAGTTTCGTCTCATAGTCCGCAAAGGGGGACTATACCCTGTTTGGAGGAGTTTTGGCTCATAGTCCACAAGGGGGGACTATACCCTGTTTGGAGGAGCTTCGGCTCATAGGAGGAGCTTTGGCTCATAGTCCGCAAGGGGAGACTATACCCTGTATGGAGGAGCTCCGGCTCATTTTATGGGATAGCGACCCATTTGTGATACACGTGTTGGGGAGTTTTCATGCTCCCGTTTGTTATAGGCCTTTCCCTTTTTGTGGTTTCTGGATTTCTATTTGATGATTTCTAGAATTTTGTTTCACCGATTTTTATGCGATTGGCATTGATATGTCAATATTTGTGTTTTGGTGTATAATTTAAAGAATATGACATTCTTTTTAGTGTTTGAGAATATTTGAGATATTGTATGATTTTTGTTGTTATCTGATGTATACTTGTCACAATATGGCATTATTGTTATCATACGTTTTTGTGATATCTCTTATCCTATCTCATTTTATATGATATTCATAGCTAGACTGATCCGTTTATTATTTTCTTCTTAAATAATACTCGGGTCAGACCGAGGTATTTCAGGTGCTTCTGCTTGACTTCTTATCAGGGTCCATCACCTGACTTTTGGCTAACTACTTTAGCTTAGTAGTTTTTGTTGTTATAGATTCGAGATATAGACTCCTTGATGTATACTTATTCTTTTGTCTAGCACTTGTATCTATTCTTTTGTGATGTAGTGGATCTAGTTTGACCACTACTTTGATGTACACTTCTATGTGTTATATTCATATCTATTTCGGCCTTTGTGATGTGAATATCTGTTACTAATTTGTGTTATGTTTATTTCTATATTTGTTTCCGAAGTCCACATAGCCTCTGTGTGGTAGCTTTGAGTTTGTATTTGATATGTAGGATTTCCTCTTGAAATGAAATGTAAGTTATATTTTCTGACATATTGGCACTCGCACAAAGCAATTACACAGATGGTCGCTCCTCAACAGCCTTATTCTTCATGCTAGTCGACGACATTACCCCGTAGTGTCCTTGGCTAGTGTGAGTATAGAGGTGGGGCGTCACAGCTTGGTATCAGAGCCAAACTTCGGAACAATATAGAATATTATAACAAGGATCATTGTCCTACGTCTCTCTTAGGAATCGTGCCTTAGGATTTAATCCGAGTCTTTGGACCCATTCTATCCTATTTTCTTTTATGATGCCTTGTTTTATCAATCAAGTTTGTTTGATATTCATTCTGAGAATAACATTTTTCCTCTTCTTTCTTTCTTTCTTAAAGAAGAGAAATGGTTAGACCAGGCCATCCCAGTGCTGGTCAATCCAGTGCTACCCCTCAGGATGGAGTATTTATGTCTGCCCAGCAGCTCTTAGATCTTGTGAAGAATGCTCAAGCTGTCGGACCCATTCCAGAGCCTACTCACCCTAAATCCGGGTTTGCACGCTTGTGCAGAGATTATACCGCTTTGGGTGGAAGGCCATTCAAGGGTTCCGAAAACGTTATAAAAATCCAAGCTTGGCTTAGAACATGCGATCGCATCTTTTCACGCATGAATTTTATTGATCTACATCAAGTCCAAGTGGCTTCTAACATGCTCCAGGAGCGAGCGTTAGATTGGTATGAGCTTTAGATTTCTGAAATTATTGAAGCGGATCTTACTTGGGAGCAATTCCGGGAAAGATTCGAATTGAAGTTTATGCCGGAGGCTGAAAAAGTAACTTTAGCCCGACGCTTTATTGACCTTGTTCAAGGTGAATCTTCTGTGGCAGATTATGTCGCATCTTTTGAATCTCTCTCTAAATATGGGGTCGAGTATATTAATACCCCATTGAATCAAAATCAGAGGTTTGTCTATGGGTTGAATAGGAACCTCAAAAAGCCATTACTTCTGAAACTATAGGTTTCTTTCGATCAGCTTATTGATATCGCTCTTCGACTCGAAGAGCCCGATAAAGAAAGTGATGTTGAAGTTGTGGATGCCAAACAAAACTTAAACATCAACAAGAAGAGGAATATTAAGTTCAAAAGCCCTAATCCTAACAAGAAAGGGAAGCAGGAAACTTCAATAGCAAAGACTCCTACCTCTAGTTGTGGACAATGCTACAATTGTGGTTCTATGGACCACTATGCGAATAAGTGTCCGAAGCCTCTTACTTGTCGCTATTGCAAAGGTTTGGGTCATCTTTTATCTTCATGTCCCAAACTTCAAAGTAGGAGAGAGGGAAAGCTGAATGTCGTGCAAGCCCCTAGTAACACTTCTCGTGGTCAAGGTATTTCTCATTCTATCCTTGATGGCATTATTTTATTTCATGATCTTCCTATTCGATTTCTTTTGATTTGGTGCATCTCACTCTTTTATATCAAAAGAACTTGTTGATACTTTTTCTTTAATATTATGGGTTTGATGACTTCACTGAGAATTGCGGATCCGGTTGGTGGATTTGCAACACTCAGTTTACTTTGTGGAGATGTCGAGATTATTTTATGTGATTATGCTTTTCGATCCGATTTGCATGTTATGTGCTACTTAGGTTTCGGAATTGATTTTTGGGAAAGGATTGGCTTAATCATTATGAAGCCCATATCCTATGTCCTGAGAGGACTATCCATCTTCAACATTCTCAATCTGCTAAACAGATTTTAAATTTTTCTTAATGATTTCGATTTCCAATTCGGTGGCATCATTTTATTCTTTAAACCCACATGATGAGGAAAATGTTATTTCTCTCATGCAAGTAGTTTGTGAATTTTCTGGTATTTTTGAGCTTGTCTTAGGATTACCACCTAAGAGATCTATTGAGTGTTGCTAAGGTCTTTTCAGCTTGACCTTGCCACCGGTTTTCATCAGCTACGAGTTACGGAGGGTAGCATTCCACTTACCGCATTCCACACTCGTTATGATTCTTATGAGTGGTTTGTTATGTCATTCGGTTTGACAAACCTTCTACCTTATTTCATCCATCTTATGAATCGAGTAGTCTACGAATATCTCGATGAATCCATCCTTTTATTTATTGATTATGGATGAAAACAACAATTTAGAATTTGCAAATCTTTTTAATAAGATATTTATAAGTATGATTGGATTTTGTTCTTAAAACGAGTAAAGAATATGTGATAACCCGGATTTTTCGGACATCTATTAATTGATAATTAGCTGGATTGAATTAATAAAATATTGATTTATAAGTGAACAAATGAAAAAGTGATAATATAAAGATATCTAAATGGATTTGAGCTATAATAATATTGAATTATGAATATTTGGAAATGATATATCTTATAGTAAATTAACAAATTTGAAATAGACATGTACTAATTATGATTTGTATATAAAGATATAAACATAGATTAATAAAAATAAATATAAAGACATGAATGAATGTAAAATAAATTATAGATATTAAATAAAAAAATATATTTAAAACATATTAATACATTATAATTACAAATGTAAGCTTAGGAATTCATGTAATTACAAGTGTAAGTTATTTCAACAAGTGTCATTCTTTTCTTTTTATTTTCTTTAAATAATAAATAAAAGATTAGCTAGGCTATATATATTTCTCCATCCCTCTCTTTCATTTTCCTTTTTATCTCTTGATATTCAAAACATAAGAAAAAAAAAAGGGGCCTGTAAGAAATAAGCAAACCAGAAAAATATCAAACAACAACTTTTCAAATATTACAAATCTGAAGCAAAGATTTCAACTCAGTTTAAACAACAATCAAGTACAAATCAGATTCAAGTTTTTCAAGTAAGCAAGCAAATTTAAAGACCAGTTTCAATTTCAAATCAGCAGCTTCTAAATCAAGTTCCAGGAATAGCATTTCTCTGTTCGAACATTTTAAGGTGAGTAAACTCTTGAATTTGTATATATCTTGGTTTACCTGTGATAAATGCTTGATTGTGTGATAGTGAAATGTTTGTATGGATGAAAAATATGTTGCATGAATATATATATACTTAAGAATGATGCATGTATGTCTGGAAAAAAAAAACAAAATTTCAGGCTTTCTCTGTTTTAATAGAACTGTGAGTAAATATTACTTCTGGAAGTTTAGGCTTGTTTATATCATGATATAGGTAATAGGTTGTTGATGTAATGGGGTGAAACCTCTTTGCATGGTTAGATTTAGATGCTCATATAAATATAAATATGAGGTACTGTGTGCATGTCTGTATATAGTTAAACTTGCCTCTGTTTTTGGTTTCAACAGACTAAAATAAGTTCAAATACTTCCATCCAACCATTGTTAGGCTTAGAGTTTAAAACAAAATAAGTTGTTTAAACATAGATCGAGATTTTAAGATTTGTTTTAATCATGTTGGTAGAGTATCACCACTGGGAAACTTGTTTTACAGAGCAACATGTAATATTATGTTGAATTCGAGTATTATAAATTTCTAATTCAATTACATAACTTGAATCCACACTTTAAAATAGGATTTTTATAATTAAAATGGTGATTTTTAGTTCACTATGTTTTGAACAGTACTGAGTTGACCAGAAAATGCTTATTTCTCAATTTCCGTCGATCAAGTGAATATTGGGTGTTGAAACTTTGTTGGAAGCAAGATTAGCAATAATTTATGTCGGAAAAATTGTTGATTTATTTTTCTATTGCACGAGATGCTGGAACGAGGACGAGTTAGGGTTTAATTCGTGGTTTTGGACGAGATCTGGAAATAAGGTGATTTCATCACCTATGATCGATCGAGTTATGCATTCTTTGGGGAAACAGTGGCTTGGAGTGTGATGAGTTAGTGGCCGGAGGCGCTAAGCTTCTGATGGCCGGGGTTGTGATCGCGGAACGATTCTTTGATCGGAGGTCTGGGACGAATGGCTTGAGCCATACTCGATTTCGATATAGGGATGTTTGAGCTTCTGGGTTGATCGAAGATTGATGTTGAGATGGGCGTTGACGCGTCGGAATCGCCGAAGGTGATCGGAGGGCTCTGACGAGGCTGTGCACGTGCACGCGTATAGGCGTACATCTGTTGATTTAGGAAGACGAGTTTTCATCAGGTCGAACTCGAAGAAATCTCGGGGGTTTTGAAGTTAGGCTCGGGTAATTGCTCGTGTTCGTGAGGGTAGTTTTAGCAGATACGTTGTTTTAGTTTAAAAAAAAAAAAGAAGAAACTGAGGGGAGAAGAAGTAGAGATGGGAAGAGAACTCGAAGTTGGTCTCGAGTAGAACGTGGAATGACCCGAAGTAAGGATCGGGAGAGTGAAGTGTTAAGCCAGTTTTAAAGATTTTTTTTTTAAAAATAAAAGTTTGAATTTTTAAAATGGTTCTATGTTTAAACTTTTCTAAAATCTCTTTTTAAATTTTCTTAAACTTTATTTTAAATGGTATGTTTATTAAATTTAAGTTTGTTAAAAACTTAAATAAAAATGTTTTAAAACTTAATCATTTTATAAATATATTTAAATGTTAATTAAAGGTTAAGTTTAATGATTAAGTAATTAACAAAGGAAAATGATTGTTAAAGGTAATTAAGATCTTGGTAATTGAATAAAGAATAATTAATTAATGCGATTAATTAATTAAGGTAATCAATTTAAGAATAATTAATTAATTAAAGGTTAATTAATTAGTGAAAGTGATTAAGTGATGATTATTAATTAAAGAATAATTATTTAATTATTGTAATTAATTAAGAAAAATTAATCAAAGGATTAATTAAAAATTAAAAATTAATTAATGATTAATTAAAGGATAATTAATTAAGGTAAGTAATTAAGAGTTAATTACTTAATATAATTAAAGGATAATTAATCAAAGGTGATTAATTAAGATGAAATTAAAGAAAGATTAATTAATCGGTTTATAATTAATAAATGTTAAGTAAAGGTAATCTAAGTGATTAAAGATTAGTAATTAATTTAATTAGGGATGAATTAAATTAATTTTGGAAGTGATCAATCTTGCTTATGAATGATGTAAATGCCTTGAATTGGTTGATATGTCTGATATGCAATGTTAGTGATATGATATAGGTGGACAATGATAAAGTAGTTATTTATCGATGATAAATTGCTATGTATAAGTGACATCCTATTTAATGTTGAATTGTATTTCACTTGAATAACTTGGTTTAGATATGACATTGAATTCGAAGAGACCGGGGTCGGGTATCAGTAAATACCCGAAACCACTTCGATTCTGTATAAATGTGAATTTGAAAGTAAACAGGCTGGAATGAAATAAGCTATGTATCATGGATATTTAAAACTGATAACGATTCTTGGATATGGTTTTAAGATAAATGAATTGACTTAAATAAGATTAGAACTCGTAGAAAAGTACGAGTTACCCTGGTAATTCACTTAAGTTATATAGCTGGGTATTTCATATTATGGGTTTACTCACGCTGGTTTCCAGCCTGATCCGGGTGTTACTTTGATGTAATGCTCGGGTCAGACCGAGTATTACAGATTTCAGGTAAGGACGTTCTGGAGCTCAGAAGGCGAGCTGGATGGCAGGAACGTATGAAGAGTGATATATTGTTTTTTTTTGAGTCGAGTTATTTTAACTGTTCAGTGATTGTGCAATGTGTAACTCTGATGTATTAATAAATGTAATTAACTGATACAGCTTTCCTTGTATAACTGATATTATTATTTGATATTGTATTTTAATCCGCTGCGAATGTGAGAATCTGTGTCTTGTTCTGTTTCTTTCTTCTATCTCTTTCTTTTTCTTCTAACTATCTGGAATTTTCGGGTTCGAAAATTCCGGGTCGTTACATTTGGTATCAGAGCTGAAGGTTAAGCGAGAACCTTGGCTCTGTTAGGATTACTCGTTAAGGATAGGGTCAATGGTACCTTAGAATGAGTTGAGTGTATATATATATGAGGGCGTACTTGTTATTTTCTTATATAAAGATTTTAAAATGGTTTTAAAACTAAATGATATTTATATAAGTTATCTTTTGATATATATGGAAATAATTTTTCTAATTATTAAATATATTAAAGAAATTGGTTGTTAAATTAATTTGAATTAAATATAATAATGAGAATTAAGGAGTAATAGTAATATAACCAAATTAAAATTAAATGAAGATAAGTTTGAAATGGATCCAAACTGAATTTAAAACCTTGAAATTGTAGAAGTGTTTTCAGAATAAAACTTTTCGGTGAATATGACTTATAAATTGGAATTGAAGATAATTTGAAATTTGAAATTTTAGATCTAAATCCAGAAAACTTGAAATTGTTTAAAGAAATTTGTTTGAATTAAAAACCAAAGGTGGTTTAAAAATTTAAGATATAACTTGGTATGTAAAGGAAATAAATATGTATAAATGAGGATATACATAATATCAAAGATGATTTTGAAATAAACTCTAAGGTTGAGTTTTGAATTTTTCTTGGGATGTGATGTGAAACCCAAAGTGAAGTGAGTTTTTAAACTTAAAGGGGAAAGATTATTAATCTGAAGTTTAAAATTTGAATGGGAATTCAAATTGTGTAAAGTTGACCGGATTAAGTAAATTTAATTTAAATTGGAGGAAGTTAAATAAGTTTGAATGAATAACTTGAATTTTAAATTTCAATATGAAATTTAAAATTTAACTTGGGTAGTTAAATGGTTAATTTAAATGGGAGTTATGAGTGATCTGAAAATTGGTTTGAGATCTGGAATTGAAAATGGATAATAAATTAGAATCTGAAGATTAAATTGTTTTTGAATTCTTATTTGAACTTCGTAATAAGTTAAGTAAAGATAATTTTAAAATGGAATTGTGGAATTTGGATTCAGAATTAAATGGTTTAAAAAATTTAAGTTGTTAAATTAAAAATAAAGGTTGATTTAATTTAAAAAGTAAAGGATGATTTGATTTAAAGGATTAAATCAACATTTTAAAATATTTAACTCGAATTTATATAATTCGAGATGGTTTTAAGTTGAGATTTGAATAAAATTTGTTCAAATTAAAATTGATTTGAAATAATTTGGAATTGTGATTAAAGTTAAATAAGTTTAAAAATCAAATGGAATTTGATTTGAATTAATAAGGAATTGAGGTTAATTCAATTTGAATTGGGGTTAAAGCAATTTCAATAGAAATTGAAGTTATTTAAATTGGAATTGAGTCAATTTAAATGGAAGTGGAATTTAAATTGAATTGATGGGAAATTAATTGGAAATGGAGATTGGGAAATTAAACAGTTTGGATCTGGATTATTTTCAAAAATAAATTGTTTTAATACAAATATATTTTTCCAAAACTATTTACTATATAATCTTTCTTCTTAAACCCCAAACTATCTTATACTTATTGTACAATTATTTTGGAACTATTTTGAAACTGACTTATAAACTAATTACTATTTTTCAGTTACTTATATCTAATCACTATTTTAAAAACTATTTTGCAATTATCTAACTATTTTATACCTACTTAACTATTTTACAGCTATTTTACAAACTAATAACTATTTTTCAACTACTTATATATTTTAAACTTTTCAAGCTATTTTTAAATTTAAATAGGTCAGAGTTCAAACTGTTTATAATTGAAGTAATAACTCAATTTGTAATGAAGCAATTGAGAATAAGTGAATGGAATTAAAGGAAATGTGAATAGAAAAGAGAATTGATTTGGCTAATAACCAATAAAGATAAATACGTAGGATGTACGTATATTATTCTATTCGCATAGTGATTTGATCCAGATTCGAACACAGAATTTCGAGATAGTATTATCGATCCGAGTTGGGATTTTTCGCTCGATTTTCGACGGCGAACCTGGATATGGATTTTTGATTGATTCTGGATATTCTCTATCATAGTTGTGACTATGCAAGGAGAATGACGGTTTCTGATCAAGAAACCAGATCTGAGTCCGCACTAGGAAGTCGGGTGGACGATACTAGTTCGAAAGTGAAATTGTGTGATCGATTGAGCGATCAGATTGATATTGTGTACGGATGATATGTGTACATCGTACGGATTTGAATGAAATTGATATTGAAGATTTGTGGATAAGAAATCTAAAATGGTTTTTGAAAAGAAATATGGTTAATAACTTTATAAAAGATTTATCAAATGTGAATATTTGATTTAGAATAAAATAAAGTTATATATCCTTGTTATATAAGGTAAATCTTCCCTTGTTGAATCTATTGCTAAAAGAAAAGGGTTTTGAAATATTTGAAGTATAAAAGAGGTTTTATACAAAGTTTGAAATGATCCAAAGATTTTCAAAGTTATATATATCTATATCTATATATATATAAAGGATCTTATGAGAATGATTTTGGAAAAGGTTTTGGGAACCTATGGATTTTGGAAAGGGCTTTTGATTTTTTTTGGGAAAATCAATTTTGGATTTTGGAAAGCCTAGTTTGAGAAGTATCGATTTTGATAATCGATTTTGTGTAAAGGAGATTTTGATAAATCATAAAGGATATGATTTGAAGATACTATAAATGTATAGTATAAAATGTTTTGAGTATAGCTCTGGGGAAAAAGGCGCTTCCTTGAAATGAACTTCTCAGGAGTGCCACTGGGTGGTACTGCCTTGAAACCCAAGGGGGGATTCTAAAGTTAATCCTGTGAGGAGTCCGGAATAAACTAGTTCCTGAGGATTATTTGTGTAGCGAAAGTCGAGGGGCTGGTGCCCACAGAGGCATTTGGGTTATACTGTGACGACAGTTTAACTCGATGTCACTGCGATCTACTGCAGACCATAGCGAAAGTCATGTGTGCCGCTGAGAGCCAACTGTCTACGTTTGATTTTATATCGGTAGACTGTGACACTATGGTAACATAGCGAAAGTCGTTTGTGCCGCTGAGAGCCAACTGTCTACGTTTGATTTTATATCGGTAGACTGCGACCTATGTGGGAGAAGTTTCATTTGACAGCGAAATCGTGTGTGCCGCTGAGAGCCAACAGTTACATGGACTTTTGCTGCGATGGCAACGTAACCCTGGAATGTAACTGCGATCTGTTGTGGGTTCCATGCTGTTATCAGTTACATGGACTTTTGCTGCGATGGCAACGTAACCCGTGATGTAACTGTGACCATGGATGGGGGTGATGATTTCCAGAGCATTCTCACCAAAGATATTTCCTCGATTTCAAAAATGTTTTCGATATTTTCAATAAAATTATTTTTCAAATATTTTCACTGGGTGTTGAAAACGGGTTTACCGAGTACTTATAGATTTTCAGTCTTACGCCTGATCAACGTATGACCGAATTTCTGTGAGAACGAGGATGGACTTGTTGAAACATCGAGTTATAAAAGTATTTTTATAAAAAACTATCTTATAAAATTTTATAGATTTTAAAAGTGTTTTAAAAATGATCAAAGAATAATTTATCTGATTTTAAGTATAGAATAAATTCTGGTTTCGTTCCTTTTCGGGGACGAAAAGATTTAAAGGGGGAAGGAATGTGATAACCCGGATTTTTCGGACATCTATTAATTGATAATTAGCTGGATTGAATTAATAAAATATTGATTTATAAGTGAACAAATGAAAAAGTGATAATATAAAGATATCTAAATGGATTTGAGCTATAATAATATTGAATTATGAATATTTGGAAATGATATATCTTATAGTAAATTAACAAATTTGAAATAGACATGTACTAATTATGATTTGTATATAAAGATATAAACATAGATTAATAAAAATAAATATAAAGACATGAATGAATGTAAAATAAATTATAGATATTAAATAAAAAAATATATTTAAAACATATTAATACATTATAATTACAAATGTAAGCTTAGGAATTCATGTAATTACAAGTGTAAGTTATTTCAACAAGTGTCATTCTTTTCTTTTTATTTTCTTTAAATAATAAATAAAAGATTAGCTAGGCTATATATATTTCTCCATCCCTCTCTTTCATTTTCCTTTTTATCTCTTGATATTCAAAACATAAGAAAAAAAAAAGGGGCCTGTAAGAAATAAGCAAACCAGAAAAATATCAAACAACAACTTTTCAAATATTACAAATCTGAAGCAAAGATTTCAACTCAGTTTAAACAACAATCAAGTACAAATCAGATTCAAGTTTTTCAAGTAAGCAAGCAAATTTAAAGACCAGTTTCAATTTCAAATCAGCAGCTTCTAAATCAAGTTCCAGGAATAGCATTTCTCTGTTCGAACATTTTAAGGTGAGTAAACTCTTGAATTTGTATATATCTTGGTTTACCTGTGATAAATGCTTGATTGTGTGATAGTGAAATGTTTGTATGGATGAAAAATATGTTGCATGAATATATATATACTTAAGAATGATGCATGTATGTCTGGAAACAAAAAACAAAATTTCAGGCTTTCTCTGTTTTAATAGAACCGTGAGTAAATATTACTTCTGGAAGTTTAGGCTTGTTTATATCATGATATAGGTAATAGGTTGTTGATGTAATGGGGTGAAACCTCTTTGCATGGTTAGATTTAGATGCTCATATAAATATAAATATGAGGTACTGTGTGCATGTCTGTATATAGTTAAACTTGCCTCTGTTTTTGGTTTCAACAGACTAAAATAAGTTCAAATACTTCCATCCAACCATTGTTAGGCTTAGAGTTTAAAACAAAATAAGTTGTTTAAACATAGATCGAGATTTTAAGATTTGTTTTAATCATGTTGGTAGAGTATCACCACTGGGAAACTTGTTTTACAGAGCAACATGTAATATTATGTTGAATTCGAGTATTATAAATTTCTAATTCAATTACATAACTTGAATCCACACTTTAAAATAGGATTTTTATAATTAAAATGGTGATTTTTAGTTCACTATGTTTTGAACAGTACTGAGTTGACCAGAAAATGCTTATTTCTCAATTTCCGTCGATCAAGTGAATATTGGGTGTTGAAACTTTGTTGGAAGCAAGATTAGCAATAATTTATGTCGGAAAAATTGTTGATTTATTTTTCTATTGCACGAGATGCTGGAACGAGGACGAGTTAGGGTTTAATTCGTGGTTTTGGACGAGATCTGGAAATAAGGTGATTTCATCACCTATGATCGATCGAGTTATGCATTCTTTGGGGAAACAGTGGCTTGGAGTGTGATGAGTTAGTGGCCGGAGGCGCTAAGCTTCTGATGGCCGGGGTTGTGATCGCGGAACGATTCTTTGATCGGAGGTCTGGGACGAATGGCTTGAGCCATACTCGATTTCGATATAGGGATGTTTGAGCTTCTGGGTTGATCGAAGATTGATGTTGAGATGGGCGTTGACGCGTCGGAATCGCCGAAGGTGATCGGAGGGCTCTGACGAGGCTGTGCACGTGCACGCGTATAGGCGTACATCTGTTGATTTAGGAAGACGAGTTTTCATCAGGTCGAACTCGAAGAAATCTCGGGGGTTTTGAAGTTAGGCTCGGGTAATTGCTCGTGTTCGTGAGGGTAGTTTTAGCAGATACGTTGTTTTAATTTAAAAAAAAAAAAAAAGAAGAAACTGAGGGGAGAAGAAGTAGAGATGGGAAGAGAACTCGAAGTTGGTCTCGAGTAGAACGTGGAATGACCCGAAGTAAGGATCGGGAGAGTGAAGTGTTAAGCCAGTTTTAAAGATTTTTTTTTTAAAAATAAAAGTTTGAATTTTTAAAATGGTTCTATGTTTAAACTTTTCTAAAATCTCTTTTTAAATTTTCTTAAACTTTATTTTAAATGGTATGTTTATTAAATTTAAGTTTGTTAAAAACTTAAATAAAAATGTTTTAAAACTTAATCATTTTATAAATATATTTAAATGTTAATTAAAGGTTAAGTTTAATGATTAAGTAATTAACAAAGGAAAATGATTGTTAAAGGTAATTAAGATCTTGGTAATTGAATAAAGAATAATTAATTAATGCGATTAATTAATTAAGGTAATCAATTTAAGAATAATTAATTAATTAAAGGTTAATTAATTAGTGAAAGTGATTAAGTGATGATTATTAATTAAAGAATAATTATTTAATTATTGTAATTAATTAAGAAAAATTAATCAAAGGATTAATTAAAAATTAAAAATTAATTAATGATTAATTAAAGGATAATTAATTAAGGTAAGTAATTAAGAGTTAATTACTTAATATAATTAAAGGATAATTAATCAAAGGTGATTAATTAAGATGAAATTAAAGAAAGATTAATTAATCGGTTTATAATTAATAAATGTTAAGTAAAGGTAATCTAAGTGATTAAAGATTAGTAATTAATTTAATTAGGGATGAATTAAATTAATTTTGGAAGTGATCAATCTTGCTTATGAATGATGTAAATGCCTTGAATTGGTTGATATGTCTGATATGCAATGTTAGTGATATGATATAGGTGGACAATGATAAAGTAGTTATTTATCGATGATAAATTGCTATGTATAAGTGACATCCTATTTAATGTTGAATTGTATTTCACTTGAATAACTTGGTTTAGATATGACATTGAATTCGAAGAGACCGGGGTCGGGTATCAGTAAATACCCGAAACCACTTCGATTCTGTATAAATGTGAATTTGAAAGTAAACAGGCTGGAATGAAATAAGCTATGTATCATGGATATTTAAAACTGATAACGATTCTTGGATATGGTTTTAAGATAAATGAATTGACTTAAATAAGATTAGAACTCGTAGAAAAGTACGAGTTACCCTGGTAATTCACTTAAGTTATATAGCTGGGTATTTCATATTATGGGTTTACTCACGCTGGTTTCCAGCCTGATCCGGGTGTTACTTTGATGTAATGCTCGGGTCAGACCGAGTATTACAGATTTCAGGTAAGGACGTTCTGGAGCTCAGAAGGCGAGCTGGATGGCAGGAACGTATGAAGAGTGATATATTGTTTTTTTTTGAGTCGAGTTATTTTAACTGTTCAGTGATTGTGCAATGTGTAACTCTGATGTATTAATAAATGTAATTAACTGATACAGCTTTCCTTGTATAACTGATATTATTATTTGATATTGTATTTTAATCCGCTGCGAATGTGAGAATCTGTGTCTTGTTCTGTTTCTTTCTTCTATCTCTTTCTTTTTCTTCTAACTATCTGGAATTTTCGGGTTCGAAAATTCCGGGTCGTTACAGAATATTTGTAAATTTTCTAAGAGACATGTTTATCATATAGAAGGTGATTTTGTGTTGTTTTGCCCATTGAGTGCTTTAAGAATTCTGGTCGATGCGCTTAATCAACGTTATCGATAGGAATCTCCTAAACGCTATGATAAGACAGTCAGACACAATAAATTGACTTGTAAAAAGTAAATTTTTCCAAAAAAAAAGATGATTACCCAAAGTTAATTATAAATTTGAATGTCTTAGCTTTTCGGGAAAGAGGATCAATTAAAAGAACTCTTTTCCGCTGCTTCTATTCTTGTGATTCCCGAAGGGAACCAAGACTTCACTATTTGTACCGATGCTAGTCGTATTGGTTTGGGTGCCATTCTCTTGCAAAGGGAATGTGTTATCCCATATGCTTCTTGACAATTAAAGCTTGTCAAGACTAGATATGCCATTCATGATCTGGTGCTCACAGCCATTGTTTTCGCTCTTAGAATTTGGCGTCATTATCTTTTGGGAGAGAAAGTTGTTCTCTACACCGATCATAAACCTTTTAAGTATTTATTTTCTCAAAAGTAACTTAATTTGCATCAACAATGTTGGCTCGAGTTCCTTGCATCTTATGATCTTGATATTCTCTATACTCCCGGAAAGGGTAATCGAGTTGCCGATGCCCTTAGTCGTAAGCAACAAGCAGTTGTTTCAATGATGATATCCGAAAGGAATGATCTCGAGACTTTATCCACTTGTGAGATTCGAGATCGTGAATCTAATTTATATTCATCTCTTGTTTTGTGTAGCCTTGAGGATCATCCTTCTCTTTTGGACCGTACCTCTTTTGGATAAACTCTATGTCAAAGAAATTATTAAATTGCATGGAGATCCTACTTCTATTGTTAGCGATCGTGATCCATTATTTACTAGTGGATTTTGGAAAGGTCTTCAAAAAGCTTTGGGAACAAAGCTTAATTTTAGCACCACTTATCGTCCTCAATCCGATGGACAAATAGAGCGTGTGAATCAAACTCTTGAAGATCTCCTTCGTGCATGTGTTCTTGATTTTGGTGGAAGTTGGGAAGATCATATTTCTCTTGTTGAGTTTTCCTATAATAATAGCTTCCAATCTAGTATTGGTATGACCCTTTCGAGGCACTCTACGAAAGGCCGTGCCGATCTCCTTCGTGTTGGCTTAAAGCCGGTGAGAAGTTGGTTTTAGGTCCAGATTTTATTCATGTTTCACCGTGTTTCAGTCGATCGGGAAAATTTGTACCTCGGTATATTGGTCCATTTCCCATCACCGAACGCATTGGTTTCATGGCTTATCGCCTTTTGTTACCGGCTCAGTTTTCTACTATTCATGACGTATTCCATGTCTCTCAACTACAAATGGGGGAAAAGATTGGAAACTAAAATTCCTAAACCCTAGTTTTGATTAGGAAATACAAATTCAAGTCCTAAATCAAAGAGAAGCTTAGGTAAGAATCCTCTTCATCTTCTCCATCTCAATCTCTCTCCAATTTCAGAAATTTCCTATAACCTAACTTAGGAAATATTTGCTTATGATCTTAGATTGGAGCTTCTAGAGTTGAAGTTGAAGAGTAGTTGATCTTTCCTTTGTTTTTAAAGCTTCTCATTCGTTGTCTTTGGGTTTAAAGGTGAGTTCTTTAACTCACATCTACGTCTATAACTTTCATTGTTGTTAGGTATGAATCCCTAACATTTGTGCATGTTCATTTGCTTTTGATTTGAATTGATTTGGTGAATTTTCCAAATTTTGGTGTTTTGGTCCAATTTTATGAAAATCCTACTATGGATGTTTGGACGTGGTATTTGGGGGTGTATCGAAGAGCTTATAAGGCTGGGTTGTCGCTTGGCATAAATCCTTAGTCATCGTTGCTCGTTCGATCGCTCCCGAAATGTTTTGGCTATCTTGGCCTAGGCAAACTGTTGCCCAGGCCAGGTGACCAGACGTTTGGATATCAAGTCCAGACTTCTAGTTATAGACCTGGAGGAAAAAATATACACGGCAGAAAAAATAAAATGGCAGAGACTAATTCCAGACGTCTGAAATATAGATTCAGACGTCTGGATTGGGTCTCAAACGTCTGCCTTGAAATTTCAGACATCTGGGAGGTTTTCTGAAAATTTCTAGAAAACAAATCCAGACATCTGGATTCTAAACCAGACGTCTAGAACTATTCGGTTTTGCCTGTTTGCCTATTTTTTTAGCAAACTTCCAATTTTAATCGATTTTTGTTGATCCGGTTAGCTGTTATCACTTATTAACGACTTTGATGACTTCTTTCTTTGGATTTTTGGGAATATCCATTTGATGGATTTGATATCGATTTTCATGGTTTTGATTCACGTCGTCGAATGTGAATTTTTAGTTGATCGATTGTTTCTACAATCGTTTTCTGTGATTTGTCACTTTAAAATACAAAGGTTTCTATACTAGTAGTAGATACTCAAACTCTTTCACAAAAACGATTTCAACACTACTTTTAAATACAAAGCTCGTTTTTAAAACCGATTTCCAAATCTATTAGTATATACAAACCTTTACCTCATTCGTATAAGAAATCTAATTAAACGGCTTAGCAAAACAAGTGGTATGAATTGCTTGCGTTTACTTCGTCGGTTAATTCTTGGACTTGTTCGATTGAACTCTTGCGACAATTTTAGAGTGGAAATCTACAATTTGTTCGTAAATATTTAAGTTAAGCTAGTGGTTATGGGACATGAAACTAAGCTTAGTGTAATTTACACTTATCAATCAATGATGTTCCATTGGTGATTTTGACTAGCGATGTGCGATGTCTCTTTGTCCGTGTGGGGGACTGTGCCCTGTTTGGAGGATTTTCGGCTCATAGTCCGCAAAGGGGGACTATACCCTGTTTGGAGGAGTTTCGTCTCATAGTCCGCAAAGGGGGACTATACCCTGTTTGGAGGAGTTTCGGCTCATAGTCCGCAAGGGGGGACTATACACTGTTTGGAGGAGCTTCGGCTCATTGGAGGAGCTTTGGCTCATAGTCCGCAAGGGGGAACTATTACCTGTTTGGAGGAGCTCCGGCTCATTTTATGGGATAGCGACCCATTTGTGATACACGTGTTGGGGAGTTTTCATGCATCCGTTTGTGATAGGCCTTACCCTTTTTGTGATTTCTGGATTTCTAGTTGATGATTTCTAGAATTTGTGTTTCACCGATTTTTATGCGATTGGCATTGATATGTTTTGTCAATATTTGTGTTTTGGTGAATAATTTAAAGAATATGACATTCTTTTTAGTGTTTGAGAATATTTGAGATATTTTATGATTTTTGTTGTTATCTGATGTATACCTGTCACAGTATGACATTATTGTTATCATACGTTTTTTCGATATCTCTTATCCTATCTCATTTTATATGATATTTATAGCTAGACTGATCCGTTTATTATTTTCTTCTTAAATAATACTCGGGTCAGACCGAGGTATTTCAGGTGCTTCTGCTTGACTTCTTATCAGGGTCCGTCACCTGACTTTTTGGCTAACTACTTTAGCTTAGTAGTTTTTGTTGTTATAGATTCGAGATATAGACTCCTTGATGTATACTTATTCTTTTGTCTAGCAGTTGTATCTATTCTTTTGTGATGTAGTGGATCTAGTTTGACCACTACTTTGATGTACACTTCTATGTGTTATATTCATATCTGTTTCCGCCTTTGTGATATGAATATCTGTGACTGATTTGTGTAATGTTTATTTCTATATTTGTTTCCGAAGTCCACATAGCCTCTGTGTGGTAGCTTTGAGTTTGTATTTGATATGCCGGATTTCCTCTTGAAATGAAATGTAAGTTATATTTTCTGACATATCGGTACTCGCACAAAACAATTACACAGATGGTCGCTCCTCAACAGCCTTATTCTTCGTGCTAGTCGACGACATTACCCCGTAGTGTCCTTGGCTAGTGTGAATATAGAGGTGGGGCATCACAATAACACTGATATGTTTTTAAGTATACAACCTTCCTATAATCAAATCCTCAAGTATATATTGTGTGTGTGAAGATATGAAAGGAAGATATTGCTTAGAATCAAAGAATATATTGATTAGTTCAGAGATTCAAGCAATATAAAGATTGTGATTGCTTTTAAAATGCAGGGATAGAAAGTAGAGAGTATGATCATAAAGCAAAATGAAATTCGGTGATTTGGAAAATGATTTTGAAGTGTTTATACAGTAGACAAACAGCTACAACTATTCACGAAGAGTTTTGATCAAAAGATGCAGCCATATCTCTTCAATTTGGATCGTAACTCTTCGCAAATGGAAGTGTCTTTTCAGAAAAAATAGCTGTTAGAATCGTTCAGTCGACTGAGCAAAATCGACCAGTCGACTGAGTATTCAAAGACTATGTAAAATAGAGTATATCTGTGCAACTGAACAGGTTCAGTCGACTGGTCATTTTTGGTCAGCCGACTGACCTAGTTGTCAGTGCACAGTTTACACTATCTTTAAAGAAATTGAATCTTAAAACAACTTTAATCTTGTGTAAACTACTTGAGGATATATTTTAACAATTTCAACCTATATCTAATGACTAAAACTTCAATAAATAAACATAATATACTTTGATTTGAAGTCTTGTCTCCTTTGTAGTTTAATAGCATATCTCATTCTCTTTTTGTCGCTTGATCATATAGTCTCATCACTTGATTGTTTAAGCCTTTTGTCATGAATCAAAACTCATGATTCAACACCGGCCTCCAGCGCTCGAAGTCCTTGACAGTCGCAACCCAAAATTCAACGACAATAACTCCTTCTGTAGTTCGAACACAAGCTCCACCCACTCTCGAATATCCTCACCCAGACCCATCCCTAGATCACGACAATCGACTTCCCCCAATATGCAGTCGAATGCGTCTCTCCCACATGTGATACCTTTTATCGCGACCCCACTAAGCCTGAGAAATACGTAACCCTAGCACCACAGCTCCTCTCGACAAAACTGTCGCACCTCCCACATTGCAGAATGCCCTCAAATCGCCATCGTCCATCACATACTCGCGCACTAAAATCAACTCACCACCCTAAAATGGAACGAACAACATCACCTCGCGTCACCCTCCCCACCCAATCACGAGTTTGCTCGATCACGAATCATTTTTCTCTCTCTTAATTTGTGGAACCAGATGTTCGTCGTTTTGTTTTCTCTAATAAAGTTTGACTGAAAGAATGAAAAGTGGGGAAGACGTGATTAAAAAGGTGAAAGGGCTTCGTACATGATAGGTGGCGTGTTTGACTAGAGAAGGGTGACTGATTTGATTTTATAAATATATACTCAAATATCTCGTTTTGGGTAACTAAAAATTAACAATCCCTATCGAGGCCTGCCACCTGGCATTCCTAATGCTATACGCCTATTCCGGACCCAATGGAACAAGTTTCGAGGCCTAATTCAATCGTATGGAGAAGATAGCCTTTTAAATCGACAATTTAAATTAAATTCGATTAAATTATTCCCAGGCGTTTTCAGATCGTACGACTAAACGGTAAATCCAAACGCTACGAAATTTGAAATTCGATAATAACACACTATTACGGATTCAATGGAAACGGTTTCGTCAATTTCCGAGACTGTGTTTTGGAAGGCTATTTTAACGCGTCGATTAAATTAACGATTTTCAATTTTTACGAAATCATTTAAAATTTTCAGTTTTAAAATCTTCTTAACTAAATTATAATTCCAAATCCAATATTTTAAACCATTTAAATGTTTTAAATTAAACATCGAAAAATCCGGGTCAATACATTCCTTCCCCTTTAAAAGAATTTCATCCCCAAAATTGCTAAGGTAGGACGAATGATCCAAACCCAATAACTTATCCAAAACCCACTTAGTTAAAACTCTACATTCACCTTTCTAAACCCTTTAGTTTCATCCCAAAATTTAGTTTCCACTTCTGATTCATGACCCTTTCTTTCAATTTCAATTGAAAAATCAACCCTTTTAAGTTAACAAAATTTTTCAAAAATTTCCAAAATTTTTCTAACACTCTAAATTTCCAATTTTTTTGGCAGAGTCTCCTTTGTATGGAGAGACTTTTACAATATGACAAGAGAGGTAAAAACATATACATCGACCCACACTGTCGGAAAACACAATATATATCAACATTTATATATTTTGCGATATTTAATCCGAAAACGTACCTTATATTAGCATTTTTAAGCGAGCGACTAATTTTATATGCAATTACGCAACCCAAATCTAGCCCAATAGCCTCCGGGTACCTGTACTTACTCAATTTAAACCACGTAAGTACCAAAAACATGAAATTTTAATGACATTTCATTTATTTAACTAGTTAACACATGAATTTCATAAGCAATGCATGCTAAACATATATTTATAAGCAATTATAAGGTTCCTACACCAATTTAATTACTTTCAATCGATCCATATACCATTTCATTAAATTTGAGTGATTTACAATCCAATTATTTGCATTCAATCTATATTTATTCCAAAAAAATTCATATCCATTCCAAATTGATTAAAAGTCAATTTATTCACTTTCCATTGATTAACAGAATTTTATTTACTTCCGTTTACGAAAAACGACAATTTTTCTATGCAAATTCAGCGATATTCATTTAATAAAATAACCATTTCAGTTTATAGCTATTTTAAATTGATTCCAAACCAATTTATATTTAATTCGATTCCATTTCAATTTTAGATCGATTCTTATTCAATCATATTCCATTCCATTTACTAATTAATTTAATTAGTTCCTTCATTTAATCTACTTCAAAACTTAACTTCATACTCAAATTCATTTAATTAATATCCAAAGTCATATTCAATTTATTTACAATTAAACTGAATTTATTTATAACTCAAGTCATTGCTATTTCAATCCAATTCTATTTTATTCGACAACATTTCCAATTATATTAAATTCGCTTACAATTAAGTCAAATTTTTATTTATAATTCAAGTTCCATATTCAATATTCAGTTTTAATCCACAATCCAGTTTACTTAACTAAATTAAGTTTCATTCCCATATTCAGTTCACTAATTAATTCATCTAATTAGTTCACCTCCAATTTATAACTCAATATCTGATTTTTATCTAAAAAATCACTTCTTTTAGGTTACTTGAGTTCAAATTTATTTTATAATTCAAGTTTGGATTTTTATTTCATTACCAAAATACCAAACTATTTTTATTTGTGTTTTACCATTCCATTTTTCAACTTACAAGTTACACACTTATTTTTTACAATTCCGTAATTCAATATTCGGGTTTATTCCATTTAATTTTTATAACTTTATTTCTTTATTTAATTCCTCTTAAGTTAATTTCCAATTTACATAATTTATTTTAACTTATTTAAGTTAAAATTTAATTTCAAAATTCAAATTCCGTACTTTTCTTCCTTATTAAAATCATTCTCACTTTATAAGTTCAAAAGCTTATTTTTGATATTTTCCTAAAACATTTTAATAAGGATTTCCAGAATTCAACACTCGGTATCTATTTCAAATCATTTTGAAATCATATATATATATAGCTCCTTTGGCTAACAAACCATTTCACTGGAATTTTCAAAATTCACTTGGTTCCATTCCAAAACAATTTCCCTTTGGAATTCCCAAAACAACATTTGTTTTTCACCAAAAATCTGCATATCAATTTACTATGGTAGCAACTCATCACTTAAAAAATCGAAAATAAACACCGATGATGTCGCGATCATCATCGGAATTATTTTCCAACGCCTATAGTGAGTTCAGTGTTAAATCACTTCCAAATCCATTTTAAACCATTTTTTCTATTCAAAAATATCTCCAAAATAATAATACTATTATTTATTTTCAAACACTTTGGAAGATATTTCCAAAAAATCTCCGGGATTTAATTTTCCAAATTCTGATTTGAATCCATTTTTAGTTTTTAACTCATTTGTATAATTCATTCTTATACAATCCAATTTGGTTCTATATAACCATTTCAATTTTATAATCTTGTTTTTGATTATAATAATAACATCCAAACACATCAATTATACTATAATAATTTCTAAAAAAAATTATTTCTTTTATATCAAAGTATAATTTGGGTAAAATTATTTTATTTACCCGCTTCAAAACCATATTATGTCAGTTTATCGTGTTCAAGTGTTTACAAACTCGTATTGATTTAGTGGCATCCCGCTACTCGACCAGAATTTATATGCCACTTAACAGATAAATTAACACAATATAAAACAATTTATATTCAATAACAAATACGCGCTCATATCTATTAATACACTCAAACTCATCCTAGGGTACTACTGACCCGATCTCTAATGAGTAATCCCCACCAAAGCCAAGGTTCTCACTTAACCTTCGGCTCTGATACCAAATGTAACGAACGGGGATTTTCGACCTTCGAAAATCGATATCAATACGTTCACTATATAACATGCCGAGCAATCGAGTGCCGGAAATACCAGATCATTAGAGGAAAAGAAGAAAGAGGTGAAGAAAATATAACAACATAGAATCTCACAAACGTAGAGGAAAAAATATAATATATAATAACAGATTTTTATACAAAAGAATCTGTAACTGTTTTATTCTTAAAATAATCAGAGTACAACAATCAATACATCAAACTGGACAGTTATAATAACGTGTCTTCACACAGCGGAAATATAAACCAAGTATGGAGATACGTCTCTGTCACCCAGCTCGTTTCCTGAGCTCCATAGCATCCTAACCTGAATCTGTAATACTCGGTCTGGCCGAGCATTATTGTAACGACCCAGAATTTCTGTCATTTGAAATTCGTATATTTAATTGATTTTAAATATTAATAAGTGAAATTTGTAAGCTGAATGAATTTAAATTCGAATATAGTGATTTAATTGTTTAATTAAATCGATAATTTAATATCTGAAATTTCAGAAATAATTGGAAATTGGATCAAATGTGTATAAAAATGATTTATAAAGTTATATTCAATCATATTGGAGTTAGAATGATGTTTGTAAACTTTTAAAATTGTTTAAAAGTTAATTTGTGAAAATTGAATATTTTAATATTTAATTGACGACTGAAAATAGCCATTTTTCAAACAGTCTTGGATTTCGACGAAACTAGTTTCATTGGATCCGTAATGTGAAATTATTATAAGGTTTCAAATTTTGTGTCAATTGGATGTACGGTTTATCCGAGGCAAGCCAAAACGCATAGAAATCGTTTTTATCGATTTAATTTTAAATTGATCGTTTATTTCCGTAACTCTAACATACAATCGAATTAGCTCCCAAAACATGTTCCATTGTGTTCGGAACGCAGGTAAAACCTTAGAAACGCCAGCAGGCACGTTTGATTTCGAGTTCGAAAATTTTGGAGATGAATAGTGTTTTGCAATTTTCTATATAAGGACTTGCTTTCTTCATTTTGCAAACAAACCTAGCTAGGATTTCATAGCCGCCAGTTTATTATCAATGGCCGAAATCTGGTCTTCATCTTCTTCATTTTTCTTCAAATTCGTTAGCAATCATGAGAAATCTCCAACTAGAAAAATGTTAAGCTCAACGAGATCCATCGATCCAACGGCTATGATCGTCTAAAACGAAGTGGATCAACGGCAAATCGATGATGAATGTCTGTCGTTCACGCACGTTTTTCATCACCATGGGGTGACCGAGCTCCTCAAATTTTGAGCCGAGAGTAGAGCACGCATAGGGCTTCAACATGCAGATAGCCGATCGTCTTCGAGCATCACGTGGGGGTCACGAAAATTCAAGCTAAGAGGCGGCTAATGGGTTGTTTTCGTGTTCAAGATCTGGAAGGAAGAAGATGATTCACGCGTGGCCCAGATTCTCAGTTTTGAAATCTAACGGCCAGATCTGCTTCAATCGAACGTGCGGCCCAGAATTGATTTAGGTTAACAAAAAAATTGAAAAGAAAATTGTAAATTTAATATATATAAAATTGTATAAACTTTGTAAAATCATATCTTTTTGATACGTGGTCGGAAATTGACGAAACAAGTTGCGTTGGAACCGTATTGTCGAGCATTACGCAATGGAGCTGGTTTGGAGTTGATTGGAGCTAGTGATAATTTTGAGTAAAATTAAACGTGCGTTTAATTTTATTTGAAACGAAATACTGCAACTGTTATTGAAAGCAAGGTGAGAACTCCTCACTCAATCGACTTGTGTTTCGATTTAAATTTTAAATAGTTAGATTTAAAATTGCTTAATTGTGTGAATTGAATGATGATTGTTATCTATTGTGTTGAAATAGACCCTATACGCCGTATATTAAGCGGAGGTTATTTATTAAAAACATATACCGCGATAATTCCACCGTGAAGTGGAATTGGTATTATATATGTATTTGGAGTTGATTTCCTGCATTATATAGCGGATGAGACCCTATTGCACCGCATAATAGTGGATAATATTTATAAATCCCATATACCGCGATATTTCACTTCGAAGTGGAATTGGTATTGTGCTAACATCTGTGGATGCAGGGAAATAGGTTGGAGGGATCCAACTGGATTCCTCAAACATTTGAATTTGTTTCATATGTTGTGTGTTAATTATTTATAATCTCCGTGTGATTATATTTGTGGATTGGAATTGTTGAAGGCTACAGTTTAGCCGAATATATTTTTGGTATCGTTAGATACCAGAAATAAATAAAATTGGATTTTCGAAATTCAAGTTGAAAATTTATCGAAAAATTCTTTTTTGAGAATTGGATAAATTTAAAAGGAGTTTTAAAAAGATAAAAGTCTTATTTTTGAACCATATTGAATTAAATTTCAAAATTTGGGAAAAAGGCTTAATAAATGGACTTCGATAATATTATTTATAAGTTGAAGAATTTATTTAAAATTTGGATTTTTAAATAGATTTGAAGGGATAAAGAAATTTATTTTAGAAAGGAAATAACTTTAGAAATTTATTTGATTTAAATTAATCAGATGATTAAATTGATCCTATCTATGGATGTATTGGATTATATTGGATGTTGAATTGTTTGACATCTCTGATATGCGATGCTTTGTGATATATCCTGATTTGTGTTGTGATTTGTGATTTATTTATCTATGATATGAATATCTGTGATCTGTGAATGAAAGATAAGCGTTATAATTTATACCGCTTATCAATTATATTGTTATATTTGATCTGTGATGGTTGAATGTTGTTGCACTATTGTGTTAAACCCGTGGACTACACAATACACACACAAATGTGGATTTCACGTGGAAATCGGTTAAGTCATAGATTTTTGTCAATTTTGGAAAATTGAATTCTTGAATCCAAAATAGTTTTGGAATTGAAATTGAAAGCTTTTGAAGATGAGATTCAAAAAAATAAGAGTTATTTTAAATAACTTAATAAAATTGGAATTTAAATCATTTGATTTAAATTTTGAATTCAACATTTTGAAATTGAATTCAATAATTTGGGAATTTTGATCTAAAAGAATATATAAGTGTAAGAGGTGTTTATATAGGTTTTTAACCATTTTAAAATATGGTTTTGGAAATTTAAATTTAAATTCAAGTTTTATACTTGGACGGCTTTAACTTGTGTAATTGTAACCAGTTTTTCCCAAAACGAAAACTATTTGTTTTCAAATAATAATAGCTTTCATAAAGTGAAAAGATTTCCAATTTGTATCGAAACATTTCAAGTTGAAATGAAATTGTAAATAGTTTGGGAAAACTATGAATTAACCTTTGTGAAGATGATTAAGCTTTATTTTGAAATCAAAGAAGATTTTAAAAGGTGTATCTTTTATATTATAAAAGACTTGAATTGTGAATAGTTTTGAAAGCTATAAATTAAATCTTAATTTAAAGATTTAATGGGTTAATCCAATTGAGATGGAATTTGATTTGGGAATCTGTGAATGAATCTTTGTGAAACTGGGTGAACTTTGTGAAGTAAATCTTTTTGTTTAAAGATTTAAAATGGTAATTTGCTTAAACCATTTAAAGGAAAGGATTTGGGTAATAAGTTGTGGCTTAATTGAAATCCTTATATCCATATGTTTTAAATATTGTGCTCACTATTCGGGGTAGACGGGAAAAGACCTTTGTGTCATATAACCCATTCCGAATTAGTGATACGACGATATGGATCATATTGAAGACCGGTGTGAAGACTGGGTATTTTCGAAAATGAAAGGACAACCTATCGATTGTCTTTGCACCGAGTTGCTCCGGTATAGAGATTTATATCACTCTTCTTGTGATGGGAAGTCCGGACGTGATTAGTGAATACCCGGATTGTAAGGGCTTCTTTGGAAGTGCCTTCAGTTCTGTTCGATCCCGGAACGGACTTGTATGGATGTGTCTGACGTTACACTTTGGGATGTAAAGATGGTTTCTATCAAATACATTTCTATTGGTGGCGGAGAATGTATTCTCTTAGCTTAACACCCTTCTCTGAGATGTACGAGCTCAGAGGTTATGTAGTTGATGGTTACTAGTGATACATTCCCAATTTGGTAATGTGGCATACGAAGTGCTGTTGATCATTTGTTGATTAAAGCGTGGCTTTGTGAAAAAGCGTGGCTTTGTGAAAAAGCGTAGCTTTGTGGACGAGACTTCGTCGAGCCTCACAACCCGATAATGGTCGAAATAGGAATGTTGTGGCAAGGTTTTTAGGGGTCGCGCCCCTAGGGTATGTCATTTCCTTCTGGATAAAAGGTGATATCATGGTATGGAGCCCAGATATTTTACCTATGTTGATGCTGCAAATTTATTATACTTTGTGGTTGTTGCTTTGTGGTTGAGGATCCTCGGATAAAGGTCGGTAACGACCGGGGGATGGCATAGCTCGTGTGTTAGCTACCTAGTTACAACTGTACAGCGTGAGGTAGCGTCGGCCTTGTGTTTGCAGAGAGCAGGTTGACTCTCGGGGTGTCTTTCCAGAGGCGTTTCCATTTCGGTGTAAGGAAGTTCCTTAGCCTGACCATTTGTTGGAAATCCAAAGAAATAATACGAACCTTGTACGGTTTTAGTTGTATAACCTGCTATGGAATGTGGCGGTAACCTGCTATTGAACATAGTAGCTATAGTAGACATACAATAATGGTTGTATGTTGGCTAAGATTAATATTATACTTTCGAAATGTTTTCCACACTATGCACTAGTAATAATATCAAAAGAGTTTTATTTTGCATAGTAAGCATGCTTGACTATCATAAGAAGAAATCTCCTCCAATTCTGCGTTTGCATTGTGTGTGTGGCGGGAGGTCTTATGGTAGTTTCATTTTCCAAAAAGCATTGCGGATGTCTTTTACTTCCTTTGTTGTTGTTGTTGTTTAAAGATAATAACTGTTTTAGTTCTCACACCAGTCACCATGACTGACTCGGAGTTTATTGTTCTCTTTCTAAACTCTGGGTGCCCACCAATTTCCACACTGGCAGTCTAGAGTCAGGTTATCAGGTCATTCTAGATTCAGGAGATGCTGTGGAGCTCAGTGGCGAGCTGGATGGCGAGACGTATCACTTGTATATGATATTATTATTCCGCTGTGTATTCTGTATGAGGACAAGTTTGTATAACTGTCCATTGATGTGTTGTGTTGTATATTGTTGTTGTAAACTCTGATGATGATGTAATGTATAAAATGATATAGTTCTTGATTTAAAGATTATTCATCTATCTATTATATGTTGTTCCGCTGCGAATGTGAGATTCTGATATTGTTTCTGTTGTTTCTTCTTTCTTTTTCTTCTGTCTTCTTCTACCTCTTCTTTTTAACCATAACAATTCGGTTTTCCGGCATTCGATTGCTCGGCAGTTGATACAGTGGACGTATTAATGTCGACTTTCGAGCGTCGAAAAGTCGAAATGTTACAATTATAATAAAATAACACCCCAGTCAGTCTGGAAAACCAGCGTGAGAAAACACACTCAATTTGAATTATTAAAGGTATCAAAATCCTTTGAAAAACAAAGGTATCTCATAAGACCACGCCACACATAAACACGATGGGTTTTTACCTTACGATAACCAAAACATTTTATATCAAAATCATTTGATATTATAATAGTGTCTAAATACAAATACTTATTCAAATAGCCAAAACTGTTACATTAATTAATTAAATTCCAGCATACTAGGCTCTATAACCAAAACTGCAAAGGCATGTATTGGAGAATGGATTTCCATACAATGACTAGGCACTGGGTACCACTTATCACAGTACATGTCCAGAAAAATGTACCGAGGACCTTGCCGGGATCCCTACAACACAAGATCGGCCCTATCCCTAACCTAGATAGAACCGAATATGTTACCACCCCGAGTGTTCCCACCCTTATCAAGAGCTTTTTTTCCATGCACTAACGTATCCATAATTTATAATATATCTGAGGGTATCTAGAAAGGTGATAACATACCCTAATTGGGTGCGACCCACTTAGCCTTGCTGCATCTCCCCCGATTTTCAGTCATTCCGGTTGATGAGGCTTAAGGCTACGATTACCTTTTTAAGGAATTTTCACTTATAGTGCTCATTGTCCTCCAATGACAATGTGCTGAAAGCATTCATCCTTACAAGTCCATTCTGGGTCTGAAAGAAATCGAAGGCACTATTCCTAATACATCCATTTTGGAGTCGTCCTTAGGATTAGTAGCGATTAGCCCTTGCACTTCAATGCTCCATCTTCGATCCCATGCTTTTGTCTTCACTTCAGAAGCGTATTCGTTGGATCAAAGTGGTTTTTGGATAACTTATCCGATCCCGGTCTCTTCGAAACTATGTTCGATATTTCCGATAAACTTAACCTCGATTCTTTAGGAAATAAATAGATGAAAATAAGATCGGAGATCATCTCCTAACCGTTAGTGGACGGATTTCCTTATCATCGTCCTATAAGAACGAAATGAGTTTATATGTACAGTATAGCATCTTGACGGTAACTGTTCCATATAATCCCCGTGTTTCTCCTAGATATTTCTAAAGTTATGTTTTTGGTCCAGTTTTGATAGTCGGTTATTTAACTATCAAATAAACAATCATTCAACCAAGATTCAATTTCCCACTGAAATCACTAAGCCTTATTAAATTTAAATTTCAATAAAATAAATCTCATTATCAAAAGGGTATATACTTATCTCGTCGGAATAAGTATATTCACAAAACATTCCTTTCAAAAAGTATTTGAAAATTTTTCAAATGAATATGGAAAGCACCATGCAGTATAAAGCATGGATTCGCAGCTCAATGATTACGTCTCTATCCCAGAGAAATCCAAACTTAACCGCAGGCAATCTCTGCCTCCGGTTTCGCCATGAATGTCTACCATTACTTTCTGAAAACTTTATTCAATAATTAAATATACTTTTAAACCATTAACATAATTACATAACTTTGAAACAATAACTAATTACGATTTATTAATAAAATTCTAATCGATTTACAAGACTTGTTTATAAAACTTATAATCCATTTTGACAATTTAAAAATAGTTGAATAACTAACTTTCTGAAATATTTTTATGCTAAAACATTTTTAAATTACCTAGTTTAAAAATTAAAAATCCTCTTTTTAAAACAAACTCAACTTCTCGATAAAAATATAATTTTCAATTCCAATATAACGAATCTAATATTTATAAATCTTTCTCGATTTATCACCAATCAATTTACGTCCTCAATTTCATAAATCCATTTTTCACATTTCCAAAAGTAAAATCTATCATTTCTTTTTAAATCGATTTACCTATCTCATTATAAATTCTTACCGTGAATTTATATCTTCAATTTATCAAATGATAATCATTTAAATCTATTTATAAACATTATTTATAAATCCCATAATCTCATTTCCAATTTATAATGGTTTTACATCACTTAAATCCATTATAAATGGATTTCTAAATTAAATTCCATTTATAAATCAATTTCTTAAATAACCGAGCTATATTCCAAATCCAACCAAATATCGATTATACTTCCATTTTGTAATTTAGAAATCTTATTTAAGATCCAGTATAACCAATTTATACTTATTTCCAAATCCCCTTCTATTATCCCAATCTATTTAAAATCTCGATTTTTAAAACCTTTTATATTTAAACAAGTATCACTTAAGAATTATTATTTAAAATCCTTTATATACATCATTCTAAATTCTTTATTTACAACATCACGAAATAGGTAAGTACAATTTAAAGTCAAACCATTTATTTTATCCAAATCAATTTCTTTTTAACTAACCCAAAAATGCTATATAAATACTTCACTTCCAAATCTCTTTTAAATTTTCTTTTCAAATTCAAAATATATTTATTTATGGTATTTTAAAATACCAAAATCTAGGCCAGTGCTACCATAGCATCCAATAAATTCAAATCACACAATAATCTATCACGGATTATTCAAACATATCATATATCACTATATATGAAATTAAATTCAACATTTTTGAGGAATCCAGTTAGATCCCTTCAACATGTTTTCCTGCATCCACAAATGTTAATACAACATAAAAATTCTAATCCGGCTTCGAGGCGAGATATCGTGGTAGCATAGGGTCATCCGCTATTATGCTGGGCACATAGGGTCTCATCCGCTCCAATAGGCGGAAAATATATCCAACTACTGATATATATACTACTATATATATAACATCCAAACTGATAATAATTTATAAATTCAACCAAGCATCCAATAATTAATTTTAACTATTTAAAAATTAATTCGGCAATCCAAATGAGTAATAATTTCTCACCTTGATATTTAATTGCGATCCGTTCCAATTTTTAATTAATAGCCGCCTCTAAAAATCTCTAACTAATTCCAGATTATAATTCGCGATTTTTGTACCTCGTATAATTTTTTTTAAATTATATCAGTTAACGATTTTAATTTTAATTTTAATTTTAATTAAATTTACTAAGGGTACTTAAGCTAGTTAATTACCTTAATTAAACTAATCCGCTTCATCAACAATTTGAGACAGCACTTCCAGTTCCTCCTTATCTCCTTTTGGCCAACGTATAACCCACCACCACTCCTATCATCGACAAACAGCCCCCATCGCCTCGCTACTGCATCCAACATTCCATTGTCATCATCGTTGAGATCTCCTCTCATTGCTTCGCCTGCACCACCCCGTGTCACCACAGCCGGCCTCCAGCACTCAAAGTCCCTGACAGTCGCAACCCAAAATTCAACGACAATCACTCCTCCTGTAGTTCGAACACATCCCTAGATCACGACAGTCGACTTCCCCCAATACGCGATCGAATGCATCTCTCCCCCATGCGCTACCTCCCATCACGACCCCACCAAGCTTGAGAAATACAAAACCATAGCACCACAGCTCCTCTCGACAAAACTGTCGCACCTCCCACATCGCCGAACGCCCTCAAATCGCCATCGTCCATCACCTGCTCACGCACTTAAATCGACTCAACACCCTAAAACAGAACGAACAACATCACCTCGCATCGCCCTCCCTACCCTATCACGAGTTTGCTCGATCACGAATCTTTTTTTCCTCTTAATTTGAGGAATGAGATGTTCATCGTTTTTTTCCTCTAATAAAGTTCGACTGAAAGAAAGAAAATTGGGGAAGACGTGATTAAAAAGGTGAAAGGGCTTCGTACATGATAGGTGGCGTGTTTGGCTAGAGAAGGGTGGTTGATTTGATTTTGATTTGATTTTATAAATATATATTCAAATATCTCGTTTTTGGTAACTAAAAATTTACTATCCGTATTGAGGCATGCCGCTCGGCGTTCCTAATGCTATACCCCTATTCCGGACCCAATGGAACAAGTCTCAAGGCCTAATTCGATCGTATGGAGAAGATAGCTTTTTAAATCGACAATTTAAATTAAATTCAATTAAATTATTTCCAAGCGTTTTCAGATCGTACGACCAAACGGTAAATCCAAACGCTACGAAATTTGAAATCCGATAATAACACACTATTACGGATCCAATGGAACCTGTTTCGTCAAATTCCGAGACTGTGTCCTGAAAGGCTATTTTAACGCGTCGATTAAATTGACGATTTCCAATTTTTACGAAATCGCTTAAAATTTTCAGTTTCAAAATCTTACTAACTAAATTATAATTCCAAATCCAATATTTTAAACCATTTAAATATTTCAAATTAAACATTGAAAAATCCGGATCGTTATATGGGTTTACAGCTATAGTACAAGCTGCAAAAGGGCATATGCCACCCAATAATTTAATGTGCGAAAATCATTATGAAGTGAAAAAACGTATGTCTGCTTTTGATTTGCCGTATGAAAAAATAGATACATGTTTAAATGGTTGCATGCTGTTTTGGAAAGAAGACATCAATCTTAGGAATTATAAAATATGCAATCAGGAAAGATACAAACCAAGAAAAAAGAAAGGAAAGACAGTTCCGTACAAGCGTATGCATTACTTACCCATAACTCCTAGGCTTTAAAGGTTATATGCATCTTCTGTAACTGCGCATCATTTGAGATGACACTGTGTGAGAACAAAGAAAGAAGGTACGTTAACACACCCAACTGATGGAGAAGCATATATGACATATCCCGCTTTTGCAGCAGAGAGCCGTAATATTACACTTGGTTTATGTACGGATGAATTTCACCGTTCTCTCAATTTGGTTTAAAATATTCATCTTGAACTATAATCGTTACACCTTACAATTTACCTCCATGGATGTGTATGAAAACTTCGTATATGTTTCTCACTATTGTCATCCCTGGCCCTAATGATCGGACACAAGGAATTGCCATATATTTACAACCGTTGATTGAAGAGTTGAAAACATTGTGGTATGAAGGTGTTGAAACATACGATATTTCAAAAAAATGAATTTTCGTATGTTCACTTCTCTGTTGTGGACTATAAGCGATTTTCCTATTCTTTCGAGTTGGAGTACGGCTGGTCTTCTAGCTTGTCCTTATTGCATGAAAGAAACACGAGCATTTTCTTTACCGCATGGGAAGAAAATATCATGGTTTGACTGTCATCGGTGTTTTTTTCCATATTAATCATCCTTATAGAAAAGATAAAAAAGCTTTACAAGTAATAGACTTGAGACCATTCGACGACCAACAATTTGGTCAAATGAAGATATTTATGACCTTGTAAAGGATTATCTAAAGATATATGAAATTGGCGAACAAATTGAAATTCAAGGTAAATCGACGATTCATAATTGGTGCAAACAAAGTATGTTTTAGGAGTTGCCTTATTGGAAAAATCTCCTAATTCGTCATAATATCGACGTGATGCACAGCTAGAAAAATGTGTTCGATAATGTATTTAACACAGTTCCAAATGTTAAAGGAAAGACTAAAGATGATTTGAAATCAAGGCATGATATAGAGGCAATATGCAATCATCCTGAGCTTCATATGAAGCCAAATGACACAAAAAACCCAAAGCATGCTATGAGCTAGATAGTAACCAAGTTAAAGTTCTGTTAAAGTGGGTGGAAGGATTAAGATTTCCTGATGGGATTTCCCTTAATCTGCGTAGATGTGTCGACTATAAGAAAGGTAAACTGAATGGGATGAAAAGTCATGATTGCCATATAATGATGGAACATTTGTTACCCATCGCTTTCAAAGAACTGTTGCCCACAAAAGTTTGGACAGTTGTAACAGAACTTAGTTTGATTTATAAGGAGCTTTGTTCAACTACGTTAAAAGTTAATCGTCTATGTAAACTTAAGAAAAAAATTCCTATACTGCTCCACAAACTGGAGAAATATTTTCTCCGAGTTTTTTTAATGTAATGGAGTATTTACTTGTTCATCTTCTATATGAAGCACGTCTTTGAGGTCCTATGCAATATGGATGGATGTATCCGTTTGAAAGGTACTAATGTTGAGTATGTTAAATTTTAGTTTAACTACATGTAATAAAATTTAATTATAACTATTTTTAACAGGTACTTAAATTATCTAAAGAAAAAAGTAAGACAAAAAGCACGAGTTGAAGGTTCGATATGCAAATCATATATCGAATAAGAAGCTTAGTTCTTTTTATCTCATTATTTCAGTGGCCATGTGAACTTATCTTTTGAAAGTGCTACGCGAAATGATGAGGGCATTGAACAAGATTCTTCTGAATCAGTGCTATTTATTTTTACACGGCAGGGACGCCCTGTTAAAAAATGTGTGGAAGTATGGTTAGACGACAGAGATTACCATGTAGCCCACACATATGTTCTTCTTAACTGTGTAGAAGTTGCGCCATTTGTTAGGTATTATTAAATAACACATCTAAAATAATTTACTTGAATAATACATGTATGTATTCATTATAATGCAATATATTATCTATATATGTGGTATTTATGAATCACAACATCCAAGCGGCGATATCAGAAAAAAATTTGCTACTTGGTTTTTGAACTACGTATATGATCCGGTAAATTGTATGGTCGACGAAGGGTTGAAAAATCTTGCGATGAGACCAAAAAGAAAAGTCAAGACATATCCAATATTCTTTGTCAATGGATACTAATTCAACTCCAAAGAATATGGGCTGAAAAATTAACTAACAATACCGGTGTATATGTTAAAGGTAGTGATGATCCAAATGATCACATAAATGATTTTTACGGTGTGTTAACTTAGGTTTTGCAATTAACATATTTCACTAGACCTGTGGAAGATTGTTTAGATGCAAGTGGTTCGGTAATGTTCCAGGTTCAGAAATCAACGTGCACCAAAAATATAATATTATTGAAATAAAGCATACATCACATTATCATAAGTATGATTCGTTTACTAGCAAAACAAGCCCTACAAGTTTATTATGCTCCTTATTAATCTCTAAAAAGAGATAAAGCAGATCGGTTGGTAGTTTTTAAAACGAAAACAAGATTTACATTTGATGGAAAAAATATTCCAAACGAACAAACGTACAAAGCGGAAAACGAGAAAAAGGGCGAAATTACAATAACAGATGATCAAATCGATTTTGGACCTCTAAACGATGAATCAATTGTATTAGTAGAAGCATTTGAGACCACAGAGGAAAACAATATAGAGTACGAGACCGAGTCTGAACCAGAAAACGACGAGGACTGATTTAATAGTATACATGTTGGAAAAAGGTAATTTATGAGAGTATTGATGTTACATTTTTTGTATGTTATATGCGATTATTGATGTTAAATCTTGGTATGTTTACTCATAATTGAATGATATATTCTGCCATAATAAAATAATATGTATATGACAGGTATTACAGAGGTCTTTCTTTAGGCGGTAGTGTTCTTCGCAGTCCGGTTCCCCCTCTTCGTCTCAAAGAGGGACCTTTCGCAGCGGAGGTGATGGCAGCGGCCCGTCCTAAGAGGCGCCGCGTACGGTAGTTAGATTGCTACCGAAAGCAGATGGCTCGTAAGTATTAAATTTACTTTAGCATTATAAATATTTTGTATGATATATTAGTCATGATTTGTCTGTATCATATTTAATGCAGGGGTTTTGAGCTTGAGCCTTCGTACTACTCAGTATATCTATGCAGGCATACATGAGCCGAATGACTGCATGCTGGCCGAAATGGAGTAGGATCCTTGAGCATGTCTGGGAGAGCATCTGGCAGGACTTCCTGGTAAGTGTAAAATTATATATCATTATATATAATCACTTTACAATTTGCTGACTAAGTATAAATGTATAACTTATATTTTTTCAACATTTATAAAGGGTGTGGTAGACCTGCAAGAGGAGGATGTTACTCTTTACTAGCGCCACTGGAACTCCAAAATTGCAAAGAATTACCGGGATACAATGTCGAGCATCAGAAAATCCGATAAGAAGCCAAACTAGATAGGTGCCAGTGTATGGGATGCTTGAGTCACATGGTGTGGTAGCGATGAGTTCATGGTAAGTCTATCAGTTGTCACCTTAATTTATTCAGTAGGGAATACATAATTTGTACCTGTAAAATATAATCTTAATTTTTAATTTGCAGGTGGAGTCAGACAGGAACTCGACGAATAGGCATAAAAATCCAATCACACATCGTGGTGGATCGAAATCATTTCAGCATCATCGCGAGGACCTGGTAAATTGATTAATTGCAATTATGAACAGTTATTATATTTTTTGTACGAATTTGTATAAACAATAATAATATACACCAATTCTTGCAGAAAAGAGCGCGTGGGGCTGCCGTCTCGTATATGGACGTATTTGCGCATACTCATGCCGTTAGGCAGATCGACGACGAGGGATCGGTGATGTATGCCTGACATGAGGATGATAAAGCACACGCCGCACATGTAAGTATATTTTAAGTTATAAGTTATTAATAATGACCATTTTAATTAATTAGTAATAAATTATTATAATAATGTAATGTAACATTTACTTGTATTTGATTTTGCATTGTAGGAAAAATTTATGCAAGCACGTGCGCAGATGCTTGAGCATCCGGGACAAGAGCAGTTGACCACTGATGAAGAGGACGCGATCTTCGACTCTGTTATGGACCCGACATAGAGAAATAGGCGCTACGACTGCGACAATCAATTAGTAATTTATAAAAATTTACTAAGTTGTAAAGTTTGCTTAATTTTTATAAAAGTTAAGTAATAACTTAAACATATTTCGACTTATTTTGTAGGCTCGGGCATCACAAAGGGCTTACCAAAGGGCTCAGGACAACGCGTATATTAATGAGATTCGATAGCAGATTGTACAGCTGCAGGAGCAGGACTGCCTCCGAGCAGCGCAAATGGAGCAACGGAACCAACGTTTGGCCGAGTATATGGAGCGTCATGGAGCATTTCCTTCATCTGGTAGTTTCGGAGCAGATGACGAGTCATGATGTACGTTTTGCAGTTTTTGTTTTTAAAACTTGTGTATATATACGAGATAGATGGTGAGGTTGATTTGTGGACATTTGATGCTTGCTATTGATTTGTGGGGTTTGATGTTGGATGATATATTGTACATTATATTGATGTTGGATTTAGACATTGTGGGGGTGATGATGGATTGTTTGGTTTGTATTGATTGGAATGTTTGAGTTTGAGATGGTAATGTTTGAGTATTATATTATCATTGATATTGATTTTACACTACAACAAACTAGGGCTTTAATAGCGTTTAAAAAACGCTATTTTACCTTACTATAGCGTTTCAGAGAACGCTATGGAACGACATGCTATGGTAGACCTTAAACTTTAAATAGCGGAAGCAAAAACGCTATGAAAAATTAATTTTCTAGAGCGTTTGTGCAATGCTATCAAGATAAAACGCTATGTAACATTTTTATAGCATTTGTTATGTAACATTTCTATAACGTGTAAGAGGTTGCTTTCTATAGCGTTTGATATACGATAGCGTTTATGAAACGCTATTAAATAAAATATAAATTTTAAAAAAAATTGCTGTTGTTTTAGCTTTTCCACCTATAATATCCATTTACCCATTTCTTCTTTGCATATAAGTTCAAACAAAACAAAAGTTCAAACTATACTAGTGTATTAAACGCAAACAGTTTGTCAATATAATGAATCAATAATAGTTAACTAAGAAAGTTAACAATATATTATGCCACAAGAACCATAAAATATTACTAGCAATACTAAGTGTATCATGTAAATACCGTTGAAATAAAAGAGTACATGATTACCACTAGTAATCCTCAAGACAAAATACTCAATCATCCAAATCTAAACCATGAGCTCAAAAAACATTCACCCATACGAAGTTGTTAGCTTTGCCAAAATCGTTCATGCAAATTCTTTAATTCATTATTTTCCTGCATTTAGGTAAAGAAATTATTAAGATACGATATTACTACATAAAACATCACAATAGAAAGCAACGATTATTTTGTTGGCCAACTATAACAATTATACAATGTTGGTATCAAAAACCGAGCATCCACAAAACTGGCCGTGCCTTGCACTACTGGGTGTACAAAACTATGTGTAGTTTGTTCTAAAAAATCAGGAGCTTGGTTCTGCCAGACTGGGGAAACTAGGTGCATGCTTAGTTCCAAAATTGAGATTGCTCTATGATGCAAAACTGAGAGGGCTATTAGTTTTGCCAAATTGAGTGCCTTCTCTCAATTCCACATAAATGTGTGCACTCTTGGTTTTGCAAAATCGAGGGCACTCTCAGTTTTAAAAAATTGAGTGCTTGCATGCTAAGTTACAACAATTAGTGTTCTCAGTTGCAACATAAGCGCTCTCCTTTCAATTGCCAAACTGAGCTCGCTCTGTTCAGCAGCAAAACTAAGCTCTCTCGGTTTAGCAGCAAAACTGAGCTCGCTCGGTTATTGAACATGAGAATTAAAGTCTTTCCCCGTACAAAATCATATATATACATAACTACATTCAACACTTTAGTTTTCTACATTAAAAAAATCAATAAGCATCCATGATAACTTTCTAGGTATGATGTACGAGCAAAATTTAAGTCATACAGAACTTCTCAGTCTTTCATATTTCCAGTATCCTATAAAATAAGTTGGTTGACAAAATACAGTACAAGGATAGAAATAAGCCTACGAAACATCAACGATTAACTGATTCAATCAAACCACAAAAGGTGTGTATAACAATGGACCAAGTGAGTGATAAGTAGAGATAATATTCATCAAATTTTAGAGTCTAACTTGTAAATCAGCTATTAAAATGCACTTTACATATTGTTGGCATCATCAACATGCTAGATTGAATGTGTGGGAACAAGGGTCAACTAAACAGCCTCAACCAACTAAAGTTGCAAACAATCATAATAATATCAACATGCTGTTTAGAAGGCTAAAATAAATATTAAGTTCAAGATAAACTATGGTGTTAATAATATCAATAATCAATAATAATGAATATGATGATGATGATGATGATAGTAATAATAATAATAAATTGGGTTATTATTGAAGATTTGATATGGTAACTTACTGGCCAAATAGAGTAGCATCTCCAATATAGCCCTTAGTGTATTCTTTTCCCTTGACCTGTTAAAAAGAATCACTGAAAAACATGTAAGAAGGCTGGATGATAAAATACTTCTTGTAGTAATACAATAATTACAATAAAATTGGTATCAATAAAGTAATTTCACTCTTGTTATGTATAGTGTCATGCATTCTTTACATTAAAATTACTGCCGCATTAGTTGAAGTATTTCATGGAACAAACAAGTATCAGTTACAAGAAATAAAATATATGTAATATTCATCTAAACGACGAGATAAAAAAATAAGAAATTAATTAACCAATTTGTAATTAAAAATATCAATATTATATGTATGATGCAAACAAATATTTATGTTTAACTTTCACAATGCAGTTTAGTATCACCATTTACTATTGCATGAGTAGTATCCATCTATTAAACGATAAGTCCAGTCTGTATTTCTTGAAAATATTTCTCTTTCTATGGTCTCTGATAAAAAGAATTCATTATACTACAGGTACCTAATTTAAAGGGATATAAGCATGCTTTCCATTGGTAGTCTTTCACTCCTTCACGAGCTTCTCATTTATAGCAGTATTTACTAATTTTTCTTTGTAAAATTAGGCACTGCAACAGTTTAATTTGCACAGAGCCTGGAAGTTGGCTTATACAAAGTTGTAAAGTTTTCAATGTTTTAAACTTACTTAAGAAAACAAATGACGGTAATCACAGTTTTCATTTAGGTAACAAAGAATGATGATGAGCAACAAGAATCAATGAGTTATTAGTATGTTATGATTTGTTAACCTTTGGAGTGCAGCTTACTATGCAAAAGCATAATACACTTGTCCCAGCTCTTAATTCTTTTGAGAATTAAAATAGCATAATGCCAATATATAAATGATGAACAAAAATTCTACTTCAATCAATTACTGGCAATCTTAATTCATTTTGACAAACAATATAATATAAGCAAACAGTTACATGCCTTATTAAAAAGAACCCTTTTATGCCTTATTAAAAAGAAGTCCTTTTATGCCTCAATAGTGTTCGTAGATGTAAAGATGCTACACTTATATTTAAAACAGTAATTTATGCAAACATGTTAACTACATAACTGCTGCATTGAAGACCAAGGTAGAAGAATTTATTAGACTATGCATGAACATGCTTCGAAATTAGGTTAATATTGTGGTGTCGTTTTAATGTTAGTTGTCTATGGTAAAACAATTGCATGAGGTAAAGAGGTGGCATTGAATTAGATATGAACTTAATTTTTGCACAAACAATCCTTCACGGTTGATAACACTAAATTAACAAAATAAATAAATACAAACTCTATTGGGGATAGTAGCACCTCAACATCTTTTTGCATTATCTTTTTTCTCATGAATGCAATAGCTTCATCATAATGAGGCTCATCACGACTTGGGCATCTGACACCAGAAAAAGAGAAGGCCAGGCTACATGTTTCCTTGGGAAGGAATAATTTTAAGTGGTGCCCACTGAGCACATATTCCACAGCTGCTTTTTGCCTTTTATTTATCTGTAAAAATGATTAAAAAAAAACCTCTGGCTTTATTCGCTGAAGCCTGCAGACAATGAAAGGAGTAAATTATGTACAAGTTTCTTAACTGAAATCCCATAAAAATAATTTTGTTTTCTTACCACTATCAAATCATTTATATGCATGGCTGGAGGTGGGTCTTTATTTATGTTGTATTTTCCTTTCTTTCCATTAATAGCACGAGTTTAAGCGGCCAATAGAGCATCATAAAAGTTTGATCTCTCATCAAAATGTGTCTTATTACTTCACCCAGTCCTCATGCTATGATCAGGTCAGCAATATTAATGAAAAGGGAAAATTAATGTGACAGTATTTCTGAAATCAGCCAATCTAAACATTTTGTTTAATATTCTAATTGACTAGTTCAAAATATCTATATTACAGGTAAGACAAGAGGCCGACTTCGGCAATTGAGGAAGAATTTGACCTTCAGAGTTGCTCCTATGCTAAGCTTTTATCAGGACTGAAAAAGGCAACATATTTTTCTTATACAGTTTTAACTTGTATTTTCTCTTGATAAGTAAATTTTTCACCTTCTAAGCCACCCCTTTGCCCACTATTAATAATGTTTGTTTGTTTGAGTAATTACAAGTTTCAAGGTTTGATCAGTGGTTTGTCTTTGAAGATTGTATCAGATATATACTCTGTAAATAAATCTAATATGTATTTTCATGACCTTACAAGCAAAGCAAAGTATAAAACTATCATGTTATTATAACTAGAAAGTTTGTCAAATTCTGAAAAATAAAGCTTTGGATCATTTGATTTAGTGTATACGTTTAAAAGATTCCATATAACCTACTTACATATTTAGCATTATTTACCATTATTTTATCATAGCTAGCATCTTAGATGAACTCTTTTATTAAATTTACTTTCTTAGTTAATGCTCTTTATACTAAATAATATAATGCTCATGATTATCTAGAGAAAACTTGGGTAAGCAACATGGTTAGTGTTACAAAAAGTGACAGTACATTGCATTACCTCTTATAAAACACTAGAAATACCTGCATTGTTCAAGTATACTAAATGATTCACTGGATCGTCATAGAATAATATTCTAGCGTAAATATGTGTTTATTCAAATTGAGTTTGGGAGATGAAGCAGAGAAGATTGTGTTGATTTTTCTTGCTTGAAAATTGGTTGGTTTTTCTTGCTTCAAAAACAACGAAATTACATCAATTTACAATTGAGTTTGGGTTTTAATCAAAAACAAAGTTTATACATACCCCAACTAAACATAATTTTCACGCACACACATCTCTGTGAATTTTTTGTGTGGGTGTGTTAGCAATGTGTGCATGATTATATACGTATGTACGTTACAAGGCATGAGTCCATGCTATATTTTCAACACATAAAATTATATGCGTTGCAGCACAAACTATTAAGGTAACTAGGAAATATCAGTGAAGCTTAAGTTTAGACCATAATACTCAATTCATTCGAACGGCTACTTAATTTTATTAGCTTCGGATTAATATATTTTCTGTAAGTCGGTAGATACTTTAGGTTGAAATTTTTGTATATGTAGATTTCAGTTGATGTCAAGAATTACTGGATAACAAAATAAATCGATAATTTCTAAATTGACAAACTACAAAGTGGATATTTGTAGTAATCACTAGACTACTGATGAGTAGGTTTTGGATATCAATTAGAGAGTATACCAAGTCCAAAATTATAAAATATGAACTAAATTTCATATGAACATGTTACAACAGCATAGCACACAACAAGATGCTTACTTTTATCCTAGATCAAAATTAAAGCATTTCAGTTTGATTACAAAATCCAGTAGACTATTACCCAATCCCGCATATTTTCGTAGGAATGGTCAATTTTAGCTAAAATCAAACTTAAACCTAATACCATCATTACCTACAATTAATAGAATAAAGATATAACTAGAAGGATAGACTGGAAAAAGAGCACCAGGTCTAAAGTAAAAGGATTAAAAACAATCAAAGATCGAACATTCACATAACTGAACAAAGCATAACGAGCAGATACTAGCTTGACAATGATATTAGCCAAGGTTACACAATAGCTGAAGCAGTAAGCATCATGAACGAGCGGTGAAAAAAAATGTTGTGGTACCTCTCACGGCGGTTCAAATTGGAGAGGCGCGGATTTAGGGTTCCAGGTAGAGGCTAGGGTTTCACGATTCAAAAGTTAACGACGGTTGATGGCAGAGGCTACGGGCTTCGTGATTCTGACGATAGAGGTTAAGGATTTAATGGTGGCTACGTTTAGGGATTGGGATCGAGTGTTGACGACAGAGGCTAGGGTTTCGCAATCCAAAAGTTGACGACAATTGACGAGGTTTCGCGAGTCGATCGATTATTGACCATTTGGGGATAGATTTCTGAAGGAGGAAAGAAGATAGTGTTCTAAAGGAGGCAACAACGAAGCGAATAGGGTTCTTTTTTTTCCCGCACAAAATAATTCATTTCCCGCATTTTCCATTGAATAGCGTTGAGGAGACGTATTAATTTATCTCAGCGTTGGAAACCACAATTTGCATAGCGTTGGAAGGAGGAAATGCAGAAACGCTATGTATTAGTGCTATTAAAAGCCCGTATTTTTGTAGTGTTAGCTTATATATATGATATATACTGGTTTTGATATGTTGTGATATATATTGATATTGATGCGATGTTAGGCTGCTGGCCATTGAAAAAGCCGTCGGAGGTCGTCGCAAATTTGTCATTGTTTCCATCAGAAATGGACAAAAGCTGTGTTCTATATACCGACGGGATTTCCGACGGCTTCCGACGGCTGTCGATGGCTTGGAGCCATCGAAAATGACCGTATTCCTTGTAGTGTAAAGGTCCGTATCATATTTAACATAGGAGATTTGAGCTGGAGCCGTCACAGATTGTTGTTAGTATTTCCAAGCAGGCGTACATGAGCAAGATGATTAATTGTTGGCCTAGGTGGGGTAAGATCATGGTTTTAAATCTCCTATATATCGCCCGAGATCTCCTCCGAGATCTCTTTTTCACACTTAAACGAGACGAGACATCAAATCTCCTCCATATCTCCCTCGACACTCATCTCGTCCGAGATATTCAAATCTCACCCGATATATGGATCAAAATCTCAATCCGAGATCTCACCCGAAATTATACATTTTTCTTATTTTCCATAATATTTTTTATTTTCATATTGATTCAAAAGAAACTACTCAATCCAATTATAATTTACCAACTTCTTGAACATATTCTTTACTTTTTATCTTAATGAGTGCGAAAGATTTCACTTCTTTATTATGTTCAAATAAAAGGATATTATTCAATCATTACCAAATCAATTAAGCTAATCAAGCTACTACTCTTCTAAAAATATTCCTTTTTCCATGCAAATCAAGTATATTACCATTTTTATTTTTACTAAAAGAGTTATAACCATTATATAAATTTTTGACACATCAATTTTAGACACATAAGTACATCCGAGATATTCCCGAGATGCATTATAAAACCCGAGATGTCAATTCGAGATGTACACCCGATATGTACTCATCTCGTTCGAGATCTCCCCCGATACGAGATAACTTGTGTAAAAATTCCGAGACGAAACGTGACCGAAATCCGATATTTAAAACCTTGGGTAAGATCACAAACCCTGTCAGAACGAGTATCTGGCAGGACTTTCTTGTAAGTGTAAATTTATATATCATTATATATTATCACTTTACAATTTGCTGACTAAGTATAAATATATAACTTATATTATTTCAACGTACATGAGAAGGTAAACTTGCAGGAAGAAGACCTTGACCTTTGTCAGCGTCACTGGACTTCTAAGGTGTCTAAGAATTACCGAGACACAGTGTCTGACATAAGAAAATCGAGGAAGAAGCCTGAGTGGATGGACGCTAGCGTGTGAGATGCTTGGGTTGGTTGGTGGAATAGTGATGAATTCAAGGTAAGTTTATCATATATCATTTTAATTTGTTCCCATATATAATACATAATTTAATTAAAGCTGAAATATATGATGTTCAATTTAAATTTGCTGGCGGAGTCAGAGAGGAACTCCGCAAATAGGAACAAGAACCTAGTTATACATAGCGGTGACTTCAAATCATTCCAACATCATCGCGAGGATCTGGTAAATTTACTAATTGCAATTATAAACAGTTATTAACTTATTTAATTTTGTATAAACAACAGTACTACATGCTAATTATTTCAGGAAAGAGAGCGCGGCGGTCCCATCTCCTATATGGACGTATTTGCTCATACTCATACTACCAAGCAAACGAACGAAGATTGCTCAATATCGTAAACATGAGTGACGATAAAGCAAGCGAATCCTATGTAAATATATTTTAAATTAGAAGTTATTGTTGATCAATTTAATTAATTAGTTATAAAGATTAACTAAAATAATGTTGTGTGAATTTCAATTGTATTTTATTTTCCATTGCAAGGAAAATTTTGCAGAAGCACGAGCACAGATGTTGGAGGGATCCGGACGTGATTCGTTGACCACTAACGAGGAGAACACGATTTTTGAGTCCATCATGGAACCCACATCGCAGACTAGGCGTTATGGCTATGGGAATTAATCGGTAATTTCTAAAATTTACCAACTTATAAGTTTAAACCAATAATAAGATAAAGTTGTCATAGAAAAAATATATCATTAATGTTTTAACAAATGATTATTCTTTACTTATTTGTTCCTTCTCAATTTACACTAGCTACTAAAATACATTTATGATTTTTTGACATATCTTTTGATTATCTGCAGGCTAGGTCCTTGCAGAAAGCATATCAAAAAGCTCAGGACAAAGAAGAGATCGCAAAGCTTAGAGCTATGATCGCGGAGCTGCAGGAGAAAGACTATCGTCGTGCTGTGGAGATGGCGCAGTTGAACCAGCGCTTGGCTGAGGTGCATCAGCATGGGTCATTTTCTTCATCGGGTGGTTGCGGAGCTGACGATGAGTCTTGATGGGTATGTTACTTTGTGTTTATGTTTGGATATTTTGAAATTGATGTATTTGGATATGGTTGATACATTTTGACGCTATGTTGGATGACATGCTGGTTTGTTTTGACATGTTGGATATTAATTGTATATATTGGATGTTAATTATTTAGTGTGTTGTTTGTTTTGTTTTGTTTTAAGTATTGAATTGGTGGGGATTGAGTTGGATATAAGTTGATTATGTGTTGCTTGAGTTTGGATATTGGATATATGTGAAATTGAGTTTTGATATGTATGTGTACAGGAATCGAATGACTGTAGGAATAAAAAAAATTTACCCAGAATTTCGACGGCCCTTTGGTCGTCAATTTTCGACGGCTAGCGACGGTTCTAAGAAGCCACGTGGGCACCGAAAACTGTCACAAAACCGTCGAAAAGTGCCGTGATTTGCCTGTTAGGTGTGGCTCGCATTGTATTAGAGTGAGTGCGTAGATTGGATTATGATTAGTCCCACATCGCAAGATATTTTAAAAGAGATCATCATATATATGAGATTGGTAGCATGTAACAACAAGGGATTCCTTTTGTTACAAATAAATGTTGCCATGAAAATATATGTGCTCTGGGGGATGTAGGGATATCCAATCATGACGCTGGCACCAAATGAGCTTCGTCCAGTGGTCTTGCCTCTTCTACACTAAATGAAGTGCGTGCATAGCGGAAGATGCGAGGGAGTGCCGAAACAATTTCAACATGGTATCAGAGCCGATGGTTCGATGGGACCAATATGATGCAGGATTGACCTAAGTATGCTCCAATATGTGGTTTGAGTTCGGGATTCTCATTAAGGTGGAGTTATAAGTTAAAACGCGGTCTGCTCCAACCGTGGAAAAGAGAACTCTTTGTGAAACAGCTTGGCCAAACTGCTGGAGGTGGTAGCGACCTAATCTAAACTGCTGGAGGTGTTAGCGACCTTATCCAAGTGTTTGAGGACTCTGTATAACTTCAAGTTGAATTGAGAAAATGCTCGCCAAGGTGGAGATCTGTTAGGTGTGGCTCGCATTGTATTAGAGTGGGTGCGTAGATTGGATTATGATTAGTCCCACATCACAGGATATTCTAAAAGAGATCATCATATATATGAGATTGGTAGCATGTAACAACAAGGGATTCCTTTTATTACAAATAAATGTTGCCATGAAGTGCACACATAGCGGAAGATGCGAGGGGGTGCCGAAACAATTTCAACAATGCCGTGGTCAAATAGTCGTCGATACCATCGTCAACCGAAGGAAAGCGCGTACGCCATAGTGACGGCTTTTCCGACGGCTAGCGACGGCCGCCGACGGCTAGCTAGCAACCGTTGGAAATGATTGTTGTTTTAGTAGTGTCGGTTTCCGACCGTTTTGCGGTTATGCTAGTTGTATCAAATTGTCATTACTAATCTCTTTGTACAATGCCAAAACATTAACTATTATATGGGTTAAGTGTGCTGGTTCGATATTTTTATGCAAGTATTATGTTGATGACTAAGTTACTGTACCAGTGAAAATAAAATACTGGTTATGAGGTGTCAATAATATATCTTCCAGTATCAAATAATTATTCCACAACCAGTGTTGGTACTGTATCTAGTTACACACTAATAAATAGCTATAAACTGAATCGAGGTAGACTGAATGAAGCAAGAAGAAACTGATATTAGGGAGCAGAGGTTTCTTCAAAAATAAAACGATTATTATCATTCATTTCATGTGGCATGTTTCATGCATTTGTTTATCTAGACATTACAGAAAAAAAAAAGAAGCTTCGATAACATATATTATTAATAAAAATATTAGAAACTCTTTCAAATCTGAGCAAGGTGGCGAATATCAATGGGGTAAGCATCAGAAGAAGCTTGTGCACTGTACGATCTTCTTCCTATGATAACATTAGCTGCTTCAGTTGGATGAAATGCATCAAAAAACATATACTGGTTCCTGTTTTGGCATGGCGTCTGTAAAGGCAGACAAGTTATTTGCCCATTGTTCCTGCCTACTCCACAGCATCCCTTGTTGGTAACCGTTAAACCTACACAAATACACCTCCAAATAAGCAACTAATTAAGTTTTAATTTCATAACACAGCAGTAGAAACATGAATATTACCATTTCTAGCAGGGTTCTTAAGAATGTCTTGAAATATGCCATAAGCATTGATGTAGGTGAAATGAGCTCCATCTAACTTGTTGAAACCATCAACCATTTGCATGAGTTTCTTGTTGAAGATATCACATGCACTGTTAATTTTGTCGACACATGCAACTCCGTTCGTGCTGAACTGGGCTAACTCATTTGGGCTGCACCCTACCTGTCCAACCCCAATTATTGCAACTTTTCTCGCTCCATAGTTGTACAGAGTCTGTATAAAGAATTATCTTTGTTATAATATTATTGTATCATTCTATATGCAATGTAAAATGATGCAAAGAAGATAGAAACAAACCCTGATTTGCTCGGAATATTGCTGAACAAGAACATCAGCATATTGTTCAGGTGTGTATTGTTGACTAGTTGAGTAAATATTAGGCATGAAATAATTGTTCAAATAGTCGTTGCTTCCCATGCCAACTGAAAATATACACTTGCTTAGATAGTTGGCTGTTGTGTCTTCATCTCCTAATATGTTTACTAGTGACTGAACCGCTGTTTGGTAATTCTGCACTTGCCCCCCGAAGCTGATTCTGGATCCCTGTAATAAATGTAGATGTAAATAACTGCATATGATAAATAAAAAAGAAAAGAAAACGAAAAAGAAACAATATTTACATACCAGTTGCTGTCCAGTTTCTTCTCTTATTCCTGCTGCCGCAGAAGCAAAATTAACACCGGTGAGGAGTTGATTGTCGTTTGCATTTGCATATGGTGGGATGAAATTCTCAAACCCCAGAAGTTTTGCTACACAAGATCATACAATGTACCGATTTCAGACTTTCATTTTGGGGTCACTAAAGTAATTTATTTACATAGTTGATATCTAAATACTTGTTTTATTTTGTACTTTTCATGATATGATCAATGATGGTCATCTAAGTCTCAGCTGGGTCCACGCCAACCTTAACTGAATGCATGTACCTCTCCCTTTTTCTTTATCAAGAACATGTACATTTCACTTTTATTTAATGCTATCACTCTCCTCTACACTCTAAATAATGACATGCGGAGTTAGGAAAAAAAATAAATTTTGAAAATAAAATTAGACCCAAGGACATCAATTTATTTGTAGATTGAAAAACAAATGCTAGTTATAATTAGCATTATATTCAACTTTTACACCATCAAAATGCTAGTTATAAATAAAGTAATGGAGAAATTAACTTAAATGACAAAAATTTGTATATTTTTAACCTCAAAGACACGTTCTTAATATTTTAACCACAATGACAAACATTCTCCTAAAAATTAAATAAAATTATATTCAGTTTTACACTATACAATATGCTAGTTATAACTAGGATTGTTCTTGAACCTAAAAAAGACTTGCCATCCTTAAACCTAAAAAAGTTTTTAAGTTTGTCCTTGTATCCATTTTCCTGTAATGACGTGGAATATTTTTCTCTTCTTGTATCATGATAAAAATTTAAGCAGTTAGCATTAAATTGAAAAGCAATGATGCAAATTAGTATGATGTGATTAGTAACTCAAAAATTAATGATTAAATTAAAAGGCTTTGTTAAGTAGTATTGGGCATTCTGACTGGTCCCAAACTTCCATCCCAAAGTGTCTCCGATACCCACCATCCATTTTCTTATTTTATTTTACTTTAATTAATTAAAATAGCACAATCTAAATGTTGAGATTAAACCTACACACCGGGACACCAAATATTGGAAAAGGAATATTTATGCTCATAAGCATTAGGTCACTATTAGACATAACACTAAAAGTTTGTAACCGTGGATTTATAATTTGCATCAATTTAAAACATGAATTTCTTAATTAAGTGCAACAAATTTGTTTTATATATAAACATCATTTTAAATCTGTTTTGACCGTTATTTCATATATTATATGAACTTTATATTGAAAGACTTTAAAGAAACACAAAATCTTACACAGTAAAGTTTAACCACCGGATCTCATTTTGTTTACTTAAAAAGTTGAATTCCGGAGAAGATAATAGTTCAAATATGCCATGTGTCATTAATTGGGTCACCAACTTGTATTCCAAATTTCCAATAGAATTTCCCACATGTACAACTACAATTCTTAAAAAAGGAAAATTTGTAAATTTTGATATTGTTTTGTATAGAATCGAATCAATCATCTATTATCCAGGTAATTCTTCAATTTTGAATAAAACAAAAGGAAGTTTAACGATTTTTTGAGCTAAAATTTGGTTTAGCTTTGTTTCTGAGCGTAATAACAATTATACTACCATTTGTATAAAAAATAATTTATTTACAAAATTTATTTTCTTTACCATGCAAAACATTGTTATTTCAATAATGAAAACATATATTTAATTCAACTCCTTAAATAAAAAGTTATTGCAGTTTTAATAATCAAAATCAATGAAAGAAATTATTTGTTAAAATAAGATGTGTGAAAAATATGTACAATTTATACATTAGAGACCTGTTTTAACCTCCATCATCGATAAGGACTTGGGTGTTTATTTTCATTTTGTTTTAAAATTTTGATTAAAAAACCAAGCATGGATTCTTCTTTAAGTTTCAAGCATAAGAATTAAAAAAAATTGTATTTTGAACATGCCTTATATATTATATATGTTGTGAGGATTAAATCCAAATTTCACAACTACCCAGAGTAAGTTTTTACCACTATTACTATTTGATCATGCATTGACAATGATATTCTTGTTTGTTAGGTCACGTGTTAACATTTTTCAGAAATAAATGATTGTATCCTATAATAATGAGGTTGTGATAAATGTCAATAAAAGGTGGGGTCATGATCCTTAAAAGCCAAAAAGGTGAGGTTAGGTGTATATGGTACAACTATTACACGAGAATTGCGTTTGCCCTTATCACTGTAAATTCCAAGCTGAACTCCACCGCATAAACTGCGAACTTCATCCATTGCTTCTTTTTTTCTTCTCTTTCCTTCAATGTATTATATTTTTATTCACTGACTAACTCATCAAATTATCAGATCTCATTACAGTTTTTCTTGGAGGCCTATTTTCAGAATTTGTCCTTAAAAAAATGCATGCATGTTATGATTACATGCAATAAAATTGGTGCAAAAAAGGCAGTATATATTGCACCATATAAGTGAAATTAAAAGAAGAAACTTACAAATAACATCAACGGTTGTCATGCCATTGCTGAACCTCCCAGTCGGACCATCAGGAAAATCAATGCCATAAGGCTGGTAATTCGCACGAGCCAGAGATGCAATGTTGTTGTTGTTACCATTATCTACTAAAGAATCACCAAATATGAAGTAGCATGGCACTTGTGGAGTGCTATTCACATTGCTTACCAGTAGCAACAAAGATACACCAAATATTGCCAAATTATCAAGTTCATACCTTGCCATTTTTTCTGTATATATTAGTTATATATATATATATATATTTTTAGAATACTGGACTGGTTATATATAATGAACATTGGATGTTAACTGGGTTGGAGATGATGAAAGCATTTATTAAAGCGCGGATATAATGTGCATGTCATGTGGAAGTTGGGAGGTTCAATAATGCTTGGTCCAACATTGTAAAATATTATATTCCAAATAGAGAATTTTACAGTAATGCATATATAGTTGTCTGCAGCTCAAAGTAGCAATCGCTTCAATATTTACATAGTACGTTTCCTTGTCATATCAATGCCCCTAATAATGTGGATCAATGTTAAGCATATCATAGCTTATAAAGCAGTACATAAGATAAGACTGTAATTTACATCTTAGCTCTTATGTATTTCACCTTCCCAGAATGAATTTTATTTTCTTTCTTACTAGTAGTTTGTTTTATATAATTGGAGTAAAGCAATAAACTGCATATCACTGTAATATATTAGCAGTGTGGTTTCAAATAAATAAGCAAGCATAAACAATGACATTAGTGAAATATTGTCTAAGCTAAATGTGTAGCTAAACCATATGGATAAGCTGATATTTCGATTTCACATATTTATGACCAAAAGGTCCACTGTGGAAGCACAAGAGGGCAAATGGCATGTCACTGGTAATTTGAGATCCCAATGAAAACGACTAAATTCTCGGTAGAAATGAAAGTACTATCACTATGGGAAATTCCAAAGCAAAGGTTCTGGCATGTACTGAAAATGCAGTAATTGCCCAACTGCATTCCAACCACTGCATGCAAGTTGATACTGACTTTTTCAAGGATAGATAGACTATGTAACCATACATCACTACCTTGTTATTAGCTAGTACTTTGATCATGTATCCAAATTATAAAACAATGAATGAGCTGTACGTTAAAATAGTTTGCAAAATGTCCGAGTGGACACTACAACGACGGCAGCAGATAGCGACGGCTTTAGCTGTCGCCGGCCGTCGCTAAAAGTCGTCGCTATTTGCCTCGTCGTCCAATAGTATGGCGACGGTTTTAGCGACGGCTCCATCACCAAAATAGCGACGGCTCGCGACTGCAAATGTGCCACGTGGAAATTTTCCAACATCTAACTGACGTCACTAGGCGTCGCTAAGCGACACAAATTTTTTGCAAATTAGGCGTCACCACTACTAAAAAGAGGGCTGTTTTCCAACCCAGAATTCCCTACGCCATCCCTACGCCGCGTAGGCGCGCCGTAGGGAAAACGTGGAAACATAGGGAAGAGGTAGGGACGGCGTAGAGAATTCCCTATACATTTCCTACGCACACCAGGTTCTCCAACAATTGACTACGGCGTAGGGAATGTGTAGGGAATTGCCTACCCATTCCATACACCTTATTGTTCCCCCTACGCATTCCCTACGCCTATGGAGGAAAGAGGTTGGTATTTCTCTACGCTTTACCTACGCCAGACAATTATTAACTTTTGTAGTTTAACTTGAAATTATATTATAAAAATATATAATTTAATTTTCCAGTAAATCGTATTAACTTTCGAAACTAAAAATATTTAATTAGTAATGTTCATTTTTACACTTCACTAATGGTTGAAAATTTTCGTGTTCCCTCCATGGTTCCCTCCACTCTAAATTAAACATTTAGAGAAAACCCAAACACCACATCTTTCTAATCCCAAATTAGTAAACCCTAGATCTAAATCAAAGTTTCATACCCGTAAACAAATTCCTCTATCACGAGCTCTCTCCATCCTCTCTCTGTCCTCTCCTCCTTCCGCTCCGCCCTTCTCTCTGTAAGTGAATCCAAGTTTCATAATTAAAGCTGCAAAAGGTGCTAAGGTAATTTAATCCTCCTTTTTGCTTAATATTGCAGCTTTATTCAGTTATATTGTAACAGTTCAATTATTTCTTCTTTTTGAAATTAGGCGTATGAGAAATCAGAGGATCCTATCTATGTCCTTGAGAACAATATTCCGATTGACCCTCAATACTACCTTGAGAATCAAATCAGCAAGGTTTGGTTACTTGATATTCGTGCAAAATATGTTTTTGTTCATTTTATATCTAACATTCAGCCTTTGTTGAGAATATTCGAGCCAATTCTGAAAAATGCGAGCAAAGAACTTCTACATGGAAGTCACACCAGATCTGTATCTATTTCTACTCCTTCAAGTGGTGGGATAATGAAATTCACTGAGAAATCCAATACCTGTCTTGGATGCAAAGCAGTAATCAAGTACAATACAATGAGCTAATGCATTTTATACTCACCTAAATGTTTTTGATAAACTGCAATCATGTTAAATAAAAAAAGTAACCTTTTTATATTGTTTATGTTCAGTAAAAATGCAGCTGATCAAACACTTTGCTCACATTGCCAAGGTAGACAAGCTGAATTATATTCAAAAACAGTGACAAATGGTAAGATACTATTTAATAAAGTTTATTTCATTAATATTTCTCTTATAGTCTTATTTAACAGTCTTCAGCGCACTTATTTTTACAGTTTGTGAGTTAGATGCTTTTCGAAATGGTTTGCAAAGATTATTTTTTGCGCTTTCCAAAATGATTTTCTTACAAATTATGTTTGAAAATTGATTTGTAGCTTGAGATGATGAAAACAGATCTAAAAAGTAGTTTATAGCTACACTTGCTATTTTTTTCTTAAGCTGATGACCAAGTGCCATTATCATTAAGAATGAATTTACTTCCTCGTTTAGGCTTTAGAGTATTAATTTTGGAAAAGAAAAATTGAGTAGGTCTGTCCCCTTTAGTATGCCAGTTGATTTTCATTTTCTGTTCATTCTCAATGGCAATACTCCTCAATTTTACATGAATTTGTTCAGAATTATCATTGTATTGCTCTATAAGGCTGCTGTTCATAGGATCTTTCTTCAACTGATTATAAACATCATTAGTCACCTCTTTAAGATTATCAAGTTCAGTATGTATGTTAATTTTTTTTCCTGCCCATGTTTTGAGAGCTGCTTTAGCAGCCTTAAGTTTGCAGAGCAATTTATGGAGGAGGTTACCTGAGAACTCTAGTTTCAACACCTGTTGAAGAGTGGACTGGTATCCCATTTGGAAGTGCCATGAGTTGTTATACTTGAAAGGTATGTGACTTCCTTTTTTATCTTGACTTGAGAGCTTAATCAAGATAGTAGTATGATCACTTAGGGAGTGGTTGCCAAAATTGATTCCAAACTGATAGAACTTATCAAACCATAAGTTATTTACAAAAAACTTGTCAATTTTGCTATGAATAGAAAAATGAAGACCACCTCTCCAAGTAAAGTAGTTTCCAGAAAATTCCGGTTCAGTTAGTTTAGATTGGGAAATACAGTCGATAAAATCTTGATCGCCCGTGGCATTATAAATGCCACTATTCATTCTATCTTTAGGTGATAATATAGTGTTAAAATCCCCTACCAAAATCCAAGGGAGATTAATACTCATAGATTGATTAATAATATAATTCCAAAGATCTCTCCTCCTATCTTCTTTATTGAAAGCATACATTGTAGTGCACAACACACTAAGTCCACTAGAATTATGCAAGATACAGGAGATGAACTGATTATTCGTGTGAAGAATAATACTGGACCATTGCATATAGTCCCATAAAGTGAAAATACGACACTTCTTCTCATTAAGGATATTCTGAGAAAATTTCCATTTTGAATCAGTTTTTGCCATAAATCTCTCGATATTATCTAAAGACAGTTTATTTTCAACTATGCCAATAAAAGAGAACCTGTTACTCTGAATTAATCTAAGCACTTCCAATTGTTTGGCTGGAGCATTCATCCCCCTAATGTTCCATATTAGGAACTCCATATATTAATTTATTTCAGGGTTACTACTACTGTCTAGAGGGGTAGCAGTCCCCAGTAGCTTTGCTTTTTTTGAATTTTTGTTCTTACCCTTCAGTTGATTAACAAGTGTGTTCCATGCAGGGTTGCCGTTATTTTTTGCGTTGTCTTCAATCTGGGAGCATTCAGAGAATCAGAAGATTGCTTAGTTATACTATGATTTGGATCCATTTCCGGGGGGTCTTCGCACATATCAGTCGAGTCAATAAGAGATTCCTAATTGTCTATATTTGAGCACTGTAAATTTTCAACTATGTTACTTGGCATATCTGTCTGAACTATATTTGTAATTGTAGTTGAAAAATTTGTGTTCGGCTGGACTTTCTTTGATTCATGATTATGAATATGGTTGATGATATTGTTGCTTTCATCATGTAATCTGTTATCATGTATGTTTTCCTTATGTGGGGTGATCGGACTCGAGTTTAAATCAGTATGATCTGTGGTAGCGTATTGAACTTTGATGTACAGTGGCGTAGGGAAGGCGTATGGAACTCGTAAGGAAAATCCGATTTCTGCACTTTAAAAAGAAGAAGGCTATGCGTAGGGAAGACGTATGGAATTAGGCGTAGGGAATGCGTATGGAAATAGGCGTAGGGAAGGCGTATGAAATGCGGCGTAGGGAAGGCGTAGGGATTTTTTTGCGACGCATTGTTTTCCAACCTCTTCTTTGGCGTGGGGATGGCGTAGGTAAAATCTTTTCCCTACGCCGCGCCTACGCCAAACTGGCGTAGGGAATCCAAAATTCTTTTGTAGTGCACTAGCCGTCGCTATCTGGCAACCTACAGGCCGTCGCTAGCCGTCGCTAATCTGAAGCAAATTTTTTGTATTTCCATAGTGCTTCCCCACTTCAAACAACAACCATCATATAACATCATCACAGCCAATATACACTATATTCATCAACTATAGCCATCATATATCCATCATATAACATCACTATACATTCAAACAATATAAAATCTAACCAAATCTCATTTTCAAATCCAACCAAATCAAACAATATAACATCCAACCAAATCCATTAACTAGAATATGTACATAGTTATCCCGACATATATATCCCGACATATATATACATAATAACCAACCAAATCCATCAACTAGAAGTTATCAAAATATGTACATAATATCCTGAAATATATATACACCAAACCAACCAAAATGTGTATATACCAAACTATAACACGAGCAAACAAACATACCTGCTCCTCGCCATCGCTGCCGTCCTCTCCATGCATTAGGAATGACAATGGGGCGGGTTTTTAGTGCCCCATACCCATCCCGGATTTTTTAGACCTTGCCCCAGACCCGCCCCGTAGACCCGGTGCGGGTCTGGAATTTTGCCCCGTACCCGCGACCCGTACGGGTCAGGGTAGACCCGACCCGCCCCAAGACCCGATGAGTCTCTATGTATTGATTCAAAATTATATAGCAACGTGCATATATTTATTTGTTTTTACTCGTTATCACCAAATATACATGAAATACAAATAACAATGTGTCTATGGGAAGTTAATAAAAATGATGTCTACAATAATAATTCAGAAAATATATACATATGTTATTGTATAATTATCAATGACGCAACTTAATACTATAATTTTTTCTATAGATATTGACTAGGACATTTTAATATCCATTCTAGAATCACTTATATCTAAAAAGATTAATAAATCATTATAGTAATAAAGCGGTTGCATGAGATGTTAGTAGTGCGGGTCGGGTTGGGGCGGGTCGGCCAAGCCCCGACCCGACCCTAGACCCGGAGTACTCAAAAACGGGTCACGGGTCTACCCGCCCCAATGACCCAATGGGGCGGGTCTTGACGGGCCAAAACAGGGGCGGGTCGACCGGGTTTGGACCCTAGACCCACCCCATTGCCATCCCTACCAGGCATCGTCCCATGCTGTTGCAAATAAGCCGCAATCCGCTCATCCAGCTGTTGCTCAAAGAAACTCTTCCTCCAGTCATTTATTTCTTCCACCGTCGTCCTCAACTGAGCAATCTCCGCATCTTGCTGCGACCTCCTGTATGCACTCTGCATTCTCATCGCCTGTAAAATAGTTCATAATTATTTATATATTAGTATATATATAATATTATTAAAATTATTTAACTATTCATATGCATGAGTAAATTTATATATTAGTACATGTCAAAATTTACCTCCACATTTCCATAGCTATATCGTCGACTGGTCCGAGAAGGCGGGTCAATAATAGCATCCCAAATATGGTTCTCCTCCTCTAACGTAAGCTCTTCCCGACCAGTGGACTGTGCTACACGAGCCCGCTCTGCTTCGTACCTCTTCTGCGATTACAAACAATTGTTTTACACGATAAAAACCTAATTTCAAATTTTTGAAAATAAAATAAGACAAAATATTGTTATTAACAATAAATTAATTTTCTAGGCTCTCATATTTGTAGAATTTTTAAGGCTCTCATATTCATTTTTTAATTTTCTATATAAACTTTATTTTTGTACAATACTGTAATTTATAATTTATCAAACTTAAATTTGTACAATACTATATAAACTTTATTTTTGTACAATACTGTAATTTGTAATACTCATATTTGCAGAATTTAGATTTTAACAACTTAAATTTGTAATTTATCAATTTCATAAACTATGAAATACTTTCATGTAAATTTATCAATAACCAAGTTAATCATTAATATACACTATTTTTTCACCTAAAACAACTAACCATGTTAATCGCCAACACTAATCATCTACATCAACCATTTATTCAACTTGATCATGATAAACTAGTTAATGTAATACTAAATAATTCAAGTTCATGATAATAAACTAATTAATCTATCAAATCAACATACAACACTACTAATACCTAATTTAGCAACACTACTAATACCCAATTTAACAATAAATCATAATTGACTTAGGGTTTAAACTAAACCTTAAAACATCAAATTTACATTCAAACAAGATGTCCGGACAATCCTGCTTTACTACAAAGTTCTATTTGTTAACAAATTTCTTTGTTAGTCCCAAAGGTGTAAGGAAGGCAGGTTTGATTGGGCTCAGGCAATCCTGGGCTAAGTTGCTAGGAAGGCGTATGTTCCATATTGTATCCATGAAAGCTTTATGCATGTTCAATATCAAGGTCAAAGTCATGTCGCATGTCACGTAAAAGTCAATAGTCCAAAAATAGAGCCATCAAAGTAAGAATTACAAATACTTTGGAACTTGTAAGCTATGATTCAAGTCTTCTTTATTAATATACTATGCAACCGTTGAATATACAAGGTCCTACGTAAAAAAATTCGAGCGCTACAATCGTCTCTAAAATCCCCAAATTAATTTAGGATTACAATGTTTGAAGTGCAAGAAATGAGACAATAATGATTCTCTTTCTTCCAAACTTCTAGGTCAGTATTTATAGAGGTGGAAGTGCGGCATAGCAGCTTGACTTCGGCATGCATGATCATCGGCAATGTCGATGGTGCAGAGCGCTAGGCCTTGACCAATGATGACCTTCGACGTTCATGGGTGCATAATAGAGCTTCGGCCTCGTCCCAATAGTGAAGACATTCATCAATTTGAAGCGACATTAGTATAAAGCGGAATTGACATGGATCAACATCGATATGGAGCGGCATTGTCGTGAAGTAGTGTCATCGCCCTTGATAGCCTATGTGGGTATTGATAATTCTTGGCATCGATAAACTTATGGCATTGAATAGCTTGCGCCATCATTAACCTATGGCATCAGATAGCCACAACATCATACATTGGCGGCATTGTTCATTTGTGACATCAATCTCCCTATGACATTGTTAGCTTACGACATCAAACACATACAGCATTAGGATGTAGTTGGCATCAATGATCTCTGACATTGATCCAGTCGACATTACTTCAATTGCGGCATCATTCAACCCTACGGCATTGGCCATGGGTGGTATCAATGATGAGTGACGCCGACAAAGAATGATATTGATGAGTTACGATATCCATTCTTTCTTCATAGGTGAATGACGATATTGATAGAATATAACATCAGTGAGATGCGACATAGACCACACCGTTATAACATTGACGGCTTACGATATTGACTGTATACGACATAGATTCCATCTGGCATTATTTGGCGATACAAGAGTCCCGACACTAATCATTCAATTCTATAGATGGCATGCAGTATTGTTTATGATTCTTTATTGATGAGATGCAATATTGTATGTCTTCGACGTTGAACTAGTTTTCCACTTTATTGATGATATGCGACATTGCCAATTAACTTTTTGTTGACGCACGGTGGTTTTGTTGACTTTCGGCACTGGCTTTGATAACACACTACCCACATTCTTTCAACACCACTTGTTGATGCAGAGCTACGACAATGTCGCCATGTCGCATACCTTCGGCATTAACATTGGTAGTAATATTTGCCCTCAGTATAAAGATAGCATTGACTTTTCAAGTTAATATCTTCGCCATTGGCATTTTTCGCCTATTGGTATTTTTTTTGGATTTATCCGTACATTTAAATTTGATCCAACGACATCCGTTTGCTTTCTCCCTCTAATAAATACCGGAGTTTTTCCATCGTTCCTCTTTTACCTGCAATTTAAAAGCTCAAGCAAACAAACATAAAATTCACCAAATCATTTGCAAATTCCAATCTCTTGCAAAAATCAAGGTACATATCTTAATTGATTAAATAGTTTTTCATTCGAATAGCTGTTAGGGTTCGATTTGGGGATTTTCATGTTTGAGTCAATACTTAGGTTTTTATATTCAATGGAGATGGTTAATTTTTATATTTCTGATTAAATTAATAATTAATTGTGCTTAACTTTGGATTGTTACATTGTTGAGGAATCTTAATAAGTGAATCGGGTGACTTTGATTTATTTTCCCGAGAGTTGTTAATTTGAGGACAAAATGGATATGTTATTAGACCTAGAACCCGTCTTCACTCTATGTTATTGTGATATTGATGCCTTACGATATCAGTATGATATTCGATATTGATTAACTAACCTCATTTATCTCTTTAGCAATCAATCTTGAAGTTTAGAAAGTATATGGCATAAGTCCCTTACATCGTCAGTACTCAGATGTTAGCTAAGATTGTTGTCATATTATTCGTCATTAACTTGGGGGGTTACCGACTGAATTCAACAACCTTAAAATGCGTTATTGTTTATTTATAACAATTGGTTTTTAACATTGGGATTCAAACTCTATGTGACATAGCAATCTCATGATGTAATCGTTGTCGTGAAAGAGTTTATGTTGGTTACCATCCATAGGTGCAACATGCATACATTCGATATTAGATAAAAAAATTGTCATTTAGATTCAATAGTGATTTATAAGGCCAGTGTACGACGTTAATACCTTACTATGATTATCTTCTACATTCTTACGAAGTCCATACATGACATTGTTACTTTACGACATGGTTATTGTAGTAATTTTGTAGATTACTTATTTATCTAATACTTTATGAAAGTATTGTCGAATTATGTTGACATTACTTGGTGATGCCGGTTATTTTACCATTTCAGCATTGATTATAGTCACGGTGTTATATTATAGTTTTATAGTGTAACTAATGCAACCTTCGATATTAATTTACTCATTCGACATGGATTTAGTTGTATAACATTATATTTAGGGTATTTTTAAGTAAACTCGTATTCAAGTTCATGCAAATTACCATAAATTCATCTTCTTATAATAAGTTTAGCATTTACTTGTGCACTTTTAACCAATGTAAAAGTTATGCATTCGACATTAACTATTCAATGGTCGTTGATTTGTTGCAAATGTTAAGTTAGACGTTAAACTTTTAATATTTTGATGTAATAGACTAGATATTAGATAAATCTTTTATATGCTTTTTAATTTAGCATATAATAATCTATCTTTATAATAAGCATTAGCATTTCTCAAATTTGGATTAATATCACCTAGTAGGCAGATGGAAGACCAAAAGACAAGCAAGAAACCCATCAAAAAGACTAGCACATGTCCCAAAAGCTTCTCCCTCTACTAATAAGAAAAGGGATCATCTCTTGAATCCGTCATATATCACTACCCAGGATGAAGTTGACTCTATCTTGAGATAGTTTGGAATTACTGGTATTGAAGCTATTCGAGCTGGTCCCACTGGCAGCATCTATAACTCTCTAGAAGGGTATTTCGCTTTTACCCTAATCCACATCTGGCATACGGGCTACCTTCCCATTTCCTGACTTTCTTTTGAGATATTTGGAGCGTCTAAACATTGCTCCAAATGCATACACTTATCTGACATGCGTAGATTCCTTGCTCTGGAAATTGGACTTTATTTTTTGAGTGCTGAAATCCTTCATTCTATAGCTGACCTTGCAAGAATTGGCGATCAATAGGATAATCCATTGTACCGCATTCGTCCCCTTTTGAAAAGCCTGATAACTGACACTGTCAATAAGACTAAGGAATGAGAGATGCAATTCTTCTATGTTAGGTGTTATTCCAACATTAGCGGAACTTTCTCTACTGCCAGCAAGTTTCTTTTCCTTATTACTCGCGTTTATCTGTCATTCTTTTCTAATGGATGCTTTCTTTTAGATCCCGCTCCTAAGCAACTAAGTGATTCTGCCAAAGAAACAATCAAAACTTTAACTTAAGCATCTAAAACTATGGGCGGTAGGCTTATGTTGCTATCACAGACAAAGCTCCTTTGATACTGTATAATCTTAGATCATCACAAAATCTTAGGAGACCCTCCAATTATTAAAGGCAATGCTCAAGGAAAACGATCGTTAGTAATGGACAAGCCAGAATTCCTAACATCATTATTTTATAAATTTATTTTCTTGGTCTTAGGCTCGTCTGCTCTTGTCGTTGCTTCTAATGAGAAAGAAGTTGAGGATTATACTTCCAAGAAGAGGAAGAATAAAGATATGGTTCTTTCACTTTCTCAGTTGAGTAACCCTACTTCTATCAAGGATTCCGTTGCAGAGCAATTGAAACATTAGAGAAGAATGTGGGTGAAGATGTCATTACTGATATTCCACCTCCTTCCCCAAGCAAAGGCCCAAGCTTGTGGGGGATTTCACCCCTGTTGTTGTGGATGAGGAAGAACATATCAACATTGATTCGAGTTCTGAAGCGGTGAATTTGGAATCTCTTGGGCATATAATTCAAGAATCGACTAAGGTGGCCCACTCTTTGGATCCCCTCCTCAAAATTACTCTTCCGTCTTCTCTTACAGCTCCGAGTCATTTGTATGCTGATCTTGAGCTATCTCCATATCCAAAGGATCCTCTTCCTTCGGAGGCCCAGGTCCAATCACCTATGGCCAATGTTGATGATCTGATTCAATCTCCTTCTATTACTTCTCTCAGGTCATCACAACCATCAATTTATTCCAAGGACCATCTCTTCATTATTCTTATGCAGCTTTTATTGGTACACATTTCCCTTCGTTTGGTTAATCTTCTTTAGCTCCATAAATCTTGTCTTGAATTAAACTTGTTATACATTCCAGGTGGTAAGGAACATGATTCTCCTTCAAGAGGCTTCTCAAGGGCCTTCTAACGAAGTTTTCGAGCACAAAAGACAGATCTCTTCGCTTAATCACAACTTAATTGATATTGCATCAACAAGATATGAAGCTGTTCCTAAAAAAGAAAAGCTCGTCTCCTCGCTCAATGAGGAGAAAAATGCTAAACAATTACTAGAGAAGGAGGTAGAGGCATTGAAAGCAGACCTCGAGAAGGTCAATAAAGAGAAAGCCGAGCTGAAAGCAGATTTGGAGATTTCCAACAAAGAAAAGGTCGAGTTGGCTGATAAGAACAAATTATTAAAGGACATACTACAAAGGAAAAATACGATCTTGGCCTACTCGAACAGTAACGCCAAGAAGAAAGCTGCCTCTTTCGTTGATGATGCTCTTCCCAAAATTACTGAGAAGTGCTACGAAGATGCTTTGTTTGTGGCATATGTTGACCAATTTCGTAAATGCCCGGACGTAGACTTTCCATCCCTCGCAGATTAGAACAAAAAGTTCAAAAGAAAATTCAGTCTAAGGCTGAGGAAGGGCAAAGAAACTCTACAAAAAGAATTTCCTGCTGAGAAAGAGGTCGATGCCGAAAAATGGCTAACTTTTGATGACCCTCCAATCGATGAAAAGGCCAAATGTGACAGAGAAGAGATAACGATGATAATGATAATGATGACAATGATGATGATCATGATGATAATAACGACGATCCTAATGATCATCATCATTGTCACCGCCACCACTCTGTCCTTAACTTGTGTTGTAACGAGGAGGGAGTCAGAACAACAAGTGTTTGGTGAATAAAAACCTCGAGTCTTACCTTTTTAGTACTTGGGCAGTATATTTCAAAATAAGAATATGTCTATGAACATAAAAATCATTAAAATCATTTAATACTTCTTTATAAGAAAAGGAGGCGGGTCCAACCACTTAGTACCTTCCATTCCAGAAGTATATACCATATCCCAATCATACTTCATAAATGGGTAATAATGTAAGAGACGGTACCCAAGCAACTTAATACTTCCCAGTGGAAAATAGGCAGACTCCATCATTTAAAGCCTAATTGCAGAAGCGTACTCTTCAATGGTACTATCTAGCTGACATTATATGGAATCTCATAGGCCACTTAATACTTTCAAGTGGAAAATAGGTAGATCCCATTATTTAAGGCCTTATTCAAGAAGCGAACCCCTGTAAAGATACCACCTATCGTAATCCCTTGGCCATTTAATACTTCATCTTGGGAAAAAGATGGGTTCAACCACTTAATACGTCAAACCCCGAAGCAGGCCCTTCGTCTTATAGCCCATACCTATAATGACGTCTCACATTAATCCACTATTCGTATGAACTGGTAGCCAGATTAGCCGGGCAGATTTCCCCTATTGGATTTGGAACTAATCTCGCGTCATTACAAATATTTATCATAAGGATATCTCATATCAATACAAGTATACACAACTGCTGGTACCCTCAAAGTGAAGGGCAGACTTCTGTCATGCAACTCTATTGACCTCGCATCCCTATGACTTAGCTTTAAATTAATTACTCTACACACACACACTCACCGTTTCATAAATAAGGCCTTATAAGGAATCTTCGTTATTATGCCTTAAAATAATAATTAGGCTATATAAGAGTTTCCTCTTATTTTCACCTCAAAATCAATTACCTTCCTAATGGGGGAAAATAAATATAAATATCCAAATCCAAAAGAAATACACTAATTAATTGCTGAAAAGAAATACTAAGGTTTCCACTCACAGATTATCCTTAGCTTTACTCAAATGGATTTGCAGCCTTTCGATCTCTTCCAAAATCTCTCTCTCTTGATACACACACAATAGGAAAGAGGCATATATATTCATTAGATTAAGAACAATTGGAGAAGAATAGGATAAAACAGATTGGAAGAAGAAATACGTTGAATCCTTACCTGAATTTTCTATGGAGTTTCTGAATCTTATTAGAGAGATAGCAATGGCAGAGTTTCGACGTTTCCCTAAAATAATATGAATAAAAGTGGAGAGGATAGGGTCCTATTTATAGGAGTTGAAATGCACTAGAACCATAGGATGAAAGTAGGTAGGAAACGATAAATCTGGAGCGCACAACCGAATAGAACATAACATAAAACCCTAGCCGCCACTGACAACTTTTGTTGCCAAGCAGTCGACCGCTCTTGGGCGACCAATCGACCGCTATGGTCGACCAGTTGACCTATTCAGGTCGACCGCTATGTTATTAGGGCATTTATTTTACTTTCCGTTGCCGAATTATTTTATTCCCTAATTAATTTTTTAACATTAAGACTTAATTGATTATTTATTTATCCCCTAAGCTAATTTTTTGATATTTAAATCCTAAATTTGATTTCTTATTTGAATTTGAATTCAACTAAATTATTTTAAATATGAGAACTTCAAATGCTCATACCTTCTTTGTTTGAGCTCTGTTTTCAGCATATTATATATGGAAAAAAGTCATAATTTCACCACGAACGCCATAAAATAACTTTCATGATCATTTTCCAACTTTTATAAAATTCCCATATCCAACTCTTATCATATTTAATTTAATTTGCTTTATTTATTTATGGTTCATTTTACGGGATGTTACATTCTTCCCTCCTTAAAAAGGATTTCGTCCCGAAATCTTCCAAGGGGCGAACAGCGTAACTCGCAATACATCCATGTCATGCAACCAAGTTCTCTACACAACCATCTACCTAACTATTAATGCAATGTGATTATGTACTGCATACATGCTAAAATGAGCTCAATCCTAGCATGAGTGTGTAATCGTGTCATGTAAGTATGTATGCAGATATCTTAAAAATGAATAAAAATTTATATATGAGTGTAAAGTGATTGCACAAAAGTGCAACAACCATCTCCTACCATCCGACCTAGCAACCGCGATGCAACTAAAATCCTAATTTTGGAGAGAAAAATTACCAGTGAAAACCTCTGGGCAAGTGTTCTTTATCTTCTCCTCGGTCTCCCATGTGCTTTCCGCCAAATTGTCCCCCATTGTACTTGGACCAACTTAATTATTTTATTGCGGAGTCTCCTAGTACCATGCTCCACAATGCGTGCGGTGGCACGAGGCGCTGTCGGTTCCATCTCCAAATCCCCTAACTGATCAGGCTCTACTCTTCTAGTGGTGTCATAAAGGTATTTCCTAAGGTAAGAAATGTGGAAAACATTGTGGACTCCTGCCAACTTGTCAGGAAGCTCCACATGATATGCCAATTTTCCTATTCTTTTCAGAATTCTGAATGGCCCAATAAATCTAGATGTTAATTTTCTAGACTTGCCAAATCTAATGAATTTCCTAAGAGGGGATATTTTAATAAATACCATATCCCCAACCTCAAATTCAAGTTCTTTCCTTCTTCTATCTGCATAAGATTTCTGACGGTCTTGCGCTACCTTCATCCTTTGCTTGATCAACTCTACTTTTTCCATGGTATCACGGATCAAATCAGGTCCGAGCAACACTTTGTCGATGGTTTCCAACCAACAACTAGGCGATTTGTATGGCCGCCCATAAAGTGCTTCAAAAGGGGCTATACTAATCATAGTTTGATAGCTATTATTATATGCAAACTCAACTGAAGGTAGATGCTGCTCCCAATTTCCTTCAAAATCGAAGACATATGCTCTCAACAAGTCTTCCAAAATTTTATTCACCCTCTATGTTTGTCCATCGGTTTACGGGTGATATGCCATGCTAAGGTTCAAAGAAGTTCCCAAAGCTGTCTGTAGGCTTCTCCAAAACTTGCTAATGAACAAGGATTCTCTATCACTGACTATGCTTATAGGAATTCTATATAGACGAAATACCTCTTTAATATAAATCTGGACGAGAGAGACGCTAGTCCTATTTCTCCTAATCAGAACAAAATGAGCACTCTTGGTGTGTCTCTCTACAATAACCCAAATAGCCTCATTGCCCTTCTGACTTTTAGGCAATCTTTCCATAAAATCCATTGAAATATGCTCCCACTTCTAAGTCGAAATTTCCAAAGGTAATAATAATCCACCGGGCTTCCCTTGCTCAGCTTTTATCCTTTGGCATGTCAATCACCTAGCAACAAACTCAGCATGCTCCTCGTCATTTCATTTCAAAAGAAAACTCTCTTCATGACCTTGTACATCTTATCTCCTTTGGGATGAATGGTCATCCTTGAGTGGTGACACTCCATAAGCACATCTCTCATCAAGTCATCAATCATTGGGATGCAAAGACGTCCATCTCTTCTTAAATATCCCTTCTCATCAATTGAGTATCTCCTGGCATGAGGAACATATTCTCCATTCCTTAATTTTTCCAAACTCTCTACTAACTCCTTCTCTTTTACTTGATCATGCCCTATACGATCCATCAAGGCTGGTCTAACCTCCATAACTGATAGAAAACTTTGGATAGGTTCTGTTGACGGTTGGAGGTTAAAATTCAAGAGAAACTCCAAATGTCTCCATTTATATATAACACCTAGGGTAGCATGTCTCTTACTAAGGGCGTCGGCGACTACATGCCCTTTTTCAAGGGTATATTGAATACCAAAGTCGAAGGATGCTATATACTCCATCCTCCTCTACTGTCTAAGATTCAAATATTTTTGGAAAAATAGGTATTTGTGTAATTTATGATTAGTGAATAGCTCAAACCTTTCTCCCAAGAGATAATGCCTCCACATCATAAAGGCAAAAACAATGGCTACCAATTCTAAATCATGCACTGGATACCTCTTCTCATGATCTTTTAGCTACCTACTAGCATAGACAACTATCTTCCCTTATTGCATAAGAACCGCTCCTAATCCTGTGCCACATGCATCCGTGAAAACCGTAAATGGTTTGGTTCCATCTGGAATAGTGAGCATGGGTGTGCTAGTCAATAACTCCTTAAGCTTCTCAAATGCCTTGGTGCACTTATTATCCCAAACAAAGACTAGATTCTTATTAGTCAATCGGGTTAAAGGGGCTGCTATTTGTGCAAACCTCTTGATGAACTTCCTATAATAGCCTGCTAATCCTAGAAGCTTCTAACCTCCGATGCATTAATAAGAACCTTCCATCCTTGGACAGCTTCGACTTTAATAGGGTCCATTGCCAATCCTTTCTCCGAAATATGCCCAAGGAACCTAACTTCATTTTCCAAAAGTGGCATTTAGAAAACTTGGCTTTGAGTTGGTTTTTTCTCAAGGTCTCTAATACCTCCCTAAGATGGTCCTCATGCTCCTTCTTACCTTTGGAGAAAACCAAGATATCATCAACAAACACCACGACAAATTTATTAAGTTGCCCTCTAAATATTCTACTCATCAAATCCATAAAGTATGCTCGGGCATTTGTCAGTCCAAAAGGCATTACTTCCCACTCATAGAGTCCATCTGGCATACGAAAAGTGATCTTCAGCTTGCTTTTCTCTGCAATCCTTAACTGATGGAATCCCGTTTCTAAGTCTAATTGGAAAAAGACTTTAGCTCCTACAAATTGGTTGAACAAGTCATCTATTATAGGTAGAGGGTACCTATTTTTCCTTATTAACTTGTTCAACTCCCTATAATCGCGCAAAGTCTTAAAGAATCATTTTCCTTAGTAGCAAAAATGACAGGGGCTCTTTACTCAGAAGTACTCCTGCGGATGAATCCCTTCTTCAATAGCTCTGAGATTTGCTTGTCCAATTCCCTTCTTTCTTTGGGGGCCATATGTCTTAAAGGCAGAGCGATGAGTCTTGCATCTTTCTCCAAATCGATTCAGAACTCAATCTCCTTATGGGGTGGGAGACCCGAAACCTCCTTAAAGACATCAAGAAATTCACAAACTACGGTACAGATAATGGTTCTTGATCAATAGTAGATTTAGTGTGTATAAATGGCTTAACTCAACTAAAGCTTTGGGTGTACAAAGAACTTCCAGGTCACAACCTCGATGACTCCTTAATCGTACTATCCTTTTGTCACAGTTAAGAATGGCTCCATAATTTAACAACCAATCCATACCCATCGAAATTTAGAATGTACGCAGCGCATATGAAATCAACGTCGCATATGTCTAACACTAGCTCTTTGCAAATAAGAGAAAGGTGGATCGAACCCCTAGTGGAATTGGAAACCTCTATTAGGCTATTGACTATTTGGGTTTTAAGGTTTAAGGAATTTACTACATCCTTAGCTATAAAGAAATGCGATGCTCCCGAATCAAATAGGGTATGAATAGTAACCCCAAAAATAAGAGTTATACCTTCTAGAGTTGCTTTTCCTTGGTCCCTTGGTGGGTTATTGCCAATAGGGACAACTTCAATAGTGTAGGCCTATTCGCTTGGTCCTTCCTTAGCCATATTGGGACATTGATTCTTGTGATACCTTTCCTCGTGGCAATTAAAGCACTTTCCTTTAAAGGCTTCCTTCATCAGACTCACCCTACAATCTTTGGCTTCGTGACCCCTCCTTTGGCATCTCTTACATACCTTTACTTCCTTCTTAAACTTCCCCTTAGACTTCTTGTTGGCCTAAAAGCTCCGCCTCTTAGACCTTCCTTGCTTTTGGGTCTGTGCAGACTTCTCTTTTTCTCACTTACCTTCCTTATTGGTCACATGCAGCATTGCCGTTTCTACCAACCTCTCATACGTGGTCCCCATAGGTACTTGGGTCAACAACATTTCTCTTAGCGGGGAATTTAAGCCCTTCACAAAATTCATGGCCATTTTCATAGATGTGTCTATCAAGTTCATCCCGAATTTAGCCAATTTAGTAAATTTTGCTATGCACTCTTTAAGGGTAGAATCTCCTTGCCTCGGCTGAATGAACTTTTCCAGTTGCAAGCTAACCTCTACTCTAGACATGAATTTCATCTCAAATCGGTCCTTGAATTCATCCCAAGAGAATATCCTGCCTGGGTGCTCATCGGTCACAAAGTTCCACTAATTTAAAGCTTCTTCCCTGAGGTGCCAAGCTGCCATTCTTCTTCCTAACTGGTCATCCCAACCTAGCTCTCTAAATATCCTCTCATAGTTACCAATCCATGCTTTAGCTTCCAAATATCCGTCAGCTCTAGAGTATGTCTTCCCTTCATTATTGAAAAAGTCCTTACATAGCTTAGGAAAGCTGGCGGGACATGGTACTGCATCAAAGGCTAGGGCATTGGGTGCTACCAATGCAGCTGGAGGAATACTAATCTGCCCGACAGTCCTAAAATATTGTTTAAACCATTTGGGCATTCCACGAATGGGTGGTCTTCCATGGGTAGAGTTCCCTTGTTCGGAAGAAGATTGATTAACAGCCATAGCAATTATCTGTAGGTTAAACCTTTAGTGACGATTTCCTAAGACTGTATTTACATGCTGAAAGAAAAGAAAAGTTTGCTTAGTGTATGTGCGTATGTTCAAGAAGAGGGGGTATAGGTATATATAGGTGTATATATATAGTAAGAATTCTTTTGAAAATTATTTTAAAAAACCTTTTTCAGAATAACAAATATGTCTCCAATACGTATAGTTTTTTCCCGTTGATCGGGTAACCTAGAGCTCTGATACCAAATGCAACAACCTACTCTGGAACATGCCTAAATTTTGACCTAGAAAAGCCCATCTAAACTTAGATCCATTCTAAGGTAAGTTATTGGTAGTAAAAATAAATAATATTGCAGAGCCATAACTAAACTTTCAGAACTCATAGTAGATGGAATAAAATATAATAGTAAGGTGTACCCATTTATTTCAAAACCAGAAAAATGTCATAACACAAAATCCTATAAAAACTGTAATATAATATCCATTACAACAATTGTTTAAATCCATGGGTATACATGAGAGGAAATAAAAATAAATACTGCCACTAGCCAAGCTTCTTCACCTTTAAGCATCGTCATCGCCATCACTCCGTCCTTAACCTGTGTTGTAATAATGAGGGAGTCAGAATAATAAGCGCCTAGTGAATAAAAACCTCGAGTCTTACCTTTTCAGTACTTGGACAGTATATTTCAAATTAAGAATATGTCTACGAACATAAAATCATTAAAACCATTTAATAATACTTTAGAAGGAAAGGAGGTGGGTCCAACCACTTAGTACCTTCCATTCCAGAAGTATATCCCATATCCCAATCATATGTCATAAATAGCTAATAATATAAGAGACGGTATCCAAGCCACTTAATACTTCCCAGTGGAAAATAGGTAGACCCCATCATTTAAGGCCTAATTGTAGAAGCGTGCTCCTCAATGGTACTATCAAGCTGACATCATATGGAATCTCATAGGCCACTTAATACTTCCAAGTGGAAAATAGGCAGACCCCATCATTTAAGGCCTAATTCCAGAAGCGGGCCCCTATAGAAATACCATCTAGCGTAAGCCCTTGGCCATTTAATACTTCATCTGGGGAAAAGGGCGGCTCCAACCACTTAATACCTCAAACCCCGAAACAAACCCTTCGTCTTATGGCCCATACCTATAATGACGTCTCACATTAGTCCACTATTCGTAGGAACTGGTAGCCAGATTTCCCCTATTGGATTTGGAACTAACGATGCGTCATTACAAATATTTATCATAAGGATATCTCACATCAATAAAAGTATACATATCTGCTGGTAGTCTCAAAGTGAAGGGCAGACTTCTGTCATGCAACTCTATTGACCTCGCATCCCTATGACTTAGCCATAAATTAATTACTCAACACACACACACTTACATCTCACCATTTCATAAATAAGGCCTTATAAGGAATCTTCCTTATTACGCCTTAAAATAATAATTAGGCTATATAAGAGTTTCCTCTTATTTTCACCTCAAAATCAATTACCTTCCCAATGGGGGAAAATAAATATGAATAAATGCTAATTAACTACGCCATATACGCAATAGTTCTACATTAATTACGTAGATAGAAATAAATAAATATTCGAGCTTAACAATTTCTACACGCATGGGTTTTAGGCCCTAAACTAGCATTTAATGTCAATTCCCTAATCAATTATTATCACAAGTCCTTTTTCTTCAATTTTCCAGGATTTCATGGAATTCAAATGTCCAAAACAGGGAATATATATTCATAATCAAAACTGCAATAACATACATGTAAATAAAATAGAAACTCAATTTATTACACTAATTCAATGGAATATCTTCAATAATAAGAATTGCATCTCAACTCCATACTATTCAACTCCTCTTTTACAAAAAAATAGATAAGAATAAGTGGTGTAAACTACGAATAGAATTCGTAATTTAAACCCCTTATTATATTGAAGAATTACAATTTAACCCAAAGAAGAAGTAGAGTGGAATAGACTATGAAATTATCATAAATTGCATAAACGAAACAAATTCCATCAAGTTAATGTAAATAATTGAGAACTCAACATAGAATTGATATTTCGAGATAAAAAGGAATTTCAGGGGTTTTTATCTATCATATTTTCGAAATCCATAACTCATATTCAAATCCAAAAGAAATACACTAAAAAATTGTTGAAAAGAAATACTAAGGTTTCCACTCACAGATTAGCCTTAGCTTTACTCAAATGGTTTGCAGCCTTCCGATCTCTTCTAGAATCTCTCTCTTTTGATACACACACACACACCCACAAACACACACAATAGAGAAGAGGTATATATATTCATTAGATTCATAACAATTGGAGAAGAATATGATAAGAATATATTGGAGGAAGAAATAAGTTGATCCTTACCTGAATTTTCTACGGAGTTTCTGAATCTTATTAGAGAGATAACAACGGCAGAGTTTCGTCGTATTTCCCAAAATAATATGAATAAAAATGGAGAGAATAGGGTCCTATTTATAGGGGTTGAAACACACCAGAACCGTAGGATTTATTTTACTTTCCGTTGCTGAATTTTTTTATTCCCTAATTAAAATTTTAACATTAAGCATTATTTAATAGTTCACTTAGCCTTCAGGCTAATTTTTTGAAATTTAAATCCTAAGTTTGATTTTTTTATTTGAATTTGAATTCAAGCTAAATTAATTTGAATCTAAGAACTTCAAATGCTCTTAACTTCTTTGTTTGAGCTCTGTTTTCAGCATTTTATATATGGAAACAGATCAGAATTTCGCCACAAACGCAAAGAAATAACATTCGTGGTCAAATTCCAACTTTTATAAAATTCCCATATCCAACCCTTATCATATTTAATTTAATTTGCTTTACTTATTTATGGTTCATTTTACAGGGTGTTATAGAGTTCCTCTACAAAGTTTACTCTAGGGGAAAGTTTGTTGACTTCTATTATTTAGGTGAAAATAGTGGTGGTTTAATTAGACGCCTTCATAAAAGAAACTTGGACGAACATGGAAGCGACCCTCATCCCGGACCTTGTTGGAACTTACCTAGGGTTACTAGTGTTCCTCTTACTCCTAATTCTCTTCCTTCTGAATTGTACAAACTTTATAAGTAGCTTAATATTGTACAAACCCAGACCTTGTTGGAACTTACCTTGTTAGAACATAAAGACTTTTATCTCCAAACTTTATAAGAACTCAATATTGTACAAACCCGAATAATTGTATAATTATAGTAATTTAAGTAGCTTACAAACTTTATCGTTTTTACTTCTCTATTATTAGTCTGATTTTATTATATTGTATATATTAAGGAAATCTCCAGTATCCCTATTTCCTTGGAACTCTTGAGTAAATTTGTCAAGTTAAAGAGGGAATTTAAAGAAAAATCTTTAACTCTCAGAACATCTCAATTAGCAAAATACTTCTTTCTTAGAGATCTACAAGAAGTTTACATTTGACTTCCTCATTTTTGCTTTGAGTTCTTAGGTAATGAGAAGGATAAACTACTTAGTGAAATTTGAACTTATCACGTCAAATTGATATGTGATCAAACTAGCTCTCCAACCAGGGAATGGAGCTATCATCAATTCCCTCCAGTTAATTCCCCAAGAGGAATCAAAGTTTCTTTTAATTCTGCTCTTACCCTATCTACTAAGGTAGTGTTTGGTTTAAAAATGAATTTTGTATTTTCGGTTTTCAATATGTATGTCAAATATGCGAAAAATGGAGGGATGGCGGAGGGAATGAAAGAAAGACGGATGAGAGGACGAAGGGGATAGAGGGACGACGAAAGAATGGATTGTTTCACGTGCTTGTATTAGTTCCCAAAACACGAAAAACAAAAAAAAGCTGTTTTCTACTTTGTATGTTAACTTCGTTTTCTAAATTGGTCGTTTTTGACAATTTACATGCGTCGTGTGCATTTTTGTATGGACGAAAACCCAAAACTAAAAATAACAAACCAAACACTACCTAAGTCATTTGAAAAGGCTAAAACTGTTTCATAACTTTAAGAGTTAGTTGAATATTCAAAAAATGGAATTGCAATATAATTTGAATCTCCTTATCGTTTGTAAATCTTTTATTATAAACAAAAGAAGTTACTTTTGTCTACTAATTTCCGCTTTATTTATTTTAAATAGGAAATTTAGTTAAAGCTTGCATCTGGTTCCATAGATGTTCTTTCTCGGTTGCATGATATTAAAGATAAATTGATGGTTGATATTGAAAAGAGGCGATCTTCTCAAGCCACTACAACTTTACGGTTTTCAAATAACCCATATGGTAAGAGTGGCATAGTAAATATTATAAATTAAAATCAACGTTTAACAACTATAAAGAAATGAGCTCCAGCTTGGAGAATCAATTTAACGAGATGAATAAAGAGTTGCAGGAATTGAAAGAAAAGGTAGAATCAGTCGTTAGATCTGGGGCCTCAATGGAGGTTGATGCAGAAATGGCTAGATTACATCAAAAGATAAATGTCCTTGAAGTGGACCTAATAAAGGGTCAAGTATCCTGCCAATCTTTGGAACTTATTGCGAGCGGAGGCGATTCCAGTCTTTCTACTCCTACTCCTAGGAGATTGACAAAATCTCAATCCTTAGTCAGCAAAGAATTTCCTACTCTATTAAACCTACCTCTAGGTTTAAGCAATGAAGAAATTTTCAAATAGAGCTGACGAGTCAAGTTTAAATGCATGTGTTTTTCAATAAGAAATGGGATGAAATGGTCTCTCAACATCTTGATGATTATGAAGATCAAGTTGAAAAGCTTAAGCGTAAGAAACATGCTCATGAGCAAGAGATTAAAGAATTAAAGGGTACAGTTCAAATCTTAAGAGGAGCTAATAGGACTCTCCAATGTACATTGAAAACTCAAATTGAATCAGTTAACGACGGGAGCGCTATTCAGAAAAAAGAGAAGAAACTTAAAGAGCTTTTGGATGTGGCTATTCGCCACATTACTGACTCTTCATTGGTTGCCGAAGATTTGGACAGGATGGCACAAAGCCTTGTTCCTTAATGGAGAATTACTTTAAATAAATTCTCTTGTACCTACAACTTTGCGCATGGTATGTTAGATTGTAAATAAATTTGTATTTAAATGAATGTTACCTCGAATGCATCGTATGCACTTTTTCCTTTTGATCTTTTATACTTGCTTTTCAGTACCTTAACATGGTATGTAGCTTTGAGTCGAGCACTGGTTCTTATTTGAAATTGCTTGATGATTAATATCTTGCTTTTCTGTATTTTGAGCCTTAAGCATTCAGCATTTTAATTAATATGAAGGCCATAATTTTTACCTTGATGTAAGAATTTGGTTCTTCATAGATTCCGATGACTTGTTCAGTAATGGGATTCCCATTCAATAAGAAAGTAGAATTTCAATTTGAATTTAAAAAATTGAGAGCTAATTTAATGATGCTCTACCGTCAAAAAATCCTTTTGATAATAATTTGAATAGAAGTCCAGAAAACCACTTGGGTTATAATGTGAATAGAGGACCAAAAAACCATTTGGTAGTAGAAGATTAGAAAACCCATTTGGCAATAAAGGAAGACCAGAAAACCCATCTGGTAATTAATAAGGAAGACCAGAAAACCCATCTAGTAATTAATAAGTTAGACTAAAAATCCATCTGCTAATTAATAAGGAAGACTAGAAAACGCATCTGGTAATTAATAAGACCATGAAACCCATCTAGTAATTAATAAGGAAGATCAGATAAACCAATTGGTAATTAATAAGGAAGACTAGAAAATTATCCGGTATTTGGAGATTGCTTAGGCTATGGAGCGCAAATGGCTCATTTTGACAGATCTTCCTCTAGAACATTGATTGATTTCGTTTAGAAGCGCAAATGGTTATATTTGACAGATCTTCTTCTAGAAGACCGCCTTAATCCTTCTTTCGGATCGAGTTTGGTTTGAATTTGATTGATCTTCCTCTAGAAGATTGTTTTTGATCCATTCTTTTGGATAGAGTGTGATTGACTCGATTGCTTTTTGTTACCGTCTTAGGTGATTATTTAGGTCTTTTGTCTGATGTTTTGGTTAGCTTTCTTATGCAGAACCAAAGAATTACCCGACCTCCATTTAGGAGGCACTTTAGTAAGGCCTTGGAGATGGTACTAAAGGCTTGTCCGGTGCTTTGGGTAGCTATCTTAACTAGAACCAAAGACTTATCTGACCCTCTAGATGGTGCTTCAGTAAGGCCTTGGTGATGGTATTGAAGGCTGGTCTAGTGCTTTGGTTAGGCCAAAGGCTTATTCCATCCTCCTTCTAGGAGGCGCTCCAGGCAGGCCGCGTAGGCAGGGGCTGAAGGCTTGCAGAAAATTTGGACATGCCATTTTTAGGCAAGACTAAAAGATTACTCTGACCTCCCACTACAAGGTGCCTTAAATAGGCTATGGAGGCAGATAAGGTCTTATGCTTCGGCACGGTCACGTAGGCGGGACCGAATGCTTAGTCGGTGCTTTGGCCAAGCCATCTTACGCGAGACCAAAGACTTACTCCGTCCTTCCTCTAAGAGGCGCTTTGATCAGACCATCTTGGCGGGATCAAAGACTTTTTCCTTTATTTCAGGAGTTTATTTTTTTCCTTATCCATGTATATACACTTATTTTGTGCAAAAAAAATATCTTTTTTATTGATAATTTATCACCTTCTTATAAATTTAATGAGCTTTCCATGACCTAGGAAATTATTGATTATTCCTTCCAAGCCCCGACATTGATTCGTGCCGTACCCATTAAAATGATGATAATAACAATATAATCCTCCAATATTTCTTTCATTCTTTGGTCGCTTATTTTGCAAAGGCCAATAGTTATGTGTCCTTCGTCAAGAGGTAGATGTTCTCATAAGAAGTAGCAAGGGGGTAAATTTTAGGTAGCCATGACCTTTTAGGAAACAATCCTCTTGGTTGGCATTTAATTCTTTTATTTCTTAAGACGGATTCCTCATCTTCGATGACTAATTTCTTTTTAAGGGAGCCTTATGCTTCATCTGTTTTATAAGACCGGTCAAGCACACTCCTCCATTTTCCGGTAAACCATTCGAGTCCCTTTCTATTTATTCATCAAAAATTGCCCCCTTGGCTTTGAGTTGAATTTCCTTTATCCTTTTCATGAAGATGCTATCCTTTTTATACTGCCTCCCTAGGGCGAAGATTGGTGTTGGCCCCACATGAAATGGATTTAAGCTCCATTTTTCTGGATTATAAGGAGCTCCATTTTTATAAGTCTTAATACTTATCCCTCATGAAGTCGAGGATTACTTGTAATTTGATAGGTTGGCCTAGTCATTCGAGGCTGGGAGGATCCTTTTTCATAAATTCCAACACGTTTAATTGGCCTGACTAAGCAAAGCTTTGTTGATGTGATCAAAGGTAGATTAGTTTCAAATGCGATATGCTTGGTAGGGATAAGTCCTCTAAGCCCTACGTATGCAAGTCAAGGTAGTTCAAAGGAGTCAGAGGTTCAAGCCCTCCTTCTAGCGCTAAAAGTGTTAACGAACTTCTTTGTTAGTCCCAAAGGTGTAAGGAAGGTGGATTTGATTGGGCTAAGGCAATCCTTGGCTAAGTTGCTAGAAAGGCGTATGCTGCATATTGAATCCGTGAAAGTCTTATGAATGTTCAATATCAAGGTCAAAGCCATATCGCATGTCATGTAAAAGTCAATTGTTCAAAAATAAAGCCATTAAAGTATGAATCACAAATACTTTGGAACTTGTAAGCAAGACATAATTCAAGTCTTCTTTATTCATATACTATGCAATTGTTGAATGTACAAGGTTCTACATGCAAAAATTCAAGCATTATAATCGACTCTAAAACCTCCAAATCAGTTTATGGTTACAAATTTTAAAAAGTAAGAAACGAGACAAGAATGATTCCCTTTCTCCCATACCTCTAGGTCCGTATTTATAGGGGTGGAAGTGCAGCATACCAGCTTGACTTCAGCATGCATGATCGTCAGCAATGTCAATGGCGAATGACTCTAGGCCTTGACCAATAATGACCTTTGATGTTCATGGGTGCATAATAGAGCTTTGGCCTCATCCTAATAATGAAGGCATTCATCAATTTGAAGCGACATTAGTATGAAGTGGAATTGACATGGAGCAGGATTGATTTGGAGCGGCATTGACATGAAGTAGTGTTATCGACCTTGATAGCCTCTGTGGGCACTGATAATTCTTGGCATCGATAAACTTGTAGCATTAAATAACAAGTGCCATCATTGACCTATGGCATTAGATAGCCGCAACACATACATTGGCGGCATTGTTCATTTTTGGCAACAATTTCCCTATGACATTGTTAGCTTACGACATTAAACACTTACAGCACCAGGATGTATCAATGATCTGTGACATTGATCCAGTCAACATTACTTCAATTTCAGCATCATTCAACCCTGCGACATTAGCCATAGGTGGTATCAATGATGAGTGACAACGACAAAGAGTGATATTGATGAGTTACGATATCCATTATTTCTTTATAGGTGAATGACATCATTGATATAATACAGCACCCGTGAGATGTGACATAGACCACGCCGTTATAACACTAATTGGCTTACGGTATTGACTGTATACGACATAAATTCCATCCGACATTATTTGGCGATATAAGAGCCCCGACACTAATCATTCAATTCTATAGATGGCATGCGATATTTTATGATTCTTTATTGATGAGACACAACATTGTATGTCTTTGACGTTGATCCATTTTCCCTGATGACATGCGACATTGCCAACTAACCTTTTGTTGACGTGCGATGGTTTTGTTGGCTTTCGGCACTGGCTTTGATAACACACTACCCACATTCTTTCAACACCACTTGTTGATGCAGAGCTACGATATTGTTGACATACGACATACTATCGGCATTAACATTGGTAGTAACACTATCCAAACTACAACAACCTACATTTTTACCAATATTGACTAGAATATATGAACACCAAACACCGCAAAACTAAATATAAGTGTACCCAGGCCCGGCCCAGTAAATGTGCTACCCTAGCACAACATTTAAATTCAATAAAGAATATATTTTTTTTGCAAAAAGTTGCTACCGCCTATTGGTTTTGAACCAAGCACACTTTGATGCAAATAGTACGTTTTTACTACTACAACAATAATACTATTGTTCAAGATTTGCAACTAACAATTTAAATTTAAATAGGATATAACTCAAATTTCTTTTAAATTTGCTCTGGTATAGTAGGTTGCAACAGCCCACGGGCATGGTGGGCTGCCCTCTGGGTCAGTCCTGAGTGTACCTTTTAAACTTTTCAACGATATGTTTTGCATATTATTTTTTCCTTTATACCTTTCATTTTCATTTAGTGTTTTTTCATTATTGGTATCATTACATCATTATCTATTCTTTGTTTATTTCAAATTTAAGCAAAATCGTATTTTATTATAAATTTTATACCATTTTAGCTTACTTTGTGGTAAAACATATTCAAAATATGTGAGAACAAAACGTACGTAGTTTCATCAAACCATAAGTAAAACCATTTTTTAAAACATGTGTATGACAACCACTTTTTCATGTTTTATTTAGAAGTTATTTGGAAAAAATATTAAAACTGAAAATCTAGATTTTACAGACACACATACAAAATATATACATACATATATATATATATATATAAATATATGCATTTGTGTGTTTATATATGTTTGTATGTATATGTGTTTACATACATACATATATATATTTGAAAATTAGTTCTTTGTTGATGACTCTGAAGAACAATTAATCAGTCCATCTCCTTAAAAAATCTTACCTAAGTGGTAAGGAAAGAGAGTACAATGTTGATTAACTATAGTACATTGAGCACATCTTATTTTATAGAATTACATATACGGAAATTAAGATAAATTAATTTAGCATTTGTAGGTTCGTCGGTCATATCCTCCCACTCCAACCAATTTTTAGCATAAAATATATTTTTCCATACTCAGTATTTTATTTCAGTCCGACTTTAATAACCTAACATCCTTGGCAGTGAGTCAACCTTCATCCCTCATTTCAAACCTCCATCTCTCCAAAATCCTCCTATTTATGTTGCTATTTTCCACCTTAGCCTTCGACCTTCGACATTGGTAAGCAACTTCAACGTGTATTAACTTTGCTATTTCAATCTTCGTTTTTTGATACCTATTAGAGAATCTTCAATTTCTTTCATTTCAGTTCATAGATTGATGTAACCAATACGACGGCTGCTATGTGCTATATCAGATCTTGTCAAGAAAAGATTTGGATCAGTTTGTCTGCTTCATCTTTAATGGTATATGTACTTTTTGGATTAATGTTTAATTTTAATTAAAGTCCATATGATACTCACATTAAAAAATTAGATGTTTTCGACTCTTTTGCTTATTTCAGCATAGAACAAGCACTTTAGCATTGAATTCCCAATTTAATTATTTTATTAGTAGTGTTTAATCTATCAATTATCGATCTGTATGCACATAAGGAAAATTTCCTTTGTGTTGTTCTTCCAAATCAAAGTACTCCATGTTTGCTATTGATGTTTGACCACCCGCACCTCCCAACACACCGATCCAAGGTCTACCGTGACTTTCGGGCTGTTGTCGGTGTCAACAAGTACGAGCTATCAGGGTTTTTTTCTTTCAAACATTTCAGAGACTAAAGATACAAGGATAAAATCTTGGATACTACACTTTAAAATCTCATAGCGGAAGGCAGAAAAATATAAATATTGAAAATAGTCATCTCAGAAAATATCCAAAACACAGTCCTAAAACAGTACGTAGTCAAATCCGCAGTGTACAGAAATACATCACATAGTCTGACAAATTACTAAATACAATAAACAATACATGAAGTGTAATAGGAAATAAAAAGAAACTCTGATGCCAAGCTTGCCTCTCCAAGTACTATCGATGATCCTATCACCTGCTGTCCTATCCTCTTGTGGTGGGGAAAAAGAAAGGAAAAATGGATTGGTCAAACAAACGTTCAGGTGAATGAGTTACATTATTAATGTATGGTGACCACATGCAATTAACCATAGTAATACTCTACCTGACCTAGGATGTCCTACATGTGTCCGCGAATTACTTGTTTTCTCTATTTAAGGTGTTTAGTTCAGTACACACCTACACTAACGACTTGTGCAGGCTCATACTTAGGGTCAAACAACTAATCAAAACTTAAGACAACTAATGATCGGCTAATAGCTACTAGAACTATTCCACATAGGTTTCCTACAAATTTCTACCATGGGATTACATTTCCCACAACTACAACTACACATAACTATTCCGACATATGTTTTCCTTCAATTTCTACTATAGGACTACATTTCCTACAACTACGACTACACATATCCTATTTTCGAATTGAGGAGGAGCATGTAGTGCCGACTCATCGGAGTGTCTCATCATCACTACATCTGTGTCCACCTCTCAATGGTAACGTAATACCTCTTGTTTCCCTGTGCTAGGATCCATCAATAATACAACATCACGTCGTCATTATGAATACCAAAGAACTCCTGTTAGTACCGGGCCGCACACTCCATTAGGTATAACCATCAGTGTTGCGCATCCACGGTAGAACCTCCTGCGAGTGTAATTTGCGATAGAATCATCCCAATCGAATATTGATTCTTGTTGGATAAATAATATTTACCCAGTCCCGCAACGTCCTAATATTGCTACATAAGGAACTAGCTTCCCTACTTATACTAACATCCATCCATCCATACATTCATACATACATACACAGACCACTATTTTATTTTTAACTTGGGTCTCAGGTCGAGGTTCATACTATGTTAAGAAAACACTAACTGGTCGACCGCTTGCTCCTAGAGCGTTCGATCGCTTGCTGTCAACCGCATCCAATGAGCAGTCTACCGATCATCGTTGTTTAATATTTTTAATTTGATTATCGATTATCACTCCTTTTGTTTATTTGTTTCCAATTACAATAAACTTGCAACTTTAATTATAGTCAACCAAACTTGTGAATCTGTGACTTGTTATTGTCAAAACTTCATATTAAATTTTAATTTGCAGTAAATCAATTTAACCTAGGTTTAACATCAATTCTTATCAACTTGACAAAAAGGGGTATACTCAGATTTATCAGTTTCATAATTTACATGTTGACATTAGTCAGATCAAGATTAGAAAAGAGGAATCATATTCATAGAACAACTTATTAAATTTCTAATTCAATTAAATAATGTTTCTAATTCAATTTCTAACAACCAAGATCAAATAGGATATATTAAAATTAATTGTATGTAAATGATCTAATTAACAACGAACCCACTCACCTCAAACCAAAGCTATTCCCTCTGAGATACGCCTAGTGTAACAACCCACATATTTTAAGATTGTATATTTGAATATTTTATTTAAATGTAGAATCGTTAATCAGATTAAAGTCCGAAAAGCTACTTTTTGTAAACAGTCGAATTGGGACTCGAGACCACTTTCGTTGAGTCCAAAACGGCGTTTGCGACCTTTTTGAGTATAAACATCGATATGTTTGGAGCAGGTTGAATCTTGACATTTTCTATTGGGCTTTGGGTTTGGGTTTCACCCCAACTCACTCTATAACCAAGTTCAGCCCCCTCGTCTCCTCTTCACTTCATTTCTATTTTCTTAAACACTCAACCAAAACTGAAAATGGGGAGAGGAATGATAAATTAGAAGCTCCAAGCCCTAGTTTTCATTTGCAAAATCAAATTCTTGCTCCAAATTCAAAGAGAAGCTAAGGTAAGCATCCTCTTCATCTTCTCCAACTCATTCTCTCTTTAATTATAGAAATTTCCTAAACCTAACTTAGGAAATATTCTTCTTTTGAGCTTGGATTCAAGTTTCTAGAGTTGAGGTTGAAGAGAAGTTGATCTTCCTTTGCATTCAAGCTTCTCCTTCATCATTTTTGAGTTTAAAAGTGAGTTTTTGAACTCACATCTTTGTCTATTTCTATCATTTATGTTAGGTATGAATTCCTAACACTTATTCATGTTCAATTGCTTTTGGTTTGAATTGACTTGGTGAACATTTCAATTTTTGGTGTTTTGAAGTCAAAACTTTGAAAATCCTTGCTTTGATTTGTGAACATGTTTTTGGTGGTGAAACGGAGAGCTTATAGGGCTGGGATGTTGATTGGCAAAAGCCCCTAAAGTCCATTGCTCGACCGGTTGCAAATGGTGTGAGTTTGCTCTTCCATTTGATAGGCTGAAAAACAGTTTCAGCTACAGCCAGTCGACTGACCCTCTGTAGTCAGTCGACTGACCGCAAGCCCAGAAAACTCTCGGGTTCTGGTTCAGTCGACTGACTGCAGAAGGCCAGTCGACTGACCTGCTTCATTTTGCCTATTTTGCCTATTTTGCCTAATTAGCTTGAGGATCCAACTTTTATCGATTCGTGACTATCCGATTTATTGTTATCATTTGTTATTGCTTTTGATGACTTCTTTTTCGGGATTTTTGAGAATGTCCATTTTAATGGAATTGGTATCGATTTCTTTGGATTTAATTCACGTCTTCGAATGTGGATTTTTGTGATTGATTGTTTCTACAATCATTTTGTGATTTGTCACTTCTAAATACAAAGGTTTCAATACTAGTAGTAAATATTAAAACTCTTTTACAAAGATGATTTCAACTTTATTTTTAATACAAAGCTCTTTTATAAAACCGTTTTCTAATCTATTAGTATATACAAACCTTTACCTCACTCGTATGAGAAAATCTAATTAAACGGCTTAGCAAAACAAGTGGTATGAAACGCTTGCGTTTACTTCGTCAGTTAATTCTTGGACTTGTTCGATTGAAATCTTGTGACAATTTTCGAGTGAGAATCTACAATTTGTTCGTAAATATTTAAGTTAAGCTAGTGGTTATGGGACATGAAGCTAAACTCATATATTTACTAGCTTAGCGTAATCGACACTTTTTATTGATCGATGATGATCATTTTGTGATTTAGACTAGCGATGTGCGATGTCTATTTGTCTGCGAGGGAGACTAAACCACGTTTTATGGAACTTCGGTTCAATTTGGCGGGGTAGCGGCCCGTGGTCTTCGGGCCGTTTGTGGAGCTTCGGCTCAAAATTTATGGTTAGCGACCATGGAATATCGTTCCGTTTGTGATACACATGTTGGTGAGTTTTCATGCTCCCGTTTGTGATAGGCCTTCCCCTTTGTGATTTCTGGATTTCTAATGATGATTTCTAGAATTTGTGTTTCACCAACTTTTGCCATTGGCAATAATATGTTTGTCAATATTTGTAGTTTGGTGAATAAAATAAAGAATATGATATTCTTTTTGGTGCTTCGAGATTCTTGAGATATTTTACGATTTTTTAGTTGTTTAAATCATACTTGTCCTGGTATGACATTATCGTTATCATACGTCCTTATTATATCTCTGCTTTTATCTCATTTCTTTAATGATAATTATAGCTAGACTGATCCGTTTATTATTTTCTTATTAAATAATACTTGGGTCAGACCGAGATATTACAGGTGCTTCTGCTTGACTCCTTATCTGGGATCATCTTCTGACTTTTGCCTAACTACATTACACTTGTAGTTTTTGTTGATTATACATTTGAGATATAGACTCCTTGATGTATACTTATTCTTTTGTCTAGCACTTGTAACTATTCTTTTGTGATATTATGGATCTTGTTTGACCACTACTCCGATGTACACTTTTATGTGTTATATTCATATCTGTTTCCGCCTTTGAGATATGAACCTTTGTGACTGACTTATGTTATGTTTATTTCTATACTTGTTTCCGAGGTCCACTTAGCCACTGTGTGGTAGCTTTGAGTTTGTATCGGTATGTCGGATTTCCTTCTGAAATGAAACGCATGTTATACTATCTGACATATTAGTGCTCGCACAAAGCAATTACACAGATGGTCGCTCCTCAACAGCCTTATTCTTCGCGCTAGTTGACGGCATTACTCCGTAGTGTCCTTGGCTAGCGTGAGTATAGAGGTGGGGCGTCACACCTAGAATCTCCTCCGCTCGCTAGATCTCAACTTGATGTAATCTTCTTCAATTCCTTTAGTTTTATTTTAAATTTAATTTGAAGAAATTTGTGATTTGAGGAGATGGAGGATTTTAGTTTGCAGAGAGATAGAGTTTGGACATTTAGTAGAAGATAGGGTTCTCTGAATTAGCTTAGGTTGTATTTATAGAGGTAGAAAGCAATATTAGCTGCATGATCTAACATTATAAGATCCGGGTCGTTAGCCGCTCGAAACCCTAGCCGTTCCCCATGACCGATCGACCACTATAGATGAGGACGGTCGACCGTTAGGGGTCAACCGTTTCCATCTATCTGTCGACTGGTGGGTTTCCTTATTTAAAAATATTTATTCAATTTTTTTTGTTTATTTAATTATTTTCGACTGTGAATTTTTGAACATTTATAGCTTTCTTATACTAGCTCCGATTTCATAAAGTTATATATGTAAATTGCCTAGAAAATCGCTATGAGCATAACAGTGCAAGTTTCATAGCCAAATTCGAGAGTTTGTGAAAATTCCATTTTCACCCTTATTATATTTAAATTTAATTCTTTTATTAAATTTTTCGATCAAATTTTCAGTGTGTTACATTCTCCCCCCTTAAATGATTTCGTCCTCAAAATCTCCAAGGATGGGAAAAATGTAACTCGTGCGTATAAAAATAAATAACTATAATCATCTACTCATCCATCATCCACTGGTTGTCCTTTGTTAAATTTCTAATGCAATATGTACATGAAGGCGTGGAATGCATATGAACCTATATAAATGCAGAAATTAGGCGGTCTCCTGATTTAATGGACCTCCTGAAATGCAAGTACTTATGCCATATATCTAAATGTATGCTACATCCTATGTAAATATATTTGGGCAATTCTACATGTATGTACGACCATTCAATCCATATGCAACAACCATATGCATATAACTCAATGAAATAAAACAAGTGATGGGGGTCTGTGTATATAAACTCTAGAATACATTTTCCTATGTGTACAAAGAACAAACAATTACATCCATTAGCATCCATCATCCAAAACATGTCTTATTGACACGTTCACAACCATTCCTAACATCCAATGGTCCCTACCTATGAGGTGTATTATGCGAGTCAACGGAATATGGATCTTACGGCTAAATTAACACTAAAGGAGGGTTGAATAATGTTTAATGGATTATATGAATATTTTTCAAATTCTTTAAGATTTTACTTGGAATGAAGCAATTAAAAATCACATAAATAATCACACAATCAAAGTGCATACTAAAGTAAATGTAGTAAAGTAAAAAGGAAAGAACACACCTGTTGAGTAAATTTCGACTGGGCCTGCCGAACCAAAGCCGCTTCACCAAACCAACTCCTTTCCCTGGCTACCGAACCAACTCCTTCCCCTGTCTACCGAACCAACTCCTTCTCACCGAACCAAGTCCTCACCGAACCAATACCCCAGTACCACCTACCACCGAACCAACCCATGACCGAACCAAAGCCACTCCACCTACCACCGAACCAACTCATAACCGAACCAAAGCCACTCCACCTACCACCGAACCAACCCATGACCGAACCAAAACCACTCCACCTACCACCGTACCAACTCATCTCCCAGGTACTACCGAGCCAAAGTGTTGCCGAGCCAACATTGCCAGGCCAGATTGCAGCAGCCCAGGCCCAACAGTAGCTATATACATCCAAGACCCCTACCCCCAGCTTCACTCTATAAATAGAGGGGCAGGGGTACAACAATGGGGAGAAGTTTTGAGAGCTCAAGCACGGATAGATCTTTCAAACAACTTTCAGATACTTGTATTAAAGCTTTGTACTTGTAATTTGAATAGTAAAGGAGAATAACATATAAAGTGGACGTAGGCACATTCTGGCCGAACCACTATAAATCTGCGTGTCTTTTACAGTTTAGTCCCTGCTTTTATATAATTGCATAAATCACCCAGATCATTGAGAACAACATAAAATCAACTAAATCATACGACTTGGAGGTGTTTGCCCATTTTTTGTGCAAACATTTTTGGTGCTTTCACTGAGAATAAGAAGCTCGAAGCTCCAGCTTCTCCCACTTAACCTTCTTCCTAACAACATCGTTCATTGCTTGGAAAACATGGCTCCCAGGCAGAGGAAAGATGTTAACAGAGGAAAAAACATCACAACTAGCAGTCTTCCAGATCCAGTGGTCACAGATCAAGTAAATCGTCCCCTTCCAACAGCAGTACCAAATGAAGGTCAGGCAAATCCAACAACCCCTGCCACAGAACAGCCGACAACAATTACTAGGGCAGATCTAGACAGGGTTGTGGCTGAGGTGACTAACCGCTTCACATCCCAACAGGAAGCCTTGGTGGACCATCTCATGTCACGCTTAAGGGATGCTGAAGAGTCCAACCGCAACACTAAATCATGGGGTGAGTCATAGTTTGGAGGATCCCAGAGACAACAAAGATCTTCCTTCTTCGAGGGAGCTAACGACAGGAGCGGCCATGGTAGGAGTCGAGACCGAGCTCGGCCCGAAGTTAGACCTGGGGAAACACTTGGAACCGAACCCAACGGGGGAGGTACCGGGTGGAGGTCAACTGTAGCTGAGCCTGTCGTACTGCCTAACCACGGCAACACCAGTGAACGGGGCCGAGCTAGAGTCTAGCCCGAAGTTGGACCCGAGGAAGTGCTTAGATCATAACCCAGCAGGGGAAGATCGAGACAAGGGCCAACTGTAGCTGACCCTAGCGTGCTCCCAGAAGATCAAAGACAGCCACTGGAAAATATTAGGAATGATAGACGATACCATCCCTACAAGTCATCTGGACGGAATCAGTCCCACAGAACAGAACCGAACTCATTTCTATCTGCTCCAAATTCTGATGAAAGGATGGCACGCTTGTTCAGAGAGTGCGTCCAACGGGATCAAAGAGATCGAGGAATAGGTGCTAGGGTAACCAGCCCCTTCGCCCTCAGTATCGAAATTTCCATCACCCCCCGGGAATGGAAGATGCCAACAATGGAACCTTACAAAGGAACCTCCGACCCCGTTGTACACTTACAGAGATACACACAACATATGCTCATGAGTGGAGCAACAGAGGGAGTACTGTGCAAATGCTTCCCACTATTCTTAGCAGATCTAGCTACCTCCTGGTTCTGTTATCTACCTTAAGGATCCATTAGCTCGTGGGAGATGCTGAAAGAAAAGTTTATCAGCCAATTCCGCATTCATGTGGAACAACCCAAGGATGCTTATTCCTTATCCAGTATCAAACAGAAACCTGGAGAGAAGCTGCAGCAATACCTAACCCGATTCAATGCCGCAGCAGCCGCAGTCCAAGATGCCGACAAGAAGCTTATCTTAATGGCCCTCTGTAGTGGTGTGCACCCGGATACTAAATTTGCTAGAAGATTGACAAAAGAAAAACCAGCTACTTTACCCGATTTCTTCCATGAAGCCGGAAAATATATGAGACTTGAAGACGCTGCCACTGAGGGGCAGTCAGGGCAACAAAATAAGGCAACTCACGGCAACACGCCCGCTGCAGCAAAGGACGTTCGAAGATATGACTCTAGGATAATGCTGGGGGCAAGAAGGGAGAAAAGCGTCTATATCGGCCAGGACCGAGATTTGACGCTTACACCCCTCTGAATGAAACGATCGAAAACATCTTCCTAGCCACTCAAGACGAAGTTAAATACAAACACCCCCCGCACAAGAAGGAATCAGATAACGTGATTAAGTCTGGAAAATTCCGCCACTTCCACGAATCCCATGGGCATGATACCAATGAATGCCATCATCTCTGGGACTTGATTGAAGAACACATCAGAAGAAGGAGACTGGAACACTATGTAAAAGGTCAGAACAGGAATCCAGTTCCTGCCAATGAGAACCCGAGGCTACCCTCCCCAGAAATAGGCAGAGGAAATCGCAACACTAGCGGCTCTAGTCAAGAGAAGATAGTGGTCCATACCATCTCGGGAGGACCTCACATCGCCGACAGAAGCTGGGCAGAAATGGAAAGATATGGAAACTCGCTTAGAAACAATGAAGACTGTTAATTCTATTATAGAAGAAAGCCACCCGAAGCAGAAAGAGAGTGACGACATCACATTCAGTAGACGTGACCTAGAGGGAAGGCAGTACCCTCACATGGATCCCATGGTTATCTCTGCCCGGCTCGGTCTGGCCGAAGTTTTCCGAATTCTAGTAGACACTGGAAGCTCAGTGAATATCTTATTCAAGCATGCATTCGACAAAATGAAACTATCAATAAAGGACGTTTCTCCCTGCAATAAACCACTACACGGTTTCACTGGAGATGCAAAGATACCCCTCGGGCAACTGGACCTCTTTGTTGAAATTGGAAGCCATCCCCGCTCCGTTGTGCGGAAACAGACATTTGTGCTGATAGAAAACCACTCGGCCTACAACGCCTTCTTAGGAAGGCCAGCCTTGTATGACTTCCAAATTGTCCTGACCCCGTGGTGCCTAAAGATGAAATTTCCAATGGACAATGGAGTAGGGGAAGTAGAGGGAGACCAGGACGTTGCTCGAGACTGCTATGTAACTGAACTTCGCAACAACCACAGGAAGGATAAAGGGAAGAGTGTAGAGGTTGCCCTCTGCACAAAAAGTTTGGAAGCATAGCAACTAAAGAAAGGCCCTCCTCTTCGATATACCAGCGACCCTTTCAATGAATTAGACCCCAGGGACAAAGAGGAGGAGACCACCACCGAGCTTGTAGAGGCTATGGAATTTGTATCTGTAGACAAACATGACTCGAGTAGACTATTGAAAATCGGGTCCTAACTAAAAGCAGAATTAAAGGAACAACTCATTGACTTTCTCCGCCACAACTTGGATGTATTTGCATGGTCACATGCTGACATGACCGGAATCTCCCCTGACATAGCATGCCATGTACTAAACATTGATCCTACCAAGGCGCCCGTAAAACAAAGAAAGAAAAGTATGGGGGCAGAACGATCACCAGCCCTCGACGAAGGAGTAAAAAATCTACTTGCTAATGACTTCATAAGAGAAGCCATCTACCCAGAATGGATCGCCAACCCAGTGCTGGTAAAGAAGGCTAATGGGAAGTGGCGAACATGCATTGACTTCTCCAACTTAAATGACGCCTGCCCGAAAGATTGCTTCCCACTTCCCCGAATCGATCAACTTGTAGACAGCACAGCCGGGCAAGAACTCTTATCCTTTATGGACGCATACTCAGGATACAACCAAATTCCCATGCATGCTCCCGATCAAGACCACACTAGTTTCATCACTAACCGGGGATTGTACTGCTACAAGGTAATGCCTTTCGGACCTAAAAACGTAGGAGCCACCTACCAGCGCCTCATCAACAAGATGCTTGCAGGGCTAATAGGACAAACTATGGAAGTTTATGTGGATGACATGCTGGTAAAGTCAAGGGAAGCCGACAATCACGTAAGCCACCTAGATGAAATGTTTCAAGTACTTCGCCAGTATGGAATGAAGCTGAATCCTTTAAAGTGCTCCTTCGGAGTATCATCAGGAAAGTTTCTAGGATTCATCGTCTATGCCAGAGGGATTGAAGCAAACCCTGAACAAGTCCAAGCACTGAGAGATATCAGGATACCTTCTACCCGAAAGGAAATGCAGAGCCTAAATGGGAAGGTGGCCACCCTGAGCAGATTCATCTCCAAAGCAACCGAAAAATACATCCCTTTCTTCGAAGCTCTAAAGAAAGAGAAAGGAAAATTCGACTGGACTGACGAATGCTTAACAGATTTCCGCAACTTAATCGAGCACCTCCAGAGACCACCAGTCCTCTCAACTCCGAACAAAGGCGAAGAACTATACCTATACCTTGCTGTGTCATCTCATGCCCTGAGCGCCGCATTGGTTAGAGAAGACAAACGCGCGCAACGGCCAGTATACTTTGTAAGCAAGAGGTTTACAGGGGTGGAAGCCAGATATCCTAAACTTGAGATACTAGCATACTGTTTACTAATCACATCATGGAAACTGCGTCACTACTTCCAGTCCCATCCCATCAGAGTTCTGACCGATCAACCGTTGAGGCAGGTACTCCATCGTCCCGACACTTCTGGGCGACTACTTAAATGGTGCATTGAACTAAGTCAATATGAGATCACCTACCACCCTCGCACTGCCATCAAGGAACAAGCCATGGCCGATTTCATTGCCGAATTCACTATCAACGAAGGTAAGGAGCAATCGGAAATAGCAGAAGACATTAAGTGGAATCTCTTTGTGGATGGTGCGTCAAACGAACAAGGCTCGGGGGCAGGTGTGGTAATAATCACTCCCCGGGGAAATAAGCTATACTATGCTATAAGGTTGGAATTCGCTGCCACTAACAACGACGTAGAGTATGAAGCAGTGATAGCTGGATTAGAACTTGCCTTAGAAATCGGAGCCAATTCTTTGTGTCTTCATAGCGATTCTCAACTTATTGTAAATCAAATACTAGGAGAATTCCAGGCTCGAGAAGAACGACTCATAGCATATTTAAAGAAGACCAAGTTACTTCTCAATCGATTGGACCACTATTTAGTCAAACACATCCCTCGGGAAGAGAACCAAGAGGCCGACGAATTGGCAAAGCAAGCTAGCATAAGAGACGACGCTATTTCCGGAGCAGTAGCTATCTCAAAGCAACTGACCCCAAGTTTTGAGCAAGTAAATCTGATAGCTGCAACCGAAGAAGCAACTTGGATGACTCCCATCCGAAACTACTTACAAAGTGGCACGCTACCCAATGGGCGTAACGAAGTCAAGAAAATCTTGAGGAAAGCTTCCCGCTACACGTTACAAGAGGGCACCCTCTATCGGCGTGGCTTCTCTAACCCCTTATTAAGGTGTGTCGCTGGAAGGGACGCCAAGGAAATCTTATCCAACATTCATCAAGGAAGCTGCGGAGACCACACCGGAGGGCAGACTTTGGCAAAAAAGATACTCCGATATGGATATTTCTGGCCCACCTTAAGCAAGGACGCCTTAGATTTCGTCAGAAAATGTGATAGATGCCAGAAGTTTGCTAAGATTCCGCGGCTACCAACAACTGAGATTACTCAAATGACCAGCCCTTGGCCCTTTGCAGTATGGGGAATTGACTTGATTGGCGAACTACCAATGGGCCGAGGTGGGGCCAAATATGCTATAGTAGCAGTCGACTATTTCACCAAATGGGTGGAAGCAGAACCCCTAAATAAAGTATCTTCAGCGAAAGTTATTAACTTCTTGATCAAAAATGTTCTATGCAGGTACGGAGTCCCATTCAAAATTATATCGGACAATGGACTTCAGTTGACAGCGAGGAGTTCGCCAACTGGTGCCAAGAGCACGGAATTCACAAAAGCTTCTCGTCTATAGCTTATCCCCAGGAAAACGGACAAGTCGAAGCCGTCAACAAAATTCTGAAAACTCTAATAAAAAAGAAACTCGAAAAGTCAAAGGGCGCTTGGGTGGATGAACTCCCTACGGCACTGTGGGCCTATCGCACATCTTTCAGAACATCAACAGGGCATACTCCTTTCTCTTTGGCATACGGATCGGAGGCTATGCTCCCAGTTGAAACCATCGTGCCTTCCCACCGTAGGATCCACTATAACCCAGAAGATAACGAAGAACTCCTTCACATGTCTTTGGATCTAATTGAGGAGAGAAGAAACGATGCAGCCCTCAAAGCAGCAGCTCACAAGCAAAAAGTAGCAGTACAATACAACTCCAAAGTCAAGCATCATACCTTACAAGAAGGAGATCTTGTCCTCAAGCGAATCTTCCCTCGCCCCGGAGCACTAGATCCAATCTGGGATGAACCATATGTAATTCATAAAGATCTCCACAATGGAGCTTATATTTTGTCAACAGTGGACGGAGAGGTGTTCCAGAGGGCATGGAACATCCAACACCTCCGTCGATACTTTGCTTAACTTGTACTGCCCATATGAAGTGAATTAACAAAGAGAATCAGTGGACGTAGGCATTTTCGTGCCGAACCACTTTAAAAACCTTGTCTCTTTTTTAACTTGTTCCTTTATATCTTGGCTGCTTGTTAACCTTATCCTTTTCTGTTGAACAAAACCCTGTGCAAATAACATTTTCACTCAAGGCGCCCCACAGCGCGACTTCTCCTGGACAAGACCTAACAGGTACTATACGAATCTATGCCCTCGCCAATGAGACACTTTTGCTCCGGCATCCCTCTGCTGCGGGTTAACTCATTACCCGTGACGGCCCTCAAAGCCAATTGTAATGAGCCGATTATAAGCCACCGAGAAGGCCGACTATAGCCGAGGCAGCTCATTACGGCGTTCGGCTCGCCGGCAGCCGTGAACCTACTTTAAGCCCCAACATAAGGTGTGGCCAGCCAGGGGTAGTTCACGGTTGACGATCGGCACCCACGCTAGCCGGCCACAGTAAATCGAATAATACCCACGATTACGGGCCATAATGGCCCGAGTAGTTACTGTGCGCGATCTCGGCTCCGATGTGTCTTAAGTACGGCTGTGGTAAAAAAGATTAACTCCCCGCGGAGGCGTAAGATGGGTGACAAATGTCTCCAAGACCCACAGCTAGGGAAAGTGACTACAAAGCTCGTTTGCCACGAACTTAAGCACATCGAAGGCCTTCCATGATTGGAAGTTTTACTATATCTCATATTTCAATTTTATTTAAAAAACTATTCTCCTATCCTTTGTAACAATCCCTAAAGTACAGGACACAGAATAGGAGACATTCGCTAATGGAAGCAGGTACTCACAACGAGACACTGGACTGCATTCCATACTCGGTCACACAAGACATTCAAAGCTGCCATCTACAAGCAAAATATGAAGGGCGGTATTTCCTTCTTTCATGAACACGTGGCTATAATTTATTCACACATCACATTAACATTGCAAGACATGAAATTATGTTTTAAACAAGAACTTGACATCAAACACAATTGAATTACAAGCATATGCATAGCTATACTTCTCATACAACATGTCAAAATGGCAAAAACATTAAAAAGAAACAACAGAAACAGCTTAAGTTAAAAAATTACACGTCAAGAATAATGTTGTTTATTACAAGTAGCATAATTACAACCTAAAAGTTACGTTACTGCTGTGAGACTAACATATACAACAATGTCAAGTCCACAAAAAGATATCAAGGTCAAATCAAGGAGCCGGCTACGTCGGAGTTTTACCCTTGTCCTGTTGCCCACCTGTCCGGTCAAAGAGAGAATTCATTAGTGATAAGCAACCAAGTTAACGGAAAGACTAGCAAGGAAGACTTACCAGCGCCTGCTTCCTGATCATCCTGATCATCATCCTCTACTTACACACCTGCCTCCTCAGCGGCGAGTAGCCGCATACCCTCCTTCACCGCCACCTTCTCCTCCTTGGTAAACTGGGCAGTAACCACATCCATTCTGAAGACCGCGCCACCCTCTCTATTCGCATCAGCCCTAGCCTCCTCCAGAGCCCTGAGATAAATCCTGGCCCTAACTCGGGGGTAATCATCCATCCAGGATAAGTTACCCTGTTTCCAAGTACGAAAAATACATATCCTAGGGCATCTCATCCATCATCCCCTCATTTTCCTCTAGCTCCCTCATTCGGGCCTCAGAAGCACGCAGCTTTGCAACGGCAGTATCCCTCTCCAATCGATACCGTGAGCGGTCAGCCTGAAAGGATATCCTCATCGCCTCCATCTCCTTCTTCAACCTGGACTGAGCAAGCTCCGCGGCCTCAAGTCTCCCCGATAATTCCTGTGCCCGCTCGAGGTCCGCTTGTCGAACCTCATCCACCGTCGCAATGGCCATGTCAATCCGCTCCTTACAGGCGGCCTCCATTTTTCGCAACTCTGCCCTGCTGGCCTCTTCCATAGTCCTCTTCAGTTGCCTGGATGCGGCCTCATGCTGAGAAATTTGGATGGCTTGATCGGCAAGCTGCTTAGCCTGGTCGGAGACCATTAACCGTAGCCGAATGTTGGCACTCCCGATTTCCTCCCCGGCCTTGACTAGTCGGGCATGATGCCCCATCAATTTCCTAGTCTCCTCAGCAACCCGGTCAATATTTACCTTAGCTTCATCCCCCAGAGTTACAACCCGGGTAGTAAGCAAATCAAGGTCCAGGGACTTAGCTTCGTCAAGCACCCGTACCATAGGATTGCGAGGGAGAAGATGCTCACCAGTAACCTCATCGAAGGAAATGTCATGAGAGGTCGAATCCAGGCCTGGATGACCCGCAAACGGGTTGCGAACCAAGCCAGGGCGATCTATCGGGATGACGGTTGGATTCTCAGACGGATGTGGGGAAGGCGTGAACTCGGTATCCCCCTCCGTAATGTCGTGAATAGGCTGGAGTGGGGCTGGAGGGCCAGGGAGAGATTCAAACGAAGATCGACTCCTCTTTTGTATATCTTCTTCAATAACTCCAAGAAGAGGACGATAGCCGACCACGTCTCCAGGGCGGTTAGTAGGAGGCTTCGGCTTGGCAGAAGCTTTGAGGAGTCTGTATTGTTCAAGCCTGTGCCGGAGATCTGAGGTCTTGGCCGTTTTGCCCGCTCCTGGAATGAAAACCAAGTGTCACCAGCATGCATTGAGCCATCATTCAAGAATTAAAAAGAATAAAGAGAAACTCACCTTGAGTCACAGAAGTTGCCTCAGTAGAAGCGCTCCCGGAAGATAAATCGGCGCCGGTCCCGGCCTTATAAGCTTTCTTGGGCTTCTCCGCTTCCTCCAACTCTTCGAAGGCTTGATGGAGAGCGTCATCTATCCACTCTTGAATCACACCTGCCTGCCCTGGAGGCAAAGCCCCGGTGCCATCACCGCCATGTCCTTCGCCACCGTCATCACCGTGACGATCACCGTCGCATTCTCTACCACTTCTGCTCTCCGCTTCACCTCCTTCGTCCTCGCCTTTTTCCCCCTCCACTTTTTCCTCCTCCTGAACATCTGGATGTGTGCTGGGAGAGGGTCCATCGGACTTCTTGAGTTTCTTCCCCCCGGCATCTGGATGCATCGGGAAGGGTCTCCTTTTGCTGCTTTTTGCCGTGGCCCCTCCTGTAGCATGGGCGGCTCTCTCCTCCGCCATGTCTCTCTGCTTAACCACGGACTGATGTGGAAGGACCATGTTATGCTCCAGAAGTGTAGCATTCCTGATTAGGTAAGAAGCCGACCTGTCCCTTCCTGCAATGGCTTATATTTCCGCAGCCATCTGAACCAGGCGATCATTCTCTACGACCGCAAAGCCACATGTCGCTAGCAAGAAATAAAAACACATGAGAAGAAGCATTGCACTCAGAACAGAAATCATAAATAAGCTTCAACTTACAGCCAGAAGTGAAGCGGCGGATGGAAACAGAGTCATCCTTAACGAAAAACCATTCTTTCTTGAACATGCTGAACTTCGAATATAAGTCCAGGACTGGCTTGAAAGATACGGCTGATTCCAAGCTGATATATGGAGACCCCTTCTTATAGCCTCTCAAATTGTACAAATACCGGATCTCCCGGTTGGAGGGAGGACGCCCGTATCTCCTCTGGAAAATGACAAACAGGCTCACCAGGATGGCGTAGGAGTTAGGCTGAAGCTGAAATGGAGCCACCTTCAAGTAGGTGATGAAGCTGAGTATCCAAGCATTGATCGGGGGAATGGCCCCACACATACAATGGTACCTACTATAGGCAAAATATCCTTCGGGGGGATTATATGGCATCACTCCTTCCCCGGGCAATAACATACGCGCTCTGTCAATCCCAAAGGAGCGAGAAATAACGTCAAGCTGCTCGCCTTTAAGAGAGCTAGGGAAACAGTCAGGAGGTGAGTTCAGAAGCTCCTGAGGGCCATACCCATCTACTAGTGACCTCGGGGTGGACCCATGACGTCCCAGTCCTGACGAAGCTGGGGGCACTGCGAAAGGATCTTCTCTGTCCTGGGATTTCTTCTTTTCTGATCGGGTTTCAACTTTATGAGACATTTATCTGCAACATAGGAAAGTATGAGAATATGTAGTCTGGAACTTCACTTGTGATTCAAAACATAAGTGCATCAGGTAGTTCAAGGCCGAGAGCCCATTCGGCACTCGTACTCCTCAAGGTATCATTCGGTAGTTCAAGGCGAAGGTTCATTCGGCACTCGTACTCCTCAAGGTGTCATCCTGTAGTACAAGGCGAAGGTTCATTCGGCCTTATACTCCCAAATTCATTCGGTAAGTTCATTCGGTACTCAAGCCCCTTCGGTAAAACATTTGAGTTCGTTCGATGGGTGAGTCATAAAGGATCATTCGGCAAAGGAAAACTCACCTGGTCCGGCAGATGAGTTGGTTCGGTAATTGACTGGTCCGGTTATTTCAAGCAATCAAGTTTGATTCGGTATTCAGTTGATTCGGCTGTCTCAAACGGTGAAGGGTGAACATAGATGCGAGGTCCATACTTATAGACGTCTACTAATGGCCGGACCATTTGGTTCGACACACAGGGCCGGATGAGGATACCCAAGCTAAAGAAGAGCACGCCATGTGCATACACACATACCCTACTTTGGGGGGCAAGTGTTGAGTAAATTTCGACCGGGCCTGTCGAACCAAAGCCGCTTCATCAAACCAACTCCTTTCCCTGCCTACCGAACCAACTCCTTCCCCTGTCTACCGAACCAACTCCTTCTCACCGAACCAAGTCCTCACCGAACCAATACCCAGTACCACCTACCACCGAACCAACCCATGACCGAACCAAAGCCACTCCACCTACCACCGAACCAACCCATGACCGAACCAAAGCCACTCCACCTACCACCGAACCAACCCATGACCGAACCAAAGCCACTCCACCTACCACCGGACCAACTCATCTCCCAGGTACTACCGAGCCAAAGCGTTGCCGAGCCAACATTGCCAGGCCAGATTACAGCAGCCCAGGCCCAACAGCAGCTATATACATCCAAGGCCCCTACCCCCAGCTTCACTCTATAAATAGAGGGGCAGGGGTACAACAATGGGGAGAAGTTTTGAGAGCTCAAGCACGGATAGAACTTTCAAACAACTTTCAAATACTTGTATCAAAGCTTTGTACTTGTAATTTGAATAGTAAAGGAGAATAACATATAAAGTGGACGTAGGCACATTCTGGCCGAACCACTATAAATCTGCGTGTCTTTTACAGTTTAGTCCCTGCTTTTCATATAATTGCATAAATCACCCAGATCATTGAGAACAACATAAAATCAACTAAATCATACGACTTGGAGGTGTTTGCCCATTTTTTGTGCAAACAACACCAGGATTTTATACTGGTTCGGGTTACCCTACATCTAGTCCCACACAATTCCTTGTATGGATTTCTTTTCAACTAGTAAATGAAAATATAATCTTGATTTCAAGGCTATGAGACACACCCTCCAAAATCCCGACCTCCAGGTAGAGTCACTAGATTTCCGGGCTATAAGCACATCCACTAGATTTACGGGCTACTAAGCACACCCAATTAATCTTATGGGCTACAGTCACACCCATAAGTATAACAGTATGATTTGAGAGAGTTTTACAGACTCAAATCATCGATTTTACAATTGATCCTATAACTCTTGAATGGCACTTTGATCTTGGTTTGAGTGGGAGAGATGAGAGAAATCAAATAGTAGATGAAGGACAATCAATCTAGTGCTGATTGAATTTGATTTTGGTTAAATTTCGACAGAGTTTGGGTATATTTTGATTTAGAAAAAGAGAGAGTGGAAGGAGGAGAGATGAACAAGAAAACTATGATAAAAAATTCATTTGGAAATCTGGTATTTATAGAGGAACAACGATCATATCCATTCATGAAAAGTTACGGCAAAAAGACATTTCTTTTGAAACTTAAATTTAAAAAAAATCGGCTACTATGCCAACATACATACATAGAGTATGTCGACATACTCTTTTTAAAAATTAAAAATACTTAAAACATTATTTTGAAAACTTCTTGTTCTGTAAAATAGTTTAATACTTTGTAAAATAATTTAAGCATAGTTTACACATATTTTAATCATAATAAAACTTAATAAAACTTTATATAATAATTTTGAATATTTTAATATAATGTAAATAATATATTTGTATATATATATATAATCAATATAATTATAAGTTATTAAAGTATAAACAAAAATTCAATATATAAATAAACTTTAAAACACTAAAATAATATCTTTACAAGTATAAGAGATTGAAAATCATTTTGAGAAATATTTTGAAAAGATTATTTTAAAACCAAGATATTTGAAAAACACTTTAAAACAAAATTAAAGAAGGAGAGAGAGAGATCAAGAAAGTGCTATCAAGATTTTAACATAAATTCTACGAATCTATAACTTATCTGAAATATCTTGAAATCTTGAACTCTTCAATACTCATGAGTCATTATCCTCCAACTCTTGAAACTCTATATTCACATCTTGAATCTGCTCTTGATCTGTACAGTCTTCTTAATCAATACCTGTCTAATATCCTGCACTATATACTATATATAACTTGATAAAACATTAGTATTTATATTTTATATAATGACTATAGTTGTTATCATCAAAATCAATACCTAAGGTACTAACAATCTCCCCCTTTTTTATGATGACAACTATGTATATAAAATATAATATAACTCCCCTTGGGTTACAAAACTCCCCCTTAATGTATGCCTAGATTTTATATATTTCTCCCTCTTTGTCATCAATAAAAATAATCACCTAAAACTATAACTCTAATACTAACTCTTACTCTAACTCTAATTCCCCATAAATAAAATATTATAGACTAATGACATATAATGATGACGAGAATGATTTATATAAGAACAATAAGTGATATTTAAAATGAGATAATCATGAAATGGAAATAATGATAAGAACGATATATAAGAAATGATAAGTGATAAGACAAATCATTAATAGTAACCAAACCAATATATATATATTCATTCAATACCATACCATAATTCAATCACATCTTGAAATGTACATATAAGTAAGTAAAACAAATGTTAAATTAAATTAAATATACACACCGAACAATCAAATTAACAAAGACAAGTACCATCCTAACGTGATTTCCTAATGATCGGGGATTTGTGAATAGGACAATGAGGATATGAAGGCAAAAGTTCCCTTTTTGTTCGACAAGATTTCCATCTCGATCGAAACATACTTCTCTGATGCATCGGACTTCGTCATCTTCCTCCACTGTTCTTCCTCATCTTCTTCTTCCTCTTCTTCCTCGTCATCGCTACCTTGAATGGGGTTATGAATGGCCAAATTTGTAGAATCATCTTCAATAACTATTGGATTCGTAGGATTATCCAATAGATATTTTTGCAAATTGCGAAGAATTCTACTTTGTTTCACTTGTTCTTTGAACATACTAAGTTGTACAACTTATATTTCAGTCAACATCTCCAAAACATTCTTTATTTATCCTTCCACTTTAATAACTTTGGCTATAGTAGTGTTCTGGAAGGGGCCTTAAATAGGAGAAGGGAAGGAAAATGATGAATTCTATTCTCTAAAACGTTTGGGATTAGAGGAGGCCATGGTTTATTTGTTTCAAAAGTATAAACAGAGAGAATACAAAGAAATAAAGAAGAAAGTTGAAATTTGGTTATTATATAACCACCAATTTGTATTTTAGAGGGAAATTACCATTATATGTCGGCATAGGGGGATAGAATATGTCGACATACATGTTATAATTTTGATTATTTTGTTTTTCTTTATATTTTGTAATTTTTACTTCATTATTTTTATATTTTCCATAGAGAACAAATTCCTAACTATCTTCTTAACTTAGTAAAAGATGTTTTGATTCAATGGTTTTGTTAATATATCATCTATTTGATTTTCAGTGTTTATAAATTCAAGTGATATTATTTCTTTGTTTACATTATCTCTTAGAAAATGGCATCTTATATCAATATGTTTAGTTCTAGCATGATCAGTTGGACTTTTAGATAGATTGATCACACTTGTATTATCACATTATATTGGTGGTTTAGTAAAATTTAAACCAAAATCTTTTAATATTTGTTGCATATAGATATCCTATGAACAGTCTAATGCTGCTAAAATATATTCTACTTCTATTGTAGACAAAGATACAATTTTCTTTTTACTAAACTAGGAAACCACAGAGTGTCTCAAAAAGTGACAAGTTCCCCTTGTGCTTTTCTGGTCTGATTTGCAACCAACATAGTTAGCATCACTATATGAAATTAATTCAAAGGAGTCTTCTTTTGGGTAAAAGAGTCCATAGTCTAATGTGTTGTTTACATATCTCAAAATTGGTTTTATGGATTTTAAATGAGTTTCTTTAGGTTGAGATTGACATCTTGTACAGAGACAAACACTATGCATTATATCAGGTTTACTAGTAGTTATATAGAGTAGTGGTCTAATCATTCCCCTATATATTTTTTGATCTACATCTTTTGAATTTTCTTCTTTATTTAATTTTTTGTTAGTTTCCATAGGAGTTGGGTTTACCACTGGTATTTGACATACCAAATTTCTTTACTATAAATCTTTAGCATATTTTTCTTGATTTAGTTGACATACCAAATAAAAGCAATGTTACTCATTTTATTTAGTTGATTTATAGTTTTAACAACAACTTAAGTATTTCCAAGTATATTTTCCGTAGGATGATCTTTCAAGTATCTTGTTCTTTTATTTGGATGTGAATTTTCTGAATTATTAATATTTTCATTTTTGGTAATCTCATTGTTACTAATTTTTTTTGAGTTATCAATGTTTTCTTCTTTATTAATATTTGGATTATAAAGTTTAAAATTTTCATCAAATGAGACATGTAATGTCTCTTCAATAGTATTAGTTCTAGTATTGTAAACTTTATAAGCTTTACTTCTATTTGAATATCCAATAAAGATTCCTTTATCTGATTTAGCATCAAATTTATCCAAATTATCTTTAGTATTTAAAATAAAACATCTACAACCAAAAACTCTAAAGTATGATACTTTAGGCTTTTTATTATAGAATAATTCATATGGTGTTTTCTTAGTTAATGGTCTTATTAAAATTTTATTTAATATATAACATGCAGTACCAACTGCTTCAGCCAAATTTTTTTGGGTAAATTACTATTATTTAGCATAGTTCTAGTGCACTCTTGAATCCTAGTATTTTTACGTTCTACCACTCCATTTTGTTTTGGTGTTCTTCGAAATGAAAAATTATGAGTTATACCTTTCTTATTACAGAAATTCTCAAATTTTTCATTTTCGAATTCTCCATCGTGATCACTCTAAATAGTTTTAATTTTACTAGTCATTTGATTTTGAATTCGTTCAACAAAGATTTTAAATATTTCAAAAGCATTAGTTTTAAGTTTTAAGAAAATCATCAAGGTAAACCTAGAACAATCATCTACGATTAAAAATACATATATACTGTGATTTATAGATTGTATCTGTGAGGGATCGAAAAGATCTAAGTGAAGAAGTTCAAGGGGTTGAGAGGTAGAAATCTTATGTTTTGATTTAAAAGAACTTTTTCTAAGTTTTCCTAATTGACATGCATCACATAAATTATTAACTTTAAAATTCATTTTGGGAAGACCTCTAATTAGATCATTTTTAGCAATTTTAGATATTAGTTTGAAATTGAAATTGAAATGACCAAATCTTTTATGCCAATCCAAGGATCACTGATTCAGCCAAAAGACACAAATTATCATTTGAGATTTTCATACTTAATATAGATATTTCGTTTCCTAATACCTTCAAAGATAATGTTTGCCTTATTATCTTCAATGTGACATTTATGTTTTACAAATTTAATTTTGAAACTCTTATTACATAATTGACTAATACTCAATAGATTATGCTTTAAATTCCTAACTAACAAAACATTGGAAACAGTAGGAGGTTTAGAATTACCGATATTGCCAATGCCAATCACATATTTTTTCAAATTATCTTCAAAATTTACCGATCCACAATCTTTGGAAACTATATCTTTCAAAATCTCCAAATTTCTAGTCATGTGTCTTGAGCATCCACTATCCAATATCCATTTGTCGTTTTTGATCTGTAGAGTTTGATCATCAGGTGTCTGTTCATCAAAAGCCATGTAACACATCCGTTCCTGCAATTCATACCTTTTCAAAAGATCGCGTGAATTTTTATAATGAATAGATGCAAATTTATGAAACAAAATTGATGATTTTGCATATTATCTTTTCCAAAATATTTTTTAAAATATTATCAAAAATTTCCATTGAAAATTCTTCAAAAATCGGATTATGAATACTTTGAAAACCAATGCTCGAATACCAAATGCGAGTCAGCGGAATAGGGATCTTAAGGCTAAATTAACATGGGAGAGGGGTGAATAGTGTTTAATGGATTATATGAATATTTTTCAATTTCTTTAAGATTCTACTTGAAATCATGTTATTAATAATCACATAATCAAAGTGCATATAAAGTAAATGCAGCAAAAGTAAAAAGGAAAGAACACACTAGGATTTTATACCGGTTCAGAGTTAACCTACATCCAGTCCCGCGTAATTCCTTGTACGGATTTCTTTTCAACTTGTAAATGCAAATACAATCTCGATTTCAAGGCTATGAAACACACCCTCTAGAATCCCAACCTCTGGGTAGAGTCACTTGATTTCCGGGTTACAAGCACACCCACTAGATTTACGGGCTACTAAGCACACCTAATTGATTTTATGGGCTACAATCACACCCACAAGTATAACTGCATGATTTGATAGAGTTTTACAGACTCGGATCTTTGATCTTGATTACAATTGATCCTATAACTCTTGAATAACACTTTGATCTTGGTTTGAGTGAGAGAGATGAGAGAAATCTGAGAATAGATGAAGGAAAATCAAACTAGTGATGATTGAATTTGATTCTGGTTGAATTTCGGCAGAGTTGGGTATATTTTGATTTAGAAAATGAGAGAGTGGAAGGAGGAGAAATGAAGTAAGAAAATTATGATAAAAAGTTCGTTTGGAAGTCTAGTATTTACATAGGAACAACGATCATATCCATTCGTAAAGAGATACGACAAAAAGAAACTTCTTTTGAAATTTAAATTTTGAAAAAAATAGGCTAATATGTCGACATACATACATAAAGTATGTCGACATACTCTTTTTAAAAATTGAAAATACTTTAAAACATTTTTTTTAAAACTCGTTGTTTTGTAAAATAGTTTGATAATTTGTAAAATCATTTAAGCATAGTTTATACATATTTTAATCATAATAAAACTTAATAAAAGTTTATATAATAATTTAGAAAATTTTAATATAATGTAAATAATATATATGTATATAATCAATATAACTATAACTTATTAAAGTATAAATAGAAATTCTATATACATATATATAAACTTAAAAACACTAAAATAATATCTTTATAAGTATAAGAGATTGAAAATCATTTTGAGAAATATTTTGAAAAGATTATTTTAAAACTAGGATATTTGAAAAACAATTTAAACAAAATTAGAGAAGGAGAGAGAGATCAGAAAGTGCTATCAAGGTTTTAACATAAATTCTATGACTCTATAACTTATCTGGAATATCTTAAAATATTGAACTCTTCAATACTCATGAGTCTTCATTCTCCAACTCTTGAAACTCTATATCAGCATCTTGAATATACTCTTGATACTGTACAATCTTCTTAATCGGTAGCTGTCTAATATCCTGCACTATATACTATATACAACTTGATAAAACATTAGTATTTATATTTTATATAATGGATATAGTTGTTATCATCAAAATCAATACCTAGGTACTAACATATTAATATAGAACTTAACACATAAGTAGTATATACTTGTTCGACTAAAATGGAAATGTACCAGAAAAGAGTTACAGATGGGTAGCTCGAGTCTTCTCCTCAGGCTCCCATGCACTCTCTGCTGGCTCGTCTCCCCACTGAACCTTAACAATTTTGATAACTTTATTGCAGAGTCACTTTGTACCATGTTCAAGAATATGAGTGGGTGCACGACGAACAAGTGACTCTCTCTCTATATCCACCTCTTCTAGCTGACTCGGATCGACTACAATGGCCGTATTATGTTGGCACTTCCGCATGTGCGTCACATTGAAAACGTCATGTACTCCCGCTAACTTCTTAGGAAGCTTCATCCAATAAGCTAACTTACCTACCCTACAAGTAATCAGAAAAGGCCCTACAAACCTCGATTTTATCTTTCCCAAACTATCAAATCTCATAACATGCCTAAGCGGTGATACTTTCTTGAAAACCATGTCGTCCACTACGAACTCCAACTCCATGCGTCTTCTGTCAACGTAAGACTTCTACCTGTCCTGTGTGGTTTTCATCCTCCTACGGATCAAGTCTACCTTCTCTGATGTCTTCCTTACTATATCTGATTCAAGAATAATCCTATCCTTAGTGTCCCACTAATACGAAAGTGATCTACATGATCTCCCGTATAACGCCTCAATGGTGCCATCCCAATACTCGCCTGATAGTTGCTATTATAAATAAACTTCACTACATGCAAGTGATCCTCCCAAGAGCCTCTACATCCGAAGCAAGTCCTCCAACACTTGGTTCATCCACTTCGTCTACCCATTTGTCTATGGGTGATAAGCGGTGCTCAGGCTCAAATCAGCGCCTAAAGCCTCATGTAGTCTCCTCCAAAACTCGTTGGTGAAAAGTGGATCTCTATCGCTGATGATGTAAGAAGAAACTCCGCGTAACCTAACGATCTCTCTTGCGTATAGTGTCGCTAAAGACGCAGCAATCCTTTTACTCCTAATTGGTATAAAATGAGCGCATTTGGTCAGTTGATCGACTATGACCCTAATATTTTCATTCCCTTTCTTACTCATAGGTAATCCATCGATGATGTCCATAGAAATACTCTTCCACTTGGAGGAATATCCAACGGTTGCAACAATCCTCTCGGCTTCTTCTGCTCTGCCTTTACCCTCTAGCAAGTTATACAATAGGCCACATACTCTACGACATGCTTCTTCATACTAGGCCAATAAAAGACTCTCTTTATTTCACGGTACATTTTATCTCCATCAGGATGAATGGTCATCCTAGAATGACGAGACTCGGCTAGTGCCATATCAATCAAATCCATAAGCAAAGGAACACATAACCTACTATCTCTCTGTAACTATCTCTTCGAGTCAATAGCATAATGCCTCAAATGACTCGAATGCTCTCCTCTACTAATCCTTTGGAAAATATCAAAGAGCTCCTTGCCTTGCTTCTGACTTGAAAAAATACGGTCCATAAGTATAGGCTACACATCTAAAGCTTCTAACAATTCCAGAGTGATATCCTAAGATGGCCAGAAATTAAACGTAGAAATGAACTCTAAATGCTTCCACTCTAAGAACAAAGGACTCAACACCGCATGCTACCTACTCAAGGCATCTGCTACAACATTTTCCTTGCCTGGAGTATATGAAATATCAAAGGCAAACGATGCTAAAAACTCTATCCACATCTGATGCCTTAAGTTTAAATTCTTTTAGGAGAATAAATACTTCAAAGACTTATGATCCGTATACAGCTCAAACCACTCTCCGAATAGATAGTATCTCCATAAATTGAGTGCAATGACAACAGCCACCAACTCAAGATCATGGATAGGATAGTTTCTCTCATGGACCTTTAAGTACCGACTAGAATAGCTCACCACTCTCCCTTCCTGTATCAACACTATGTCCAATCCTGTATCGCATGTTTCGGTATACCCTGTGAATGCTTTCGTACCATCAAGTAATACTAGAACAAGTGCACTAGTCAACGCCTCCTTCAGCTTGATAAAAGCATCCTTACACTTTGCGTCCCATAAGAAAACCAAATTCTTCTTGGTAAGGCGGGTAAGAGAGGCAGAAATTTTAGCGAAGTTCTTAATGAGCTTCCTATAGTAGCCCGCCAAACCAAGGAAACTCCTTACTTTCATGGCATTCTTCAGCACATGCCAATCATGTACTGTGGAAATTTCACCAGGATCGAGCGTCAGCCCATTTTCAGAGACAATGTGTCCCAAAAAGTGTACCTCCTCGTGCCAAAAGTGACACTTGGAGAACTTCGCCTTCAAATTATGCTCATGGAGTGTTATTGAGCACTTCTTCTAAATGCAACCTGTGCTCCTCCTTGCTTTTCGAATAGACTAATATGTCACCTACAAATACCACCACGAACTTATTAAGCAACCCTCTAAAAACTTGACTCATCAAATCAACAAAGTAGGTGGGTACATTGGTCAGTCCGAAGGGCAGGACTAACCACTCATATAGTCCGTCAGGTGTACAAAAACCAGTCTTCTGTATACTATCCTCTGCTACACGCAACTGATGGAATTCGGTAGCCAAGTCAAGCAGAGATAATACCTTTTCTCCAACCAACCAATCTTTGTTAGCTTATTCGGCTCCTGATAATCGACACAAAGCCTCAGAGAACCATATGCTTTGGTGGTAAAGACAACCGGTGGTCCTCACTCCAAAATACTACTCCTAATTAGCCCTTCTCAAATAGCTCATTGGCTTGCTTATTCAACTCACGTCTCTCCTTTTGAGTGATATGCTTCAAAGGTAAGGCAACAAGTCTTGTGTTCTCCACAGGATAAATACGTTACCCGATCTCTCTATGGGGTGGGAGATCGGTAACCTTGGAATAGATATATAGATAATCTCTAACTACATGCACTGAATCTAACCCGTCATGTGATATGTCTAATGAATATAGGAAACTCAACATAACTTAACCTATGAGATCATTATAAACTCTAGACCGTGTCCACTACAAGTACCCAACCTAATAACATTCATATCATAATCTAGATCACCACATACATTGTAATCTAATCCATGCCCAAAATCAAACCAAACATAGAAAATGCTAAGACAAAAGCATCGCAATTGAATTTGACCCCTAAAATGAACAATTTCAAGCCCCTACATATCATAGATAAATAAGCCGATCCTCCCATAGGGTTTAATATAACTACAGGGTCCGAAAATATGATAGTGTCTAACTGTAACTCATTCATAAGTATACTCGAGATAAAAGAGTAGAAGCCCACGTGTCAAATATGGTATAGACAAGTAAATCAGATAAAGTTAACACACTTTCAATTACGACCTTCTTTCCTTTGTCCGCAACTGGAGGTGTACTCGAGCTAGGAACAACGACCAGTATGTAAGCTAAAACCACCTAGGTAGAGGTCTTTTGAGGCGCTGGACACTCCTGCCTCATGTGCCCGTATTGATTGCAGTTGTAACATTTATTCTTTGAACTGTTTGCCTTGCACTCCCTTGCAAAATGCTCCTTCTTGTTGCAATTCTTGCACTGCAACTCTTGCTTCTTAATCTTTCCCTTGGGTCCCATTTCGTCCTTGCACTGGTTCTGCTGGAGTGTCTTCCCTCCTGTCTTCTTAGACTCACCCTTTACTTCTTCCTTGGAAACAACATTCAGCAAAGCCATCTCTACCAATCCCTCGAAATTCGCACCCATGAGAATATGACTAAGGGACAAATCCTGAAGAGGTTGATTCAGTCTCTTAGCAAACTTCAGAGCCTTCTTGTGAGGGGTAATGATCAGCTCCATTCCAAACCTAGCCAACTCATCGAACTGATTAACATACTCTTTCACTGACATCTATCATTGCTATAAATGAATAGACTTCTCCACTTGTACTCCCTCTTCAGCCCTGGACAGAAACTTCTTCTCAAAACAACTCCTATACTCCCTTCAATCAATCTCTCCCTTGTCAGTCTCAACAACTACCATATCCCACCAATTCAGAGCCTCCCTCTATAAACGCCACATGGCAAGATGTCTCCTAACATCGTCTCTAAGACCTATCAATCCAAAAATCCTCACATAAGTAGGAATCCATGTCCTTGAATCTACATAAGATTCAGTCCCCACATACAGCTTCCCTCCTAGGTTCGAAAAGTCCTTACATAGCTTAGCAAAATTGATAGCAGGTGGGTAGGTAGGAACCACACTTGGCGCTCGCTCCGTGGGTCCTCCATTAGGGTTAATCTCGGCTTATCTTCTTGCATGCAGATACTAGTAGAACCAAATCGGGACGTTCACACCCGGAATCTTAGCTGCATTGCCAGAGTCGGCCGTATCGCATCCTTTCTATATGTGATTTTAGGAATTTATTAGCAACTTTTTAACAGATAGTACTGGCAAGTATAAGGGTAAGCATTATTCATATTACACTTACATGTATAAAACTTTTGAAAATCTTTTACCTATACACACACACACACACAAATATATACATATATACTTTGGAAACCCATTTTGAAAACGTTTTTGGAAAACCTTTTTTTTCAAAACTTTATAAGTACGCCGTCTTAATACGCACCTAATCCCTAAGGAATATCAAACCAAGGCTCTGATATCAACTGTGACAACCCATGCCTACAAACACACTTATCAAAGGTCTAGGGTAACTTTCAGACTAGCGTCCGTGTCAAGAAGTACGGGCTATCGGGGTTTTTTTTCTCAAACTTTCCAGAGATTAAAGATACAAGGACAAAATCTAAGACACACTACACTTTCAGATCTCACGACAGAAAGCAAAAAAATACAAATAAAAAAATAGTTATCTCAGATTGTATCCAAAACACAGTCTCAAAAAAGTACATAGTCAGATCCATAGTATAAAGAAATACATCACATAGTCTGATAAAATACTAAATATAATAAACAACACATGGAGACTAATAGGAAATAAAAAGAAACCCTGATAACAAGCTCACCTCTCCACGTACTATCGTTGGGCCCATCACCTGCTGCTTAGTCCTTCTGTGGTGGGGAAAAATAAAGGAAAAGGGATGGATCAGAAAAAAGTCCGATGAATGAGTTATATCATTAATATATGGTGATCACATGCAATTGACTTTAGTAATACTCTACTTGACCTAGGATGTCGTAAAAGTGTCCATGAATTGGTTATTTTCTCTATTTAAGGGATTTATTTCAATACACACCTACACTAATGACTTGTGCAGGCTCATACTTAGGGTCGAACAACTAATTGAACCTCAAGAAAACTAATGATTGACTAATAGCTACTAGAACTATTTCACATAGGTTTCCTTACAAATTTCCTCCATAAGACTATATTTCTCAAAACTACGACTACACGTAACTATTCCAACATATGTTTTTCAATAATTCCACCATGGGACTAAATTTTCTACAACTACGGCTACACGTATCCTAGTTATGCATTAAGGGGGAGCATGCAATGCCAACTCATCGAAGTGTCTCATCGTTGCTGCATCCGTGTCCACCTTTCAATGTTAATGTGACGCCTTTTATTGCTCCACGCCAACATCCATCAACAACACAACATCACGTCATGACACCGTGAATACCAAGGAACTCCCATTACTGTCATGCCACACACTTCATTAGGAATCATCATCAATGTTGTGCATCCACCGTAGAACCTCTTATGAATGCTATTTGTGATAGAATCGCCCGAGTTGAATATCGATCCCTACTAGATAAATAGAATTTATCCAGTCCCGCAACATCCTAGTGTCGCCGCATAGGGAACTAGCTTCCTTACTTATAGTAACATCTATGTGTGTATATATATAACATACACAATTATTTTATTTCTAACTTGACCCTAAGCCAACATTAGTACTATGCATAGAAATTGCAAATCGGTCGACCGCTTGTGTAACGACCCAGATTTTTCGACGACTAATTTTGAATATTTAAATGGTTTAAATATTGGATTTGGAATTCATAATTGGGTTAACAAGTTTTTAAAACTGAAAATTTCAACTGATTTTGTCAATTTTAGAAACCATCGATTTAATCGACGCGTTTAAATAACGATCTGGGGCACAGTCTCGGAATTCGACGAAACCGGTTCCATTGGATCCATTGAAATATTATTGGATTTCAAATTTTGTTGCATTTAGAGTTATTGTTCGTCGTACGTGATAGAAACGCATTGAATTTAATATCAAAAATTTAATATAATAATTGGGTCCAAAAAGCTATCTTCTCCATACGATCGAATTTGGACTCGAAACCTTTTCCATTGCGTTCGGAATAGGGGTATAACATTATGAATTCCTAGCGGCATGCCTCGATAGGGGTTTGAAATTTTAAGTTACGAAATCGAGATAATTTGAAAATTTAAATAATATTTATATATTGACTTGACCATTCCATTCACATCAGCCCACACAAACTTATTTTCAACCATCCTACCTATCATTGTAGCATTTCAAATACACGTCCTCTTCTCTTCAAAATCAGTTCAAATCAAATTGTTCAAACACGCTTTCATCTTCCTTTATAATCGCATAACTTCTCCCTGTTGTTGAATTTTTTTTCTTCAATGCTTCTTCCTCTTCTTTCAGAAAACAAAAACCGAAATCGACTTCCTCTCTTCCTCGTTCAAAATCACGTTTCCCCCTTCTTTTCGTTCAGATCGATAATCAAATTCAAAAAAAAAGTATACGCGATCGAATCAAATCGCCTGAGGGAAATCGCGAGCGCGTGTGAGTGAGATGGTCGATGAAGGGCGACGACAACCGGTGGGAGCATGAAAAGGGGCACGATCTAATGGGCGTAGCATCGTGACCTGGAGGAGCGGTAAGGCGTCGCAAGTCGCGATCAATTCCTAAGCTCACGATTATTTCCAGGAGCGAGCGGCGGTGGCTGCAGATTGGAGGTTTGTGCGTGCGAGTTGGAGGAGGTGGGCGATGGCCAGCTGACGTTGGGGTCGTTCAACAGTTATTAAAAAAAGGGAGAGAATTGGAGCAGATGCGTACATGAGGAGGAGACGCGATCTCTGATCGCTTGGTGATGGACGATGGCAACGAGGTCTGTAGCTCCACCTGGTAGGCGATTTGATTCATGGAAAAAAGAAAAGAAAAGGGAAGACTGGAATCGCGTTCATGAGCATCGTGTGCAATGGGAAGCTGATTAGGGTTAGGTAGTTAATTTAATCTTCGTCATTAAGGAAATTTTATTTTATTTTATAAATTGAATGTTAATAAATTCGTAATGCACTTTTACGAGGTCAAAATCGCATGAACCAGAATTATTGGACTCGTTATGTCGTAGAATAAAATATGAATGGGAGCGGATTGCAATAAATTCAAGGTGAGAAATTCTCACTCATTTGGATTACCGAATTTAATTTTCAATAGTTAAAATCAATTCTAGATGTTTGGTTGAATTTATTAATTATTATCTATTGAATGATATATTATATATATAGTAGTATATATATTGGTAGTTGGATATATATTCCCGCATATTTTAGCGGATGAGATCCTATGCACCCCGCATAATAGCGGATGACCCTATATACCGCGATATCCTCCTAGAAGTGGGATTCATATTTTATGTTGTATTAACATTTGTGGATGCATCGAAACAGGTTGGAGGGATTCAACTGGATTCCTCAAAAATGTTGATTTTAATTTCATATATAATGATATATGATGTGTTAGAATAATCTGTTATAGATTATGGTTGTGATTTGAATAATTGGATGCTATAGTAGCACTGGCCTGAATTTTGGTATTTTAAATACAATAAATATTATATTTGAATTTGAAGGAATTAAAAGGGATTTTAGATATAAAAATATTTATATTGGAATTTGGATTATTTTAAAGGAAATCGAGTTGGATAAAATAATAATTTGATTTTTGGGTTTGTACTTAACTATTCGGAAAATATTTTTAATAGAGCTTTTAAATTAATTTATATAAGGAATTTTTAACTATGGATTCTAAAGGATATTTTTAAAAAAATTGGATAAGGAGTTTTAAATCGATATTAAAAATAGATTTGAAAAATCAATAGGATTTATTAAGGAATGGATTTATAAAATGAGATTTTATAAATGAGATTTTATAAATGAGATTTTATAAACGAGATTAGTTTATAAAAAGTGAAGCTCAAAGGAGTTATAAATTTATGAACGATGTTATAAATAAAGGAAATCGATATCAGATGATAATGTAGGAATATAAAATTCATAGGGCGAATTTATATTAGGATACGGAAATAGGGTGGAGGAAAAATAGTGGATACTATCTTTGAAAAATGAAAACGGTTAAGGAGATCGGAATGAAAGCGATGTGTTAGGAATCGAGAGAAATTTATAAATTTAATTGGTTATTGAGATTTTTTTTTTAATTTTAAGAAGTTAAGTTGTTTATTTTTCTAAAGCGAAAATTTATTTATCCAATTATGAATATTTAAGCTGTTAGTAGTGAAATATCTCGGGAAGTAGATTATTTAAATATTTACTATTTATGGAAATGAATTCACATATTTATAATAAGCTTCGTAAATCAATTTGTTATTTGAAAATGAAACAGGCAATGAAGTATAAATGTTTATTAAATTATTTTAAAATTTTAAATAATTACTTAAACGTGTTTTAAAAAAATTATCATTCTTTAAAAATACTTATTATACATATATAGAGTTTTGGAAATGATTTTAAATTATTTATAAACTCTCTTGAGATATGGAAACAAATATGATTTTTAGAAGTTGTAAATGGATAGACGAGATTATAAGTGAGAATAATCGACTTGGGAAAATGTAAAAGGAATTAATATAAATTCCAGAAATGTAGGAGATAGGATAAGAAAACTCCTAAGTATTGATATGATTTCAGAAAAATGGATTTACAATATTTTCCTAAGTGAGGAAATGAAGATTTTTGGAAATATCTAGAGACGAAGGATTTATATCGAGATATTTCCTAAGTAATGGATTATAAATCGAAGTTGGGAATATTTCACTAAGTGTTGAAGTGAGGTACGGGTGGAAATGTCCCATTTATGGAAACAAGTATTCGGAAATGTTTTCAAATATTGATAAATTTGAAAGAGATTTGAATATACATCTTTGTAAAGATATTTTGAAATGAATGTTTTAAGGAATTATTAATAATGGCCTAGTGACTGCTTATGAATGTTATTTGATAGTTAAATAACCGACTATTAATATTGGCCAATTTCGTTAATCGTTCTGAAGGGACTAGGATCAGATTTGCTTCATTATAGCATGATATAGAGTTCTCGCTTCGTGTTTGGTGACGAGCAGGAGACTCTTACCCCTACATGTCCCTGAGTGGTTGGTTGCAGTCGAGAGGTTGGACGTAAAAGCAAATTCGAGGTACCAGTGTATGCCACGGTGGAAAGTGGCCGCTGACGGGAGGGTTGAAAAGCCTACCATTCGTTATAGTGGAATCAGAGCTGAAGATTAAGCGAGAACCTTGGCTTTGGTGGGGATTACTCATTAGAGATAGGGTCAGTGGTACCCTAGAATGAGTTTTAGTGTATTAATAGATATGAGCGCGTATTTGTTAGTGAATAAGAAAAAAAAGTTTTATATGGTGTTGGTTGATTTATTACGTGGCTTATAAATTTTGGTCGGCACAGCCCGTACAACTGTATCGATAGGAGTTTCTAAACACATGAATAGAGCAATTCGATAGAGTATTGTTTTAAAAGTGGGTAAATGAAATAATTTTACCCAAATTATATTTTGATAGAAAGGAAATAGTTATCTGGAATTATTATGGTAGATTGATGTGTTTGGTTATTATTTTATAATCAAACATGGTTATAAAAAAATTTGTAATGAGATATAAAAATAAAGGAAAATTTTATAAGTGTGAAGCATACAAATAAATTATAACTAAAGTGGATTCAAACTAGAATTCAGGAATTTAAATCCCGGAGGGTTTGGAAAATATTTTTAGAAAGTTATGTAAATGAAATTGGTGTTATTTTGGAAATATTTTAGAAATGAATAATAGAAGTATTTTTGGAATATTTATGAATAGAAAGCGTTTAAAATGGATTTTGGAAGAGATATAGCACCGAACTCACTTCAGTCGTTGGAAAATAATTCTGGTGATGACTACAGCATCATCAGTATTCATTTTAGAGTTTCTAGGTGATGGATTGCTACCATAGTAATTTGATATGGAGATTTGTGTTTGGTAAACATGTGTTGTTTAAAAATTCCGAGGGAATTGTTTCGGATAAAAATCAAGTTAATTTTTGAAAGATGAAGGAAATGGTTTGTTAAAACAGAGTTATATATATATGTATGCATATATGTATGTATATATATATTTGGTTTCAAAGTGATTTGAAATAAATACTGGGTATTTTAATTTTGAACTCCTTATTAAATGTTCTAGATATATTAGAAAATAAGTTATGAACTTATAAATGGTGAATGATTTTAAAGAAAAATATGGAAATTGAATTTTGGAAATAAATTTTAACTTGAGTAAGTTAAAATGAATAACATTTAACTTAAGCTAAGTTAAATAAAATTAGATTGGAAACGATATCGATTGGAATTGAGATATAAAATTAAATGAAATTCAACTTAAGTTAAGTTGAATGAATAAAATTTTAGAAATTTAATTAATGGTGATTTGAATGAATTTAATGGAATAAATTAATGAAATGGTGAGTTAACTCAAGCAAAGTTAAATGGAATAAATTGGTGAGTGAACTAATTAAATGAATTGAATTGGAAATGAATAAGTGAATGGAACAAATAAATATGAGATAGGAAAGTGTGGAGCATTAAAGTTTGGAATGGAAGTTTAACTTAAGTTTAATAAAAATTTAATTGGAATTAGAAATGATATCGAGTGAAATTGTATATATAACTTGGATTGTAAAGCGATTATATAACTATAAGTTATAAAATTTTGATGGAATAAAATTTTAAGCGGGAAATTATGGAATTGTGAAGAAAATAAGTTGTGTAACTTATAAAATTGATAAGTGAAATAGAAAACCAAAAATAAAAATGGAGTGATGTTCTAGTAAAGAAATAAAAATCCAAACTTGAATTCTAAGATAAGTTTGAGCTCAAGTATATTAAGTGAAGTGATTTTTGAAATAAAAACCAGATATTGAATTGTAAAATGGAAGTTAACTAATTAGATAAATTAATTAGTTAATTGAATATGGGAATGGAATTGAACTTGATTAAATAGAATGGATTGTGGACTGACACTGAAGTTGAATATGGAACTTGAGTAATAAATAAAATTCGACTTATATATAACCTGATTAAATATACGTTGAATGTGATCAAATAAAATAGAATTGGATTGAAATGGTGATGACTTGGGTTATAAATAAATTAAATTTAAGTGAAAATAAATTGAACATTGCCGTGGATATTATTTAAATGAATTCGAGTATGGAATTAAAATTTGAAGTGGATCAAGGGCGTGGAATAATTAAATAAATTAGTAAGTGGAATGGAAATTGATTGAATAGGAATCAATTAAAAAAAATGGACACGAATGTAATGAAGGTGGATATGAATGGAATGCAACTGAAATGATAAAGAATCAATTTGAAATGGGATAAAATTGAATAAAAATTGATTTGGAATCAATTTAAAATAGCTATAAACAGAAATAGTTATTTTATTAAATGAATATCGCCGAATTTGCATGGACGAATTGTCGTTTGACGTAAACGGAAGTAAATAAAATTCTATGAATTAATAGAAAGTGAATAAATTGTTTTTTCAATCAATTTGGAATGGATATGGGCTTGTTTGGTATAAATATGGATTGAATGCAATAAATTTGGATGTAAATCATTTCGAATTGAATGAAAGGATATATGGATCGATTGAAAGTAATTAAATTAGTATCGGAACCTTAAATTGCTTGTAAATCTAAGTTTGGCATGTGGTTTATGAAATTCATGTGTTTAATTAGTTAAATGAATGAAATGTTAGTGAATTTCATATCGTGGTACTTACGTGATTAAATTGAGTAAGTATAGGTACCTGGAGGCTATTGGGCTAGATTTGGGTTGCGAAATTGCCTATTAAATAAGCCGCTTCCTTAAAAACGCTAAATAAAGGTACGTTTTCGGATTAAATACAACAAAAATATAAAATATTGATATATATTTTATTTTCTGGCCGTGTGGGTCGATGTATACATTTTTATCTCTCTTGTCATATTGCAAAAGGCTCTCCGTACAAGGGAGATTGCCAAATTTTTTTGGGAATTTAGGGAGTTAGAATTTAGTTTGAAAATTATGAAAATTTTTGTTAACTAAAAAGTTGATGTTCAAATTGAAATTGAAATTGAAATCAGAGATTTTTGTTTAGAAATGGAAACTAAGTGTTTTGGATAGGACTAAAAGGTTTAGAAAAGTGAATGTCAAGTTTTAACTAAGTGAGTTTTGATAAGTTATTGGGTTTGGATCATTCGTCCTACCTTAGCAATTTCGAGGACGAAATTCTTTTAAAGGGGAGGAATGTAACGACCCGTATTTTTCGACGACTAATTTTGAATATTTAAATGGTTTAAATATTGGATTTGGAATTTATAGTTGGGTTAATGAGTTTTTAAAACTGAAAATTTCAATTGATTTTGTCAATTTTAGAAACCATCGATTTAATCGACGCGTTTAAATAGTGATCTGGGGCAAAGTCTTAGAATTCGATGTAACTAGTACCATTGGATCCCTAATAGTAAATTATTATCGGATTTTAAATTTCGTAGCATTTAGAGTTATCTTTTGGTCGTACGTGATAGAAACGTGTTGAATTTAATATCGAAAATTTAATATAATAATTGGGTCCAAAAAGCTATCTTCTCCATACGATCGAATTTGGACTCGAAACCCTTTCCATTGCGTTCAAAATAGGGGTATAACATTATGAACGCCTGGCGGCACGCCTCGATAGGGGTTCAAAATTTTAAGTTACGAAATCGAGATAATTTGAAAAATTAAATAATATTTATATATTGACTTGGCCATTCCATTCACATCAGCCCACACAAACTTATTTTCAGCCATCTTACCTATCACTGTAGCATTTCAAATACACGTCCTCTTCTCTTCAAAATCAGTTCAAATCAAATTGTTCAAACACGCCATCCTCTTCCTTTATAATCGCATAACTCCTCCCTGTTGCTCAAAAAAAAATTCGATGCTTCTTCCTCTTCTTTCAAAAAAAAAAACCGAAATCGACTTCCTCTCTGTTATAGATGTGTTAATTTCATATATAATGATATATGATGTGTTAGAATAATCTGTTATAGATTATGGTTGTGATTTGAATAATTGGATGCTATAGTAGCACTGGCCTGAATTTTGGTATTTTAAATACCATAAATATTATATTTGAATTTGAAGGAATTAAAAAGGGATTTTAGATATAAAAATATTTATATTGAAATTTGAATTATTTTAAAGGAAATCGAGTTGGATAAAATAATAATTTGATTTTTGGGTTTGTACTCAACTATTCGAAAAATATTTTTAATAGCGCTTTTAAAATAATTTATATAAGGAATTTTTAACTATGGATTTTAAAGGAATATTTAAAAAAAATATGGATATGGAGTTTTAAATAGATATTAAAAATAGATTTGAAAAATCAATGGGATTTATTAAGGAATGGATTTATAAAATGAGATTTTATAAATGATATTAGTTTATAAAAAGTGAAGCTCAAAGGAGTTATAAATTTATAAATGATGTTATAAATAAAGGAAATCGATATCAGATGATAATTTGGGAATATAAAATTCATAGGGCGAATTTATATTAGGATATGGAAATAGGGTTGAAGAAAAATAGTGGATACTATCTTTGAAAAGTGGAAACGGTTAAGGAGATCGGAATGAAAGCGTTATGTTAGGAATCGAGAGAAATTTATAAATTTAATTGGTTATTGAGATTTTAAAATTTTATTTTTAATTTTAAGAAGTTAAGTTCTTTGTTTTTCTAAAGGGAAAATTTATTTATCAATTATGAATATTTAAGCTGTTAGTAGTGATTTATCTCGGGAAGTAGATTATTCAAATATTTACTATTTATGGAAATGAATTCACATATTTATAATAAGCTTCGTAAATCAATTTGTTATTTCAAAATGAAGAGGGAATGAAGTATCAATGTTTATTAAAGTATTTTGAAATTTTAAATAATTACTTAAACGTGTTTTAATTTTTTTTTTATCATTTTTAAAAAATACTTATTATACATATATAGAGTTTTGGAAATGATTTAAAATTATTTATAAACTATCTCGAGATATGGAAACATATATGATTTTTAGAAGTTGTAAATGGATAGACGAGATTATAAGTGTGTATAGTCGACTTTGGAAAATGTAAAAGGAATTAAAATAAATTCCGAAAATGAAGAAGATATGATAAGAAAACTCCTAAGTATTGATATTAGAAATTATTTTGGAAAAATGGATTTATAATATTTTCCTAAGTGAGGATATGAAGACTTTTGAAAGTATTTAGAGACGATTTATATCGAGATATTTTCTTAGTAATGGATTATAAATCGAAGTTGGGAATATTTCACCAAGTGTTGAAGTGAGGTATGGGTGGAAATATCCAATTATGGAAACAAGTATTCATAAATGTTTTCAAATATTGATAAATTTGAAAGAGATTTGAATATAAATCTTTGTAAAGATATTTCAAAATGAATGTTTTAAGGAATTACAAATAATGGCCTAGTGACTGCTTATGGATGTTATTTGATAGTTAGATAACCGACTATCAATATGGCCCAATTTCGTTAATCATTTCGAAGAGACCGGGATTGTAACGATACGATCTTTCGAAGCTCGAAAGTCGACATCAATACAACCACTGTATCAGCTGCCGAACTATCGATTGCCGGAAAACCGAATTGTTAGGGTTGAAAAGAAGAGGTAGAAGAAGGCAGAAAGAAGAAGAACCAGAAACAATAACATAATCTCACATTCGCAGCGGAACAACATATAATAGATAAATGAATAATCTTTATAACAAAGAACTGTATCAGTTTATACAATACATCATCAGAGTTTACAACAACAACACACATCACTGGACAGTTATATAAACTTGTCCACACACAGAATACACAGCGGAATAATACTAGTATAAGTGATACGTCTCGCCATCCAACTCTCCACAATCTCCACAACAACTTCTGAATTCCAGAATGACCTGATAACCTGACTCTAGGCTGCCCGTGTGGAAAATTATGGGCACCCAGAGTTCAGAAAGGGAACAATAAACTCCAGGTCAGTCGTGGGACTGGCGTGAGATCTTAAAACAGTTATTTTCACAAAGAAAATAAAAGAATTTCGCAATGCTTTTGGAAAATGAAACTACCATAAGGCCTCCTGCCACACACACAATGTAAACGCAGAATTGGAGGAGATTTCTCCTTATGATAGTCAAACATGCTTACTACGCAAAAACACCTTTGATATTATTACTAGTGCATAGTTGATGAAGTGGAAATAACACTTGACGACGAAATGAAGATTTCGTGTCAAACTAATCGATGAAACAATTAGATGTAGCAATATGAATCGATGGATTGATGATACCAAAATGCTCTAATCCATTGATCTCGCGAGATGTCGGACTTTAGCTATCTTCGACACGTTGATCGCGCACGATGCCGTGAGAGAAGATCTACGATTCTTCGAACGTTGATCTAGCGCACTAGATTCCGTGAATCGGCTTCAACAATCGTTGATTCGAGCGCACTCGAATGTCGAAAGTGGAGATAGGAGATAACACTCAACTACCAATTTTAATGGTGGCACAAGAGCACACAAAAGAAATTTTATTCAAATTCAACAACTATTACAAGTGACACAAATCCGTTATTTATAGAGTTACAACACAAAACCCACAGTACAACCGACCTAACAACGAACGACTTACGACCTAAATATTATACGACTTAAGAAACTCAGCGACTCAAGTCTTCCAGGCGGCATTAAGCTTCAGCGATTTAAACAAATCAGCGACCTTGGATGAACGACTCAAGGAAGCAACGCAGCGACCTAGGGCCGCCCGCGACTTAAACTTCGCGACCTAAGAAGTGATTTGCGATATAAGGGAAACTGCCAACAAGAGGAGTAGCGACCTTGACTTATTCGCGATTTAGGGCTTGCTCGCGATGAAGGTAGCACGGCGACGACCTAGAGAGGAGCGGCATGGTGGAGCGTCGAAGGTCGTTCGCGACTTTATGGGGAAGCAACGAAGGTCGGTCGCGACCTAGGATAGGTCGTTCACGACCCAAAGAAGAGCGATCGCGATTCAAGGTGGAGCGGCGACTTTGATTTGAGGTATGCGCTTCATCATCCTCCCCTTGTTGGAAGGAATTCGTCCTCGAATTCACTCTCTCGTCATCTTTGACAAGTTCCTCCCCATAATACGGAATTAAGTGTTTGACATTGAAAACATCAGAAGTATGAACCTCTTCTGGCAACCTTAACCGATACGCATTATCATTGATCTTCTTCAAGATTTCTACTGGACCAATTTTTCGTGCTTTCAACTTGTTGTAAGTTCCAGCTGGAAAACGATCTTTCGTCAATACTGCGTAAACAAAATCACCCACTTTGAAGTCCACACTCCTTCGTTTCTTATCTGCCAGTTGTTTATACTTCTCATTTGATGCAAGCAATCGTTCATGAACAGTTCTATGGCATTCTGTCAACCCATCAACAAAATCAGACGCCGGCTTTATCACTCCTTTCGGTTGTGGCACTACCGTTAAATCCAACGGCCCCTTTGGCAAGCTTGAATATACAACTTGAAATGGACTTTAACCAGTGCTTCGGTTAACAGCATGGTTATGAGCAAACTCTGCCTGACACAACTTTAAGTCCCAACTCTTCAAATTGTCTGACACAAGACATCTCAACAGATTTCCTAATGATCTATTCACAACTTCAGTTTGCCTATCCGTCTGAGGATGATATGCACTACTAAAATTCAACTTCGTCCCAACCATCTTCCACAGACTCAACCAAAAGTGACTCAGAAATCGAGTATCTCGGTCAGAAACAATAGATTCAGGTAACTCATGTAAACGATAGATTTCTTTAAAGAATAACTGAGCAACACGGACTGCATCCGCGGTCTTTTTACAAGCTATGTAATGCGCCATCTTGGAAAATCTATCCACCACCACATATACTGAATCATTCCCTCGCTGAGTTCTTGGCAATCCCAAAACAAAATCCATGCTGATATCAACCCATGGTTTAGTAGGCATGGGTAATGGTATATATAACCCTGCATTCGAGCTGTCCCTTTGGAAACTTGACATATATGACATCTCTGCACAAATCTTTCAACTTCTTTTCTCATCGACGGTCAGAAATAAGATTGTGACACCAACTGCAAGGTACGATCTCTGCCCACGTGACCCTCTTTATGCAATTCTTTGACAATCTTCAACCTCAAGCTACAATCCGGAATACACAATTGATTTCCTCTAAACAAGAATCCATCTTTCATCACAAAATCATCAGTACTCCCTTCCTGCACCTAATCCAGCACTTTCGCAAAATAAGAATCTGAAATAAGCAACTCTGGCAACAAATCAAATCCCACTACTTCCACTCTCATAGTTGTCAGCAAATGATTTCTACGGCTCAATGCATCGGCAACTCGGTTAGTAACTCCTGATTTGTGCTTCACAACGAAAGTAAACTGTTGTAAATAAGAAACCCACGAAGCATGCCTTGCTGAAATTTTATCTTGCCCCTGCAAATGTTTCAAAGCTTCATGGTCAGTGTATAGCACAAATTCTTTATGAAATAGATAGTGTCTCCAATGCTTTATGGCTTGGACTATAGCATAGAATTCCAAGTCATAAGTACTGTATCTCGTTTTAGCTCCCGTCAGTTTCTCACTAAAGTAGGCAATAGGATGACCCCTTTGACTCAACGTTCCCCCAATTCCAACCTTCGAGGCATCAGTATGTAGCTCAAATAACAACTGAAAATCTGGCAACACTAGAATTGGTGCTGTAGTCAAAAGCTTTTTGATCCGCTCAAAAGCTAATCCTGCTTCTTCCATCCACAAAAATTGTTTTCCCTTCATACAATCAATAACTGGTGCCATCACGCTACTGAAGTGTGGAATCAATCTTCGGTAGAATGATGCTAAACCATGAAAACTCCTCACTTCCGTTATTGTCTTAGGCTGTGGCCAATTTTGAATAGCTTTAACTTTACTCTGATCAACTTGAATACCATCCTTCGACACAGTATAGCCCAAGAATAGAGTACTTGTAGTCATGAAGGTACACTTCTTCGTTGCAGCATAAAATTCCTCTCGTCGTAAAACCAACAACACTTCCCGCAAATGCTGTAGGTGTTCTTCAGTGCTTCCACTGTAGATCAAGATGTCATCAAAATATACCACTACGAACTTCCCGATAAATGGTCGAAAAATCTGGTTCATGACTCTCATGAATGTACTCGGAGCATTTGACAAGCCAAACGGCTTCACCAACCATTCGTACAGACCCTCCTGAGTTTTAAAAGCAGTCTTCCACTCATCACCCGGTCTAATACGAATCTGATGGTATCCACTTTTCAAGTCAATCTTCGAAAACACAACAGCACCGCTCAACTGATCCAACAGATCATCTAGTCTCGGCATTGGAAATCGATATCCCACCGTAATCTTATTCAATGCTCTAGTATCTTTGCACATTCTCGATGTTCCATCCTTCTTCGGCACCAACAAAGCTGGTGCTGCACAAGGACTCAAACTCTCCTGAACACGCCCTTGTTCTAGTAATTCCTCCACCTGTCTTCTCAACTCCTCGTGTTCCTTTGGACTCATCCGATAGTGCGGTCTATGAGGCAATGCATCACCTGGCACCAAGTCAATCTGATGTTGTATGTCTCTAAGCAGTGGTAACTCCATCGGCAACTCCTCTGGAAACACATCTTTGAATTCCTCCAAAACTGGCTTCACTTCCTCTGGAACTTCGGTAACTTCACTGCTTTCATGCCCAATTAACATAAAAACTTCAGTGCTCTCATCTATCTCTTCCACGAACTCCTTCAAGGATAACAAAGTCTTCAATTCCTCAATCTCCTCCAGCTTGTCCTCATTCTGCTGTCGCTTCTTCGGAACTAACGTGATTTTCGTGCCCTCGAACAAGAAAATGTAGCTATTTGTTCGACCATTATGTTGTACCTTCCGATCGTACTGCCATGGCCTTCCCAACAGCAAATGGCAAACATCCATGTCAACCACGTCACACCAAATCTCATCTTTGTATTTCTTCCCAATGGAAAATGGAACATGAGCTCACCTCTCTACCTTCACTTCTCCTCCTTTCCTCAACCAAGCAAGTTTATAAGGACTAGGATGCTTATCCGTTTTCAACTTCAACTTCCTCACAGCCTCGGTAGAAATGATGTTATCATAACTCCCAGCGTCAATGACAAATTTACAAACCTTCCCCAAAATAGTGCACGTTGATTGAAAAATGTTACTCCTCAACTAACTCGACTCCTCTTCCTGCTTCGGGGTTAAACAAGATCTCCGTAGCATCAGATTACATCCCTCGTCTCCCGACACCTCTTCTTCCTCCTCATCATGGTGTGAATTGAGATCTTCTTCTACATCCTCATCTTCCACTTCAACAATCATAGTTCTCTTCTTCGGTTTCGGACATTCGTTGCTCTTGTGACCCACTTCCTGGCAATTATAGCATTTGAAATTGGTGTCGACTTTTGGTTTAGCCACTTCATGAACAACCGGCTTACTCGATGCTTTAGGAACATTAAAACTACTACCCGCTCCTTTGTTCTGCCCTGTAGAACTTGGAAACACACCTCCCCCACGTCTACCTTGTTTCTCCCAAGCCAACGCCTTTTGATGTGCTTCTGCCACAGATCTAGGGTCGAACATATTCACCATATCCTGGATCTGTGTTCTAAGTCCACCAACAAACCTAGCGGTCAATTGTTCTTCTGTCTCCGTAATGTCATTTCGAGCAATCAACTGGTAGAACTCATCTGCATAATCAGTAACAGTCTTCGTCCCTTGCCTCAGGTTCTGTAATCTCTGATACATCAGTGATTGGTAATTGTAGGGCAAGAAAGTGGCCTTCATCAATTTCTTCATCTTTTCCCAAGCAACAATCTTTGACTTCCCCATCTGCTCTCTAGTAAGTTTGGTTTGCTGCCACCACGCCATAGCTCTCCCCCTCAACCTAGTAGCAACCAACTTCACTTTACGATCCTCCGGAACCTCCTTGAAGTCAAAAATTTCCTCAACATAAGCTAGCCAATCAAGAAATTCCACGGCCTGCATACCTCCCTTGAATTCTGGTATTTCAGTTTTCATCCCGGACTCCCATTTGTGATCATACTCTGAATGATTTCTTCCTTGACCTCGTCCTCGTCCATGAACACTACCACCATCAAACCCCTCTTCAAAATCTGATGCATATCGATGTCGATCCTGACCACCAACATCTCTACTACCACCATTTCTTCCACCAACATCCCTTCGATCCACATTCCTCCGATCACAATCATTCACATTTCTATCACGATTTCGATGATCAACATTTCTATCATAATCTCGATCCACACTTCTATGATCACTATCAACACTTCTCTCTCGATTTGAATGTGGTGAAACTCTACTTCCCTCATGGTTAGATTCAGGTGAAACCCTTCTCTGATTTTGATTCATCTCCAACATCATTCTCTCTAATCGACCAATGCCTTCATTAAGCTTCTCATTAAAGTTTTCGTTAATTCTTTGCTCCATCTCATCGGCCTCTTCTCTCCCATACAAAGCATCAATGTTGCGAAAACAGTTAGCTCTTCTCGGAGGCATGATCACTCTTAAACAAATTCCAAAAAAAACTTCACTTCGATCTTAAAATCTTCAAATCAAAACTACCCACTTGTTGAAATCTTCAAAACTCACCAAACGAACAAATCTATTCAAAATCTCGAGAACCCAATTCTTCAAATGATGTAAATCTCGCACAAACTCCAAAAATCTACGCAAACTCCTTGCGATCTAGCTTTGATACCAAATGATGTAGTGGAAACAACACTTGACGACGAAATGAAGATTTCGTGTCAAACTAATCGATGAAACGATTAGATGAAGCAATATGAATCGATGGATTGATGATACCAAAATGCTCTAATCCGTTGATCTCGCGAGATGCCGGACTTTAGCTATCTTCGACACGTTGATCGCGCACGATGCCGTGAGAGAAGATCTATGATTCTTCGAACGTTGATCTAGCGCACTAGATTCCGTGAATCGGCTTCAACAATCGTTGATTCGAGCGCACTCGAATGCCGAAAGTGGAGATAGGAGATAACACTCAACTACCAAGTTTAATGGTGGCACAAGAGCACACAAAAGAAATTTTATTCAAATTCAACAACTATTACAAGTGACACAAATCCGGTATTTATAGAGTTACAACACAAAACCCACAGTACAACCGACCTAACAACGAACGACTTACGACCTAAATATTATACGACTTAAGAAACTCAGCGACTCAAGTCTTTCAGGTGGCATTAAGCTTCAGCGATTTAAACAAATCAGCGACCTTGGATGAACGACTCAAGGAAGCAACGCAGCAACCTAGGGCCGCTCGCGACTTAAACTTCGCGACCTAGGAAGTGATTTGCGATATAAGGGAAACTGCCAATAAGAGGAGTAGCGACCTTGACTTGTTCGCGATTTAGGGCTTGCTCGCGATGAAGGTAGCACGACGACGACCTAGAGAGGAGCGGCATGGTGGAGCGTCGAAGGTCGTTCGCGACTTTATGGGGAAGCAACGAAGGTCGGTCGTGACCTAGGATAGGTCGTTCACGACCTAAAGAGGAGCGATCGCGATTCAAGGCGGAGCGGCGACTTTGATTTGAGGTATGCGCTTCATCAATAGTGTAGGAAACATTTCGAAAATATAATATTAATCTTAGCTAGCATACAACCGTTATTGTATGCCTACTATAGCTACTATGTTCAATAGCAGGTTACTGCCACATTCCATAGCAGGTTATATAACTAAAATCGTATAAGGTTCGTAGTGTTTCTTTGGATTTTCCAACAAATGGTCAGGCTAAGGAACTTCCTATGCCACATGGAAATGCCTCTGGAGGGACGTCCCGAGAGACCACTGCTCTCTGCCAACACAAGGCCGAGTTATCTCACGCTTCTTGGTGCAATGAAGCTGTAACTAGATAACTCCACACACGAGTATGCCACCCCCGGTCGTTTGCGACCTTTATTCGAGGGCCCTCGATCACAAAGCAACAATCACACAGTAAATAAGATTGATGCCACCACACAGGTAAAGCATCTGGGCTACATACCATGGTACCACCTTTTTCCAGAAGGAAATGACATACCCTAAAGGGAGCGACCCTCATAACCTTGCCGCATTTTCCTGTTTTGACCATTTCCGGGGTGTGAGGTTCGATGAGGTCTCGTCCACAAAGCTACGCTTTACACGAAAGCCATGCTTTGATCAACAAATGATCAGCAACACACAGTAACACTTAGAATGCCACACTACCAAATTGGGAGTATACTGATAACCTTCAACTACATAACCTCTGAGCTCGTATGTCTCAGAGAAGGGTGTTAAGCTAAGAGAATAAATTCTTCGCCACCAACAGAAATGTATTTGAAAGAAATCAGCTTTATATCTCAAAGTGTAGTGTCAGACATACAACCATACAAGTCTGTTCCGGGTTCGAACAGAACCGAAGGCACTTCCAAAGAAGTCCTTGCAAATTCAGTCTTCAATTGCAACCCATAACGTCGTATCATTATTCAGAATGGGTTATATAACACAAAGTCCTCTCCCGGCTAAAACGAATAACGAGCGCTTGTTTTTAAAAAACAAATTCAAGTGTCATTTCAAAGGCAAACATTGATAGTCGGTGGTTTATGTAACGACCCCGAATTTTATATATATTTAAATTAATAATTAATTAATTTTTGAATTTAAATTGTAAATAGATGGGCCAAAGATAAATTATAATGATAAATAAACTATATGGTTTTATACAATGTAAAAAGTAAAATAAAATATGAAACCAGACTTGGAAACCAAAGACAAAAGAAAAACAAGATAAGTATGGCCAAAGCAAAGCAATAAGTACATACATAATATAATAACAAGAGCTTGTAAACAAATTAGAAGACATACATTTATTAATATCTTCTCAAGTACACTCCTTATACCCATCAGCCGAAATGAAGGTAAAGCAAGAAAAAAAAAATAAAGTACTCATCCAATTAATACTGGCACACATCATCAGCCAGCAAAAGAAAAAAATATCACTGATCACTTGTACAAACCAATAACATACCCTGTCTACTTCATTTTCTATATACATATCAAACTTCTCATTTCAACTTCATTCCAGTTCGTTCCTTTTCACTGAGAAAAAAAAAACTAAAGTAAATGTCATTTAAACTCAAACAAGCTTCTATTAAAAACAACAGCAATTAGATTCATGAAGTAAAACAAATCATTGTAGGCCAAAAGCATTTCCAGATTTTGGTTCAAAGCTCCTCTGTTTCAAAAATTCAAGTTTTTCAAGCCTGTACAAGTTGAGTTCTCTGTTTTTGCTTTTACAAGGTGAGCAACCCTTTAAATTAGAACCTTAGATCTATAAATTGATGATTGCTTGATGATGTTGTACAAATGGTTTACTGCTTATTTGTTTGCATGACTGGATGTATGTATATACATACATGTGATTGTTCTGTTGAAGTTCAAACTTTTGCCAGGAGAGTAAAACACATTTAACCTGAATTTATCCCTTGATGCATGCAGAGAGATTATGAGTAAACATACTATTCTTGTTAGAAATTTAAATCTTGGAATCTAGTTCCTGAGAATTTTTATGCTTGCCATGTATTGTAAATAAGTAGTTTGAAATGTTCTCTGTTATACTGGAAGTTTAAATATGTGATGTGCTTCAGTAATTCTAGTGTCTGAGCAAAGAAAAGTAGAGGAAGACTTATTCTTCTTCTTGCAAAATTTTTTTCTTAACTTAGGATTTTAAACCAAACAAGTTGTTTTAAACTTAAAATCATAGCTTGGAATTTTGTTTGAAGCTTGATAGTATAACATGGATGCTGTATATTCAAGTTACAGTAAAGAAACAAAAATGTATCCAATTGTTAAAATTCGAATATCATAATTTGTTGATTTGATTTTATATATTGGATAAACATTTAAAAGTAGGATTTTTAAAACAAAAACGATGATTTTTAGATAAGTATACAAGGTGAAGTTCGTAAATGAACAAAAATTGCTTTTTCATCAATTTCTGATGATTTAACAAATTTTAGATGTTGTAATTTGTTTTGGAGCTTGCTTGATCTTCGTAGAATTCAGGAAAAATGTTTACAAAAATTTCTATTGCACGAGATGTTAGAACGAGGCTAGATTAGGGTTTAAGAACCCATTTTGTTCGCGACCAAAATGATGGTGCTGCACAGTTCTCAGGTGATCGGACTGCACGTCAGTGGTGCTAGACGCGGCGTGGCACGTGTACGAAGGTAGGGTCCAAGGTTGGGGGCCGATAATGGACTAGGAAGGCGGTGCGAGGCGAATTTTCGATGTCGTTTTCTGATGGGTTTGGGTCGAAAGTCTCGATTCACGTTTTCGAGTTTTTTCCATATTCTGGGTGTTCATGGTGTCTTGGGGGATGGGAGGCGACTCGTTGGTGGCCGCAGCACAGACCAACGGCGGCGATGGTAGCCGTGCACGTGCACGTGGATGGGTGGTGTAGTTGTGATGGTTTGGGGAAGATGGAGAAAAGCTCAGAGCACCACTCGGGAATTTAGATAGGAAACTCGAAGTCGAACTCGTGACGATCTGGAGCTGTATCGAGTCGATTTCAGACTTAAACAAAAAAAAAAAATTGAAAACGTATAGCACTCGGGTTGAATCCCTGAGAAACCCGAAGCAAAAACGAGATTTTCTCGCGCGTGACTAGGAGCAGGTCTCGGGGCTGACTAATTAAACAGTTTTAACTGTGAATGTTTTCAGATTTTAAACACTTGTAAACTATGGTTTCAAATGTCGATTTGATCAAAGTTCTAAATTAAATTCAGTATTTAGGTAAGATGATTTTAAAGTAATTAAATTTTAACTTATTTAATTTTTGATACATAATTTTATAAGTCGCTTATATTAAATAAATAATGAAATCTTAAGAGAAGTTAAAATGGAATGTTATTTAAGTGATTACTTAATTTATTACGTAATATTAAGATTAATTAATTATAATTAAGGATTCATTAATTAAAGTAATCATTTAAAGGGTCCATTAATAAAAGTAATTAAGATTCAATTAATTACAATCAAGGGTTAATTAATTTATTAAAGATAATTAATTAAATGTGACTTAAATAATTAAAGGTTGATTATTTAATAATTAAAAGTTGATGAATTAAAATTAAATGGTAATTAATTTATAAATTTAAGGGTAATTAAATAATTAAAGGATAATTATTTAATGATTAAAGATTGATTGATTAATTAAGATTTATAAATTAATGATTAGAAGTTAATAAATCAAATAATTAAAGGATGATCACTCAAAGTAATTAATTTGTGATTTATTAATATAAGTGATTAGGATGATCGCTTATTGTAATTAATTATGAATAATAAATTAATGTTAATTAACCATGATTGATGACTTATCTGATTTAAATTTATCAGATATTAACTGACCTTACTTATGAATATTTGGATTTGATTGGATGATTGAATTGTTTGATATTTCCTGATCTGTAATGCTTTGTGATATATTCTGATTTATGTGTAATCTTTACTGCAGTTTATTTATCTGAAATTTATATATATCCGTGATCTGTGCATGAAAGATAAGCGATATAGTTTATATCGTTTATCAACTATATCCTGTATTCTGATATGTGATGATTCATTGTGTTGCACTACTGTGTGAAACCCCTGGACTACACTTTTACACACACAAATATGGATTTCACGTGGAAATCGGTTAAGTCACAGATAATTTAAATTTGATATTTTTGAAATTGAAATTTTAATTTCAATTGATTTTGAAATTAGAAATTTGGGTTTAAAGTAAAAAGCTTTTGAAATGGAATTTCAAAGATAAAAGTTATTTTGAATAACTTAAACGAGTTTTGAAAATTTAAATAATTAGATTTAAATTTGAATTCAAGTTTGAAATTAAATCCTATGATTTGGAAACTAGGGATAAAAGATGTTATAAATGTGTTTGTATGAATTAAACCATTTTAAAGTATTAATTTGGGAATTTGAATTTAAACCAAGGATTTCAACTCGTATGAATGAATCAGATTTCCAAATTGAAAACTGTTGTTTTCGAATGATAAAAGCTTTTAGATAAGAAAAGAAATTCCAGTTTAAATTAAAGGAATTTCAAGTGAATTGAAAAATAGTTTCCAAAGTTATGAATGAATTGTTTTTGAACGCTATGTATTGAATCTGTTTATTTTTAACAGATTTAAAAGTGATGTTTTGTTTAAATCATTCGAACATCGTTTTGAAAGCTATAAGTTAAATCTTTGATTTAAAAGATTTAACGAGTTAATCAAATTGAAATGGAAATTAATTTGGAAAATCTGTGAATGAATCTTTTGTTTAAAAGATTAAAGTGTGGAAACTGTTTAAACCGTAAAGGTTGAATCTTTTTGTTTAAAGATTTGAAAATGGTATTTTGTTGAACCATTTAAAAAGAAAGTTTTGGGTAATAAGTTGTGACTTAACTGAAATCCCAATATCCATATGTTTTTAAATATTACGCTCACTATTCGGTTTAGCCGGGAGAGGACCTTTGGGTCGTATAACCCATTCTGAATATGTGATACGTCGATATGGATGACATTTGAAGACCGGTGTTGAAGACCAGATATTTTTTTGAAAACGGAAGGATTACCGTCGAGTTACTCTGCATCGGCTGATCCCCGATATAGAGGTTTTATCATCCTTAGTGACGGGAAGTCCGGACGTGATTGGAAATTATCCGGATTTGCAAGGGCTTCGTGAGAAGTGCCTTCGGTTCTGTTCGAACCCGGAACAGACTTATATGGATTGTGTGTCTGACATTACACTTTGAGATATAAAGCCGATTTCTTTCAAATACATTTCTGTTGGTGGCGGAGAATTTATTCTCTTAGCTTAACACCCTTCTCTGAGACGTACGAGCTCAGAGGTTATGTAGTTGAAATTTATCAGCGATATATCCCAATTTGGTAATGTGGCATGCTGAGTGTTGCTGTGTGATGATCAGTGTTTGATCATTTGTGATATGATCATTTGTTTGATCATTTATCTTTGTGATCATAGGTTGATCATCTGTTGACCCAAAGCGTGGCTTTTTGAAAAAGCGTAGCTTTGTGGACGAGACTTCGTCAGGACCTCACTACCCGGAAATGGTCGAAACAGGATCGTTGCGGCAAGGTTATGAGGGTCGCGCCCTTTAGGGTATGTCATTTCCTTCTGGAAAGGGGTGGTATTATGGTATGGAGCCCTGATACTTACTCATGTGGATACACTTTCTTTATGATGTGTGATGTTGGATATCGAGCGCTCGGATAAAGGTCCCAAAGGACCGGGAGGTGGCATATTCGTGAGTTACCTGTTACAGGGGTAACCCGGCCTTGTTTGGCAGAGAGCAGTTTGTCTCTCGGGGCGTCCCGCCAGAGGCGTTCCCATGCGGCGGAAGGAAGTTCCTTAGCCTGACCATTTGTTGGAAATCCATTCTTCCAATACGAACCAGTACGGTTTTAGTTGTAGAACCTGCCATTTACTTATGGTGGCGCCCCACTGTTTAAATGGTAGCTATAGTAGGCATAGTTCGGAATGTCTATGCTGGCTAAGATTAATATTATACTTTCGAAATGGTTTCCACTATGCACTAGTAATAATATCCAATTTTTGCGTAGTAAGCATCTTTGACTATCATAAGAAGAAATCTCCTCCAATTCTGCGTTTGCATTGTGTGTGTGGCGGGAGGTCTTATGGTAGTTTCATTTTCCAAAAGCATTGCGGATTTCAATGTTTAAAATCTTTTGTGTTTGTTTAAAGATAAACTGTTTTTGTTGCTCACACCAGTCCCATGACTGATTCGGAGTTTATTGTTCCCTTCCTAAACTCTGGGTGCCCACTATTTTCCACACGGGCAGTCTAGAGTTGGGTTTTCTCAGATATTCAGGTTTGGTAGATTATCTGGAGCTAGTCAGTTCTTGGAGTTCATGGATTGACGTTGCTTATCTTGGAGCATTCTATTGGGGATATTCTATCCGCTGCTGATGTTATCTTTTCTTTTTCGCTGCTATTTCTTGTATCATATCTCTGATGTATATTGATATTCATTGTATCACTCTGTTGTATCAGATATTGTATATCAATGTATTATTCTTTTCTTCCGCTGTGTTGTTTACTTAATTGTGTTATAGCTCCGGCGAATCGGATTTGAACGGTCGAATCTGCGGCATTCTAGTACAATGTGAAGTACGGATGTTGATTTTCGAGCGGGCAAAACCCGAGACGTTACATGTGGTATTAGAGCTAAGGTTGAACTTTAGCTCAGGAGTATAACACGTTAAGTAGCTCATTAGAGATAGAGTGAAGTAAACTCTAGAATGAGTATTCCTCAGATATCCGTTCGAAAGACTTAGTAAATTCTCTTACTATTCAGCGATAGTGAGTATGAGTGCAAGAAGAGGATGAGATAGGGGACAGGGGAATACGACTATAAATGGTCGATACTCTGTAACAACAAGGAATCAATCTTTTCTCTATCCATCTCTTTTGTTCAACATCTTTTCTCAATTCTTCGATAATTTCTGGTAGATCCAGAAAGAAGATTCGATATATTAAAATAGGACATAAACTCCGGATGGACCAAAATTGTTAGTTTGGATGAATTGGTTGCTTTGATTGCTATGGTTGATAGGTATAATTTAGTTTCTAAACTGAGAGTTTCGAAATCGTATCCATGTATCCATCTATTCTTTTGGGTCCCAATATATTCTACGAATGGTTAGTTATCCTTTCAAACTGACCGATGCCACTCCATACTTCGTAGATCTGGATAACCCGAGTATCTTGTGAGTGTTAAACAGATTCGTTCTTGTATCTGTTATTGATATTCTGATTTGATAAGCCAAATGCAGAATAGATGTTCAGTTGATTTGATGAAATATTCTTCATCTATCTTTGTGTCTCCTTGGCAATTTCGAGGACGAAATTCTTTTAAGGGGGGAAGTCTGTAACGACCCCGAATTTTATATATATTTAAATTAATAATTAATTAATTTTTGAATTTAAATTGTAAATAGATGGGCCAAAGATAAATTATAATGATAAATAAACTATATGGTTTTATACAATGTAAAAAGTAAAATAAAATATGAAACCAGACTTGGAAACCAAAGACAAAAGAAAAACAAGATAAGTATGGCCAAAGCAAAGCAATAAGTACATACATAATATAATAACAAGAGCTTGTAAACAAATTAGAAGACATACATTTATTAATATCTTCTCAAGTACACTCCTTATACCCATCAGCCGAAATGAAGGTAAAGCAAGAAAAAAAAATAAAGTACTCATCCAATTAATACTAGCACACATCAGCCAGCAAAAGAAAAAAATATCACTGATCACTTGTACAAACCAATAACATACCCTGTCTACTCATTTTCTATATACATATCAAACTTCTCATTTCAACTTCATTCCAGTTCGTTCCTTTTCACTGAGAAAAAAAAACTAAAGTAAATGTCATTTAAACTCAAACAAGCTTCTATTAAAAACAACAGCAATTAGATTCATGAAGTAAAACAAATCATTGTAGGCCAAAAGCATTTCCAGATTTTGGTTCAAAGCTCCTCTGTTTCAAAAATTCAAGTTTTTCAAGCCTGTACAAGTTGAGTTCTCTGTTTTTGCTTTTACAAGGTGAGCAACCCTTTAAATTAGAACCTTAGATCTATAAATTGATGATTGCTTGATGATGTTGTACAAATGGTTTACTGCTTATTTATTTGCATGACTGGATGTATGTATATACATACATGTGATTGTTCTGTTGAAGTTCAAACTTTTGCCAGGAGAGTAAAACACATTTAACCTGAATTTATCCCTTGATGCATGCAGAGAGATTATGAGTAAACATACTATTGTTGTTAGAAATTTAAATCTTGGAATCTAGTTCCTAAGAATTTTTATGCTTGCCATGTATTGTAAATAAGTAGTTTGAAATGTTCTCTGTTATACTGGAAGTTTAAATATGTGATGTGCTTCAGTAATTCTAGTGTCTGAGCAAAGAAAAGTAGAGGAAGACTTATTCTTCTTCTTGCAAAATTTTTTTCTTAACTTAGGATTTTAAACCAAACAAGTTGTTTTAAACTTAAAATCATAGCTTGGAATTTTGTTTGAAGCTTGATAGTATAACATGGATGCTGTATATTCAAGTTACAGTAAAGAAACAAAAATGTATCCAATTGTTAAAATTCGAATATCATAATTTGTTGATTTGATTTTATATATTGGATAAACATTTAAAAGTAGGATTTTTAAAACAAAAACGATGATTTTTAGATAAGTATACAAGGTGAAGTTCGTAAATGAACAAAAATTGCTTTTTCATCAATTTCTGATGATTTAACAAATTTTAGATGTTGTAATTCGTTTTGGAGCTTGCTTGATCTTCGTAGAATTCAGGAAAAATGTTTACAAAAATTTCTATTGCACGAGATGTTAGAACGAGGCTAGATTAGGGTTTAAGAACCCATTTTGTTCGCGACCAAAATGATGGTGCTGCACAGTTCTCAGGTGATCGGACTGCACGTCAGTGGTGCTAGACGCGGCGTGGCACGTGTACGAAGGTAGGGTCCAAGGTTGGGGGCCGATAATGGACTAGGAAGGCGGTGCGAGGCGAATTTCCGATGTCGTTTTCTGATGGGTTTGGGTCGAAAGTCTCGATTCACGTTTTCGAGTTTTTTCCATATTCTGGGTGTTCATGGTGTCTTGGGGGATGGGAGGCGACTCGTTGGTGGCCGCAGCACAGACCAACGGCGGCGATGGTAGCCGTGCACGTGCACGTGGATGGGTGGTGTAGTTGTGATGGTTTGGGGAAGATGGAGAAAAGCTCAGAGCACCACTCGGGAATTTAGATAGGAAACTCGAAGTCGAACTCGTGACGATCTGGAGCTGTATCGAGTCGATTTCAGACTTAAAACAAAAAACAAAAATTGAAAACGTATAGCACTCGGGTTGAATCCCTGAGAAACCCGAAGCAAAAACGAGATTTTCTCGCGCGTGACTAGGAGCAGGTCTCGGGGCTGACTAATTAAACAGTTTTAACTGTGAATGTTTTCAGATTTTAAACACTTGTAAACTATGGTTTCAAATGTCGATTTGATCAAAGTTCTAAATTAAATTCAGTATTTAGGTAAGATGATTTTAAAGTAATTAAATTTTAACTTATTTAATTTTTGATACATAATTTTATAAGTCGCTTATATTAAATAAATAATGAAATCTTAAGAGAAGTTAAAATGGAATGTTATTTAAGTGATTACTTAATTTATTACGTAATATTAAGATTAATTAATTATAATTAAGGATTCATTAATTAAAGTAATCATTTAAAGGGTCCATTAATAAAAGTAATTAAGATTCAATTAATTACAATCAAGGGTTAATTAATTTATTAAAGATAATTAATTAAATGTGACTTAAATAATTAAAGGTTGATTATTTAATAATTAAAAGTTGATGAATTAAAATTAAATGGTAATCAATTTATAAATTTAAGGGTAATTAAATAATTAAAGGATAATTATTTAATGATTAAAGATTGATTGATTAATTAAGATTTATAAATTAATGATTAGAAGTTAATAAATCAAATAATTAAAGGATGATCACTCAAAGTAATTAATTTGTGATTTATTAATATAAGTGATTAGGATGATCGCTTATTGTAATTAATTATGAATAATAAATTAATGTTAATTAACCATGATTGATGACTTATCTGATTTAAATTTATCAGATATTAACTGACCTTACTTATGAATATTTGGATTTGATTGGATGATTGAATTGTTTGATATTTCCTGATCTGTAATGCTTTGTGATATATTCTGATTTATGTGTAATCTTTACTGCAGTTTATTTATCTGAAATTTATATATATCCGTGATCTGTGCATGAAAGATAAGCGATATAGTTTATATCGTTTATCAACTATATCCTATATTCTGATATGTGATGATTCATTGTGTTGCACTACTGTGTGAAACCCCTGGACTACACTTTTACACACACAAATATGGATTTCACGTGGAAATCGGTTAAGTCACAGATAATTTAAATTTTATATTTTTGAAATTGAAATTTTAATTTCAATTGATTTTGAAATTAGAAATTTGGGTTTAAAGTAAAAAGCTTTTGAAATGGAATTTCAAAGATAAAAGTTATTTTGAATAACTTAAACGAGTTTTGAAAATTTAAATAATTAGATTTAAATTTGAATTCAAGTTTGAAATTAAATCCTATGATTTGGAAACTAGGGATAAAAGATGTTATAAATGTGTTTGTATGAATTAAACCATTTTAAAGTATTAATTTGGGAATTTGAATTTAAACCAAGGATTTCAACTCGTATGAATGAATCAGATTTCCAAATTGAAAACTGTTGTTTTCGAATGATAAAAGCTTTTAGATAAGAAAAGAAATTCCAGTTTAAATTAAAGGAATTTCAAGTGAATTGAAAAATAGTTTCCAAAGTTATGAATGAATTGTTTTTGAAAGCTATGTATTGAATCTGTTTATTTTTAACAGATTTAAAAGTGATGTTTTGTTTAAATCATTTGAAATGACATCGTTTTGAAAGCTATAAGTTAAATCTTTGATTTAAAAGATTTAACGAGTTAATCAAATTGAAATGGAAATTAATTTGGAAAATCTGTGAATGAATCTTTTGTTTAAAAGATTAAAGTGTGGAAACTGTTTAAACCGTAAAGGTTGAATCTTTTTGTTTAAAGATTTGAAAATGGTATTTTGTTGAACCATTTAAAAAGAAAGTTTTGGGTAATAAGTTGTGACTTAACTGAAATCCCAATATCCATATGTTTTTAAATATTACGCTCACTATTCGGTTTAGCCGGGAGAGGACCTTTGGGTCGTATAACCCATTCCGAATATGTGATACGTCGATATGGATGGCATTTGAAGACCGGTGTTGAAGACCGGATATTTTTTTGAAAACGGAAGGATTACCGTCGAGTTACTCTGCATCGGCTGATCCCCGATATAGAGGTTTTATCATCCTTAGTGACGGGAAGTCCGGACGTGATTGGAAATTATCCGGATTTGCAAGGGCTTCGTGAGAAGTGCCTTCGGTTCTGTTCGAACCCAGAACAGACTTGTATGGATTGTGTGTCTGACATTACACTTTGAGATATAAAGCCGATTTCTTTCAAATACATTTCTGTTGGTGGCGGAGAATTTATTCTCTTAGCTTAACACCCTTCTCTGAGACGTACGAGCTCAGAGGTTATGTAGTTGAAATTTATCAGCGATATATCCCAATTTGGTAATGTGGCATGCTGAGTGTTGCTGTGTGATGATCAGTGTTTGATCATTTGTGATATGATCATTTGTTTGATCATTTATCTTTGTGATCATAGGTTGATCATCTGTTGACCCAAAGCGTGGCTTTTTGAAAAAGCGTAGCTTTGTGGACGAGACTTCGTCAGGACCTCACTACCCGGAAATGGTCGAAACAGGATCGTTGCGGCAAGGTTATGAGGGTCGCGCCCTTTAGGGTATGTCATTTCCTTCTGGAAAGGGGTGGTATTATGGTATGGAGCCCTGATACTTACTCATGTGGATACACTTTCTTTATGATGTGTGATGTTGGATATCGAGCGCTCGGATAAAGGTCCCAAAGGACCGGGAGGTGGCATATTCGTGAGTTACCTGTTACAGGGGTAACCCGGCCTTGTTTGGCAGAGAGCAGTTTGTCTCTCGGGGCGTCCCGCCAGAGGCGTTCCCATGCGGCGGAAGGAAGTTCCTTAGCCTGACCATTTGTTGGAAATCCATTCTTCCAATACGAACCAGTACGGTTTTAGTTGTAGAACCTGCCATTTACTTATGGTGGCGCCCCACTGTTTAAATGGTAGCTATAGTAGGCATAGTTCGGAATGTCTATGCTGGCTAAGATTAATATTATACTTTCGAAATGGTTTCCACTATGCACTAGTAATAATATCCAATTTTTGCGTAGTAAGCATCTTTGACTATCATAAGAAGAAATCTCCTCCAATTTTGCGTTTGCATTGTGTGTGTGGCGGGAGGTCTTATGGTAGTTTCATTTTCCAAAAGCATTGCGGATTTCAATGTTTAAAATCTTTTGTGTTTGTTTAAAGATAAACGGTTTTTGTTGCTCACACCAGTCCCATGACTGATCCGGAGTTTATTGTTCCCTTCCTAAACTCTGGGTGCCCACTATTTTCCACACGGGCAGTCTAGAGTTGGGTTTTCTCAGATATTCAGGTTTGGTAGATTATCTGGAGCTAGTCAGTTCTTGGAGTTCATGGATTGACGTTGCTTATCTTGGAGCATTCTATTGGGGATATTCTATCCGCTGCTGATGTTATCTTTTCTTTTCCGCTGCTATTTCTTGTATCATATCTCTGATGTATATTGATATTCATTGTATCACTCTGTTGTATCAGATATTGTATATCAATGTATTATTATTTTCTTCCGCTGTGTTGTTTACTTAATTGTGTTATAGCTCCGGCGAATCGGATTTGAACGGTCGAATCTGCGGCATTCTAGTACAATGTGAAGTACGGATGTTGATTTTCGAGCGGGCAAAACCCGAGACGTTACAGTTTAACTATCAAACAACATTCACAACAGTCAACAAATTTAAATAAATTTCCCAAATTATTTATTTTCAAAATATCGATGCAAGATATATAATTTCCACACTTCATCACTTTGAAAACAAATTTCAAATCATATTTCACACTTCATCACTTTGAAAACCAATTTCAAATCATATTTTCCACACTTCATCACTTTGAAAACAAATTTCAAATCACATTTTCACTCGCGGAATAAAATTCCCGATATCATTTATTTCCACTGTGAAATTAAATTTTCAAATATCCACTTATATACGATTTTTCGAATATTCACTTTCAAACACCAAATCAATTACAAATTGATTTCTAAATTTATTTTAACACCGAATCAAATTTCAAATTGATTCTTCCATTTATTTCAAATACCAAATCAATTTTACAAATTTATTCCCAAGTCTATTTTCAATAGAACAGAAAGTTTGCAATTTGATTTCTAAGTTCATTTCCAAATAACAAACCATTTGCAAATTTATTTCTGAATTTATTTCCAAATACCAAATCATTTTACAAATCGATTTCCAAATTTATTTCAAACATTAAATCAATTACAAATTGATTTCCAAGTTTATCTCAAATAACAAAGCGTTTATAAATTGATTTCAAAGTTTATTTCAGCACAAAATAAATTTTCATTCAAACCCCAAACCAATTATCTTATTAATTTCCCAAAGATTTATTTTCCAATACCAAGTCAATTATCAATTGGATTTCAAACAAATTTATCACCTTTTAAATAAATCCCTTTTTCTCTCCGAATTATTTAAAATTCCATTTTCAAGAAATTCTTCAACTTTAAACAATATTATTCAAAACCCATTTATTAATATCCTTTCCCATATTTTGGAAATAATTCGAACCATATAGCATACAAGGTAAGCAATAATTGAAGTAGTCACTTCATTTATGATAATTTGCTCTCTTGATCTTGCCATTATATCATTTCACCATGCACTCAATCTCCATGTTCAAAGGTACTTTATAGAGAAAACATGTAAAAGTGGCCTGTTGAAGATTACTTATGGATTTGAATGCCCTATCTTAAAATGGCGAAGGTCGAAACAACTATATTTTCAATTAGCCTTGACTGCGTTACCATTCACTAAATCATCATCAATATGCAATATATAAGAAACCCCTTATAGAAAGACAAAATTCACTGCAATTTTTGAATAAATCAATTTTTCATTCATTATCTTCTGTCCTTGCACAGTTAAAAATCACTAAGTGTTCATTTTGTTTGTTCAAGTAGTCACGAATTCGCATGCAACTCTATGTGCATCATAAAAGACATTTCTATTTCCAACTCCATTGTGATTTAGCTAGAGGAACAAAACAATTTCTAAAAGATAGCGATTAAGTCCCTTGGAATTTAACAGTTTTTCATCAAACTACGTTTGATCCAACAAAACCTTAGTCCGAATGTCAAGCATCTCAATGTCTTTCTAGGGCCAACCTTGCGATAATATATATGTTTATATTTATTATGGAGTTACATGTTTCCTATGATTTTCTTTCTTCTTGACACAATGCAAGTCTTGTGATCATATAATCCTACTTTGCCATACCTGCAACATCCAATTATTTATACATGTCAGTTCAGGTATAATTTTGTTCCTTACAGTTCATGTTTGATAACCAAAAACAACATTTCAGGCGTATATGACGAATATAATGGCCGTGATGAGTTCAGCTTTCGCAACAAACATGTGGATTCGACAAAAAGGGATGGTCCAAGCTTGTCAAAGATGGGATCAACTCCACAACCAAGCTCCCTCCTAAATCATCTAACGTTGATGCTCTGAAACCTTTATCGATGCCACCTGCAAGTATAATGACTAGGCTTATTCTCATCATGGTCTGGAGAAAACTCATTCGTAATCCTAACACTTATTCCAGCCTCATCGGTCTCATTTGGTCTCTTGTCTCCTTCAGGTGTATATATATCTCAATGTTCAATTAATCCATAACACACACACACTCATAATTCTTTAGTTATTATTCATTCTGTTACCATGTAGGTAGGGAATTGAAATTCCAACTATTGTAGCTCGTTCTATATCCATTCTCTCAGATGCCGGGCTAGGGATGGCTGTCTTTAGTCTTGGTATTTTATTTTCATATTATATGATGAATCGTGTATGCCTCCTACAGTTTCAAGATTCTAAGTGTATGTATTTTATGTTGATTATGTAGGGTTATTCATGGCACTACAGCTAAATATTATAGCTTATGGTAATGCAGTAGCAGCATTTGCAATGGCTGTGAGATTTATTGCAAGACCAGCTGTGATGGCTGCTGCTTCTTTTGCTGTTGGTTTAAGAGGAACTCTCTTGCATATTGCCATTGTTCAGGTAATGCTACTATGTACTAACCTGATTCTGGACGTTTCTCTTACTTTTTATCTCTTGTTTTCTGTACTTGTAATACAAATGAAAATTAATATTCAGCTTGTGCATTGATGGCAGGCAGCACTACGACAAGGAATCGTTCCTTTTGTATTCGCTAAAGAGTACAATGTTCATCCTGACATACTGAGCACAGGGTTAGAAATACATCCATCATTCCTTTTGTGTTGCTTCTGAGGTGCATGTAAAAGAGTAATGCAATTAGGTAGAAAACTTTTACAATTTTTTCTTTTCATTTATTGTTTTAACTTTTCAGCTTCCAAATTTTAGACCTGTAGAGTACAAGGTCTAGATTAGCAAGGAACATACCGATAGTTATAGGGCCTATGGTGGTTTTTTATCTGGTAGTGCTGTCATAAAAAGGTCAGTTACTGTATCCATTTTTTCGTAGCTCATACTTGCATTTTTGATGTTGTGATTTAAAAATATGTACTGATTAATACAACCATTACCATTGAGGTTACATAGTGATGGGTCATGTTTAATTGCACTTCTCAGGATCATCCGTGCCTTTTGAAGAAGAGCAGAAAATTGTGAAAGAGGTCTTGAAGATCTAGAAGGCAAAGAGAAGCTTCCGCCTTCCAGCCAAATGAGCTGCAATTCGAACAGCTAAAAGCTTGTAGAATGTTCCTTTTACAAGAATTTTGGTTATTGTGTTGAATCTTATGCATCAGTTCATGTGAGTTTCATGTTATTTGTTTCTTGCATACTTTAATTTGGTTCTCGAATGTATCAATTTATATGAGTAGTTTCTTAACCGATAATAGTACTTGTGTGATGTGTATTATGCAAAATAGTTAAAAAAAGAATTTAAAAAGGGTGTTAATGCTTTATGTATTTGGCATGTAAACTTATCTAACTTTTTGGAGTGTTAGAATTCTATGACTCTACCTTTTAGTCTTTTCGTATGTATTTTAATTATTTTACGACAATATTTAGTATTAGTATGGATGTATTGCATGGATGCTGCAGTAATTTTTTTTTAATTTGCATTAATTTTGCAACGGGTAATGTGAGTTTTTATATGAGCTTTTTACAACGGTCAATGCATGTTGTGAAACAGGCTATGCAACTAGTATGGTTAGTCTATTGCAACGAGTTATGGCCGTTGTATTATAGTCTATTACAATGGTCATAACCTGTTGTAAAAAGGTATACTACAACGTGCTTTGCCCGTTGTAAATGTGGTGCATCTATTACAATGAGGACTATTACAACGGGCACATGCCCGTTGCGAAAACCATATTACAACGGGCATTGCCCATTGTAAAAAGACTGTTTTGTTATTGTGTTTTAAATTTCCCCAATTCTTCCAAAAGAAATTTACTTAAAATTTCCAACTTTAATTTCAAAAATCCAATTTTATTTATTTCTGGTATCCAACAATACAAAAATACATTCGGCTAAATTATAGCCTTCGACAATTTCAATCACAAATATAATCATACACAGATTATCAATAAATCATCACACAACATATGAAACAAATTCATACAACATATGAAACAAATTCATACAATTTGAGGAATCCAGTAGGATCCCTCCAACCTGTTTCCCTGCATCCACAGATGTTAGCACAACAATTAAATACCCATTCCACTTCGAGGTGGAATATCGCGGTATATGGGATTTATAAAATATCATCCGCTATTATGCGGCGCATTGGGTCTCATCCGCTATATAATGCGGGAAATCAATAACCAATATATATATACTACTATATATACTACCACATCCAAACAGTCAATCAGTAACTGCAATTCAAATTTAATTTGAGTTAGAAGATCTCACCTTTGATTTTGTTTTGCAATCCATTTCCATTCCAGACTGTTTTCTTCATAGTTTTCACCTTATATAACAATTTATAAACTTATTATCATTTAAGTTAACCAACTCAAGATTTAATTTACAAATAATTAATTTTTAAGCTAACTTCCTTTTTAAAAACTTTTTTTTAGTAATTATTATAATTTCGCTTAATCATGGAATAACTAGTAATTGAAAATGGGTGCATACATATGTATGTTTATTTTATTTTCTTTGAAACTAAATATGGGTCCTACATCCCTTTTAAAAATCTACCTTTTTCCTTTATCTGTTTTTACTGTATATATACAAATTGTGAATAAATCTTTAAATTAAGGAATGAATCGTTTTCTAAACTTATTGCTCATCATTTAAACTTTTAGATTTCAGATTTTAATTATATACATCTCTTATGAACGCGACCAACTAACTAACATTTTTTTTTCATTGAACGATAAAACAAAGTTCATCATCTAAGTAATAAATATGAACACAGATAACACTGCTCACCTTCCTTTCGAAAACAAGCACACTTCATGCATGTACCCGAACAACTCAAATCACAGTCGCGCTTGACTGGAACCTTATATTGAAAGGAAACAATCACCGCAACCACCTTGACGTTCGAACTCGAGCTTTCCTCCCACGCGATGTCGAACTTCACGGCACCGCACGTGCGAGCCTCATCGTCGTGCTTCCTCCCTGAAGCGCCTACAGCTCCGACTCTACGAACGCGACTTCGAATCGCGACATCCACTTCATGATTCCGTGATTTGAATCGCTCACCGTCCCCAATCCTTGAATCGAACGAAGTTGATTCAACTTCGTTCCCTTCCTATTTCGCAAATTCCCTCGGCCACCACGAAGGAGCGACCTAGCTTCAGGGTTTCAAATAGATGGTTGATTTCGAATTGAAGCGTTGGGCATTTTTTTATTTATATTTTGAAGAGGAGGTGCTCGTATTTTTTTCTAAGAATTCGATTCAGATCCTCGGCGATTTTATTCTTCAATCTTGAAAGTGGACATCGGCCATTTTTTTATTTTTCTTCGCTCTGATTTGAAATTGCCTTCGAATAATTAAAAGAGAAAAAGGAATGGAAGGGAACTCGCGGCAATGATTTAGTTTTGAACGAAAGAAAATATCTCATTCGATTTGAAGGAGGCATGACATGATTTTACGACTGAAAAGCTTAGGGTATCGTATATCAGAAGGGAGACAAGAAGAGATGGTTGCGTGTTTGAACAGGGAAATAGTGTTTTGAAAAAGTGCTGATGGTGAAAGAATTTCAACTGAAGTTGGACTAATATAAATATCCAATTTAAATTCAAATTCAAATCGTTTCGATAAATGCAACTAAAAATCTTGACTTCCTATCGAGGCATGCCGCTAGGCGTTTATAATGTTATACGCCTATTCCGAACGCAATGGAAATATTTCCGAGTCCAAATTCGATCGTATGGAGAAGATAGCTTTTTGGACCAATTATTATATTGAATTTGATATAAATTTCAACGCGTTTATATATCGTACGCTCACACAACCACTCCAATCACTACGAAAATTGAAATCGATAATAATACAATATTACGGATCCAATGGTATTGGTTTCATCGAATTCCGAGACTGTGCCCCGGAAGGCTATTTTCAATTATCGATTTAAACGATAAAATTCAAAACTGAAAAAAACAGTTTCAAATTCAATTCTGAAGCTTTTATTATCTTCAGTATTATCAATATAAATTTTCTAAGCCTTGAAAATATTTTAAATTAGCTTAAAACCGAAGATTCAAATTTTACCCAACTTCATATAATTAAATTCAATAACTTTAATTACCAAATTCATTCTGATATTTGAATTTCAAATTAAACTAACTTCCAGATATTTAAAATCAATTAAATATTCTGATTTCCAATGTCAAAAATTCAGGGTCGTAACATTCTTCCCCCTTAAAAGAATTTCATCCCAAAATTACAAGTTAAGAAGAATGATCCTCAACCCGTTTATCATTTTCCCAAAACCAAACAGTTTTATCAACTTATCAACCCAAATCTTTTTATCCTAACCACATTATCATCCTTATCAATTTTCCAAACATTTTCATAGTTTCAAGCAACTTTAATTGACTTCACAATTCAAATTTAAATTTAAATTCAAATTTTAAATTATCCAAAATTTCTCAAAAATTCTCTAACTCTCTAAATTTTCGATTTTTTTTTCCAGCATCTCCTTTGCGCGGCTAGCTCGGTACAACTACAAAATGTCCCTACGGACTCCCAAATTCCAATAGAAAACAAAATGCCAAGTGGCAAAATAAAAAATCTAATCAAATTTCATACAGAAATTTTTAAATACATACCTTATTGTCGAGCAATTTCAAATTTACCTTCGAAATCAAAATCCAATTCCATTTTCCTATAGCCTTTATAATCCCTGTACACTTTACTTCAACAATGTCCAAATTTACTTATTTGATTCCCAATACCCATTTACTTAAGAATTTCATTCTTTATTTCTTAAGTTCAATACAATTATTTCTTATATTCATTTTTACTACTTCACTACTAAAGTTTATATTCAAATTGAATTCCACTTCCATATAAAAACAATTTGCTTCAATTTACTAATTCATTCAGATTTTAATACTTTTATTTCCAAATTTTCATTCAGATTTCCGTTTCAAATTTTACTTGAATTCAATTCAAAATGAATTCCAATACTTCAGTTTTCAATTCTATTTGCTTGCAAATTTTAAATCATTTGTCGTTACTGAAATTTTCAGAAATTCCAAATTTTTTTCTAACTCCCAAAATTTTCAGAAAATTTTGACGGAGTCTCCCTTGTACGGAGGAGCTTTTACAATTTGAAAAAAGATATAAATATATATACATCGACCTACACGGTCGGAAAAACAAAAACAATTCTTATTTCCTACTTTGTATTGCGTAGGCGTACCTTTATTAGCATTTTAGGCAAAGCGGCTTATTTATTTAGCTATTTGCGCGCCCAAATGCAGCCAAACGGCTTCCAAAAACCTATACTTACTCAATTTAAATATGTAAGTGACATATATAGGAAATCTATTAACATTTCACTTATTTTCAATAGTGAACACCTAGTTTTCATAAGCAATGCACTCAAAATAATTCCATTTCATTTCCAATTGATTCCATTCAATTTAATTTACATTCCATATTCACATTCATTTCATTTGAAACCATTTCACAATTTCCAGTTTAATCTTCATTAATTTGGAATATTTTCTCAACTCCAAATTCTACTTAAGAATTTCATCATTTTGGTTAATAACCACTTATATTTAAACTGGATTTCAAATTCCATATGAATTCAATTTTATTTCAATACTTCGCTTCATTTGGTCCAACTTGACAAATTTTTCCACTTTACTTTGTTTATCACAAATCAAAGTAAGTTTCCAAACTCAATTATATTCTATAAATATTTTAAATAAGATTCCAGAGTTTTCCATCTTTCCAAAACCCTTTTTTTTCTTTTTCTCGAAATCAATTCAAATTATCTTTTGAATTTCCAAAACCATTTTCAAATTAAAGGAATTCAATCTTTTGAATTTTCAATCCAAATCCTTTAATACTTATTTCAGAAATTTCTCTGGCACTTTATTTCAATTTATAAAACTCATTTATAAATTCACATTACCAATTTCATTTCATTAATGAATTTATTTCAAATATCTTCCTGGAATTCTATTTCAAATTATAAATCACTTTTATAATTTACATTTACAAATCCCATTCATATACTATAATAATTTACGGAAAATCATTTCTTTTCTATACAAAAATAGTTTTGGGTAAAATTATTTCATTTACCCTATTTTAAAATAATACTGTGTCGGTTTATCTTCTTTAAGAGTTTAGAAACCCCTATCAATGACAGTTGGCCAAACTGCACCGACCAGAATCTATAAACAATCAACCGATAAGTCAACACAATATAAAACAAATTTTTGTATTCACTAACAAATATGCGCTCATATCTATTATTACATTCACACTCATTCTAGAGTACTACTGACTCTATCTCTAATGAGTAATACCCAACAGAGCCATGGTTGTCGCTTAACCAATTGCTCTGATACCACATGTAACGATACGATCTTTCGACGCTCGAAAGTCGACATCAATACAACCACTGTATCAGCTGCCGAACTATCGATTGTTGGAAAACCGAATTGTTAGGGTTGAAAAGAAGAGGTAGAAGAAGACAGAAAGAAGAAGAAACAGAAACAATAACAGAATCTCACATTCGCAGTGGAACAAAATATAATAGATAAATGAATAATCTTTATAACAAAGAACTGCATTAGTTTATACAATACATCATCAGAGTTTACAACAACAACACACATCACTGGACAGTTATATAAACTTGTCCATACATAGAATACACAGTGGAATAATACTAGTATAAGTGATACGTCTCGCCATCCAGCTCTCCATAGATCTCCACAGCAACTTCTGAATTCCAGAATGACCTGATAACCTGACTCAAGGCTGCCCGTATGGAAAATTATGGGCACCCAGAGTTTAGAAAGGGAACAATAAACTCCAGGTCAGTCGTGGGACTGGTGTGAGATCTTAAAACATTTATTTTCACAAAGAAAATAAAAGAATTTCGCAATTCTTTTGGAAAATGAAACTACCATAAGGCCTCCTGCCACACACACAATGCAAACGCAGAATTGGAGGAGATTTCTCCTTATGATAGTCAAACATGCTTACTACGCAAAAACACCTTTGATATTATTACTAGTGCATAGTGTAGGAAACATTTCGAAAATATAATATTAATCTTAGCATGCATACAACCATTATTGTATGCCTACTATAGCTACTTTGTTCAATAGCAGGTTACCGCCACATTCCATAGCAGGTTATACAACTAAAACCGTACAAGGTTCGTATTGTTTCTTTGGATTTTCCAACAAATGGTCAGGCTAAGGAACTTCCTATGCCACATGGAAACGCCTCTAGAGGGACGTCCCGAGAGACAACTGCTCTCTGCCAACACAAGGCCGAGTTATCTCACGCTTCTTGGTGCAATGAAGCTGTAACTAGATAACTCCACACACGAGTATGCCACCCCCTGGTCGTTTGCGACCTTTATTCGAGTGCCCTCGATCACAAAGCAACAATCACACAGTAAATAAGATTTATGCCACCACACAGGTAAAGCATCTGGGCTCCATACCATGATACCACCTTTTTCCAGAAGGAAATGACATACCCTAAAGGGAGCGACCCTCATAACCTTGCCGCATTTTCCTTTTTTGACCATTTCCGGGGTGTGAGGTCCGATGAGGTCTCGGCCACAAAGCTACACTTTACACGAAAGCCATGCTTTGATAAATAAATGATCAGCAACACACAGCAACACTTAACATGCCACACTACCAAATTGGGAGTATATCACTGATAACCTACAACTACATAACCTCTAAGCTCGTACGTCTCAGAGAAGGGTGTTAAGCTAAGAGAATAAATTCTCCGCCACCAACAGAAATGTATTTGAAAGAAATCAGCTTTATATCTTAAAGTGTAGCGTCAAACATACAACCATACAAGTCTGTTTCGGGTTCGAACAGAACCGAAGGCACTTCCAAAGAAGCCCTTGCAAATCCGGTCTTCAATTGCAACCCATAACGTCGTATCATTATTCAAAATGGGTTATATGACACAAAGTCCTCTCCCGGCTAAACCGAATAACGAGCGCTTGTTTTTAAAAAACAAATTCAAGTGCCATTTCAAAGGCAAACATTGATAGTCGGTGGTTTAACTATCAAACAACATTCACAACAATCAACAGATTTAAATAATTTTCCCAAATTATTTATTTTCAAAATATCTTTGCAAGATATATAATTTCCACACTTCATCACTTTGAAAACAAATTTCAAATCATATTTCACACTTCATCACTTTGAAAACCAATTTCAAATCATATTTTCCACACTTCATCACTTTGAAAACAAATTTCAAATCACATTTTCACTCGCGGAATAAAATTCCCGATATCATTTATTTCCATTGTGAAATTAAATTTTCAAATATCCACTTATATACGATTTTTCAAATATTCACTTTCAAACACCAAGTCAATTACAAATTGATTTCTAAATTTATTTTAACACCGAACCAAATTTCAAATTGATTCTTCCATTTATTTCAAATACCAAATCAATTTTACAAATTTATTCCCAAGTCTATTTTCAATAGAACAGAACGTTTGCAATTTGATTGCTAAGTTCATTTCCAAATAACAAACCATTTGCAAATTTATTTCTGAATTTATTTCCAAATACCAAATCATTTTACAAATCGATTTCCAAATTTATTTCAAACATTAAATCAATTACAAATTGATTTCCAAGTTTATCTCAAATAACAAAGCGTTTATAAATTGATTTCAAAGTTTATTTCAGCACAAAATAAATTTTCATTCAAACCCCAAACCAATTATCTTATTAATTTCCCAAAGATTTATTTTCTAATACCAAGTCAATTATCAATTGGATTTCAAACAAATTTATCACCTTTTAAATAAATCCCTTTTCCTCTCCGAATTATTTAAAATTCCATTTTCAAGAAATTCTTCAACTTTAAACAATATTATTCAAAACCCATTTATTAATATCCTTTCCCATATTTTGGAAATAATTCGATAAGATTTCAAAAATCAACTTCATGCTTTTAAATTCCTTCTTTTAAATTTCCCCAATTCTTCCAAAAGAAATTTACTTAAAATTTCCAACTTTAATTTCAAAAATCCAATTTTATTTATTTCTGGTATCCAATGATACCAAAAATAAATTCGGCTAAATTATAGCCTTCGACAATTTCAATCACAAATATAATCATACACAGATTATCAATAAATCATCACACAACATATGAAACAAATTCATACAACATATGAAACAAATTCATACAATTTGAGGAATCCAGTTGGATCCCTCCAACCTGTTTCCCTACATCCACAGATGTTAGCACAACAATTAAATACCCATTCCACTTTGAGGTGGAATATCGCGGTATATGGGATTTATAAAATATCATCCGCTATTATGCGGTGCATAAGGTCTCATCCGCTATATAATGCGGGAAATCAATAACCAATATATATATACTCTATATATACTACCACATCCAAACAGTCAATCAATAACTGCAATTCAAATTTAATTTGAGTGAGAAGATCTCACCTTTGATTTTGTTTTGCAATCCATTTCCATTCCAGACTGTTTTCTTCACAGTTTTCACCTTGTATAACAATTTATAAACTTATTATCATTTAAGTTAACCAACTCAAGATTTAATTTACAAATAATTAATTTTTAAGCTAACTTCCTTTTTAAAAACTTTTTTTAGTAATTATTATAATTTCGCTTAATCATGAAATAACTAGTAATTGATAATGGGTGCATACATATGTATGTTTATTTTATTTTCTTTGAAACTAAATATGGGTCCTACATCCCTTTTAAAAATCTACCTTCTTCCTTTATATGTTTTTACTGTATATATACAAATTGTAAATAAATCTTTAAATTAAGGAATGAATCGTTTTATAAACTTATTGCTCATCATTTAAACTTTTAGATTTCAGATTTTAATTATATACATCTCATATGAACGTGACCAACTAACTAACATTTTTTTTTCATTGAATGATAAAACAAAGTTCATCATCTAAGTAATAAATATGAACACAGATAACACTGCTCACCTTCCTTCCGAAAACAAGCACACTTCATGCATGTACCCGAACAACTCAAATCACAGTCGTGCTTGACTGGAACCTTAGATTGAAAGGAAACAATCACCGCAACCACCTTGACGTTCGAACTCGAGCTTTCCTCCCACGCGATGTCAAACTTCACGGCGTCGCACGCGCGAGCCTCATCGTCGTGCTTCCTCCCTGAAGCGCCTGTAGCTTCGACTCTACAAACGCGACTTCGAATCGCGACATCCACTTCATGATTCCACGATTTGAATCGCTCACCGTCCCCAATCCTTGAATCGAACGAAGTTGATTCGGCTTTGTTCCCTACCCATTTCGCAAATTCCCTCGGCCACCACGGAGGAGCGACCTAGCTTCAGGATTTCAAATAGATGGTTGATTTCGAATTAAAGCATATGGGCATTTTTTTATTTATATTTTGAAGAGGAGGTGCTCGTAATTTTTTCTGAGAATTCGATTCTGATTCTCGACAATTTTATTCTTGAATCTGGAAAGTGGACATCGGCCATTTTTTTTTCTTCGCTTTGATTTGAAATTGCCTTCGAATAATTGTTATCCAGCAAATTAGTCACCATCCTTAAGAAGAAATTAAAGATTTATTTCCTGATTTCCTAGCATTTATTACCTTAAATAATTAATAAAAACCAGCCATATCTCCACCATAAATACAAATTCATTACCCATCAAAGCCGGATTTAATGCCCAATAAATGCCATGATAACCTTCTTATTTATTACTAATTAATGCCAACCATTTCCATAGCAAATATTCCTTAATTCCATTCATCATTACCTTAAAATAAGAAGATCATGGTGCAATTAATATTAGCCTAGTCAGCGTCACTACAATTCAACACCAACACTGGGTCAAGGCTTACAGCTATAAATACACCTAACATTGCAAAAGAAAAGAGGGACTAAAATAGAAAATGTGACTTCTCCTCTCCTCCTCAAAATCTCTTGTAATATGAAACTACAAGTGATAAATAAATTATAAAGTGGATGTAGGCCATAGATTTCGTCGAACCACTATAAAAATTTCGTGTCTCTTTTATCTTTTCTTCTTTTTATCTGCTTATTTTTGTGATCTGTGATTGTGAACTGGTGCTTTCATCGACAATTGGGTGTTTGTGACCATTTTTGGCGCAAACAATAATTAAAAGAGAAAAAGGAATGGAAGGAAACTCGTGGCCATGATTTAGTTTTGAAAGAAAGAAAATATCTCATTCGATTTGAAGGAGGCATGACATGATTTTACGACTGAAAAGCTGAGGGTATCATATATCAGAAGGGAGACAAGAAGAGATGGTTGTGTGTCTGAACAGGGAAACAGTGTTTTGAAAAAGTGCTGATGGTGAAAGAATTTCAACTGAAGTTGGACTAATATAAATATCCAATTTAAATTCAAATTCAAATCGTTCCGATAAATGCAACTAAAAATCTTGACTTCCTATTGAGGCATGCCGCTAGGCGTTTATAATGTTATACGCCTATTCTGAACGCAATGGAAAAGGTTCCGAGTCCAAATTCGATCGTATGGAGAAGATAGCTTTTTGGACCAGTTATTATATTGAATTCGATATAAATTTCAGCGCGTTTATATATCGTACGCTCACACAACCACTCCAATCACTACGAAAATTGAAATCCGATAATAATACAATATTACGGATCTAATGGTACTGGTTTCGTCGAATTCCGAGACTGTGCCTCGGAAGGCTATTTTCAATTATCGATTTAAACGATAAAATTCAAAACTGAACAAAACAGTTTCAAATTCAATTCTGAAGCTTTTATTATCTTCAGTATTATCAATATAAATTTTCTAAGCCTTTAAAATATTTTAAATCAGCTTAAAACTGAAGATTCAAATTTTACCCAACTTCATATAATTAAATTTAATTACTTTAATTACCAAATTCATTCAGATATTTGAATTTCAAATTAAACTAACTTCCAGATATTTAAAATCAATTAAATATTCTGATTTCCAATGTCAAAAATTCAAGGTCGTTACAGGGATCAGATTTGCTTCATTACAACATGATAGGGGGTTCTTGCTTTGTGTTTGGGGGCGAGCAGGAGACTCTTACCCCTACATGTCCATGAGTGGTTGGTTGCAGTCGAAAGGTTGACCGTAAAAGCAAATTCGAGATACCAGTGTATGCCACGGTGGAAAGTGGCCGCTGACGGGATGGTTGAATAGCCTACCGTTCGCTACAATGGAATTAGAGCTGAAGATTAAGCGAGAACCTTGGCTCTGGTGGGGATTACTCATTAGATATAGGGTCAGTAGTACCCTAGAATGAGTTTGAGTGTATTAATAGATATGAGCACGTATTTGTTAGTGAATAAAAAAAATGTTTTATATTGTGTTGGTTGATTTATTAAGTGGCGTATGAATTCTGGTCGGCACATTCCGTACAACTGTATCGATAGGAGTTTCTAAACACTTGAATAAAGCAATTCGATACAGTGTTGTTTTAAAAGTGGGTAATTGAAATAATTTTACCCAAATTATATTTTGATAGAAAGGAAATAATTATCTGGAATTATTATGGTAGATTGATGTGTTTGGTTATTATTTTATAATCAAACAAGTTTATAAAAAATTTGTAATGAGATATAAAAATAAAGGAAAATTGTATAAGTGTGAAGCATACAAATAAATTAAAACTAAAGTCGATTCATACTAGAATTCAGGAATTTAAATCCCGGAGGGTTTGGAAAATATTTTCAGAAAGTTATGGAAATGAAATTGGTGTTATTTTGGAAATATTTTAGAAATGAATAATAGGAGTATTTTTGGAATATTTATGAATAGAAAGTGTTTAAAATGGATTTTGGAAGAGATATAGCACCGAACTCACTTCAGTCGTTGGAAAATAATTCTGGTGATGACTACAGCATCATTAGTATTCATTTTCAAGTTTCAATGTGACAGATTGCTACCATAGTAATTTGATATGGAGATTTGTGTTTGGTAAACAGGTGTTGTTTGGAAATTCCGAGGGAATTGTTTTGGATAAAAATCAAGTTGATTTTTGAAAGATGAAGGAAATGGTTTGTTAAAACAGAGTGATATATATATATATATATATATATATATCTGGTTTCAAAGTGAATTGAAATAAATATCGGGTATTTGAATTTTGAACTCCTTATTAAATGTTCTTGAAATATCAGAAAATAAGTTATGAACTTATAAATGGTGAATGATTTTAAAGAAAAATATGGAAATTGAATTTTGGAAATAAATTTTAACTTGAGTAAGTTAAAATGAATAACATTTAACTTGAGCTAAGTTAAATAAAATTAGTTTGGAAACGATATCGATTATAATTGAGATATAAAATTAAATGAAATTCGACTTAAGTTAAGTTGAATGAATAAAATTTTAGAAATTTAATTGATGGTGATTTGAATGAATTTAATGGAATAAATTAATGAAATGGTGAGTTAGCTCAAGCAAAGTTAAATGGAATAAATTGGTGAAGTGAACTAATTAAATGAATTGAATTGGAAATGAATAAGTGAATGGAACAAATAAATATGAGATAGGAAAGTGTGGAGCATTGAAGTTTTGAATGGAAGTTTAACTTAAGTTAAGTTTAAATTTTTTTAATTGGAATTAGAAATGATATCGAGTGAAATTGTATATATAACTTAGATTGTAAAGCGATTATATAACTATATGTTATAAAATTTTGATGGAATAAAATTTAAAGTGGAAAATTATGGAATTATGAAGAAAATAAGTTGTGTAACTTATAAAATTGAAAAGTGAAACAGAAAACCAAAAATAAAAATGGAGTGATGTTCTAGTAATGAAATAAAAATCCAAACTTGAATTTTAAGATGAGTTTGAGCTCAAGTAAATTAAGTGAAGTGATTTTTGAAATAAAAACCAGATATTGAATTGAAAATTGGAAGTGAACTAATTAGATAAATTAATTAGTTAATTGAATATGGGAACGGAATTTAACTTGATTAAATAGAATGGATTGTGGACAGAAATTGAAGTTGAATATGGAACTTGAGTAATAAATAAAATTCGACTTATGTGATGATCCTGAACTCGGCCTTTGAAAATCGGCACCAGTACTTCACTTGTACTCAAAATGCCGCAGATTCAAACGCCGAATCTGGCTCACCAGAGCTTATAACACCATTAAGTATAACAACACAGTGAAATAAAGAAACAGATGATATCATATACAACTCCAATGAATACAATATCCGGAATGATATACAACAATGATATCAATATGATACAACAATATCATAGATAAATAAAGATGCTACAGCGGAAAACAGAAGTGATAACTCCAAATGATCCTCAAAAGAGAATGAAACCAATAACTCCAACATCAGCTCGAACCACCATCATGTTGCACCAAGATAAGCAACGTCGGTCGTCAACTCCGATGAAGTTAACTAGCTCCAGATAATCTACTAAACCTGACTATCTGAAAAACCCAACTCTAGACTGCTCGTGTGGAAAATAGTGGGCACCCAGAGTTTAGGAAGGGAACAATAAATCCGAGTCAGTCATGGGACTGGTGTGAGTAACAAAAACAGTTTATCTTTAAACAAACAACAAAAGAATTTTAAACATTGAAATCCGCAATGCTTTTGGAAAATGAAACTACCATAAGAGCTCCCGCCACACACACAATGCAAATGCAGAATTGGAGGAGATTTCTTCTTATGATAGTCAAACATGCTTACTACGAAAATCATTGGATTATTATTATTAGTGAATAGTGGAAAACATTTCGAAAGTATAATATTAAACTTAGCCAACATACAACCATTATTGTATGCCTACTATAGCTACCATCTAAACAGTGGTGACCACCATAAGTAAATGGCAGGTTCTACAACTAAAACCGTACAAGGTTCGTATTGGGAATTGGATTTCCAACAAATGGTCAGGCTAAGGAACTTCCTACTGTCAATGGGTACGCCTCTGGAGGGATGTCCCGAGAACCTAACCGGATCTCTGCCAACACAAGGCCGGGTTACCTCTTACACTAGGTAACTACTACTCGAGTATGCCACCCCCCGGTCCTTTGAGACCTTTATCCGAGGGCCCTCGATCACACAACAACAATGACACAGTAAATGAGATTGGAGCAACCACATAGGTAAATATCAGGGCTCCATACCATAATATCACCTTTTTCCAGAAGGAAATGACATACCCTAAAGGGAGCGACCCTCATAACCTTGCCGCATCTTTCCTGTTTCGACCCTTTCCGGTTTGTGAGGTCCGATGAGGTCTCGTCCACAAAGCTACGCTTTTTCACAAAGCCATGCTTTAATCAACAAATGATCAGCAAATGACCATCAACACACAGCAACACTCAGCATGCCACACTACCAAATTGGGAGTATATCACTGATAACCTTCAACTACATAACCTCTGAGCTCGTACGTCTCAGAGAAGGGTGTTAAGCTAAGAGAATAAATTCTCTGCCACCAAACAGAAATGTATTTGAAAGAAATCAGCTTTATATCTCAAAGTGTAATGTCAGACATACAACCATACAAGTTTGTTCCGGGTTCGAACAGAACCGAAGGCACTTCCAAAGAAGCCCTTGTGATGCAGCGGATTAATCAAAACGATCTTCAATCGGTGAAAGTAGTAATCGGTGGATTGGAAGATACTGAAATGCCCGAATTCGTTGATCCGAAGATACCAAATTCTTAGCTATCTCTGACTCGTTGATCCAAAGATACCGGGAAAGAGATCTACGATTCTTCGACGTTGATCTTGCGCACAAGATTCCGTGAATCGGCTTCAACAAACGATGATTCGAGCGCACTCGAATGACGTAAGTGGAGATAGGAGATACACTCGACTACCAATTGAATTTGAGAGCACAAAGCTAACAAAAGAGAATTTTATTCAATATTCAACAACCTTTTACAAATGAGAGACCCGGCCTATTTATAGGCGTTTTACAACTCACACGAAAAAAAACAAGAAAAAATTACATCTCCTAAGTCGGTTCCGACCTAACAGTCACGACCTATCATAAGTCGTACACGACTTAAGCCCAAACAGTTACAACATAACGACTTATAAACAGGAAAAATACAAAAAGACAACCACTTAAGTCGTTGCCGACTTAACAATGCTACACAGCTCAACTTAGTAACGACTTAAGGAATCAACGGTCCAGATTAACTCGGCAGAGAAAACAACGGCAACAGTGCTTCGCGACTTAAAATGAACGACTTCAGAAAGTCTTTGCGACTTAAAGATTCTCGCGACTTAAATCAACGGCATAGGATAAAGCGGCATACAATCTACGGCTACAAGCTTCAGCGACTTAAGAGCATACGGCATTCCAGATCAACGACTTAAGGAAATCAATGGTTTAGATTAGCTCGCAGAAGAATCAACGGCACCATCTTCACGCGACTTACGACTTAAGAACTTCACGAGGTAAAATTCAGCGACTTACAAGTTAATTCTTCTAGGTCGTAACTCGCTTCCTCTTCATGCCTTTTGCTAAGTCATGGATGACTTATACCTTCAGCTTCGTTAAGTCGTGGGTTTTCACTAGGTCGCTGCCGAGTTATACTAAGTCGCTGGAACGACTTAACACCTTCGTTAGGTCGCGAACTCGAGTTAACTCGCTGCCGAGTTATACTAAGTCGCTGGGACGACTTAGAACCTTCGTTAGGTCTCGGATATCCTTCAATAAGTCGGTTGCGACCTAGAACTTCATTTCCCCAACATTGCTCACCAATTCTTAACTCGGTGGTATTCTTCTTAGGTCGGTCTCGACTTATCAACTTGTTAGGTCGTATTCGACCTATGACTTCATCCTGGCCTGCATCATCCTCCCCAGGTTAAGAAAAATTCATCCTCGAATTTGTACTTTCCTCATCCACAATAAACTCTTCTCCATGATATGGTATGATATGCTTAACGTTGAATACGTCCGATGTGTACACATCATCTGGCAGCTTCAATTTATAAGCATTTTCATTGATTCGTTTCACAACTTCTACCGGACCAATTTTCCTGGCTTTCAACTTGTTGTAAGCGCCCACTGGAAAACGATCTTTTGTTAACACTGCATAAACTAAATCACCTTCGTTAAATTCAACACTTCTTCGTTTCAAATCTGCAGATTGTTTATACTTCTCATTTGCTTTCTCCAATCGTTCTTGAACGATTTTATGACATTCCGTCAACCCCTCAACAAAATCAACAGCTTTCTTAACTGTCTTCTTTGATTGTGGCACTACCGTTAGATCCAACGGTCCCTTAGGTAAGCTTGAATATACTATCTGAAATGGACTGAACCCAGTACTTCGATTCACAGCATAATTATGAGCAAATTCTGCCTGGCATAACTTCACATACCAACTCTTCAGATTATCTTGAACAAGACACCTCAACAAATTTCCCAATGATCGATTAACCACCTCCGTTTGTCCATCAGTTTGCGGATGATAAGCACTACTAAATTTCAGCTTCGTTCCCACCATTTTCCACAAACTCAACCAAAAGTGACTTAGAAATCGAGTATCTCTATCCGACACAATAGATTCTGGCAATCCATGAAGTCGATAGATCTCCTTGAAAAACAACTGAGCAACATGAACAGCATCTGCCGTCTTCTTACAAGCAATAAAATGTGCCATTTTCGAAAATCGATCAACCACCACATAAATGGAATCGTTTCCCCGTTGAGTTCGAGGTAAACCCAAAACAAAATCCATACTCACATCAACCCATGGTTTAGTTGGTACCGGTAACGGCATATACAAACCAGCATTAGTCGCAGTTCCTTTCGAAACTTGACATATATGACATCGCTCCACAAATCTTTCCACCTCCTTCCTCATCGATGGCCAAAAGTAGGATTGTGAAATCAGCTGTAATGTACGGTCTCTCCCAACATGTCCCTCTTCGTGTAACTCCTTGATAATCTTCATTCTCAGACTACCCTCCGGTATGCACATTCGACTTCCTTTAAAAAGAAAACCATCAATCATTACGAACTCATCCGTCTCTCCCTCCTTGACTTTATCAACAAATTTTGCAAAGTAAGGATCATCGGTAAATAGTTCTGGCAATATTTCAAACCCCGTCACTTCAACCTTCAATGTAGTTAACAAGTGATTTCTTCTACTCAACGCATCCGCAACACGATTCGTCACTCCCGACTTGTGTTTCACAACAAATGTAAATTGTTGCAGATATGCAATCCACGATGCATGTCTCGTTGAAATCTTGTCTTGCCCTTGCAAATGCTTCAATGCTTCATGATCAGTATACAGAACAAACTCCTTCTGAAATAGATAGCGTCTCCAGTGTTTAATAGATTGTACAACAGCATAGAATTCCACATCATACGTACTGTACCTCATCTTCGCTCCTGATAACTTCTAACTGAAATATGCAATTGGACGTCCCTTCTGACTCAACACTCCTCCAATCCCAACCTTGGATGCATCAGTGTGTAGTTCAAACATTAGCTGAAAATCAGGTAATACTAGAATTGGTGTAGAGGTCAAAAGATCTTTGATTCGTTCAAAAGCAACCCCGGCTTCCTCCGTCCATGCAAACTGTTTACCTTTCATGCAATCCGTAACAGGTGCCATCACACTACTAAAGTGTAGAATAAATCTTCGATAAAATGAAGCCAACCCATGAAAACTACGAACTTCCGTTATTGTCTTGGGCTGCGGCCAATCTCTAATTGCTTCAACTTTACTTTGGTCAACCTGTATTCCTTTTTGCGACACAACATATCCCAGAAATAAAACGCTATGCGTCATGAACACACATTTCTTTGTTGCAGCATAAAATTGTTCTTGTCGCAATACCATCAGCACTTCTCTAAGATGATTCAAATGTTCTTCTGGACTCCCACTGTAAATCAGAATATCATCAAAATACACCACCACAAATTTCCAAATGAACGGTCGAAAAATCTGATTCATCACCCTCATAAAAGTACTCGGTGCATTGGATAAACCAAATGGCATGACCAACCATTCGTATAGACCCTCCCTGGTTTTAAAAGCAGTTTTCCACTCATCGCCTGGTCTGATACGAATTTGATGATATCCGCTCTTCAAATCAATCTTCGAAAAGATAGTAGCTCCGCTTATTTGATCCAATAAGTCATCAAGCCTCGGCATCGGAAATCTATATCTCACAGTAATCTTATTCAATGCTCGACTGTCAGTGCACATCCTCCACGTCCCATCCTTCTTGGGTACCAATAAAGCTGGTACAGCACAAGGACTCAGACTCTCCTGCACACGCCCCTGCTCAAGCAATTCCTCTACCTGCCTCCGCAACTCTTCATGTTCCTTCGGACTCATTCGATAATGTGGTCTGTGTGGCAACACAGCACCTGGAACAAGGTCTATCTGATGTTGTATATCCCTCAACGGTGGCAACTCCGTTGGTAACTCCTCTGGGAATACATCGTCAAATTCTTTCAAAACTGGTTTAACTTCTTCTGGAATTTCAACTTCTTCACTACTCTCACGCCCAATCAACAAGAACACTTCCGGCTCTTCTTCAACCTCCTTAACAAACTCCTTCAAATATAATAAAGTTTTCAGCTCTTCAATTTCTTCTGATTTATTTCCTCCTTGTGATCTCTTCTTCGGAACTAGGATAATTTTCGTGCCTTCAAACATAAAACTGTAGCTATTGGTTCGACCGTCATGTTGTACTGCTCGATCATACTGCCATGACCTTCCCAATAATAAGTGGCAAACATCCATCTCTACTACATCACACCAGATTTTGTCTTTGTATTTCTTCCCAATAGAGAATGGAACACGAACTCGTCTATCCACTTTCACTTCTCCTCCTTTTCTCAACCATGCTAACTTGTATGGATTCGGATGTTTCTCTGTCTTCAACTTCAATTTTGTCACAGCCTCGGTTGAAATAATATTATCACAGCTTCCTGCGTCAATCACAAACTTACACACCTTCCCCAGAATAGTACATGTTGACTGAAAAATATTACTTCTCAACCAACTAGCTTCCTCCTGCTTCGGTGTTAAACACGATCTCCTCAGCATTAGATTACAACCTTCATCTCCTGACGCAATATCCTATTCATCTTCCTCAACTGGACTAGAACACTCCCCATCAACATCCTCATCTTCAACTTCTACAATCATGGTTCGTTTCTTCGGCTTTGGACACTCACTGCTTTTATGACCCACTTCCTGACAATTGTAACATTTGAAACCATTGTTAACCCTTGCCTTCTCAACCTCCTTCACTACTGGTCTACTGATAGGTTTAGTAACATTAGAACTCCCACCAACACCCTTCGCTTGATTGTTAGAATTAGTAAACACACCACTTCCTCGTCGTCCCCGTTTCTCCCAAGCCAACGCTTTCTGATGTGCTTCCGCTACAGATCTTGGATCGAACATATTAACCATATCATGGATCTGCATTCGTAGTCCTCCAACAAATCTAGCTGTCAGTTGTTCTTCCTTCTCCATAATATCATTTCGAGCAATCAGTTGGTAAAATTCATCAGCATAGTCATTCACAGATTTCGTTCCTTGTCTCAAGTTCTGCAAACGTTGATACATCAAAGATTGATAATTGTAAGGTAAGAACGTTGCTTTCATCAATTTCTTCATCTTCTCCCAAGATTGAACTTTTGACTTTCCCATCCGATCTCGTGTAAGCTTGGTTTGTTGCCACCATGCCAAAGCTCTTCCCCTCAGCCTTGTAGCAACCAACTTCACTCTACGATGTTCTGGAACTTCTTTGAAGTCAAAAATCTCCTCGACATTAGCTACCCAATCTGGAAACTCCTCTGCTTGCATACCACCTTTGAATTCAGGAATTTCAGTCTTCATCCCCGACTCCCATTTGTGATCATACTCAGAGTAATTTCTTCCTTGTCCTCGTCCTTGTCCTCGAACACTACCATCATCATACTCCTCTTCAAAGTCATATGTATATCGTTGTCTATCTCGTCCACCCACATCTCTACTACCTTCTCGTCTACCACCCTCATCCCTTCTATCTACATTCCTCCGTTCACGACCATTCACGTTCCTCCCACGCCCTTGATCATTTTCAACACTTCGGTCTCGATTGGAATGTGGTGAGACTCTACTACCCCCATGGTTAGATTCAGGTGAAACCCTTCTCCGATTTTGATTCATTTCTGTCATAAGCTTCTCTAACCGGCCAATTCCTTCGTTAAGCTTCTCACTAAAGTTTTCATTGATTCTTTGCTCCATCTCATCAGCTTCTTCTCTTCGATACAAAGCTTCTACGTTTTGGTGACGATTAGCTCTCCTTGGCGGCATGCTTGAAAACTTCACAAACTCTTCAACACTTCAAATTTCAAACACTTTTCGGACTTTGATCCAAAATGAAACGGATCGAAAACTTCCACTTTGTAGCAAATCGCGATGAACACGATGGACAAAGTTTTGGCCTCCAATTCAAATCCGATCAAACAACTTCAATGTAAGTCGAACACTTCTACTTGCTCACGGCTCACTCTTCAAGCTTCTCGGTCAAACAACTTCAAACTTCAAAACTCTTCAAAATGATTAGGCTCCAAGTCTCGATCTAGCTATGATTGGCTAGAACAAGCTCTGATACCAAATGACGCAGCGGATTAATCAAAACGATCTTCAATCGGTGAAAGTAGTAATCGGTGGATTGGAAGATACTGAAATGCCCGAATTCGTTGATCCGAAGATACCGAATTCTTAGCTATCTCTGACTCGTTGATCCGAAGATACCGGGAAAGAGATCTACGATTCTTCGACGTTGATCTTGCGCACAAGATTCCGTGAATCGGCTTCAACAAACGATGATTCGAGCGCACTCGAATGACGTAAGTGGAGATAGGAGATACACTCGACTACCAATTGAATTTGAGAGCACAAAGCTAACAAAAGAGAATTTTATTCAATATTCAACAACCTTTTACAAATGAGAGACCCGGCCTATTTATAGGCGTTTTACAACTCACACGAAAAAAAACAAGAAAAAATTACATCTCTTAAGTCGGTTCTGACCTAACAGTCACGACCTATCATAAGTCGTACACGACTTAAGCCCAAACAGTTACAACATAACGACTTAAAAACAGGAAAAATACAAACAGACAACCACTTAAGTCGTTGCCGACTTAACAATGCTACACAGCTCAACTTAGTAACGACTTAAGGAATCAACGGTCCAGATTAACTCGGTAGAGAAAACAACGGCAACAGTGCTTCGCGACTTAAAATGAACGACTTCAGAAAGTCTTTGCGACTTAAAGATTCTCGCGACTTAAATCAACGGCATAGGATAAAGCGGCATACAATCTACGGCTACAAGCTTCAGCGACTTAAGAGCATACGGCATTCCAGATCAACGACTTAAGGAAATCAATGGTTTAGATTAGCTCGCAGAAGAATCAACGGCAACATCTTCACGCGACTTACGACTTAAGAACTTCACGAGGTAAACTTCAGCGACTTACGAGTTAATTCTTCTAGGTCGTAACTCGCTTCCACTTCATGCCTTTTGCTAAGTCGTGGACGACTTATACCTTCAGCTTCGTTAAGTCGTGGGTTTTCACTAGGTCGCTGCCGAGTTATACTAAGTCGCTGGGACGACTTAACACCTTCGTTAGGTCGCGAACTCGAGTTAACTTGCTGCCGAGTTATACTAAGTCGCTGGGACGACTTAGAACCTTCGTTAGGTCGCGGATATCCTTCCATAAGTCGGTTGCGACCTAGAACTTCATTTCCCCAACATTGCTCACCAATTCTTAACTCGGTGGTATTCTTCTTAGGTCGGTCTCGACTTATCAACTTGTTAGGTCGTATTCGACCTATGACTTCATCCTGGCCTGCATCACCTTGCAATCCGGGTATTCACAATCCCGATCAGACTTCCCATCACTTAGAGAATCTCTATACCGGGCGCTACCCAGTGCAGAGACAATCGATAGGTTATCCTATCGCTTTCATAAATACCCGGTCTTCAACACCGGTCTTCAAATGCTATCCATTTACGTCGTATCACTATTCGGAATGGGTTATATGACACAAAGTCCTCTCCCGGCTAAACCGAATAATGAGCGCAATATTTTAAAACATATGGATATTGGGATTTCAGTTAAGTCACAACTTATTACCCAAAACTTCTCTTTCAAATGGTTTAAACACATTACCATTTTAATCTTTTACAAAAAGATTCATCTCACAAAGTTCACCCAGTTTCACAAAGATCTATTCATAGATTTTCAAATCAATTTCCATTTCAATTGGATTAACTCGTCAAATCTTTAAATCAAAGATTTAACTGATAGCTTTCAAAACAATTCCATTTCGACCTTTTATACAAAAGGTACACCTTTCCAATTTCAAAACAAAGTTCAACAAACTTTCACAAAGATTTATTCATAATTCGGAAAACCATTTTCCTTTCAAACCTGAAATTCTTTTGATACAAATTGGAAATTCATTCCTTATATGAAAGCTTCTATTATTTGAAAACAAATAGTTTTCATTTCGGAAAATCTGATTCATTTATACGAGTTAAAGTCTTTGGGTTAAATTCAAATTCTCAAAACCATACTTTTAAAATGGTTTAAATTCATATAAACACATTTATAACATTTTTAACCATAATTTCCAAACATGGAATTCAATTTCAAATTTTGAATTCAAATTCAAATTAAATTATTTAAATTGGAAAACTTTACCAAGTTATTAAAAATAACTTTTATCTTAAAAACTCCTTTTCAAAAGCTTTAACATTTAATCCAAATCCATTTCCAAAATCAATTGACATTAAAATTCCAATTTCAAAAATATTAAATTTAAATCATCTGTGACTTAACTGATTTTCTCGTGAAATCCATATTTGTGTGTGTATGGTGTAGTCCAAGGGTTTTACACAGTAGTGCAACAACATTCAATCATCACAGATTCAATCATATCAATATCGATAAGCGATATAATCCTATAACGCTTATCTATATACACAGAATCACAGATAGATAATATAAATGCATTATAAATAAATGAATTACATTCATCACAGCTTGAATTAAAACAATTCTAATCACAAAGCATCGCATAGCAGAGATGACAAAACAATTCACAGCATTCAATAGAATACAATCATCCATAAGTGAAACCAATTAAGATATCTGATTAATCTAAACTAGATCATTTGCCTATGGATAATTCCTAGTTAGGGTAAATTAGTAATCAATTAATTACAAAACATTTAATAATAATCCTTTAAGGAATAATTAATTAACCCTTAATTACTAATTATTCTTAATTAATTACTATAACTAATTAATTACTCCTTAAGTAATAATTATTTCTTAATTACTTTCATAAAGTAATTACCCTTACACAATTTCATAAATGATTATCATTAATTAATAAATCTAATTAATTGTTAAAATTAATCACATTGATTATTTAAATAATCTTAGTTAATGACCTTCATTAACTATTAAAATTAATTACTTTTCTAAAGTAATTAACTAAGATTAATCATTATTAATTACGATTTAATTATTCTTTAATAACTCATAAATTAATCCCTAATTATAAAATTATCATTAACAATATAAATTAACTTAACTTTTAAGTTAACACATGTTAAAAACATTTAATCTTAATTTATACTTAATTACTTTTAAAATTAAGTTTAAAGGAGTACTTAAGCATTTCTCAAATTTTAGTTAACAAAGTATAAAACTTCTTTAATCAAATAGTTTAAAACATTTACCATATAGTAGTTTAAACCATTTTAATTTTAATTTTAAACTACCTTTTCAAAACCTTTTTAAAACATTTCAAACCTTGCTTCGGTTTTAACCCGTTCCTGACTCGAGTGTCAACTCGAGTTATTCTTCATCTTCCTCCTTTTTTTCTTTTTCTTTTTTAGTTAAGTTTTAAGTTTACAGGAAACAGGAAGAGCCACACACGAACTCGGGTTTCAAACCGAGATAACCTTCTTCCCTCTCGAGCATCTACCCGAGTTGCTCTCAAAACAAAACCCAGACACGACGACGCCGCTGTGCACGTGCACAGATCAATTACGGCACAGCTACCTCCGATGACCCCTCACACACGTCGACAATCGACCACACGTTCGATTCCGACCTTCGAACTTACGTCGTGAAGCGTAAAACGAAATTGAGTCTTCCAATCGAAACTGGAAACTCACAATCTCATCAGAAATCACCTCGCCTAAGCAATCCCGACCACCGGAATCACCGTGACTTCACCCACACCTACGTCCACGTCTCAGGTACGTTCTCTTCCAGTCTGACCAAGCCTGATGCCTTGATGATCTCGAACAACCCCAAAACCAGACACTCAACTTCGCAACCCTTAAACCCTAGTTCCCTCTATGGCCCACGCAACGACGATCGAACACCACCATTTTTCCCGACACCCTTAGACGACAAACTAGCTTCGACGAAAGCCACGACTCCTAAAGTTCACCTGGTCGCCATAAATTGACCAATCTTCCATTTCTGATCATCTCAGAAATGCAATTCAGAAACTCAACTAAAATTTGAGATTTTTCTTTTAAAAATCAAGTTTTGTAAAGAGAAGTCAGATTTTATAAATGAATTTACAAATCATTGTATTTAATTTTTAACATAAACAAATGTTCCTCTGCTCTTTTATTTTTTCCAGACAATATTTCTATTTATTTAAACTTAAAAATATTTTAAATCTAAGATCTTGTTAAACTAAATACTATTTGTTTAAACATTAACAGAAATCAGAGATTTGGAGCAAGATTTTGTGAATTTATACTTTGGTTTAAACACTGAACTAAAGCAGAGCATACATACATGCACACATATATCATATTCATATACACAGAAATATCACTATATATATAGAAGTAAGCATCATTCAACTCAGAATTTCACAAGCAACTGAACTTAACTTACTTAAGCTTTAATGAAAAATGTTTACTCACAGTTAAACAGAGGAAGCCTGAGATGATTAAAACTGGAAGCTGCTTAACCTTTCAAAACTTGAAACTGAAATTGATCTGAGTTATTGAATCTTAGCTTGCTTTTGATTTCTGGTTTCAGGTTATATATTTTCCAGGTTTCATTTGATTTTGGTTTGCATTTGTTTCACGAACAAAAAGAAGAAGATTGATATATAAGAAATGAGTTTACAGGTGGTATATTTTGTACAGTTGATTTTTTTGTTTGTACAACATAAATCAGAGATTTTTTTCTTTGGAGGCTGAAAGCAAATCTGAATAGATGGCATTTAATGCTAAGTACTTTATATCTTTTATATGTTTACTTGTTTTGTATTTAAATGATTTGATTACTTCAGCCTACATACTTACTTTATTTGCTTGTTCATAGAGCTATATTATTTACTGTCTTGTTTGTATTTACCAAATTTTGTTCATTAGCTGACTAAAGAATTTTCCTACCTTCCTATGGTGACTAATAATACTTATGTTAATGGCTGATATGATATACTTTGTGAGCTGCATTAATTAAGTTTTTTTTCTATCTTTTATGTACACACTTATCCTTTTATTTGTTTTTCTTTTCTTGTTTTATGAATGAAGTTCTATATGTATTTTGTCTCTTTATTTTACAAGTGTATAGATATATATATATTTTGTTTCATACTTGAGTATATTTATATACTTTATCTTATATAATTTGTATATTTATTATTACTTTTATTTATTGTCTTGTATTTATTTTATATATTAAACATCAATTCTAAATTTAAATCATTTATTTATTTTCTTTCTTGTGTCAAAGTCTATAATTTTTATATTTAATATTTAAACTATTTATTTAAGATTTAAATTCAATTTCAATGTATGTATGTATGTATGTGTATATATATATATATAAATTCAAATTTACTCATATATGCCGATATGCATATATATCCACACATATACATATATATATATACAATATTTAAATTTTAAATGATTTAACATAGAATTTATTAGTTGCTCGGGGAAACTTGCATCGATTTATCGATTAGTTTCACAAATTTTATTCAAAAATGAAATTAATTATCAATTTAAATATTTATAAAATCCGGGGTCGTTACAACCTTCCCCCCTTAAAAGAATTTCGTCCTCGAAATTTGCCAGGGAGACACAAAGATAGATGAAGAATGTTTCATCAAATCAACTGAATATCTATTCTGCATTTGGCTTACCAAATCAGAATATCAACAATAGATACAAGAACGAATCTTTTTTAATTTTTCCACAAGATACTCAGGTTATCCAGATCTACGAAGTATGCAGTGGCATTGGTTAGTTCAAAGGGATAACTAACCATTCGTAGAATATATTGGGATCCAAATTGTATAGATATATGGATACAATTCCAAAACTTTTAGTTTAGAAACTAAAGTGTACCTATCAACCATAGCAACCAAAGCAACCAATTCATCCAAACAAACAACTCTGACCTATTTGGAGTTTATGTCCCATATTAATATATCGAATCTCCTTCTTCCTGGATCTACCAGGAACCATCGAAGAATTGAAAAGATGACGAACCAAAGAGATTGGTAGAGAAAAGATTGTTTCCTTGTTGTTACAGGGTATTGACCATTTATAGTCGTATTCCCCTGTCCCCTATCTCATCCTCTTCTTGCACTCATACTCACTATCAGCGGATAGTAAGAGAATTTACTAAGGCATACGGACGTATATCTTAGAGATTACTCATTCTAGGGTATACTTCACCCTATCTCTAATGAGCTACTTAATGTGTTATACTCCATAGCTAAAGTTCAACCTTAGCTCTGATACCAATTGTGATGATCCTGAACTCGGCCTTCGAAAATCGCCACTCGTACTTCACTTGTACTCAAAATGCCGCAGATTCAAACGCCGAATCTGGCTCACCGGAGCTTATAACACCATTAAGTATAACAACACAGCGGAATAAAGAAATAGATGATATCATATAAACTCCAATGAATACAATATCCGAAATGATATACAACAATGATATCAATATGATACAACAATATCAGAGATAAATAAAGATGCTACAACGGAAAACAAAAGTGATAACTCCAAATGATCCTCAAAAGAGAATGAAACCAATAACTCCAACATCAGCTCGAACCACCATCACGTTGAACCAAGATAAGCAACGTCAGTCGTCAACTCTGATGAAGTTAACTAGCTCCAGATAATCTACTAAACCTGACTATCTGAAAAACCCAACTCTAAACTGCCCGTGTGGAAAATTGTGGGCACCCAGAGTTTAGGAAGGGAACAATAAACTCCGAGTCAGTCATGGGACTGGTGTGAGTAACAAAAATAGTTTATATTTAAACAAACAACAAAAGAATTTTAAACATTGAAATCCGCAATGCTTTTGGAAAATGAAACTACCATAAGAGCTCCCGCCACACACACAATGCAAATGCAGAATTGGAGGAGATTTCTTCTTATGATAGTCAAACATGCTTACTACGCAAAATCATTGGATTATTATTATTAGTGCATAGTGGAAAACATTTCGAAAGTATAATATTAATCTTAGCCAACATACAACCATTATTGTATGCCTACTATATCTACCATCTAAACAGTGGTGACCACCATAAGTAAATGGCAAGTTCTACAACTAAAACCGTACAAGGTTTGTATTGGGAATTGGATTTCCAACAAATGGTCAGGCTAAGGAACTTCCTACTGTCAATGGGTACGCCTTTGGAGGGACGTCCCGAGAACCTAACCGGATCTCTGCGAACACAAGGCCGGGTAACCTCTTACACTAGGTAATTACTACTCGAGTATGCCACCCCCCGGTCCTTTGAGACCTTTATCCGAGGGCCCTCGATCACACAGCAACAATCACACAGTAAATGAGATTGGAGCAACCACATAGGTAAATATCAGGGCTTCATACCATAATATCACCTTTTTCCAGAAGGAAATGACATACCCTAAAGGGAGCGACCCTCATAACCTTGTCGCATCTTTCCTGTTTCGACCATTTCCGGTTTGTGAGGTCCGATGAGGTCTCGTCCACAAAGCTACGCTTTTTCACAAAGCCATGCTTTGATCAACAAATGATCTGCAAATGACCATCAAAACACAGCAACACTCAGCATGCCACACTACCAAATTGGGAGTATATCACTGATAACCTTCAACTACATAACCTCTGAGCTCGTACGTCTCAGAGAAGGGTGTTAAGCTAAGAGAATAAATTCTCCGCCACCGAACAGAAATGTATTTGAAAGAAATCAGCTTTATATCTCAAAGTGTAATGTCAGACATACAACCATACAAGTCTGTTCCGGGTTCGAACAGAACCAAAGGCACTTCCAAAGAAGCCCTTGCAATCTGGGTATTCACAATCCCGATCGGACTTCCCATCACTTAGATAATCTCTATACTGGGCGCTACCCAGTGCAGAGACAATCGATAGGTTATCCTTCGCTTTCACTAATACCCGGTCTTCAACACCGGTCTTCAAATGCCATCCATTTACGTCGTATCACTATTCGGAATGGGTTATATGACACAAAGTCCTCTCCCGGCTAAACCGAATAATGAGCGCAATATTTTAAAACATATGGATATTGGGATTTCAGTTAAGTCACAACTTATTACCCAAAACTTCTCTTTCAAATGGTTTAAACACATTACCATTTTAATCTTTTACAAAAAGATTCATCTCACAAAGTTCTCTCAGTTTCACAAAGATCTATTCATAGATTTTCAAATCAATTTCCATTTCAATTGGATTAACTCGTCAAATCTTTAAATCAAAGATTTAACTGATAGCTTTCAAAACAATTCCATTTCGACCTTTTATACAAAAGGTACACCTTTCCAATTTCAAAACAAAGTTCAACAAACTTTCACAAAGATTTATTCATAATTCGAAAAACCATTTTCCTTTCAAACTTGAAATTCTTTTGACACAAATTGGAAATTCATTCCTTATATGAAAGCTTCTATTATTTGAAAACAAAAGGTTTTCATTTCGGAAAATCTGATTCATTTATATGAGTTAAAGTCTTTGGGTTAAATTCAAATTCTCAATACCATACTTTAAGATGGTTTAAATTCATATAAACACATTTTTAACATTTTTAACCATAATTTCCAAACATGGAATTCAATTTCAAATTTTGGATTCAAATTCAAATTAAATTATTTAAATTGGAAAACTTTACCAAGTTATTCAAAATAACTTTTATCTTAAAAAATCCTTTTCAAAAGCTTTAACATTTAATCCAAATCCATTTCCAAAATCAATTAAAATTAAAATTCCAATTTCAAAAATATTAAATTTAAATCATCTATGACTTAACCGATTTCCTCATGAAATCCATATTTGTGTGTGTATGTTGTAGTCCAAGGGTTTTACACATTAGTGCAACAACATTCAATCATCACAGATTCAATCATATCAATATCGATAAGCGATATAATCCTATAACGCTTATCTATATACACAGAATCACAGATAGATAATATAAATGCATTATAAATAAATGAATTACATTCATCACAGCTTGAATTAAAACAATTCTAATCACAAAGCATCGCACAGCAGAGATGACAAAACAATTCACATCATTCAATAGAATACAATCATCCATAAGTGAAACCAATTAAGATATCTGATTAATCTAAACCAGATCATTTGCCTATGGATAATTCCTAGTTAGGGTAAATTAGTAATCAATTAATTACAAAACATTTAATAAATTATCCTTTAAGGAATCATTAATTAACCCTCAATTACTAATTATTCTTAATTAATTACAATAACTAATTAATTACTCCTAATTAATAATTATTTCTTAATTACTTTCATAAAGTAATTACCCTTACACAATTTCATAAATAATTATCTTTAATTAATAAATCTAATTAATTGTTAAAATTAATCACATTGATTATTTAAATAATCTTAGTTAATGACCTTCATTAACTATTAAAATTAATTACTTTTCTAAAGTAATTAACTAAGATTAATCATTATTAATTACGATTTAATTATTCTTTAATAACTCATAAATTAATCCCTAATTATAAAATTATCATTAACAATATAAATTAACTTAACTTTTAAGTTAACACATGTTAAAAAACATTTAATCTTAATTTATACTTAATTACTTTTAAAATTAAGTTTAAAGGAGTACTTAAGCATTTCTCAAATTTTAGTTAACAAAGTATAAAACTTCTTTAATCAAATAGTTTAAAACATTTACCATATAGTAGTTTAAACCATTTTAATTTTAATTTTAAACTACCTTTTCAAAACCTTTTTAAAACATTTCAAACCTTGCTTCGGTTTTAACCCGTTCCTGACTCGAGTGTCAACTCGAGTTATTCTTCATCTTCCTCCTTTTTTTTCTTTTTCTTTTTTAGTTAAGTTTTAAGTTTACAGGAAACAGGAAGAGCCACACACGAACTCGGGTTTCATCCCGAGATAACCTTCTTCCCTCTCGAGCATCTACCCGAGTTGCTCTCAAAACAAAACCCAGACACGACGACGCCGCTGTGCAAGTGCACAGATCAACTACGGCGCAACTACCTCCGATGACCCCTTACACACGTCGACAATCGACCACACGTTCGATTCTGACCTTCGAACTTACGTCGTGAAGCCTAAAACGAAATTGAGTCTTCCAATCGAAACTAGAAACTCACAATCTCATCAGAAATCACCTCGCCTAAGCAATCCCGACCACCGGAATCACCGTGACTTCACCCACACCTACGTCCACGTCTCAGGTACGTTCTCCTCCAGTCTGACCAAGCTCGATGCCTTGACGATCTCGAACAACCCCAAAACCAAACACTCAACTTCGCAACCCTTAAACCCTAGTTCCCTCTATGGCCCACGCCACGGCGATCGAACACCACCATCACCATTTTTCCCGACACCCTTAGATGACAAACTAGCTTCGACGAGAGCCACGACTCCTAAAGTTCACCTGGTCGCCGTAAATTGACCAATCTTCCATTTCTGATCATCTCAGAAATGCAATTCAGAAACTCAACTAAAATTCGAGATTTTGCTTTTAAAAATCAAGTTTTGTAAAGAGAAGTCAGATTTTATAAATGAATTTACAAATCATTGTATTTGATTTTTAACATAAACAAATGTTCCTCTGCTCTTTTATTTTTTCCAGACAGTATTTCTATTTATTTAAACTTAAAAATATTTTAAATCTAAGATCTTGTTAAACTAAATACTATTTGTTTAAACATTAACAGAAATCATAGATTTGGAGAAAGATTTTGTGAATTTATACTTTGGTTTAAACACTGATCTAAAGCAGAGCATACAGACATGCACATATATATCATATTCATATATACAGAAATATCACTATATATATACAAGTAAGCATCATTCAACTCAGAATTTCACAAGCAACTGAACTTAACTTACTTAAGCTTTAATGAAAAATTGTTACTCACAGTTAAACAGAGGAAGCCTGAGATGATTAAAACTGGAAGCTGCTTAACCTTTCAAAACTTGAAACTGAAATTGATCCGAGTTATTGAATCTTAGCTTGCTTTTGATTTCTGGTTTCAGGTTATATATTTTCCAGGTTTCATTTGATTTTGGTTTGCATTTGTTTCACGAACAAAAAGAAGAAGATTGATATATAAGAAATGAGTTTACAGGTGGTATATTTTGTACAGGTTGATTTTTTTGTTTGTACAACATAAATCAGAGATTTTTTTTCTTTGGTGGCTGAAAGCAAATCTGAATAGATGGCATTTAATGTTAAGTACTTTATATCTTTTATATGTTTACTTGTTTTGTATTTAAATGATTTGTTTACTTCAACCTACATACTTACTTTATTTGCTTGTTCATAGAGCTATATTTTTTACTGTCTTGTTTGTATTTACCAAATTTTTTTCATTAGCTGACTAAAGAGTTTTCCTACCTTCCTATGGTGACTAATAATACTTATGTTAATGGATGATATGATATACTTTGTGAGCTGCATTAATTAAGTTTTTTTCTATCTTATATGTACACACTTATCCTTTTATTTGTTTTTCTTTTCTTGTTTTATGAATGAAGTTCTATATGTATTTTGTCTCTTTATTTTACAAGTGTATAGATATATATATTTTGTTTCATACTTGAGTATATTTATATACTTTATCTTATATAATTTGTATTTTTATTTTTTAAACCATTTATTTCTATTTTGATTTCTAGCTCAAATATTTATTATTACTTTTATTTATTGTCTTGTATTTATTTTATATATTAACCATCAATTCTAAATTTAAATCATTTATTTATTTTCTTTCTTGTGTCAAAGTCCATAATTTTTATATTTAATATTTAAACTATTTATTTAAGATTTAAATTCAATTTCAATGTATGTATATACATACATACATACATATATATATATATATAAATTCAAATTTACTCATATATGCCCATATACATATATATCCACATATATACATATATATACAATATTTAAATTTTAAATGATTTAACATAGAATTTATTAGTTGCTCGGGGAAACTCGCATCAATTTATCGGTTAGTTTCACAAATTTTATTCAAAAATGAAATTAATTATCAATTTAAATATTTATAAAATCCGAGGTCGTTACAACTTATATATAAGCTGATTAAATATATGTTGAATGTGATCAAATAAAATAGGATTGGATTGAAATGGTGATGACTTGAGTTATAAATAAATTCAATTTATGTGAAAATAAATTGAACATGACCGTGGATACTATTTAAATGAATTCGATTATGGAATTAAAATTTGAAGTGGATCAAGGGCATGGACTAATTAAATAAATTAGTAAATGGAATGGAAATTGATTGAATAGGAATCAATTTAAAAAAATGGATACAAATGTAATGAAGGTGGATATGAATGGAATGCGACTGAAATGATAAAGAATCAATTTGAAATGGGATAAAATTGAATAAAAATTGATTTGGAATCAATTAAAAAGATCTATAAACTGAAATAGTTATTTTATTAAATGAATATCGCCGAATTTGCATGGAAAAATTGTCGTTTGACATAAACGGAAGTAAATAAAATTCTATGAATTAATAGAAAGTGAATAAATTGATTTTTAAATCAATTTGGAATGGATATGGGTTTGTTTGGTATAAATATGGATTAAATGCAATAAATTTGGGTGTAAATCATTTTGAATTGAATGAAAGGATATATGGATCGATTGAAAGTAATTAAATTAGTATTGAAACCTTAAATTGCTTATAAATCTATGTTTGGCATGTGGTTTATGAAATTCATTTGTTTTATTAGTTAAACAGATGAAATGTTAGTGAATTTCATATCGTGGTACTTACGTGGTTAAATTAATAAGTATAGGTACCCGGAGGCTATTGGGCTAGATTTGGGTTGCGAAATTGCATATTAAATATGCCGCTTGCTTAAAAACGCTAAATAAAGGTACGTTTTCGGATTAAATACAGCAAAAATATAAAATATTGATATATATATATTTTGTTTTATGACCGTGTGGGTCGATGTATACATTTTATCTCTCTTGTCATATTGCAAAAGGCTCTCCGTACAAGGGAGAATGCCAAAAAAATTCGGAAATTTACGGAGTTAGAAATTTTTTTGAAAGTTTTGAAAAATTTTGTTAACTAAAAATTTGAAGTTCAAATTGTAAATGTTTTGGATAGAACTAAAAGTTTTAGAAAAGTGAATGTCAAGTTTTAACTAAGTGAGTTTTGATAAGTTAATGGGTTTGGATCATTCGTCCTACCTTAGCAATTTCGTGGACGAAATTCTTTTAAGGGGGGGGGAGGAATTTAACGACCCAGATTTTTCAACGACTAATTTGAATATTTAAATGGTTTAAATATTGGATTTGGAATTTATAATTGGGTTAACGAGTTTTTAAAACTGAAAAATTCAACTGATTTTGTCAATTTTAGAGACCATCGATTTAATCGACGCGTTTAAATAGCGATCTGGGACACAGTCTCGGAATTCGACAAAACAAGTTCCATTGGATCCGTAATAGTGAATTAATATTGGATTTCAAATTTCGTAGCGTTTAGAGTTATCGTTTGATCGTACGTGATAGAAACGGGTTGAATTTAATATCGGAAATTTAATATAATAATTGGGTCCAAAAAGTTATCTTCTCCATACGATCGAATTTGGACTCAAAAACTTTCCCATTGCGTTCGGAATAGGGGTATAACATTATGAACGCCTGGCGGCACGCCTCGATAGGGGTTCGAAGTTTTAAGTTACGAAATCGAGATAATTTGAAATTTAAATAATACTTGTATATTGACTTGACCATTCCATTCACATCAGCCCAAACAAACTTATTTTTAGCCATCCTACCTATCACTATAGCATTTCAAATACATGTCCTCTTCTCTTCAAAATCAGTTCAAATCAAATTGTTCAAACACGCCATCCTCTTCCTTTATAATCGCATAACTCCTTCCTTTTGTTCAAAAAAAATTTCGATTCTTCTTCCTCTTCTTTCAGAAAACAAAAACCAAAATCGACTTCCTCTCTTCCTCGTTCAAAATCACGTTTCCACCTTCTTTTCTTTAAGATCGATAATCAAATTCAAAGAAAAAGTATACGCGATCGAATCAAATCGCCTGAGGGAAATCGCGAGCACGCGTGAGTGAGATGGTCGATGAAGGGCGACGACAACCAGTGGGAGCACAAAATGGGGCACGATCTAATGGGGCGTAGCATCGTGACCTGAAGGAGCGGTGAGGCATCGCAAGTCATGATCGATTCCTAAGCTCGCGATCAATTCCAGGAGCGAGCAGCGGCGGCTGTGGATAGGAGGTTTGTGCTTGCGAGTTGGAGGAGGTGGGCGCGCGACTAGTTAGGCGACGATGTTAGTGGTGGTCGGCGGCCAGCTGGCATAGGGGTCGTTCAACAGTTATTAAAAAAAATGGAGAGAATTGGAGCAAATGCGTACCGGAGGAGGAGACGTGATCTCTGATCGCTTGGTGATGGATGTTGGCGACGAGCTCTGTAGCTCCACCTGGTAGGCGATTCGATTCATGGAAGAAAAAGAAAAAGGAAGACTGGACTCACATTCATGAGCATCGTGTGCGATTGGAAGCTGATTAGGGTTAGATAATTAATTTTATCTCTGTCATTAAGGAAATTTTATTTTATTTTATAAATCGAATGTTAATAAACTTGTAATGCACTTTTACGAGGTCAAAATCGCAAGAACCGGAATTGTTGGACTCGTTATGTCGTAGAATACAAAATAGAATTGGAGCGGATTGCAATAAAATCAAGGTGAGAAATTCTCACTCGTTTGGATTACCGAATTTAATTTTAAATAGTTAAAATCAATTCTGGATGTTCGGTTGAATTTATTAATTATTATCTATTAAATGATATATTATATATATAGTAGTATATATATATTGGTAGTTGGATATATTCCCATATATTTTAGCGGATGAGACCCTATGCGCCCCGCATAATAGCGGATGACCCAATATACCGCGATATCACCCTCGAATTGGGATTGGTATTTTATGTTGTATTAACATCTGTGGATGCAAGCAAACAGGTTGGAGGGATCCAACTGGATTCCTCAAAAATGTTGATTTTAATTTCATATATAATGATATATGATGTGTTAGAATAATATGTTATAGATTATGGTTGTGATATGAATAATTGGATGCTATATTAGCACTGGCCTGAATTTTGTTATTTCAAATACTACAAATATTATATTTGAATTTGAAGGAATCAAAAAGGGATTATAGATATAAAAATATTTATATTGGAATTTGGATTATTTTAAAGGAAATCGAGTTGGATAAAATAATAATTTGATTTTTGGGTTTGTACTTAACTATTCATAAAATATTTTTATTAGAGCTTTTAAAATAATTTATATAAGGAATTTTTTACTATGGATTTTAATGGGATATTTAAAAAAATATGGGTAAGGAGTTTTAAATCGATATTAAAAAGAGATTTGAAAAATCAATGGGATTTATTAAGGAATGGATTTATAAAATGAGATTTTATACATGAGATTAGTTTATAAAAAGTGAAGCTCAAAGGTGTTATAAATTTATATACAATGTTATAAATAAAGGAAATCGATATCAGATGATAATTTGGGAATATAAAATTCATAGGGCGAATTATATTAGGATATGGAAATAGGGTTGAGGAAAAATAGTGGATACTATCTTTGAAAATTTGAAACGGTTAAGGAGATCGGAATGAAAGCGATGTGTTAGGAATCGAGAGAAATTTATAAATTTAATTGGTTATTGAGATTTTAAAATTTTATTTATAATTTTAAGAAGTTAAGTTGTTTTTTTTCAAAAGGGAAAATTTATTTATCCAATTATGAATATTTAAGCTGTTAGTAGTGAAATATCTCGAAAAGTAGATTACTAAATATTTACTATATATGGAAATGAATTGACATATTTATAATAAGCTTCGTAAATCAATTTGTTATTTGAAAATGAAATAGGAATGAAGTATCAATGTTTATTAAAGTATTTTAAAATTTTAAATAATTACTTAATCATGTTTTAAAAAAATCACCATTCTTTAAAAATACTTATTGTACATATATAGAGTTTTGGAAATGATTTTAAATTATTTATAAACTCTCTTTAGATATGGAAACATATATGATTTTTTGAAGTTGTAAATGGATAGACGAGATTATAAGTGAGTATAATTGACTTTGGAAAATGTAAAAGGAATTAATATAAATTTCGGAAATGTAGGAGATAAGATAAGAAAACTCCTAAGTATTGATATTAGAAATGATTTTGGAAAAATGGATTCATAATATTTTCCTAAGTGAGGAAATGAAGATTTTTGAAAATATTTAAGGTCGAAGGATTTATATCAAGATATTTTCTAAGTAATGGATTATAAATCGAAGTTGGGAATATTTCATTAAGTGTTGAAGTGAGGTACGGGTGGAAATATCCTATTATGGAAACAAGTATTCGGAAATGTTTTCAAATATTGATAAATTTGAAACAGATTTGAATATACATCTTTGTAAAGATATTTTGAAATGAATGTTTTAAGGAATTATAAATAATGGCCTAGTGACTGCTTATGGATGTTATTTGATAGTTAAATAACCGACTATCAATATTGGCCAATTTCATTAATCGTTTCGAAGAGACCGAGATCAGATTAATTATCCAAAAACCACTTCGATCCGGTTTGAACGTTACGAATAGATATCGTGAAGATAGCGAAGACGGTGATTCGGTTTGTCCAGACCCAGGACAACTTGTATCGACGAATGCTATTAGAACATTGTCATTGGAGGACGATGAGCATTCTAAGTGGAATTGTTCTTGAAAGGTAAACGTAGCCTCAAGCCTCACCAATCGGGAATGACTAAAATAGGGGAGATGCAACAAGGCTAAGTGGGTCGCACCCAATTAGGGTATGTTATCACCTTTTTAGATTCCCTCAGATATATTAAAATTATGGATATGGTTGTGCATGAAAAAGTGAGCGCTCGATTTTAAGGGTGGGAACAACCGGGGTGATAACATATTCGGTTCTATCCAGGTTAGGGATATGGCCGGTCTTGTGTTGTAGGGGATCCCAGCGAGGTCCTCGGTACATTTTTCTAGAGGTGTATTGTGATGGGCGGTACCCCAGTAGCCCGGTCATTGTATGGAATCCATTCTCCAATAAGCGCCGTACGGTTTTAATTGTGCCCAACTATGCTGAAACGTGAAATGCAAGCATTTCAGCTATATTCTATTTACTTTCTATAGACATTATTATAATATCAGATGATTTTGATATAAAATGTTTTGGTTATCGTAAGGTAAAAACCCGTCATGTTTATGTGTGACGTGGTCTTACGAGATACCTTTGTTTTGAAAGGATTTTGAAAATAGTAATAATTCAAATTGAGTGTGTTTTTCTCATGCTGATTTTCCAGACTGACTCGGGTGTTATTTTATTATAATGCTTAGGTCAGACCGAGTATTACAGATTCAGTATAGGATGATATGGAGCTCAGGAGACGAGCTGGATGACAGAGACGTATTTTCGTACTTGATTTATATTTCCGCTGTATGCAGACAATTTATTATAACTGTCCAGATTGATGTATTGATTGTTGTACTCTGATGATTGTAAGTATAAAACAGTTACAGATTCCTTTGTATAAAAATCTGTTATTATATATTATATTTTTTTCCGCTGCGATTGTGAGATTCTATGTTTTTGTTTCTATTTTATTCTACCTTTTTCTTCTTCACCCCTAACAATCGGTATTTCCGGCACTTGAATATTCGGCGTGTTATATAGTGAACATATTGATGTCGAATTTTAGAGGGTCGAAAATCTCCCGTTCGTTACAGCTTGCTCCTGGAGCGGTCGCCTGCATCTAGGAGCAGTCGATCAATCATCATTGTTTACTATTTCTAATTTGATTATCGATTATTGTTCCTTTTGATTATTAATTTTTCTATTACGGTAAACTTGCAACTTTAATTACAGTCAACCAAACTTGTGAATTGGTGATTTGTAATTGTCAAAACTTCATATTGAATTTTTATTTACAGTAATCAATTTAACCTAGGTTTAACATCAGTTCTTATCAACTTGACAAAAATGGGTATATTTAGATTTATCAGTTTCTTAATTTATAGGTTAACAATAATCGGATCTAGATTAGAAAAGAGGAATCATATTCATATAATAACTTATTAAATTTCCAATTCAATTGAGCAATGTTTCTAATTCAATTTATAACAACCAAGATCAAGGGTATACTAAATTAATTGTATGTAAACCATCTAATTAACAATAAATCCACTTACCTTAAACCAAAGCTATTCCCTTTGAGATACTCCTAGAATCTTCTCCGCTCACTAGATCTCCGCTTGATTTAATCTTCTTTAGTTCCTCTAGTTTTATTTTTAATTTAATTTGAAGAAGTTTGTTATTTAGGGAGAAGGAGGATTTTAGTTTGTAGAGAGACAGAGTTTGGATGTTCAAGTGAAGATTAGGGTTTTCTGAATTAGCTTAGGGTTGTATTTATAGAGGTAGAAAGAAATATCAGCCACCTGATCTAACATTATAAGATCTGGGTCGTTAGCCGCTCAAAACCCTAGCTGTTCCCCATGACCGATCGACCGCTATAGAAGGGGCGGTCGACCGCTAGGGGTCGACCGGTCCCATTCTATCCGTCAACCGAAGGTTTCCTTATTTAATAATATTTATTTCTGAATTTTTCTTTATTTAATTATTTTTGACTATGAATTTTCAAACATTTATAACTTTCTCATACTAGCTCCGATTTCAAAAGGTTATATATGAAAATTTCCTAGAAAATCGCTACAAACACAATTGTGAAGTTTCATAGCCAAATTTGGACATTTGTGAAAATTCCAATTTTGCCCTTATTATATTTAGATTAAATTCTTTTATTAAACTTTCCGCTCAAATTTTTGGAGTGTTACAGAAGTTCCAAGTTTGTTTACCATGCTACTATTGGTACCCAAAAAAAGCTTTTGGCTTCTATAGCTAATGCCTACCATACAAAGTTTAGTTTCCTACTTCTTAATACCAACTATTATTTTATTTTAGGTAAGCAAGCACCTACATATTTCAAAATACAACTATCCCTTCTATTCCCTAAACCAAATTCAACACTTTTCAAAACATAACAAGAGTCACATAACATACACAAAAATCCAAAATAAAATTTATTTATTTTTGCTAGTATTTAAGACGATGAAATTTTAACTGACCAAGTACTTGATTGGTTAAAAAATGGTCTATCAAATCAACTAATGCGTTTTGAAGCATTTGATTGACCGTCTTCTTTCATATTTTAATTATCAAACATTTTTCATTCAAAATGACAAGTGTATTTTCAATTTTATTATGACCGGTATCATCCATCTAATAAACGAAAAAATAAGGAAAAATGGGCATAAATTTGTATGATAAAATATAACAACTCAATAACTTACATTGAGATTTTCAAGTAAATATCATCAAACTTAATATTCTTCAAATTTGTGTTAGCCACAAGATCATTAAATTCATTGTAAATTAATAATAAAAAAACCCTAAATAAAAAAATCTATGATTGATATGTTGAAGGAAAATAGACTTTAAGAAATAAAAAGTAAACTAATCCCTTTCTGTTTATCAAAATTAGGATCATTCACTAAATCTTCACTTGAATTCATCTATTAGACAAAAAATAGATTATTTTTGGCTTTAGGGTTTGAAAATTTTGTTTTTTTGATGCTTTGAGATAATGTACATGAGGTTTTCCACAAAAGATGAAGTGGCTATGATTTTTTAGGGTTGCATGAAAATATAGATTTTGGTGGCCATAAGCATATGAGACAAGTGCCAACTGTAGCATACTTTGTTTAAAGTTAAATTCAATATTATCCGTTTATAACGAGTAGTTATGTGTACTAGCTTGGTTCTATTGTATTTTAGCAGATAAATTTGGCATCTCCCTTAATGCCGATAGTAACATAGTCTGAATCTCCATTCCTTATGATCCGACTTAAGTTGTTTGAATTATTTCCTTGAATACGTACTTTGTCCCAGCCTAATATGTCTGCAAGTAAATTATGATTTATCCAAGGACCAAACGATATAGAAGTGTTTTCTCCATTTGCTATTATCCACAATATACATTGTATGCCTTTATCTCTGTTCCTTAGTATATATTTCATTGTACAAACCATATTATTATCTATCTCCATAGTCTAGGAAAATTTATGTTTACAATACTGTTACTCATCTAAATTGCTCATAAGCTAAAATTGTTCATCATCAATTAGAATCACTTTAAAGCAGTAGCTCTTTCGGTCTTTTTAAGCCAATAACTCCCTCATTTTTGGGCAAGCATAGCTTTGGAAAAGATTTTATGTTTTTTTGCCTACCAATAAAAAGTTTGCACACAAAATATTAATCTTCTTAGCAGTAGCAATTGGAAGATGATATATTAATATCTAGTAGAAAACCATGTGAGTTATGATTGTGTGAATTTAGCTCTACATGCCTTCGATAAAAATTTGCTATCCCAACTCTGAAATTTTAATACAATTTTCTGGAGCAAGCTAGCATATTCATAGTAATAAAGATAATATGAGGAGAGAGGCGCACCAAAGTACTTCATATGTAATTCTTCGATATCCATATATAGTCTTGTAGCAATAATTTCTCGTTGCTAAAGTAGACTTTGGACTTCAACTTGTTTATTTTTAATCTGGTATGTAATGGAAGTTCATGTGATATGTTTCTAATACTCTCTGCACTATAGGTAAAGCAATAATTATGACATCATCTGCATCCATGTGATGTTACATGACAACATTTGTAATAGGAGCAATTTATTTCTATTTGGATGCTTTTACTAATTTCAATGATAAATATTCCATATCAAAATATAGCAAGTAAGGGGAAAGTGGATCTCACTGTCCCAATCCCTTATTTGATGTTATGAACCCTCTTGGAATGCCTTGTATTATGATTGAGAAAGTTGAGGTTGATATCTGTTCATAAATCAAGTTAATGAGAGTTGTAGAGAATCCCATTATATGTAGCAGGTGACATATGAATTCCATATGACTATGTCATAAGCCAATTGCAAATCTATTTTGATGCATAACTTTTTAGTCTCTCTTTTCTTGAAATTTCTTATTTAGTCATGTGCGAATAAGATGTTTTCTACTATATTTCTTCTTGGAACGAAAGCTGATTGTGAATCTGATATCAGATGTTGTAGAAAATATTTCATTCTAGTACATATTAATTTAGGAACAAATTTTTATCGTATACTATAGCATGAAACAGGTTTGTAAGCAGACATGTTAAGAGACTTATCTTTTTTTGGCCATTCATTATTTTCTGCAATTTATTTGAGTTATGATGATATCTTTAGCGCTTTCCTTATTATAATGGTGTAATAGTTAATAGCTTCCAGTTCTAACTTGTCTCTTTCCTTATATACTAGTTTGTAACCCGTGCGTTGCATACGGTATATTATAGAAAAATAATGTTATAAATATTTTGAAAAATAGAATTTATTATGCAATATATGGTGAATTGTTTTAGGATAAATGAGTTATAGATCAAACTTACTATATTTCTAAATATATAATTTTTGTTATGAGATTTATGTATTTTTATATTTGAATATAAATTAAATTATCATTTTTGTTGATAAAAATAAGTTACATATTAATTTTTTTTAGGATTCAATATCTTTTATGCAAATAAATGATAATTGGTATTTTTAATTAATTATAAATTTTTTTTTTCTATAAATAAATATTCATGTATATAGGTTTTGAAATTGACGACGTTTTTGATACATTTGACTAAAAGATAAATGATGTATAGATCGAATTTCAAATATCACTTAGAATCAACGAAAATATCTAAAAGTGGAAATAGTGTAATGCTATTGAATCAATATATTTTATGTATTAAAAGTTCTTCTAACACGTACTATCAAAAATAAGTATATGATACTAACAAAGTGATAAACAAAAAATTTATTTAATTATTAAAAGAAATATCTATTGAAAATAAGACCTTAAATGTTACAAATCACATTGTTGTTTTAATTATACAAAAAAGGACTTTTAATCTAATGTTTCACACCTCAATAAATTCAATTTCTAATAAGAAGTTTCAAGAAATATTTAACATTTACCTCTAAAAGATAAAAAAATACACAAAAGAACGGTATTTCTTATCAAAGTATGGTATGATTTGTGTCCATCGATTAACGTAAAGGACGGATATAAATAGTTAAAATGTAACTCTTTTATAAAAAGATTCTAAAAATGTTATATTTGTAATGATATACCAATTTTAGAAAGAAAGAATTATGTGTATATTTCTCTGTATTAAAATACTAACTTTAGAAATAAATAAATTTTATAAACTTGAAAGTAGAATAATATAAGATAACTAAAGACAATTTTGTATATAATTGTGAAAATTTAAAATTATATGGAATGAAAAATCTTTTTTCTATTCTGTCAATAGGAATGTGATATACACACTGAATTATTATTTTTTCTAATTTTTTAGATCAATTAATAATTATTTTTAATTACATTTATTTAAAAGGTTTAAATTTAGGATCACATAATAAATTCAAATATATAGACTGAATGTAAAACAATATAAGAAAACTTGGAGAAATCCGTATATAATTGAAAAAACTATTGAGTGTTGGTATTTAAATGTAAAATGATAAGGAAGAAAATTAGTAAAACAATGCGATTTTATATAATTATGAAAATTTTAAACTACATGGACTTGAATGAAAAATTGATTTTAACATTTTTGGCAATATTATGAATATGACATACGCATTGAATTGTCAATTTTTTTAAAGAATTTATTAAATCAACAAATGGATATTGTTATTGTATTTATTTATAAATTTTAAATTTAAGATCACCTAATTATTTTTAACATAAGGACTTAAATGAAAAATAATAAAAGAAAACCCGTGAGACGTCTATAAATAAATGTATAAAATTATTAAATGTTGGTATTTAAATAAAAAGTGACAGTAGAAAAAACCAATAGAAGGATTGTAATAATTATAATAATGATATAATAATTGTAATAATAAATAAATAAAAGGATTTAAAAATTAAATATTTAGAGGGAATTAAGGAGAGGGGAGAAAATTCCTAGAATTAATAAGAGAGCTTGAAATGCTTCTGCTTTACTAATATTTAATATATATATATATATATATATATATGTTATTTTACATTTTTTCCAATACAGTATTATATATAAATTTATCAAAAAATTATTAAATTGAACATAACCAGTATATCATGTAATGTTTTATTATTTCAAATAAATACGTGTTTTGTTCAAAATACTGTTTTCATGATAAATTTACCCACATGTCACAACCTAAGTTGCTCAAAAGAAAAAAATGTACTCACAACCAAGTAGGAAACGTTGAAATGATTTTTAACTTAATTTGTAAGGAATTTGCAATTAAATTAATTTTTACACTGATAAACAATTATAAACTTCGAAGCTAAATCTAATAAAGAACAATATTTGTTAAGTTTAATAGTTTGATTAACATTATGAGTTACACAAAAGTATTATCAAAAATGTTTTCTACTCCATTATATACACATTTTTTTCTTTTAACATCAGTGTTAGGATTAGAAAATAAGAAGAGAAAACAATTGTCACAGCAACATTTAATATATTTTGAACCATCGTACTATGCTTAAATTATACTTTTTTATAATTTCACATATGTTGAACTAATGTAATTATTAAACAATCATCATTTAAATTTATGTGTAACATTCCCCACTTCGAAACCCGAAAATGGACATCGATGCTGATGTAGTCATCGACAGGATCATTTTTAAGCGACAAAGTAAGTTTAGTATTTTTTTCACAACATAAGCAAAAAAAGTAGTTAAATAAATTTTTTAAACATGGTTCATTAATGCCGACAAGTTTCGATCTTAGATATTAAACTCGTGACCTTTAATCTCGTAGTATAAACTACTAACCAACTGAGCCAACCTTGTTGGCCAACTAAATAAATTTTCATTACCTCAAATTTCTTTTACATCATCCATTACATCATCATTAACCCTTCTCGTTCCCACACAATGGTAAATATAATAAGAAATAGATATAGTGTCATTCCCGACATATAAAGATGCTAACATGACGCTTAACCAGCTATAACTCCTGGTTTTACACAACGAAATTTTCACAATAACTCTTATTTGCTAGGTAAGCCTCATGCTTTGTCTTAGAGTCTTTATTTTCCTTTATAAAAGATACCTGTCTAAACCATAAACTCAGCCTACTTGTATGAGTACTCGTGAGTTTATGGAAAATAATAAAAACACAGGTCATACATAAAGTATGATATGAGTCTAATGAGACCACGTCGCTAATGCATGAAATGAGTTTTCCCCTCACTATTCTAGCCATCATCAACCACAACATACTTCATAATAGTATCATAGAATGACAAAACATATATCATCAATCCATCGTAAGCGTGAGATTTTTTATACATAAGTTTGACTCGTTTCTATAGTTAATTTATATTAAATTGCCACTTAGGCCTCTCTCCTACCAATTTTGTATCGGTACCAGACACTTAAGTGTTTTACTTAGATGTTTCACCTTAATTTTATCATGAAAGGATAATAATATTGCTCTAGAGGCCTCATACGATCGTTCTCATATATTATCGTGAATAGATAGTTGGATGCTACGCAAGCCATACACTCTTGTTCCCGTATATATATTGACGTGAATAGACAAGGTTTGCCACTAAGGCCTTTTATTAACATTACCAGATATAATGTCGTATTTTAGACATTTGGTAGTCACATAGGCCTTCCATCAACGTTACCAAAAAAATGTCATGTTTTAGACATTTTGTAGCCACATAAGCCTTCCATCAACATTACCAAATATAATGTTGTGTTTTAGCATATGGTAGTGACATAGGTCTTCCATCAACGTTACATAATATAATATCGTGTTTTAGACATTTGTTAGCCATGTAGGTCTTCATCAACGTTAGTAAATATAATGTAGTATCTAGACATGTTGTTTCCACTAATGCCTTGTAATCACATTTCCATTATTTCTAATGATTCAACTTGTAATCACATAGCTTAATCGGGCTAAATCTCAATTTCATTCTTTAATAGTTATTCCTCCTTAACTTGTTGTTTCCCCATAGCTGTTTCAACTCTATGAAATTCTAAGTTCATTTATGTACTTGCACTTTCTTAGTTTTGTTTGCTATCTCTTTTCTACTTTACATGACTATCGCATGTCAAGTCTTCTATAATCATCCCACATTGTCATTTCCCCATCTGTTGTAAGTTGAGTCCCCTGGAGCCATCGCATGTCAAACATTACCTTAGCTATCGCAATTTAAGTCCACTAGGGCTATTACATATTGACATTACCTAGCTATCGCATGTTTGGTCTGCTTAGCCATCGCATGTTGATCACTTATTATTTGTTACATGTTATTTCCATCATAGTTATCATAAGCTGACTCTACCTTAGCTATCGCATGTTGATTCCAACACAGCCATTGCATGTTGATTCCAACATAGCTGCCACAAGTTGATTCCAACTTAGCCATCACATGTTGACCCATTTTAAACTATTGCAAGTTGATCTTATTTGTGTTGTCGCATTTTGAACTTTTAACTAGCTATCACAAGTTGACAATTATATGAGCTATCGCAAGGTGGTCATGATAGTTCAACAATTAATTAGAAAACCGTTTATTTCCATTAAAAGGAATTACTTTTTACCTAACCCGGATATATGTTAGATTTTCATTGGTTTGCCAAAGCTTTACAGTTTTCTTTTGAGACTTTGTTAATTAATTAATTAATTACTCGTTAATAATTGACTCTTTCCTTTTGCTAATTAATTTATTACAATTAAAAAACACATAGGAAAAATATCAAACATTCACCAAAAATCAAAACTAATATACTTGGTTTCACATAAAATTTCCAGGTCGAATTAATTATTTTTATTATTTTAAATAATTAATTCTTGATGTTAGGCCTTTTCCCAACTCAGAAATTCATAATAATTCTACATAATGTCAAAAAATTATGAAATTAAAAACTCATCTCAATATATCATGTTACACATCATATAAAAGTTTCAAGTGATTTAAAGTAGATTCAATTCAAGTTTTAACTTAAATACATCAAAAACCATTTTCTTTAAATTTCCAAACATGAACAAATATTGTTTATCTTGTTTTCATTTGTTCATTATCATTCAAAACATCATGAACGCATACAATCCTTACCCATATGGGTTTGGACGGTTTTAGAGAAATAATTACTTACCTTTGGTTTGACTAAACTTGATCAAAAGTATTCTTAAAGACGAAAGCTCATTCCCTTGTCTTAGTTTTCTTTCTTCTTCCTTTAGTGCAATGGCATGTCTAGCTTCTTAGTTTTCTCTCTTCTAGTTTGTGAGAAAAACGAGAGAATGAATGAAGAGTTGGTGTGTAAAGGTTTGGTAATTTGGGCTTTGTGCTAAAACTCCATTCTAGCCTATTTTCATTAAATCCCTAACTCCCCTTTCTTCATTCATTCACCCTTCATTATTGACTTGTCTTTATTTTATCCTATAAATTAATTTGATTATCATTTATTTAATTTATTTTCCTATATTATGGTACTTCAGAACATGGGTGTTATAGTCTCCCCTCCTTATAAGAATTTTGTCCTCGAAATTCAGACAAGGCAGAAAAAAGACCTCCGTCATCAAAACAATGTACCCACGGTATAACAATTATATTAGTTCCCCACTAATGTACATCATCAATAATCAAACATGGTGTATTAGTGTCACTATCAACACATGAAATGACATACCACTAATCATATTAATGTCACTACTAATTTATACATCAAAACATACATGTCTAATCATGCATGTTAAAACAAATTGGGACAGATATTTCTAATTTTATCATGTACCTCTTAGGTACAATCATCAATATTGTCACTCCACTAGATGCAAATAAGTTTAATAACTTTTTTTGTTAACTCTTTCATGTCATAACTTACTATCCCCTTCGATCGCCTAATATACGTCAAATCTGCCACTGCCCTCGGGTCAACCACCGAATTTAGATCGCGCACCATTTCCTCAGATGTGATATATGACAAACATCATGCACATCCGCTAAGATTCTAGGTAACTCGACTCGATATGTGAGTTTTCCAATCTTCACTATCATTGATAAAGGTCCTACATAACTAGGTGCCAACTTCCCTGCCTTTCGAAAGCAAATAACCCCTCGCATCGAAAAAAATTCACAAACACATAATCATCCACTGTAAACTCAAGATCTTTTCTTAACTTATCGGCTTAACTCTTCTTCCATGATTGTGTTGCCTTCATCCTAACGCGAACCAATTCTATCTTCTCACTAGCATCCCTTACCAAATCGAGTCCTAACATGAGCCAGTGACTTACACGGTCCATCATAAAGCGCCTTAAACAGCATCATCTCGATATACGATTGACAACTATTGTTGTAGGCGAACTCTACCAGATGCAAATGTTCTTCTCCAAATCCTCCGAAATCCAAAGCATAAGCCCTTTGCAAATCCTCGAGAACACAATTCACCCTCTTGGTTTGACTATTTGTATGCGGGTGGTAAGGAGTACTTTAGCTCAACTCTGTATTCAATGCACTTTGCAAATTTTTCCAAAACTTAGTGGTGAATAATGGGTCTCTATCATTGACAGTGCTACTCAGAATTCCATGTTATCTCATCACATTCTTCATGTATGGCTTTGCTAAGCTAGCCGTCGTTCTTGTTGACTTCACGGGAATATAATAGACACCCTTAGTTAGTCTATCGACTATCACCCAAGTACTATCTTTGTGACGCCTCACTTCTATGCTCACAATAACAAAGAGTATTAAAAGAAATACTGTCTGTTATTACGAAGAATAAGGCTGGATAGGAGCGGCCATCCGTAGTTGGGCTTTACACTAGTATTGGTTACCTCGATAGGAGTGGTATGTATTTTTATTTTACATCTCTTATTTATTTACTCCCATCGACATACCCAATTCCAGTATAAAACGAACTACGATGGTTCATAATAGTTTAGGACAATAAATATAATAATAACACAGATACTAAAAATGCGGAACACAGATAACAAAAGTCTCATATATATATAACTGATGTCAGTTACAATACATTTGACACGATACATATGATACAACTACAACAGTCGACTCTGGAAGTTATATAAAGAAGTACATTATCGACTAATATACATGAATACATATCAACCTATACTATGACACGACTACTCCAAAAGATATGAAAAGTCTTCATAGCTCAAACAGTAACCCAAAGCGAGATATCTACAACCTGAAATAACTCGGGTCTGACCCGAGTATTAAATTCAAAAGAAAATAATACACGGGTCAGTCTAATTCAAACTCAGTTATTAATGCACAGAAGCAATAATAATCAAATATCAAATAGATGACAGTCACAGAAATCTCGTACATCCAACTCTTTAATAAGAAAATTGGATAACGGTAAATATAACATGAAACAGTGTTAAACAAAAAATCAGCAAATTCAAATCATCAACAAAGCTAAATAAAAAGGATTATCAATGAAGACAATTTAGAAAACAACAGAATTGTCTAAACGACAATTAATAACAAAGTCTAATTATTAAATAAATAATTAGAAAACAACAAAATGATCAAAACAAACCAAATCAGAATACAACTCAAAATATATTGAGTTAGCAACACGAAACAATTCCAACAAGTGAAATCATCAATTAACATCAAATCTGATTTGGCTGCAGTACACGCTCGTGTGTACTGCCTCGCCAAAATTAGATGTACACATAAATATATGTTAAATAAAGCTCCAAGTGAAACACATTAAAACTCAAATGTTAAACAAGTTTAAAACAATAGGATAGCAAGAATATGAATGCAGCAGTATCACTGCAACCAGAACCTAATGAAGTACAACATCAAGTCCAAATGCCATCTGATAACAGAAAATGCTAACAGCAAATCGAACTGCAGAGGTCGAGTCGTGGCTATAATGACTCAACACAACTGCAGCAATTACCAACTGCACCAAGTTATACGAGTGAAACTCAACCCAGAGGCAACTGGCCTCACTACAACAATGAACAAAGATTACCAAACCAAACATCAACTAAGTTTATATGAATATAGGAAGCAAGCTCCAGATATAATGCAGCAGTGCATATATATATATATAACAAGCATACTACACAGATGAATAAAGCTCAAACAATGCCAAAACAATGGAACAGCAGGTGAAATCGAACAAGGTCGATAGCGCTACCAGAGGCAATAAACAATATAGCCAAAGTCGAACAAAACAACATCTTCAAACTCAAAGAAAACTTTATCACGGCACCACAAATTCACAAACGACCAAAAGCAATAGCAGTTTTGAACAAATTCAAAGCAACGTAAACGTTGCAGTCGAAACGAGTTCAAAAATCAGGGAACTGCGGTTTCAAATCAAGGCTGAGCCTAACCCAAATTTCATTCACAATTATTTTCACAAAATCAAGTTAGCAACCAAGTCAAGGCCAATATCACTGAGAAAGGACCGAAGTCAGAGCATGTACAAAACAGTGTGTGGCCAAGGCAAGTAAGAATTTAACAAGTGCAGTGTCAAAGTCGAACCAGAAAATCGAACTGGGGTGAGCAAGGCGATTCAAAGCCGTGAGTATCAAGCCATCATCAATAATACGAAATCGACAAAATCAGAGAAGTATCAACACTAAACAAAAATCGAATGGCCGAGATAAAAATTTAACAACTTCAATTAATCTAAACAACAAAAGTCACGAATTCGAACAAGCCAGAAATCCTCAACGATTTGAGTTAGATGTGAGTGGGAAAAACCACTCACCTTAGCGACAAATTGAAGCAGCCGCAAGCAGAGAATAAGCATCGATCGCCAAAGCAAGGCCGAGGCCATCGATCGAATGAGCTACAGAAGTTGGCGTCTTCAGTTTTGCTCAAAGCCCTAGTTTTGAACGACGAGGAAGAGGCCGCCATTTTTATTTTTTTTCGTTTTGATTTAGGGTTTCACGAAAATGAAATGGGGAATGGGTTTTCGAATCAACAAAAGAGAACGACATCAAAGCAATGGAAACGTGGGCTAGATTCAAAATGTAAAGCCCACTTCAATCATTTAACAAATTGTTTAAAAGAATTTCAATTGGATTTAAATTCTAATAGCAATTAGATAGCAATTTTAATCGTCTAATGACGATAACTGACTGGGGTAAAACCCCGGGTTGTTACAGACTCCCCTCCTTATAAAAATTGCGTCCCCGCAATTTTCATAATTAAATTTGTCAATAACAATTATTTTTCTAACATAAACTGGTTACGCTAGAAAATAAAGATCGAGAATCCAAACGCCAAAGAAATCTTTTAATTTCATAAAAGAAGTTCACAAATTCTCAACAAAATCTAATTATCAATAGATAATTAGAAACAATCAAAACTGAATAAATATAATTGAATTAGATAATTAGAATACATAAATCACAAAACAGCAATATCTAATTATCGATACGATAATTAGAAAACAGCAAAATCTAATTATCAACAAAGATAATTAGAAAACACAAATCACAATTTGCAAAACTGCAAACATCTAGTTACCCAACAAATAACTAGAAAACACGAACTTCATATCAGCAAACTCTAACTATCAACAGAGATAGGTAGGAAACAACAATTCAATATAATCAACATAATATAGAATCAATTAGAGACTAGAAAATCTCAAAATCAGCAAATATCCAATTATCAAAAAATGACAACCAGAAAACACAATTATCTAATTAATAAAAACGATAACCAGAAATCTCAAATCAACAAATATCTAATTATCAAAAACGATAATCAGAAACATCAAATATCTAATTATCAAAAACGATAACCAGAAATCTCAAATCAACAAATATCTAATTATCAAAAATGATAATCAGAAATCATCAAATATCTAATTATCAAAAACGATAATCGGAAACATAAATATCTAATTATCTAAAACGATAATCAGAAATCTCAAATCAACAAATATCTAATTATCAAAAACGATAATCAGAAATAACAATTATCTAATTATCAAAAACGATAATCAGAATCAACAAATATCTAATTATCAAAAACGATAATCAGAATTCTCAAATCAACAAATATCTAATTATCAAAAACGATAATCAGAAATAACAATTATCTAATTATCAAAAACGATAATCAGAAATCTCAAATCAACAAATATCTAATTATCAAAAACGATAATCAGAAATATTAAATCAACAATTATCTAATTATCTCAAATGATAATCAGAAATCTCAAATCAACAAATATCTAATTATCAAAAACGATAATCAGAACTCTCAAATCAATAAATATCTAATTATCAAAAACGATAAGCAAAAACAACAAATATCCAATTATCAAAAACGATAATCAGAAACAACAGTTATCCAATTATCAAAAACGATAATCAGAAATCTCAAATCAATAAATATCTAATTATCAAAAACGATAATCAGAATTCTCAAATCAACAAATATCTAATTATCAAAAACGATAATCAAAATCATCAAATCAACAGATGTTTCAATTAACGAGTCCGGAATTAACCGAAATAGCAAACGCACATGTCCCATACCACGTGTTTTACTATATCGTTTGATTCTCTTCATCGTTTCCTTGAAAGTGCAAAATGGTGTATTTTGTAAAAATACATTTTACATTCTCAAACGGACAAGTCCGGAATTAAGCAAATTAGTAAAAGAAAGGGTTCATAGTCCTCGGTTTTGCTGAATCGTTTTAATCGCTTCCTCATTCTTTTGAAAGCGCAAACTGTAAAAAAAATTTGGATTTTAAATAATTAACATTTTACGTTCTCAAACGGACAAGTCCGGAATTAAGCGAAACAGTAAAAGTGAGGGTTCATAGTCCTCAATTTTGCTGAAGCGTTTAAATCGCTTCCTCACTCTTTTGAAAGCGTAAACTGTAAAAACTTTTAAAACAATTTTTCAAAATACGTGATTAAAGTAGCAACATCAGTAACATCAGTAGCAATTTCGAAAAGGAAATCGCACTTCCCAAAACACCATAAAATCGGATCTCAAAATCAGCATTGCGGAATAACCGCTCGAAAATCCACTTTTTAAAATTTGACGGTTACTGAAGCCAAATCGACAGTAATTTTTAAACATCAAAATCTCATCAAAATAATTCACATCAAAATGTAATACCAGTGAATTTTCATTCATCAAAATGCCACAAAACACCGTGCTCCAAAAATTTAGCATCGATGTAAAATCCTGTTATAAAAATAACGGCAACAAAATACGTTTAAACCAAACACCGGTTCGACGTTAAATTAATGCAGTAACGTGCAACTCAAATTTGCACGTACTACAAAATAAACAAAGAAATCATTCGAATGTATCTTCAATGAAGATAATTCAAAACAGCAAAATCTAATCAATATATGATTAGCATAAAAGAAAAACAGCAAAAATCTCAACAAAAATCACATAACTGCAATCGCTTCGAATCCTCAAATCAGATTCGAAATTTTCAAAGAAACAAAATAAACTCAGCTATGTAAACAACAAATGAAATTTATTTCAATTTCATATTTTGAATTTAAAATCAAAAAGGTTATCAGCTGTATTCAGCGAAAACAGTGTCACTGCTTCCGCTGCGCACTCTGATAAACAGAACACAAATCAATCAAATCATCAAAACACAGTTTCACTTTTATTTTTAAATATAGATATTTAAAAATTTCATCATAATTTTAAAACTTTAGTTTTGACTCAAAGCACAAATAAAACATCGACAAATAGTTGTAACGCATGTTCCATCTAAGTTATGTTTTATATTATGTCCATAAACCCCAAGCTCTGATACCAACTGTGACGCCCCACCTCTATGCTCACAATAACAAAGAGTATTAAAAGAAATACTGTCTGTTATTACGAAGAATAAGGCTGGATAGGAGCGGCCATCCGTAGTTGGGCCTTACACTAGTATTGGTTACCTCGATAGGAGTGGTATGTATTTTTATTTTTCATCTCTTATTTATTTACTCCCATCGACATACCCAATTCCTGTATAAAACGAACTACGATGGTTCATAATAGTTTAGGACAATAAATATAATAATAACACAGATACTAAAAATGCAGAACACAGATAACAAAAGTCTCATATATATATAACTGATGTCAGTTACAATACATTTGACACGATACATATGATACAACTACAACAGTCGACTCTGGAAGTTATATAAAGAAGTACTTTATCGACTAATATACATGAATACATATCAACCTATACTATGACATGACTACTCCAAAAGATATGAAAAGTCTTCATAGCTCAAATAGCAACCCAAAGTAAGATATCTACAACCTGAAATAACTCGGGTCTGACCCGAGTATTAAATTCAAAAGAAAATAATACACGGGTCAGTCTAATTCAAACTCAGTTATTAATGCACAGAAGCAATAATAATCAAATATCAAATAGATGACAGTCACAGAAATCTCGTACATCCAACTCTTCAATAAGAGAATTGGATAATGGTAGATATAACACGAAACAGTGTTAAACAACAAATCAGCAAATTCAAATCATTAACAAAGCTAAATAAAAAGGATTATCAATGAAGACAATTTAGAAAACAACAGAATTGTCTAAATGACAATTAACAACAAAGTCTAATTATTAAATAAATAATTAGAAAACAACAAAATGATCAAAACAAACCAAATCAGAATACAACTCAAAATATATTGAGTTAGCAACACGAAACAATTCCAACAAGTGAAATCATCAATTAACATCAAATCTGATTTGGCTGCAGTACACGCTCGCGTGTACTGCCTCGCCAAAATTAGATGTACACATAAATATATGTTAAATAAAGCTCCAAGTGAAACACATTAAAACTCAAATGTTAAACAAGTTTAAAACAATGGGACATCAAGAATATGAATGCAGCAGTATCACTGCAACCAGAACCCAATGAAGTACAACATCAAGTCCAAATGCCATCTGATAACAGAAAATGCTAACAGCAAATCGAACTGCAAAGGTCGAGTCATGGCTATAATGACTCAACACAACTGCAGCAATTACCAACTGCACCAAGTTATACGAGCGAAACTCAACCCAGAGGCAACTGGCCTCACTACAACAATGAACCAAAGATTACCAAACCAAACATCAACTAAGTTCATATGAATATAGGCAGCAAGCACCAGATATAATGCAGCAGTGCATATATATATATATATATATAACAAGCATACTGCATAGATGAATAAAGCTCAAACAATGCCAAAACCATGGAACAGCAGGTGAAATCGAACAAGGTCGATAGTGCTACCAGAGGCAATAAACAATATAGCCAAAGTCGAACAAAACAACATCTTCAAACTCAAAGCAAACTTTATCACGGTACCACAAATTCACAAACGACCAAAAGCAATAGCAGTTTTGAACAAATTCAAAGCAACGTAAACGTTGCAGTCGAAACGAGTTCAAAAATCAGGGAACTGCGGTTTCAAATCAAGGCAGAGCCTAACCCAAATTTCATTCACAATTATTTTCACAAAATCAAGTTAGCAACCAAGTCAAGGCCAATATCACTGAGAAAGGACCGAAGTCAGAGCATGTACAAAACAGTGTGTAGCCAAGGAAAGTAAGAATTTAACAAGTGCAGTGCCAAAGTCGAACCAGAAAATTGAACCGGGGTGAGCAAGGCGATTCAAAGCCGTGAATATCAAGCCATCATCAATAATACGAAATCGACAAAATCAGAGAAGTCATCAACACCAAACAAAAATCGAATGGCCGAGATAAAAATTTAACAACTTCAATTAATCCAAACAACAAAAGTCACGAATTCGAACAAGCCAGAAATCCTCAACGATTTTAATTAGATGTGAGTGGGAAAAACCACTCACCTTAGCGACAAATTGAAGCAACCGCAAGTAGAGAATAAGCATCGATCGCCAAAGCAAGGCCGAGGCCATCGATCGAACGAGCTACAGAAGTTGGCGTCTTCAGTTTTGTTCAAAGCCCTAGTTTTGAACGACGAGGAAGAGGCCACCATTTTTTTTTGATTTAGGGTTTCTCGAAAATGAAATGGGGAACGGGTTTTCGAATCAACAAAAGAGAACGGCATCAAAGCAATGCAAACGTGGGCTAGATTCAAAATGTAAAGCCCACTTCAACCATTTAACAAATTGTTTAAAAGAATTTCAAATTGATTTAAATTCCAATAGCAATTAGATAGCAATTTTAATCGTCTAATGACGATAACTGACTGGGGTAAAACCCCGGGTTGTTACAATCTTTCTCATCCTCGAACTAGGCAATCCATCTACAAAGTCTATAGATACTTAATCCCACTTCCAAGTCGGTACTTCCAATGGTTGAAGTAACCTGCTCGGCTTCTGGTCCTCAGCTTTCACTTATTGATAGGTGAAGCAATACTTTACACATTCTCCTATGTCTCTCTTCATCCCTCCCAAAAGAAGACTCTCTTCATGTCATGATACATCTTCACTCCCTCGGGATAAATAACAAACTTAGTTTGATGATCTTACTCCAAGACTTCTTTTCAAAGATCTCCTACATTCAAAATACAAAGTCTTCATTTCTTCATAAGCCATCACTTCGAGTCTATCTCGAACCCTTTCAGATCTTCCACATCCACTCTCTCTTTAATCGTCTAATCCTTTCGACTATCAATGGGTCCTCCTTTTGCCTTGCTGCAATTCTATCAACAAGTGCTGGACTTACCTTAAAACTTGCTAACATGTCCAAATTATTACTCGATCCAGTATTCTGCCTATAGTGTACTTCACAAGAGCCTAACGTCTCTAAAGTCTTCCATTCCTCAATCATGTCTAGCACTCCATCTTTTTTGCTTCCTACTCAAAGAATATGAAAACTTGTTCCCTTTTCGTGGAGTATACTATCCTGAAATTGTATGCCATTAAGAATTCTTACGATCTCTGTTGTCCAATATTTAATTCCTTCCAAGAGAATAAATACCTAAGGGACTTATGGTCCGTATACAACTCGAACCGCTCTCCTAAAAGATAATGTCTTCAAACTTTCAATGCAAACATTACTACTATCAACTCTAAGTCATGATTCAGATTCAAACCCTCATGTGGCCTTAATTGCCTTGATGCTAAGTTATCACTCACCCTCTTTGCATCAGCACTCCTCCAAACCTATTCCACAGACATTTGTATGCACTCCCAACTCCTGATTCTCTTCATGTACGATCAAGGCAGAAACATTTGTTAATAACTTCTTCAACTCCTAAAATGACCCTTCACATTTATCGTTCCATACAAAATTTTCATTCTTCCAGATCAATTAGGGTACGACTATATGCAAGTAATCCTTAACGAATCTACGATAATAGCCAGCCAAACCTAAGAAACTTCTCTGGCCTCTTCAAACCATTAATGGTTTCTACCTTTGATGGATCCACATCCAATCCATTTTCTAAAACTTAGCCTTCAACTTGTGTTGCCTCAATGTTTCCAACACCAATCTAAGATGGATTTCATAGTCTCTCTCATCTTAGAATACAAAAAAATATCATCTATGAAGACCAACACAAAACTATCCAATTGACCTTAAAAGATTCGGTTCATAAGCTCTATAAAGAACGTTGGGGCATTAGTCAGTCCAAACGACATAACTAACCACTCACATAAACCATATCTTATTCTGAACATGGTTAATTGAACACTATCTTCTGCTACCTTTAGCTGGTGGAATCTCATGGCCAGATCTAGCTGTGAGAATATACTAGCTCCACTCAACCGATTAAACAAGTCGTCTGTCATAGATAATGGATAATGATTCATCACTGTTACTTCATATAGCTTTTGGTAATATATACACATTCGTAAAGATCCATCCAACTTCTTTACAAATTCTACAGATGCTCCCCACTGCGAACTACTTAGCCTAATAAAACTTTTATGCTCAAGTTCCATCAACTGCTTCTTCAATTCTTCCATCTCCTTGGATAGCATTCTGCTAGGTGGTCTACTAACAGGTTATGCCCCCAGCACCAAGTCTATTCGGAATTCAATCGCCCATCTTGGCGGTAACCCGTCATTGGTTCAAAAACATATATGAAATCCCAAACTAATTGTACTTTAATGATCTCATCCCTATCTTCCATGGTGCATAACATCAAGTCTGACTTCTCTTTCATTACGTCCAAGGCTATCATAATTCTTTCTCCATCTTCTTTCTCGAAGTCCTAATCAAGTCTGCTCCATATTTGGAGAACGCATTGAACCTTTGCACATACTCTAGCACAGTTAAACTTCCTTTTTGCAACTTTACAAACTCACGAAACATTGAGGACAGTTCCAATCTATGATATATTGTTCTTCAAACATCTCTTTGAATCTAACCATGTAATTTGCTACTTTGGGATCTCCTCACTTACAGTCTTCCACCAAACCCCCGCCAGTCCTTTGATTTGCTTGGACACCAACTTCACTTTCCGAGCATCTGTTTGTTCCAAGTCTTCACAAATCCTTTCATACATCAATGGCCAATCACTTTCCTTCAATGCATGCTTCGTAACATTATACATTTCTCCTCCCAAACTTTTGGAATCCTTGTTCATTTTGGCTAATTCTTCCCTGATTGGCTGCTCCAGACCTCTAAGTGCATTCTGGGCTTGTGGTGATGCTTGCTGCTGCATTAGGTTCACCATAATTTGCTGAAAAAATACATTCACATCTAGATTCCCTATAGCCGAGGTAGGCATTTCAATGTCAGCTTCAACATGAACAACCTGAGCTGTCACCCCTCCTTGGTCGTTAGTTTGCATACTAACATTTGCTCTTATACTTCCTATAGTAAAACGTCTGTTTGATACGTCCATTCTTGCTTTTTACACGTGCAATTGTTCGTAAGAAACGGAAGTAAAAGAGAGTGAAAGTAATAGTAGAGGGGTAGATATGTCCTATTGTATATCTATTTTAAAATGCAAGTACATTATATAAAGTGTATACCCTCCCCAAGGTGTTCATTTTCTACCACTTAATTTTTGCTTAGTTCTGTTTCACATAAGTATTCCCCTAGCCTAAGCTCTAATACCAAGTTGTAACAATCCCCACTTTAACCTAAAAAAAGATGTCGATGATGCTTCAGTCATCACTTGATCATTTTCAACCGACAAAGTGAGTTCAGTATTTTTGTCACCACATAAGTATATAGATTTTGATATAGATTTTCATTACATCAAATTTCTTTTACATGATCCATTACATCATCATGAGCCTTTCTCATTCCCATGTAGGGGTAAACATAATAAGAAATAGATTTAGTGTCATGCCCTGTATATGAAGATGTCATCAATCATAACACACTCCGTAATAGTATCACGTCATGGCCAAACATATATCATCAATCCATCATAAGTGTGTGATTTCATACACACATATTCAACTAGTTTCTATAGTCAATTCATATTAAATTTCCACTCAGGCCTCTATTCTATCAATTCGGTATATGTACTGGACACTTAATGGTTTTACTTAGGTGTTTCACCTCAATATTGTCGTGAATAGATACACAGATTGCCAAAAAGGCCTCATACCATTGTTATCGTATATTGTCGTGAATAGACTTTTGGATGCTACACAAGCCTTACACCCTCGTTCCCATATGTTGACATGAACAAACAAGGTGTTTGCCACTAATGTCTTCCATCAACGTTATAAAATATGATGTCATGTTTTAGATATTTGGTAACTAATAGGCCTTCTTTAATGTCATGTTTTATACATTTGGTAGCCAAACCGGCCTTCCATCAACATTACCAAATATAATATCATGTTTTAGACATTTGGTAGCCACACAGGCCTTCCATCAACATTGCCTAATATAATGTCATGTTCTAGATATTTGGTAGCAACACAGGCCTTCCTAATATAATGTTGTGTTTTAGACATTTGGTAACCACATAGGCCTTACATCTATGTTACCAAATATAATGTTATGTCTAGACATGTTGTTGCCACTATAATGTCGTACCTTCTTTATTTCTTCTGATTCAACTTGTAGTCACATAGCTTAATCAAGCTAAATCTCTATTTCTTTCTTCAATTAAGTTATTCATCATTAATTTATTATTTCCCTATCGCTGTTTCATCACTATGGAATTCTAAGTTCATTGACGTACTTGCATGTTCTTAGCTTTGTTTGCTATCTCATTTCTACTTTACATAGCTATCGCATGCAAGTATTCTTTGGCCATCGCACGCTAACATTGCCATAACTATCACAAGTTATATCTCCTAGGGCCATTTCATTTTGACATTACCCTAGCTATCACAAGTTAAGTCCACTAGGGCCATCGCATGTTGACATTATCGTAACCATCACAAGTTGAGTCCGCTTAGCTATCACAGGTTGATCACTTATTAGTTGTCGCATGGTAATTCCATCATAGCCATCGCAAGTTGACTCCAACTTAGTGAAAATCTACGAGGTGGATCGTGTAGTGTATATGCAAGTATATGTGACAAAATATATGATGTAACTAAAATAATATTAATCTAAGTAAATATAGAATAAGCACACCATGATTTTATACTGGTTCGGACCTCCCGTCCTACGTCCAGTCCCGAAGCTCCCCTTCGGAGTTCGACTATCAAAAACCCTCGCTTCGCCCGGAGGAATAGGCTTGGTTACAATGAGTTGTTCTTACCAAATGTGTGTTCTAGTATAACACGGATGTTGACTAATTAGTACAATTACTTCTAATATATCTCTCAAGAATATTGTCTATGAAGAACTGAGTATATGGAAGAGTGAATACAAGTAAAGATTGCTAGATTGCAGAGATCAAGAATATAGTATAGAATTAGAAAGCGTAAGTATGTAAGGTTAGTTCTTCCTTTTGATTCTTGATGATATATATATAGTTGTAGATAGTTATCTTGAGTAGTTATGTCCATTAACAAGTGCTATATAGTTGCTTCTGTTGATGATGAAGAGTTGCAGCGAAGAGAAGTGGAGATGTCCATTCGAATGTGACAGTTGAAGTTCTTATTTGAAATCAGACGTCTGGTATTTGTATCAAACGTCTGATACTATATATTTTTTGAACATAGTAGGTTTTCAGACGTCTGAGTGCTATTACCAGACGTCTAGTTTAGCCTGTTTGTTATTCCAAAGGACTTTTCCAGACGTCTGGCTTGTGCACCCAGATGTCTGATACTTGTGCATGTCTGTTTTGTGCATATTTTCTTTTGCTTCTTTGTAACTATCGACTTGTAGTCTCTTGTAGTGTCCTTTGAGCCTCGTTCTTGTCTTTCTAGTGATGTTGTTCTAGCAAGTTCCTCTATATATACATATATATGTACATTTGATTTTCATTTTATAGTTGTTGTCATTAAAACCATGGATTTGATTTCCTAACAATCTCCCCCCTTTTGATGATGACAACTATACAATGTATTTATATATAATTTTTATAAATCTCCCCCTGAATATGTGATTTCCGTTATTTCTCCCCCTTTGTTATTATAAAAAAGAATGAGGGAATCATTTGCAAATTCCAAAATCTTTCCTTTTGTTTCTCCGAGTACTACAATAAATAAAAATCATTTTTGGTACCCACTTACTATGTTAGGGTCCAGAGGGTTAGGTCTTTGGAAACCATACCCATTTGGGTGTGGTGGAACCTTTATAAATATAATTTTCATTATTAATTACCATATCAAAATAATCATCAATGTATTTTTCTCTATTTTTCTAATTAACAGGAACCCAAATACTTAGATAATTTTTATTCATATTTCCGTTCAATGATTTTGTACTTCTAGAGAAATTATAAACATTATTGGCCATAGCAGTATTTAAATTTCTATAAAAATTTGATCTAGACTTTACTCGAAATTTAGTACTAGCACTAACATTTTTTCTATACATGAAAGTGTATCTAGTGTTATTTCTACGATCAGTTTTATTATATCCTAAACCACTTTTGTCATGTAAAGGTCTAGAACTAGATAAAATCATGTTTAAATTGTTTTGACCTTTTTTAAATTTAGTGACTTCAGTGTTAAGTTTATCAAATTTAGCTTTGAAGTCAAAATTATTATTTTCAAAAGAAATATTACTATTTTTCAAAATATCAATTTGCTTGTTTAATTCAGAATTTTCCCTTTTTATCGTACAGTTCTCATTTTCGAGAAGAAAAATTCAAGATTCTGAATTATCTAAAGATGATTGTAATAAATCATTTTGTCTTTTCAAATCCGTAATTTCTTTTGAAAAAATTTCCTTTTCTTTATCAAAGATAGTATTTTTATTTTGCAAAACATTGATTTCCTCTAAAAGATCATTGTTTTTATCTTCTAACTGTTCATTTTCTTTTTGTAAGAAATCTTTTTGTGAAACAAGTTCTTCTACGGTATTTTCAAAACATTTAGTTTGTTTTATCAAAAATTTATTTTCCTCTTTTAAACTGGAAATTTCTTGCTCACAATCTTTTAACTTATCTAAAGCAATTCAATTAACTTTATTCAAGGTTTTACAACCTTTTAATAATTCATCATGTGCTAACAGAAGACCTTTATATAAAGAATCTAAGCATACCGATTGTGATCTGAGTTTAGCCATGAAGCATTTGTTTGTTTTCTCCTTTGATTCTTCTTTATTGCTCTTCCTCTTCCTATTGCCTTGACTAGATCTCTTTATAGCCATTTATTCAAGGATGTTGTTACGATCTCTAGAATCCCAGGCTCGGATACTAATTGAAAATCTACGAGGTGGATCGTGTAGTGTATATGCAAGTATATGTGACAAAATATATGATGTAACTAAAATAATATTAATCTAAGTAAATATAGAATAAGCACACCAGGATTTTATATTGGTTCGGACCTCCCGTTCTATGTCCAGTCCCGAAGTTCCCCTTCGAAATTCGACTATTAAAAACCCTTGCTTCACCCGGAGGACTAGGCTTGGTCACAATGAGTTGTTCTTGCCAAATGTGTATTCTAGTATAACACGGATGTTGACTATTTAGTACAATTGCTTCCAATATATCTCTCAAGAATATTGTCTATGAAGAATTGAGTATATGGAAGAGTGAATACAAGTAAAGATTGCTAGAGTGCAGAGATCAAGAATATAGTATAGAATTAGAAAGCGTAAGTATGTAAGGTTAGTTCTTCCTTTGGATTCTTGATGCTATATATAGTTGTAGATAAGTATCTTGAATAGTTATGTCCATTAACAAGTGCGCCACAGTTGCTTTTGTTGATGATGAAGAGTTGCAGCAAAGAGAAGCGGAGATGTCCATTCAAATGTGACAGTTGAAGTTCTTATTTGAAATCCGAGTTTGAAATCAGACGTCTGGTATTTGTATCAGACGTCTGATACTATATATTTTTTGAATATAGTAGGTTTTCAGACGTCTGAGTGCTATTACCAGACGTCTGGTTTAGCCTGTTTGTTATTCCAGAGGACTTTTCCAAACATCTGGCTTGTGCACCCAGACGTCTGATACTTGTGCATGTCTGTTTTGTGCATCTTTTCTTTTGCTTCTTTGTACCTATCGACTTGTAGTCTCTTGTAGTGAACTTTGAGCCTCGTTCTTGTCTTTCTAGTGATGTTGTTCTAGCAAGTTCCTGTATATACACACATATATATGTACACTTGATTTTCATTGTACAGTTGTTGTCATTAAAACCATGGATTTGATTTCCTAACACTTAGCTGCCCCATGTTGATTCCAACATAGGTATCGCGTGTTGATTCCAACGTAGTCGTCACAAGTTGATTCCAACTTAGCCATTACATGTTGACTCATTATGAACTATCATAGGTTGATATCATTTAAGCTGTCACATTTTGATCTATCATATGTTGAGCTTATTTGAGTTGTTGCATTTTGAACTTTTAACTAGCTATCGCAAGTTAACGTTTATATGAGCTATCGCAAGTTGTTCGTGGCAGTCCTGTAATTAACTAGAAAACTGTTTTATTTCTATTAGGAGGAATTATATTTTACCTAACCTAGATATATGTCGAATTCTCATTGGTTTGCCAAAGCTTTGAAATTTTCTTTTTAGTATTTGTAATTACATACTTAATTAATATATTTATTACTCGTTAATAATTGATTATTTCCTTTTGCTAATTAATTCATAACAAATCACAAATACATGGGAAAAATCTAAAAAATTCACCAAAAATCCAAATGAATGTATTTGGATTCCCATATATTTCCAAGCCAAATTAATTATTTTTAGTATTTCAAATAATTAATTTTCGAAGTTAGGCCTTTTCCTAACTTAGAAATTCATAATAATTCCATATAATTTCATAAAATTATGAATTAAAAAACCCGTCATAATATTACCATTTTACACATCATATAAAAGTTTTCAAGTGATTTAGAGTAGGTTCAATTCACACTTTGCCTTAAACACATCAAAAACCATCATCTTTAAATTCCAAAATGAACAAATATTATATAACATGTTTTCATTTGTTCATTATCACTCAAAACGTCATAAACACATGCAAACCTTACTTATACAGGTTTGGTAGGTTCTTGAACAAGGATTACCCACCTTTGTTTTAATTAAACTTGATTAAAAGTCTTCTTAAAAATGAAAGCTCCTTCCTTTGTCTTTGTTTCCTGCTTCTTCCTTTAGTATTATGGCTGGCCTAGCTTCTTAGTCTTCTTTCTTTTAGTTTGTGAAAAAAATGAGAGAATGAATGAAGAGTTGGTGTGTAAAGGTTTGGTAATGAAAACACCCCCACCCCTATACCCATACTATCCAAAATTACTATAGAGTAATACCGTCGGATAATACTGAGAATACAACGATATGGGAATACACATGTGAATATTCCCATGGACTAACACTGGTATGTATACACATGCAGATAATGTACAGTAAAAAACAGAGAACATAGAGTCAATCACAACGATAACATATAATATATAATGTATATAATAAAGGTACATCTCAACACAAATGTTGACTATCTCAACATAAAGTAATAAATGATCAATATACAACCCAATGTCAAAATATACAGAGAATCAATGTCATCACAACAATCTCAAATATCATACACTTAGAACACCAGAAAACTCAGCATAAAAATGTCATTACCTATATAAAATAAATTAATAGAAATCAAGAATACCATATCCAAAAGGTGAATCATCCATACAATACAACATCATCATAAAAATGAAATCATTAAGTGAATCAGACTAACACATAGCATTGCCCTAATATAATATCATAAAATTATATAATCAATTGATAATGCGAGATAGCCTGTCAAATCATCCAAACGTTATCCAATATTGGACAAACCAAAGATAATCTATCATAATCCAAATCACAATCGATAAACAAAGGCTATCTCTACAATACCAAACCAATAGAGTATGGATATATGAGGACTGACTACACTTTAGACACATAATCTCTACTATAGCCAATTCATCAGATATTGAATAATATATGCCAATCCACAATACACACATAACCCCGAACCAGAAAGGGAGACTGATAGCACGAGCATGCTCCAGGAACCCAAGGTCTACTAGCCTCCCTCTAATAGCCGGATCCGTTCCTACAGTCTTCAGTTACCATAACGGGCATCGTGACCTACATCCACCTATGGCTCGTCTATGTGTAGCCTCGGTCACGACCCTGCACTCGTCCTATGGTAACATATTTCTGACCAATGCGACATAAGGGGCTACCAACTATCAATCATGTAATGTGTATCAAATCTAATTACCAACAATGATGTTGCGGATCTAAGGCGCGTGTAACGACCCGCCTTCCTATGCCCAGGAAAACGCATCATTATTAAGAAAGAAAGGGATAGAAGAAGAAAAGAAGAGAAGAGAGAACAACAACACATCAGAATCTCACAGCGGAACGAATGAAATATAATATATCACATATGATATTACATAGTATCATATACATCAGAGTACACAACTTACATCACAAAATAGACAGTTATAAATTCTGTCTATTATACAACACTACTACATCCATACAATATATCATCACAGCGGAAACTCTATATATCTACACGCTGAAGCCTCCTGCTCCAATCTCCTCCAGAATTCGTCAAGGCTAACCTGAATCCCTTGACTACTCATACAAATTTGAGTACCCAAGAGTTTAATAAAACAGAAAATAAACACTTGGGTCAGACATGGGTCTGGTGTGAGTAAACGGGTTAACTTACTTAACTTCAAAACCTTTGAAATCAAAAGGTATCACGTAAGACTTCCCACACATAAACATGGAAAAGTTTTTACCTTACGCTAACCAAAACTTGATAGGAAATCTGGTTATATTATAATAGGTCTAGGATTTTCAAATAAATATGAAATAGCCGAAATTGTTACATTATTAAATTCCAGCATACATAAGTATACAATCAAGACCGTTATCACTTATTGGAAGTTGGATTTCCATACAATGGCAGGGCTACTGGGGTACCGCCCGTCACAGTACGTGGCCTAGATCACCGTACCGAGTAGTACGCTCGCTCCCCTGCAACACAAAGCCGGAACCATCCCTTACTGGATAATTCCGAATAAAATCACCCCACGGTTGTGTACATCAACCGCACCACTAAGTCGAAAATAGAAAGGGACATCTAGACAGGGATGACCTTACTCTCAGTGGGCGCTACCCACGAAGCCTTGCTGCACCTCCCCTGTTTTAGCCATTCCCGGTTGATGAGGCTTGAGGTCACGATTACCTTTAATCAGAACATATCACTTAGAATGCTCATCGTCCGCCTGACGATGTGCTGAAAGCATTCAATCCATACAAGTTCGTTCCGGGTTCGAACGAAACCGAAGGCATTATCTCGTTACACTCGTTTTGGAATCACCCTCAGAGTTAACGACAATAATCCTTGCACTCTAAATCTTCATCTTCACTTGAGATTCACGACCTAACGTTTAACTTGGATCAATGTGGTATTCGGATATCCAAATCTGGAAACCCGATCCCGGTCTCATCGAAATCCAAACGTATTTTAAAGGCCAAGTAGTTTAAAGGTTTAAACAATTCAATTCAATACTTGAATTCATACAGCATTTAACATAGATAAATATCACACATTTATCACAGATATATCCAATATCATATCACAGAATATCATAGTATATCATCCAATAGGTATCATCCAATTTAGATATTCAACTCAACAATCATCCATAAGCAACAATTATTAATCCTATGTTATAATTAATTTAATTAACTTAAATTAAATTAATTACTTAAGAATTTATCATCTAACCTTACTTAATCAATCATTAATTAATTACAATCTTTAATTAATTAATTACTCATTAAATATTAATCATCCTTGATTAATTACTCATTATTTACATAAAGTAATTATTCTTTATAAATTAATTATTCTTAACCATTAACAGTAATTAACCTTTAATTACTTCATTAATTAATTACATTAATTAATTACATTAATCCTTAATTAATTATATTAATTAATTAAACTTTAATTAATTACCTCTATTAATCCACCTTAATTAATCATAAACAGTAATTATCGTCCTGTAATTACTTACCTTAATTAATTAACTTCTTAATTAATTATATTAATCCTTTAATTAATTACACCAAATACTTAATCCTTAATTACTTTTATAAAGTAATTATACTTCAATTACTTTCCATTAAGTAATTCCTTTTTTATTACATCCTGTAATTATACATTAATTACTTTACTAAGTAATTACATTTATCAATCTTATTAAGTATTCATACTTAATCCTTTATCAAGTGATTATCTTTAATTAATTTACAAATTAATTAACTTAAATTAATCACATTCATTTATTATTTACAGTTGAGTAATTCATTCCCTAATTACTCTTTAAACCAATTAATTAATCTTTAATTACAGATTAATTATTCTTTTAATTATTAATTAATAAACCTTAATTATCAATTAATAAAACTTAATAACAAATTAATTAATTCTTAATTATCAGTTAATTAATCCCTAATTACTTAATTAATTAGTCACTAATTACAACTTAATTAATCTTTAATTAATTAACTAATAACCCTCAATTATAAATTAATTAATCCTTAATCATTAATTAATTAAATAAATTAATGACTCTTTAATTGCCTCATTTATTTATCAAACCTTAATTAAGGTAAAGATAAAACATTATCTTAATAATACCTTAATTATCATCTAAAAACATTTTATCTTAATAAATGACCTAATCATCATTTCAATTTAAAACATTTTATCATTACAATTAACTTTACTTAATTGAATCATTTATTAAGATTTAATCAAATAAACATTTAACTTGATAATTTAAAGTTAACAAACTTCCTATATATATTTAAAATATTATTAAGTAGCAGTTTTAAATCTAGCTTCAATTATACTGTCCAAAACCTTGTTTTAAAAATTTAAAACTTGATTTCTTTAACAAAACTTTTGTATTTATTACTATTTAATAAACACTATCTTAATTTATATAAATAAAACTCTTTAAGGAAAATAATATAAGACAAATCTTATTTTAAATAAAAACTTATTTATATATTTAAATCCAAACTATGTTATTATTTTTATTTTAAGATATATATATTTCTTTAAACTCAATTCTTAAATCCAAATTCAAAGTCAATTTAAAAATCCAAATTAAAAATCAATTCAAATAAATATATATATATATTAAATTTTAACAAGCACATTATTAATACTAAATAATTATTCTATCTAAAATCAATTTAAATACATATATATACACTTAAACAACTCTTATTAAATTTGAAATAATATGTCTAATTAAAAATCTATTTCTAAATAACACAAATTTAATTTTTAACTAATTATTCCATTTAAGAATCTACTCATAACTATATTTAAAAACAACTCATTATTAATTTGTTTGAAAATAACAATTTTACAGTTTTTAAATAATTAATTTACAAGATTATCACATTTTAAATTCCTTGAAATCCCGGGATATCACATTCCTTCCCCCTTAAAAGAATTTCGTCCTCGAAATTTAAAACAAAAGATAATCCAAAGTTTTTATTTTATTTCAAAAAATTTCAAACAATTTTAGCATACATATCGGCCAACAGACAACCAATTTCATCCAAACAAACAATTAAATCCAAACAAATAACACTAGCTATCCGGACACAGATCCAGATAAGCTTCCTAAAATTTCCCCGAGTTCCCCAGATACAGATACCAGGATACTCGCTTTACTGTATCCAAACTAGCTACACTACTAAGCTACTGAACTCCTATTCATCTAGATCTACAAAACTCAACAGGATATCAGACTACAGACGAGATCAGCTCAACTACCACAACTTCCCGAACTACTGGTTCCAAAACCAGAGATAGATCAAACACTTATCCAAATCAGAATACAGAAGAGATCCAAAACAACTCGGAGCTAACTTCCCAGACTTACCCAATCTTATAGCTTCCTTTTATCAGAGAAAACTTCAACAACAACGAAGTCTCCAACTTTGAATTCCAAATTCCTCCGTCTCTAATCTTCAGAACTCTTCTAACGATTCTAGCTGCCTACATCCTTACCGATCAGCTCAACCTTCGCTGATGCTTCTTGAAACAACTGGACCAAAAACAACTCAACAAAAGGATCTTCTCAAGATCTACTCAAAATCCAAAATACAACTCTACTCTACCAGCATCAGTAGATTACAACTTACTTCTCCTATCCGGAAAAGACATACAGATGCACTCACCACTCTGACCTTCAGATCCAGAAGAACTTCCTGTAGAAATTCTCTAATCCCAAAATACCGCAACTTCCGATTGCTTCCACTCTAGAACAGCTGCCACCTTGCTTCTGCTTGCACAACTCTGATCTGGGGCAGACAAGAATGTCGTCGATGAACTCGAGCACATACTAGACAACACATCTCAGAAAACATGGTTCAACAGATCCATAAAAGAAAACTCAAAAGTTCCACCAAAACTTGGGCTGCTTCACCAAACTCTATCTCTAGGAATCAACCTTCAACAACGGTTCACGACCGGTAGGCTTTTGATAACAGAATGGTTTTGGGTATAAAGAGGTTACAGGAAAATAAACATTGCAGCTTTGATTTGCACTTTGGTTACAGGGTTTTAGACTACAGGCTTTTGCCTTTGAGTTTGAGAGTTTGTTTTGAGACATTGATTTATGCAGGCTGGAGCTTTAATTTGCTGCTGAATGCTTTGAAAATCCAGTTTGCATTTGAAACTTGCAGACAACTTCATTGATTTCCAGATTCAACTTGCTTTGAATTTTAAACTGTTTGGTTTTTTTTTAAAATAATTAAGTTTCCTTAGTTACTAGTTTAATTAATCAGTCTTAATTAATCTTATTTATTAATTAACTTTAATTAATCACATTAATTACATAGATAATTAATTAATGTGATTAATTAAAGTTAATTAATAAATAAGATTAATTAAGACTGATTAATTAAACTAGTAACTAAGGAACTGTAACGACCAAGACTTTCTCTCCATAGAAAGTCGTATCGCTAATAAGAAAGAAAGGGGTGAGAAATAGAAAAGAAGAGAAAGAGAAAAGAAACAAACACAAATACTCACAGCGGAAACGGAACAAAATATAATATATCATATAACTATTACATAGTATCATATACATCTATCAGAGTTACACAGATTACACATCATAACTAGACAGTTACACCAAACCGCGAAGCGAGAACCCCCTATCATGCTGGAATGTAGCAAACCCGATCCCGGTCTCATCGAAATCCAAACGTATTTTAAAGGCCAAGTAGTTTAAAGGTTTAAACAATTCAATTCAATACTTGAATTCATACAGCATTTAACATAGATAAATATCACACATTTATCACAGATATATCCAATATCATATCACAGAATATCATAGTATATCATCCAATAGGTATCATCCAATTTAGATATTCAACTCAACAATCATCCATAAGCAAAAATTATTAATCCTATGTTATAATTAATTTAATTAACTTAAATTAAATTAATTACTTAAGAATTTATCATCTAACCTTACTTAATCAATCATTAATTAATTACAATCTTTAATTAATTAATTACTCATTAAATATTAATCATCCTTGATTAATTACTCATTATTTACATAAAGTAATTATTCTTTATAAATTAATTATTCTTAACCATTAACAGTAATTAACCTTTAATTACTTCATTAATTAATTACATTAATTAATTACATTAATCCTTAATTAATTATATTAATTAATTAAACTTTAATTAATTACCTCTATTAATCCACCTTAATTAATCATAAACAGTAATTATCGTCCTGTAATTACTTACCTTAATTAATTAACTTCTTAATTAATTATATTAATCCTTTAATTAATTACACCAAATACTTAATCCTTAATTACTTTTATAAAGTAATTATACTTCAATTACTTTCCATTAAGTAATTCCTTTTTTATTACATCCTGTAATTATACATTAATTACTTTACTAAGTAATTACATTTATCAATCTTATTAAGTATTCATACTTAATCCTTTATCAAGTGATTATCTTTAATTAATTTACAAATTAATTAACTTAAATTAATCACATTCATTTATTATTTACAGTTGAGTAATTCATTCCCTAATTACTCTTTAAACCAATTAATTAATCTTTAATTACAGATTAATTATTCTTTTAATTATTAATTAATAAACCTTAATTATCAATTAATAAAACTTAATAACAAATTAATTAATTCTTAATTATCAGTTAATTAATCCCTAATTACTTAATTAATTAGTCACTAATTACAACTTAATTAATCTTTAATTAATTAACTAATAACCCTCAATTATAAATTAATTAATCCTTAATCATTAATTAATTAAATAAATTAATGACTCTTTAATTGCCTCATTTATTTATCAAACCTTAATTAAGGTAAAGATAAAACATTATCTTAATAATACCTTAATTATCATCTAAAAACATTTTATCTTAATAAATGACCTAATCATCATTTCAATTTAAAACATTTTATCATTACAATTAACTTTACTTAATTGAATCATTTATTAAGATTTAATCAAATAAACATTTAACTTGATAATTTAAAGTTAACAAACTTCCTATATATATTTAAAATATTATTAAGTAGCAGTTTTAAATCTAGCTTCAATTATACTTTCCAAAACCTTGTTTTAAAAATTTAAAACTTGATTTCTTTAACAAAACTTTTGTATTTATTACTATTTAATAAACACTATCTTAATTTATATAAGTAAAACTCTTTAAGGAAAATAATATAAGACAAATCTTATTTTAAATAAAAACTTATTTATATATTTAAATCCAAACTATGTTATTATTTTTATTTTAAGATATATATATTTCTTTAAACTCAATTCTTAAATCCAAATTCAAAGTCAATTTAAAAATCCAAATTAAAAATCAATTCAAATAAATATATATATATATTAAATTTTAACAAGCACATTATTAATACTAAATAATTATTCTATCTAAAATCAATTTAAATACATATATATACACTTAAACAACTCTTATTAAATTTGAAATAAGATGTCTAATTAAAAATCTATTTCTAAATAACACAAATTTAATTTTTAACTAATTATTCCATTTAAGAATCTACTCATAACTATATTTAAAAACAACTCATTATTAATTTGTTTGAAAATAACAATTTTACAGTTTTTAAATAATTAATTTACAAGATTATCACATTTTAAATTCCTTGAAATCCCGGGATATCACAGCGCGACCCCACAATCAAGCCCCTAGGGCGGATACTGGACAATGTGGTTCACTCTCGAAACATAAAGGAAGCTGGACATAAATGGACGGCATACAATACTCAAATCCTATATTTACACATAGCTCTAGACGTAAGCCAACATATGGCTCTGTATAAGTCAACACATGACTATGATATACTAGAGCTCTAATCTCTCGCCGACACATGGCTCTACCCATAAGCCAACACATGGAAACAATATACTCTCCACGGCGAGTATCATCACATATACATGAGTAATCCACATTTGAGTGACATTTAGTTAAAATGAATAATCAAACAAATAACATTATGGCGTCTCATACCACCGCATGCTATTGAATAATTATTCAATGCGTATAAACTACACTTGATCCACACTAGATATCTCTATATGACAAGTCCAATGGATAATATTATCGAAAGTCCCATACCAAATGGTATCACCAATCCATTTATTCAAATTTCTCATGACACAGAAATAAAATTTGACAAATCGAATAGAAGGTGTCATCACCATATCATCTTAAAATATATCATAAATCAATATCAAGAGTGAATCATTCATGATATCGAGATCAATGTAAAAATGAGAAATCAGAAAATAAAGAAATAAACACAAAATCCCAATTTTAATTCAAACATGAAATAATAATAAAGTTTAATAAAATATTTCATTAAACAATTAAATCAAATATTTATACAAAACATTCAAATCAATTTATAAACTAAGTATGCTTTATAACAAAAATCACTCAAAATCAATTTATAAATCAAATAGCCAACTCATTGGATAATAAATAATACATGCCAGTCCACAACATACACATAACCCCAAACTAGAAAGGGAAACTGATAGGACACAGCATGCTCCAAGAACCCAGGGTCTACTAGCCTCTCGCTAACAATCAGATCAGTTCTTATAGTCCTCGGTTACCACGACGGACATCGAGACCCACATCCACCTATGGCTCGTCTACGCGTAACCTCGGTCGCGACCCTGCACTTGCTTCTATGGTAACAGACTTCTGGCCTATGCAACACAAGGGGCTACCAACTACCAATCTCGTGATGCGTATCGAATTTGATAATCAACAACGATGTCATAGATCTGGGGCGCGACCCCACGATCATACCGCCAGGGTGGATACTGGCCAATCTGGTTCATTCTCGAAACATAAAGGAAGCTGGACATAAATGAACGACATACAATACTCATATCCTATATCTACACATAGCTCTAGACGTAAACCGATACACAGCTCCGTATAAGTCAACACATGATTATGATATACTAAAGCTCTAATCTCTCGTCGACACAGGGCTCTACCTATAAGCCAACGCATAGCTACAATATACTCTCTACAGCGAATATCATCACGTGCACATGAGTAATCCCTGTTTGAGTGACAATTACTCACAATGAATAATCAAACAAATAACATAACAATGTTGCATACCACCACATGTTATTTGAATAATTATTCAATGCTTATAAACTACACTCGATCCACACTAGATATCTTTATATGACAAGTCCAATAAATAATCAGAAATCTTACCCAAACTCCCATACCAGACGGTATCACTAATTTGTTTATTCAAATTCCTCATCATAAAGAAATAAAATCTCACAAATCGAATAGAAGAATGTCATCTTTGTATCATCTTAAAATATATCATAACTCAATAACAACAATGAATCATTCACAATATCGAGATCAATGTAAAAATGAGAAATTATAAAATAAAGAAACTATACATAAAATCTCAATTTTAAATCTAACATGAAATAATAATAAAGTTCAATAAAATATTTCATTAAACAATTAAATCAAATATTCAAATATTCATATAAAACATTCAAATCACTTTATAAATCATATCCTTTATAATAAAAATCACTTAAAATAATATTATTATTTCCATAATACATTTTATAAAATAGCTATAGATTGCATTTTTCCTTTATAACAAATCCAAATTTATAGTATATTATAATATTGATATAAAAAGAATTTTATAACCAAAAGAAATCTATATTTATATTTTAAATTAAAAATATTTACAAATTTATATGTATCTAGATTATTTATAATTTAATAAAATATTCATAAACTCTTTTAATAAGATTTTAAAACTCTTAAATATTGTTTCTAAACTTTCTAAACATTCACTAAAACAAGCAATAAATAAACATCTATATAAATATAATTATGGAGTAAAATTACTCCACAAACATATCAACAAACAACGATATAAATATTACAAGACCCGAGTCAAGTTCCATCAAACTTCGGTCAGACATAAAATTGACACATATCAACATATAAATACATATTTATTTCAATTTGGAAATGGACAAAATTCTATTTGGAATTTGATAATTCTAACCAACACAACATCAACCAATTTCAATTCTAATTTACTCAAAATCTAAACAACAATCACAACTAATCTAAACAATTCTAATTTAATCAAATTACTCCACAATCACAACATCATATGTATCTAGATTAATCTAATTTGAATATTAATATGCTATAGTTGTGAGTGTAGAAAACTCACTGATTGATGCTAGTACGACCAAATCAGCACCTATATTGATGCCATTTGTTCCAACGCAAAACCTTCCCACTGCCTAGCGCTACACCAACCCCGACCATCTCAACATCGATGTCGTCATCTAGCTCTAGCTAGAAAGATGAGCAATAGATGCACATCAAAATGACCGTCGCCATTGCTAGAATAATGGGACGCACATACGACCCCAAACACAATGTCCTCACCTTGCTTAGGAAAATCGCATGCACATTGCTAGACAGCCTGCTCGTGCCACCACACAATCTCCTCCAGGTCACTGTATAACTTCGGTCGTCGCCTGCATCTATCGCGGTGCTGGGTCACGGTTATCAAAGCTCCATGTCACGACATGCATGCAAGCTCCATCGCCCTTTGTTGTTGTCGATGTTGCTCATCTCACATTGCCTCGTGCGATTTTCTCTTTTCTTTTTTTCCATGTTGATTTCATTTTTTAGAGAATCTGAGGGCTAGAGAACGAAAATCTGGGTAACTCGTTTTAATTTAGGCTTAAGTTAGATGTGGAAAGAAAGGAAGGTTCTAGACTAAAATTTAAATCTTTCCCATTTTACCCTCTATATTCAGTTTCATTATATATATTTTTTCTTTTAAATACTTCTTTTATTTATTTCTATATAAATTCCAATTTAATTTAAATTGATTTACACTTTAAAATATCTTATATTCATCTTGAACAATTTATTCGATTTCAATAAATTATCCAATTTTTTTATTAATTTATTTTAATTTATTAATCAAAATCTTATACTAAATAGAATTTAGTTAACTAAAAATAATTTAGTTTCAAAAATATAAATTATTAAATATCAAATTTGAAATTTTTTATTTTCATTAAGTTTATTATTATTACGACGTAGAAAGTAGGGTGGTTACGGGCAATTAGGAGCTTTGGGCTAAAACCTCATTCTAGCCTAGTCTTATTAAATCCCTAACTCCACTTCCTTCATTTATTCACCATTTATTAATTAACTTGTCTTTATTTTATTTCTTAAGTTAATTTGATTTATTATTTATTTAATTTATTTCTCCATATTATGATACTCCAGAATATGAGGTGTTACATTATGGATTTTAGATTGTTGGTTTTTGTCGTTCATGTTTTAGCATATGCCGTTTGTACTAATTGTTATGCCTTTCACATGCGTAATAGACATCAATTTTTATATTTGTTTTGTCTTTTATGCATGTAGCATAGATCGATTGTACTGATTAGTTTGCCGTCTATGTATACAACACATTGCCTATGCACTAATTATTGTCTTGACATTCGCAGAGCATGTGCCATTAGATCTCATGTTAAAATGAGTTATGGCTAGGAAGTATTGGCTAAAATGAATTTACTAAAATAAAATAAAAACAATTTAGATGGATGTGACCTCTAAAGCCTATTAAGGCCCAATGATCAAGTTTTTGGACTAGAGATGTGATATCCCGGGATTTCGAGGAATTTAAAATGTGATAATCTCTTAATTTAAATTATTTTAAATTGATAAATTTGTTATTTTCAAATATAAATAACCAAATAATATATTAATGATGTTTTAATTATAGTATAGATTGATTATAATAAGAATAATAATTTAAATTGTATTATTTTATAAATTTGATTTTTAAATAGATTTATCATTTCCAAAATTAATAAGTATTGTTTAAATATGTATATATTATGTCTTGAGTTGTTTTAAATGAAATAATCAATTCAAACTTAATAAAATGTTTATTTAAAAAATATAAATGTTGAGTTGATTTTTTTAAATTGGATTTTAAAAGTACAATTTGAATTTGTATCTGGATTTAAATTTGAATCTTTAAAGATAATTGTTTTAATATATTTGGGTATAAGAATATACGAACAAGACTTTTATTTAAAATAAGGCTTTTGTTTATTTTTGTCTTCCTTAAAGAGATTTTGTATATAAATTTAGAAAGTATTTATTTAATAGTAAATAAATACAAAAGATATTTTTACACTTAAAAATGAATGAAATACATTGTATATAATTTTATTAGAATATAAATGGGTTTTATTTTATTTTCTTTTAAAGATTTCATTTATTTATAATATAGGAAAGCATTTATTAAATAAAATATGTATTTATCTATTTAGGAAATAAATATAAAAGCTTTTAAAATCTTTTAAAAAATAATAATAATAATATAAAAATAAATAAGGACAAGTGTTAAGTTCTAAACATCTTAAGTAACATGTGTTAACATAATAAGAATGGTATGAGACAAGTGTCATTTTATTATCATTTTCTTTGATTTTTAATAAACCATAAATTAAGTTATATAAAAGCCTACATCTCCATTTCCTTTCTTTTTCTAATCTCATTTTCAAAACAAAGAAAAACCAAAACCAGAAAAATGTTCAAACTGAAAAACATTTCAAACCGAAATCATTTCCAACTCAAGAATTCAAATCTGAAATTCCTCTCAAACCAAAATCAAATCTCCTCTAACAATTTACTCTGAAATCATTTATCCTCAAATCTGAAATTACCTGAATTCATCTTAAACCAAGAATCTAAAACCTGGAATCATTTCAAAGGCTTAATTCTCAAATTCAATAGCCTGTAACAATTGTTTTCAAGACCTGTTAACATTCTCCTGTTTCAAAGATTCAAGTCTGAATCATTTCAAGTATGCATGCAATATAATCTGAGGCAGAAGCAATGTTCAAAAGCTTTTCAAATCTTTTAAAGGAATCAAAGCAAAGTTTCCAAAGCAAGTTTCCAGTTTTTAAAAAAAAAAAGCAAATTCAAGTCCAGTTCAAATTTTCAAAGTCCAAATTCCAGTTTCTCTGTTCAACAAAATTGGTGAGTAAACATCTTTTTCACAAGTTAACATGAAATAAAATTGCTTTCGAATGATTTCTGAATGAAGTATATTTGCATGTTCATGTGTGTATACTGTTTGTATGTGAGAATTGAAGTATGTATGCCTGGTTTCATTTATAATTGTTCTGTTATCTTCTATTGAGTAATATCTTCTTATAAGACCTTGTACCATATATATATATCTCTTGATTCCAGTAGTATAATATGAGATGTACTTGAATGTTTGAGTGAAATTGTTTTGCATGTTTATAAATATGTAAGTATAATTATATGCAGGTCTGTACAACTATATATCTCTGTTTTTATATCAATACAGGCTTCAAATTTTATTAGAAAAATTCATATCTTTACATCTGTTTGATTTTAGTCTAGGTAGTGTTAATGAAAAAGGTTTCTAACTATATATTTTAGATTGTAAAAATAGATTCAATGATATGTAATAAACATTTAACTCTAAATATAAAGTTTACAGTAGAACTCAATGAAATGGGTAAATTTCGAAAATGTTAATTTAAAACTTTGACTCTATAATCTGATTAGTAATTACAAATGATGAATTTAGAAAAAGAATTCAAGAATTTTAAGATTGAAATGGTAGAGAAATTGTAAGTTGAACAGAAAAGTCATTTTCGTAAAATTCTGATGATCGGCGAGTCAGGGATCATTGTGGTTGATGTCGGAGGTAGGTTGAAGGCTGTAGATGGTTGTAAAAATAGTGGATGAATTTATCATTCGTCGTGGTGATCGATCAAGGGTATTTTAGGGTTTAGTGAGTGGTTTTGGACAGCGTTGAAGTCGAGGCTTTTTCGTGGACGTGGTCGAGCCGGAAGCTACCGCACCTGGGGGAAATGAGGCATGGGTCGGAGACGAAGCTTTGGTCGAAGTCGTAGGGTTTCTGGTGGCCAGAGATGATCGGTCGAGGTGGTTCTTGGGTAAGGTGTTGTTCCAGGAAGTGATCGAGAAAGCTTAATTTCGATTTTTAATTTTGTTCGACGATCGGAGTTGTTGGGGTGTTCGAGGAGAAGATTAGTGACTCGTGGATGGCCGGAGCGATGATCGGAGGTGGTTGGTCGTGGTGTGCACGTGTACGAACGTGTGCGTGTGTCAGTGGTTTGAGTTTGGGGGAGATGAAGTTTACTCGAGTCGTACTCGGGAAGGAACTCGCGTGGATGAAATTTTTGCTCGAGTATTAATATCAGGGTGATACGCGAGCATTTGAGAGAACCAGTTTTTAACAGTTTTAAGTTTTTACAAACAGTTTTAAAATTTGTTCGGGGAGGCACTCGTGAAATAAGGCTTTGAACTCGGGTATGTTGCCGGGTTGTACGCGAGAAGTAATGGGTGAACTGTTAAGTCTAAAACAGTTTAAAATTTAAATAAAGGCAAGATTTTTAAAAAATTTAACAAACAAGTTAAATCAATTTTCCTGGAAATTTATTTCTTAATAATTAATGTTTTGACTAAATTTAAGTTGTAACATTTGTTTAACTTAAATGTATTAAGATAAATTCTAAAGTTATTTTCAAACTTAATTTGAAATATAAAGGAAATGTTTTTTTTTATCTTAAAACTTAATTAAAGGATGATAGTTAATGAGAAAAGTTAAGAATGATTAATTAATGGAATTAGTTATTGATTAAGGACTTATTAGTTAACGATTAAGTTTTCAAGTGATTTATTAACTTGTAATTAAGGATTGTTAATTTATTTAAGGGTAAGTAATTAATTATTTATTTTAAAACTTAATTAATGACATTTAATTAAGTAAGTTAATTACTAAGATCAAATGTTTAATGATAATGTTTTATCTCAAAGTTAATTAAGAAATTTAAGTTAATTAATTAATATTTAATAAGGATTAATTAAGTGGTTAAGGGTTAATTAAGATAGTAATTAAGAAGTACTTAATAAAGTTTTATTAAGTAATAATTAAGTTTTCTTAATTAATAATTAAGAAATTATTAATTTATAATTAAAGTTATTTAAGGATTAATTAACTGTTATTAAGGTTAGTTAATTATCATTAAAGATTAATTAATAGATAATTATGGATTAATTAAATTGGTAATTAAGGTTGTTAATTAATAATTAAGTTTATTAATTAATAATTAAGAGGTAATTAATTAGTTAATTAAGTTTAATTAATTAATTATAAAAGTAATTAAGGATTGATTACTTTGTATTAAAGGATATTGATTAATAATTAAGGTTTATTAATTAATAGTTAAAGAATAATTAATCAAGGATTAATTAATTTGTTTAAAGGGTAATTAAGGATGAGTTACTCAGTTATGATTTAAGAAATGAATGTGATTTATTTAAGTTAATTAATTTGTTAATTAATTAAGGATAGTCACTTGGTAATTAAGTATAATTACTTAATAAGATTGGATAAGAGTAATTACTTAGTTGATAATTGAATTACTGTATGTAATTAGTGTAATTAATCAAAAAGGATTTATAAAAGAAATTAAAGTAATTAAGAATAGTTAATTACTGTTAATGATTATTTAAGGTTGATTAATGAAAGTAATTAATTAATGTATGATTAATTAATGTAACTAATTAAGGAATAATGTAATTAATTAAAGGTTAATTAATTAATTAAAGTAATTAATTAAGGATCATTAATTAATGTAATTAATGAGAGTAATTAAAGGTTAATTACTGTTGTTAATGGTTAAGAATAATTAATTTGTGAAGTTAATTAAAGGATAATTACTTTATGTAATTAATAATTAATCAAGAGTGATTAATATTTAATGATTAATTAATTAAATGGGTTGTAATTAATTAATGTTGATTAAGCAAGAATAGGAATTAATTCTTAAGTAATTAATTTAATTTAAGTTGATTAAATTAATTATAATAGAGATTAATAAATGGTTGCTTATGAATGATGGTTGAGTAGAATGTCTGATTTGGTTGATATCTATTGGATGATATACTATGATATTCTGTGATATGATATACTATGATATATCTGTGATAAATGTGTGATATTTATCTATGTTAATGCTGTGTGAATTCAAGTATTGAATTGAATTGAATTGTTTAAACCTTTAAACAACTTGGCCTTAAAAGATACGTTTTGGATTTCGATGAGACCGGGATCGGGTTTCCGTATACCGGATTTCCAGGTCTGGAGACCCGAATACCACATCGATCCAAATTAGCGATAGGTCGTGAATCTCAAGTGAAGATGAAGATTCAGAGTGCAAGGGTTATTGTCGTTAACTCTGAGGGTGATTCCAAAACGAGTGTAACGAGATAATGCCTTCGGTTTCGTTCGAACCCGGAACGAACTTGTATGGATTGAATGCTTTCAGCACATCGTCAGGTGGACGATGAGCATTCTAAGTGATGTGTTCTGATTAAAGGTAATCGTGACCTCAAGCCTCACAAACCGGGAATGGCTAAAACAGGGGAGGTGCAGCAAGGCTTCGTGGGTAGCGCCCACTGAGAGTAAGGTCATCCCTGTCTAGATGTCCCTTTCTATTTTCGACTTAGTGGTGCGGTTGATGTACACAACCGTGGGGTGATTTTATTCGGAATTATCCAGTAAGGGATGGTTCCGGCTTTGTGTTGCAGGGGAGCGGGCGTACTCCTCGGTACGGTGATCTAGGCCACGTACTGTGACGGGCGGTACCCCAGTAGCCCTGCCATTGTATGGAATCCAAAATCCAATAAGTGCCGTACGTGTTAGTTGTGCCCAACTATGTTGGAACGTGAGATGTAAGCATTCCAGCTATTTCTGTATTTTACTTGAAAATCCTAGACCTATTATAATACAATCGAATTTCCTATCAAATGTTTTGGTTAGCGTAAGGTAAAAACTTACCCATGTTTATGTGTGGGAAGTCTTACGTGATACCTTTTGATTTCAAAGGTTTTGAAGTTAAGCAAGTTTAAACCGTTTACTCACACCAGACCCATGTCTGACCCAAGTGTTTATTTCTGTTTTATATAAACTCTTGGGTACTCAAATTTTTACGAGTAGCCAAGGGAGTCAGGTTTGCTTTGACGAATATTCTGGAGGAGCAATGGAGCAGGAGGCTTCGGCGTTCGTAGATATAGTATTCCGCTGTGTTGATCTCTGAGTCATTGTTATCTGTGTTGTATCTTATATTGTAGAAACTAGACAGGTGTTTATAACTGTCTAGTATGTGTTGTATATGTTGTGTAACTCTGATAGTTGTTGTATATGATACTATGTAATAGTTTATGTTATTAATATAATTTATTCGTTCCGCTGTTTAGATTCTGTTGTTGTTTCTTTCTTTCTTCTCTTCTTTTCTCTTTCTATCCCTTTCTTTCTTATCAGCGATGCGTCCTTCTGTGGAGAGAAGGCCGGGTCGTCACATTTGGTATCAGAGCTATTGGTTGAGTGAATACCTAGGCTCTGGAGTGGTGTCTATCTTGAGAGAGCGTATTTGTAATTTTTATATAACTATATATATATATATATATTCTACCTATTTGTTGGGTTACCTGTTCGGGTTTTCCAATATAAGTTATAAAGGTAGATAGGGTAGTGATGTGTGTAACACGACTACCAATGGTTGGAGTTTGAATGTTTGAGGTTGGAAATATATCTGTCGAGACTGTAGACCGAATACCGTCTCGAGTAAACTTTGATATGATATAAGGATTTCACTGATTTCTGAAGGAAACCTGTTAAGGTTCGGAGTCCAACATTGAAGTATAAGTTTGATCGCACTCGTGCGAGTCGATTTTTGAGAGTTTGGATCTGTTGGTTGAGCAGAAGCAAGTGATGGTATCTTGATACCTCAGGAGTAGTAGCTGCGTGATGAGATGCAGTAACTATGGATATCTCCGACGATGTTTCTGTTTGGAGAAAGTTTAAGGAAGTATATCTGCATTCGGTGATGTGGCTGAGTTCAGCATGATGTTTGTGTTCGGTTTGAGGTTCGAGTTTCTCTAGAAGCTTTGGATAAGGAGTCTTTGGCATCTGTGGCAGCAGTGCAGCTCAAGTGTTCTGTGTTCCTGTTGGAAGATCTTTTGGCTTAGAAGTTTCTTAGAAGTAGAGTTCAGAAACTGCAGAGTAGATTCATTTTTCAAATGGATTGGTCAAGCATAGACTGTTCTGATGGATTAAGAAAGAACAGTATTTTTGGATATTGGACTGGATAGAATCGCAAAAGTGACTTGCGATAATTGAGTATTCTCTTGGGAAATCTTTGCTTGGGTTTGAGGCATCTCTAGAAGATGTAGGAGTTATAGAGTTGTCAGAAATTTTCTGGAGTGTTGATCTAGTTTGTGTTCGAGTTCATAGACGACATCTAGATCAGAGTTGAGCAGCGAAAGCTTGGTAGTAGATGTTCTAGAGTGGAAGTAACCGGAAATTGCAGTGTTTGGATTAGAGGGTTCCTACAGGAAGCTTTTCAAGATTTGAAGGTCAGATTGGTGAGAGAATCTGTTTTGTCTTGATAAAAGAAGTATTTGGAATCTACCGATGATTGTGGAGTAGAGTTTGAGTTCTGGATTTCTGTAAATCTTGAGAGGATCTGTTATTGGATTGTTTTTAGTCCTGTTTATTTCGAGAAGCATCAGCGATGGTTGAGCTGATCAGGAAGGTGAAGGCAGCCCAGAATCGTCAGAAGAGTTCTGTGGATTAGAGATGGAGAATTTGGAATTCGAAGTTGGAGACTTCGTTGATTATTTCTCCAGTAAAAGGGAGCAAATAAGATTGGGTAAGACTAGGAAGATAGCTCCGAGTATATTGGATCTTTCTGAATTTTTGTGAGGATAAGTGTTTTGGCTTCGGTATTGAATTACCAGTTTGGATTTAATAGAGCGAGTAACCCAGTATCTGTATCGGGGAAACTCGGGATAATTTTAGGTAGTTTATCCGGATCTATGTCCGGATAGCTAGAGTTGTTTGTTCGGATAAAATTGTTTGTTTAGATAAAATTTTTGTTTGGATGAATGGTTGTTTGATTGATAGTGTACGGTTGATATGTATGCTTGGAATTTTGAAAATAAATTTAAAATTTTTTGGATTATCTTTTGTTTTAAATTTCGAGGACGAAATTCTTTTAAGGGGGAAGGAATGTGATATCCCGGGATTTCGAGGAATTTAAAATGTGATAATCTCTTAATTTAAATTATTTTAAATTGATAAATTTGTTATTTTCAAATATAAATAACCAAATAATATATTAATGATGTTTTAATTATAGTATAGATTGATTATAATAAGAATAATAATTTAAATTGTATTATTTTATAAATTTGATTTTTAAATAGATTTATCATTTCCAAAATTAATAAGTATTGTTTAAATATGTATATATTATGTCTTGAGTTGTTTTAAATGAAATAATCAATTCAAACTTAATAAAATGTTTATTTAAAAAATATAAATGTTGAGTTGATTTTTTTAAATTGGATTTTAAAAGTACAATTTGAATTTGTATCTGGATTTAAATTTGAATCTTTAAAGATAATTGTTTTAATATATTTGGGTATAAGAATATACGAACAAGACTTTTATTTAAAATAAGGCTTTTGTTTATTTTTGTCTTCCTTAAAGAGATTTTGTATATAAATTTAGAAAGTATTTATTTAATAGTAAATAAATACAAAAGATATTTTTACACTTAAAAATGAATGAAATACATTGTATATAATTTTATTAGAATATAAATGGGTTTTATTTTATTTTCTTTTAAAGATTTCATTTATTTATAATATAGGAAAGCATTTATTAAATAAAATATGTATTTATCTATTTAGGAAATAAATATAAAAGCTTTTAAAATCTTTTAAAAAATAATAATAATAATATAAAAATAAATAAGGACAAGTGTTAAGTTCTAAACATCTTAAGTAACATGTGTTAACATAATAAGAATGGTATGAGACAAGTGTCATTTTATTATCATTTTCTTTGATTTTTAATAAACCATAAATTAAGTTATATAAAAGCCTACATCTCCATTTCCTTTCTTTTTCTAATCTCATTTTCAAAACAAAGAAAAACCAAAACCAGAAAAATGTTCAAACTGAAAAACATTTCAAACCGAAATCATTTCCAACTCAAGAATTCAAATCTGAAATTCCTCTCAAACCAAAATCAAATCTCCTCTAACAATTTACTCTGAAATCATTTATCCTCAAATCTGAAATTACCTGAATTCATCTTAAACCAAGAATCTAAAACCTGGAATCATTTCAAAGGCTTAATTCTCAAATTCAATAGCCTGTAACAATTGTTTTCAAGACCTGTTAACATTCTCCTGTTTCAAAGATTCAAGTCTGAATCATTTCAAGTATGCATGCAATATAATCTGAGGCAGAAGCAATGTTCAAAAGCTTTTCAAATCTTTTAAAGGAATCAAAGCAAAGTTTCCAAAGCAAGTTTCCAGTTTTTTAAAAAAAAAAGCAAATTCAAGTCCAGTTCAAATTTTCAAAGTCCAAATTCCAGTTTCTCTGTTCAACAAAATTGGTGAGTAAACATCTTTTTCACAAGTTAACATGAAATAAAATTGCTTTCGAATGATTTCTGAATGAAGTATATTTGCATGTTCATGTGTGTATACTGTTTGTATGTGAGAATTGAAGTATGTATGCCTGGTTTCATTTATAATTGTTCTGTTATCTTCTATTGAGTAATATCTTCTTATAAGACCTTGTACCATATATATATATCTCTTGATTCCAGTAGTATAATATGAGATGTACTTGAATGTTTGAGTGAAATTGTTTTGCATGTTTATAAATATGTAAGTATAATTATATGCAGGTCTGTACAACTATATATCTCTGTTTTTATATCAATACAGGCTTCAAATTTTATTAGAAAAATTCATATCTTTACATCTGTTTGATTTTAGTCTAGGTAGTGTTAATGAAAAAGGTTTCTAACTATATATTTTAGATTGTAAAAATAGATTCAATGATATGTAATAAACATTTAACTCTAAATATAAAGTTTACAGTAGAACTCAATGAAATGGGTAAATTTCGAAAATGTTAATTTAAAACTTTGACTCTATAATCTGATTAGTAATTACAAATGATGAATTTAGAAAAAGAATTCAAGAATTTTAAGATTGAAATGGTAGAGAAATTGTAAGTTGAACAGAAAAGTCATTTTCGTAAAATTCTGATGATCGGCGAGTCAGGGATCATTGTGGTTGATGTCGGAGGTAGGTTGAAGGCTGTAGATGGTTGTAAAAATAGTGGATGAATTTATCATTCGTCGTGGTGATCGATCAAGGGTATTTTAGGGTTTAGTGAGTGGTTTTGGACAGCGTTGAAGTCGAGGCTTTTTCGTGGACGTGGTCGAGCCGGAAGCTACCGCACCTGGGGGAAATGAGGCATGGGTCGGAGACGAAGCTTTGGTCGAAGTCGTAGGGTTTCTGGTGGCCAGAGATGATCGGTCGAGGTGGTTCTTGGGTAAGGTGTTGTTCCAGGAAGTGATCGAGAAAGCTTAATTTCGATTTTTAATTTTGTTCGACGATCGGAGTTGTTGGGGTGTTCGAGGAGAAGATTAGTGACTCGTGGATGGCCGGAGCGATGATCGGAGGTGGTTGGTCGTGGTGTGCACGTGTACGAACGTGTGCGTGTGTCAGTGGTTTGAGTTTGGGGGAGATGAAGTTTACTCGAGTCGTACTCGGGAAGGAACTCGCGTGGATGAAATTTTTGCTCGAGTATTAATATCAGGGTGATACGCGAGCATTTGAGAGAACCAGTTTTTAACAGTTTTAAGTTTTTACAAACAGTTTTAAAATTTGTTCGGGGAGGCACTCGTGAAATAAGGCTTTGAACTCGGGTATGTTGCCGGGTTGTACGCGAGAAGTAATGGGTGAACTGTTAAGTCTAAAACAGTTTAAAATTTAAATAAAGGCAAGATTTTTAAAAAATTTAACAAACAAGTTAAATCAATTTTCCTGGAAATTTATTTCTTAATAATTAATGTTTTGACTAAATTTAAGTTGTAACATTTGTTTAACTTAAATGTATTAAGATAAATTCTAAAGTTATTTTCAAACTTAATTTGAAATATAAAGGAAATGTTTTTTTTTATCTTAAAACTTAATTAAAGGATGATAGTTAATGAGAAAAGTTAAGAATGATTAATTAATGGAATTAGTTATTGATTAAGGACTTATTAGTTAACGATTAAGTTTTCAAGTGATTTATTAACTTGTAATTAAGGATTGTTAATTTATTTAAGGGTAAGTAATTAATTATTTATTTTAAAACTTAATTAATGACATTTAATTAAGTAAGTTAATTACTAAGATCAAATGTTTAATGATAATGTTTTATCTCAAAGTTAATTAAGAAATTTAAGTTAATTAATTAATATTTAATAAGGATTAATTAAGTGGTTAAGGGTTAATTAAGATAGTAATTAAGAAGTACTTAATAAAGTTTTATTAAGTAATAATTAAGTTTTCTTAATTAATAATTAAGAAATTATTAATTTATAATTAAAGTTATTTAAGGATTAATTAACTGTTATTAAGGTTAGTTAATTATCATTAAAGATTAATTAATAGATAATTATGGATTAATTAAATTGGTAATTAAGGTTGTTAATTAATAATTAAGTTTATTAATTAATAATTAAGAGGTAATTAATTAGTTAATTAAGTTTAATTAATTAATTATAAAAGTAATTAAGGATTGATTACTTTGTATTAAAGGATATTGATTAATAATTAAGGTTTATTAATTAATAGTTAAAGAATAATTAATCAAGGATTAATTAATTTGTTTAAAGGGTAATTAAGGATGAGTTACTCAGTTATGATTTAAGAAATGAATGTGATTTATTTAAGTTAATTAATTTGTTAATTAATTAAGGATAGTCACTTGGTAATTAAGTATAATTACTTAATAAGATTGGATAAGAGTAATTACTTAGTTGATAATTGAATTACTGTATGTAATTAGTGTAATTAATCAAAAAGGATTTATAAAAGAAATTAAAGTAATTAAGAATAGTTAATTACTGTTAATGATTATTTAAGGTTGATTAATGAAAGTAATTAATTAATGTATGATTAATTAATGTAACTAATTAAGGAATAATGTAATTAATTAAAGGTTAATTAATTAATTAAAGTAATTAATTAAGGATCATTAATTAATGTAATTAATGAGAGTAATTAAAGGTTAATTACTGTTGTTAATGGTTAAGAATAATTAATTTGTGAAGTTAATTAAAGGATAATTACTTTATGTAATTAATAATTAATCAAGAGTGATTAATATTTAATGATTAATTAATTAAATGGGTTGTAATTAATTAATGTTGATTAAGCAAGAATAGGAATTAATTCTTAAGTAATTAATTTAATTTAAGTTGATTAAATTAATTATAATAGAGATTAATAAATGGTTGCTTATGAATGATGGTTGAGTAGAATGTCTGATTTGGTTGATATCTATTGGATGATATACTATGATATTCTGTGATATGATATACTATGATATATCTGTGATAAATGTGTGATATTTATCTATGTTAATGCTGTGTGAATTCAAGTATTGAATTGAATTGAATTGTTTAAACCTTTAAACAACTTGGCCTTAAAAGATACGTTTTGGATTTCGATGAGACCGGGATCGGGTTTCCGTATACCGGATTTCCAGGTCTGGAGACCCGAATACCACATCGATCCAAATTAGCGATAGGTCGTGAATCTCAAGTGAAGATGAAGATTCAGAGTGCAAGGGTTATTGTCGTTAACTCTGAGGGTGATTCCAAAACGAGTGTAACGAGATAATGCCTTCGGTTTCGTTCGAACCCGGAACGAACTTGTATGGATTGAATGCTTTCAGCACATCGTCAGGTGGACGATGAGCATTCTAAGTGATGTGTTCTGATTAAAGGTAATCGTGACCTCAAGCCTCACAAACCGGGAATGGCTAAAACAGGGGAGGTGCAGCAAGGCTTCGTGGGTAGCGCCCACTGAGAGTAAGGTCATCCCTGTCTAGATGTCCCTTTCTATTTTCGACTTAGTGGTGCGGTTGATGTACACAACCGTGGGGTGATTTTATTCGGAATTATCCAGTAAGGGATGGTTCCGGCTTTGTGTTGCAGGGGAGCGGGCGTACTCCTCGGTACGGTGATCTAGGCCACGTACTGTGACGGGCGGTACCCCAGTAGCCCTGCCATTGTATGGAATCCAAAATCCAATAAGTGCCGTACGTGTTAGTTGTGCCCAACTATGTTGGAACGTGAGATGTAAGCATTCCAGCTATTTCTGTATTTTACTTGAAAATCCTAGACCTATTATAATACAATCGAATTTCCTATCAAATGTTTTGGTTAGCGTAAGGTAAAAACTTACCCATGTTTATGTGTGGGAAGTCTTACGTGATACCTTTTGATTTCAAAGGTTTTGAAGTTAAGCAAGTTTAAACCGTTTACTCACACCAGACCCATGTCTGACCCAAGTGTTTATTTCTGTTTTATATAAACTCTTGGGTACTCAAATTTTTACGAGTAGCCAAGGGAGTCAGGTTTGCTTTGACGAATATTCTGGAGGAGCAATGGAGCAGGAGGCTTCGGCGTTCGTAGATATAGTATTCCGCTGTGTTGATCTCTGAGTCATTGTTATCTGTGTTGTATCTTATATTGTAGAAACTAGACAGGTGTTTATAACTGTCTAGTATGTGTTGTATATGTTGTGTAACTCTGATAGTTGTTGTATATGATACTATGTAATAGTTTATGTTATTAATATAATTTATTCGTTCCGCTGTTTAGATTCTGTTGTTGTTTCTTTCTTTCTTCTCTTCTTTTCTCTTTCTATCCCTTTCTTTCTTATCAGCGATGCGTCCTTCTGTGGAGAGAAGGCCGGGTCGTCACAAGAGATATAATTAGGGCTAATAACTACCACTTTTCATTATTCTACCAATACTTTACCTTACTACACCATTCTTGTAACGACCCATAATTTATACCTAGTAATTTAATTAATTAATTAATGCATTAGTTGATAATGAAATATCACAAACGAGAGAGTTAGGGCTTGAAAGTTTTACCATTGCATAGATTTTATTTTTCCAATGAAAATTGACTATATGCTTGATACATTTGGATTTATAAAGAGAAAGATACAAGAGAAATAAGATTTAATAAAAACCTTACATATTTATATTGTTTCATCCCTTAATCCGTACCAGCTCACTATCTCATGCATATGCATGCATGCATCTCCCCTCATTTTTCAAATCACACAACTTCCTCCTCTCCATCTTCCTCCATTATCCTAATATTTAATTAATCACCAAGGCCACTAACCGAACAGTGAAGATACAAATAAACCACCTAAATTCAAACTAAGGAAAGAGCTACAAAAGCATATCAATGAAACACGATTTGACGGCGAACAATTTAAGACCGGATTAGAGAATCGAGGCTATGACACATGTTCAATCAAATTTTTGTGAGAGAACGATAATTTAGTTGTGTGGGAAACTTACTGTACATATATTAGCATTCATACATGCTTACATATTGATTTATATGAAATTAGCCTAGGGAAATTGATAGAAACATACTTTACATGATTCAGGGTAACATTGGACGTTGATATATAAATCGTCAACACTTTTGACATTTAAATACGTGCTTACAATAGATAAACACTAAATAATGTGTATTTAGTAAGCATAAGGGTATATGTTTGCGTAAAAATGACTAAACACCCCTTAATAGAGATCTGGTAGAGCCTAGAATCCTGAAAGTGATCTTAGTGCTATTTTCTATGAGGTGGGATCTCTATCGTAAGATTTGTTAAGCTTTTACTCTAATTAGATCACAAGTCATGGAGAGTTATGATAGAAAGCATGAATTAAAGTGTAGAAAAAAATAAATGCATATAAATTTTGTAGTTGTTCAACAATCTCTAGCCTACATCCACTATATATTTTTTATTATGATTCACCGAGTTACAATTGCTATAACGTTTGTTAGACCTCTCCGCATTAATTGCAATAATTGCAAATAGTCAATCCACTAGGTTGGAAATCTTGAAATCTTATAATTAGAATATCTTAATGACTTACCATCAAAATTATTCTGATTGCTTACAATCAGAATTCCGATTGAAGTGCTAAATCAAGTTAGCCTAGTTATGGATCCATAGTTGCATTTTCATGGTCCCTTGCTACCGGTGGTGCTTGAAGTGCAATTAGGATCTAACCGATAAGGTACTTCAGTTCCTAGAAAACTCATTCATGCACCAGTAATGTTGAGGGCTCTTGTGTAAAATATCATGTTTGGCTAATTATATTCGACATATTTTGTTTAGCAAATTCGGTAGGTAAATTATGCTTGTTTGGACCAAAAATGGCACAAACACCAAATAAAATATCAAATATGAAAATTAGAAAAGGAAAACAGTAAAAGGAAGAAAAATAACATATAATTTTTATAGTGGTTCGGCAAATACTTTGGTTTTAGTCTACTTAGTCTATTTCTATTGATTATCCTTTACTTTTACAAAGCTGTTCTTATAACTTGGTTGCTTACAACTATAAGTATCAAACAGGGTGTAATTCATAAGTGCAATTCACAACTTGTCGAAATCAAAAGTTCAAAAATAAGAAGTTAAAAGTCCCTTTTGAAGTGGTCTCTACTTCTATTTATAGACGAAAATCCCCGAAATAAGCTCCGTAAAATGCTATAGCACATTCTCCACTTTCACCACGTCGCTCCACATAAGTTGCATGCCAGTTCCAATCCAAGACTTTACAACTCTTTACCAAGTTGTAGCCATTAACTCATCATCGATTTTACTTGACCTGATCCATCACTTGACTCGAGTTAGTCTCGGGTTTGCATCGAGCCCATCCAATCGTTACTTCGCTTCATGTTTTGCTATCCTTTGCTTCGGGTCACTTCATCATTTTTCCTAGGTTTTAGCTATGCATGAATCTGGTCTGATCCATGCTCCACTAAGTTGTAAAGTCATGTTCATTTCTCGACTATCTTTTTTGATGAATCTCTACTCCATTATCTTGTAATGCTTTTCAAGTGGTTTGTATCCATTTCTTCTTCGTTCCTTAGTTTAGTTTAATTGTTTAATCACCTGAGTATGTTTCGAGACTATGAGAAATTTGTCGATAATATTCTTCCTCCGAAAATATGTCTTGTGAATATAAGGTGTGCTTTTCCCAAGAGCAAAGAAGATAGAAAATTATCAACCTTTGAGCTCTCTGGCTATCTATTGAACCAATCAGGACGAATCACCCAGTCCCTTTGGATTCACCTGCAAATCAGAGGTCTCTCTAGACCCATCATAGCTAAGAACTCAAGTCCTTACTTTAGTGTTTGTCAGAAATTACAATCATTCCATGTTCGCCCTAAATTATCATACCATATATTGTATATTGTACATCAAAATCATCCCATGTTCTCTCAGGAGTTAACTATCACATATCAAAATCAATGATATCCCATGTTTGTTTGGGCTTTTGGTTTTCATATATTAGTATCAATATCGTCCCATATTCATCTGAGATTCGATATATTATATAACATGCAATTATCAATTGGATCCTTACTTATAAATCGTCTAGTATCGCGTAGTATTCCACTATAACTTAGTCCAATCGAATCGAGGCAATGGCATAAATCCAATCATCATTATGAAATTTTTTTAAGTTGGGTGGCATTCAAATCCTAATGTCTTGTTTTTGATCTCTCCGGATCACATAATCAATGTCCAGTTTAGGTTTTGATCTCTTTATATCATGCTATCAACATCTAGCTTAGTTTCTGATTTCTCCAGATCATGTAATCATATAATCGGTTTAATCTTTGATTTCTTTAGATCATATATCCAACCCAGTTCTTGATCTCTCCGGGTCATATATCCCATCTAGTTCCCAATCTCTCTAGATTGTATATCCAAATTGAGTCCAATCCACTTGCTCTCTAGTGAAGGCCCTAATACCCGATCAAGACCATCTACTCACTCTTCAGTAAGGGGACTTGCTATCCTAGTGCACCCATCCACCCATTCTCCAACGAGGGGGCTTACTATCCAAGCATATTCATCCATTCATTCTTCGGTGAAGGGGGTTACTATCTGAGTGCACCCATTCATTCACTCTTTGACGAAGGGGCTTGCTATCTGAGCATGCCCATCCATTCACTCTCCAACGAAGGGGCTTGCTATCTGAGCGCACCCATCCATTCACTCTTTGACAATGGGGTTTGATATCCTTTAGAGACCATCTGTTTACTCTTCAGTAAGGGGACTCGATATCCAATCATTTTAGTATTTTAGCTAGAAAGGATAACTAAACGCCTTTGGTATTTCATTGTGATTTAAATATCAATTATCTTATTCAAGTGGTTTTAAGTTCATACATTCGCCAGTCATCCACTTATTGAGTTGAACTCGATATATCAAACATACATCAAAGCATTCAATCCGATCAAGGATTACTCTCATACCTAAACTCAGGGTGTGTTCAGGGACCAATCGGGATCTCCTACAAATGTATGTGGTCCTGTAGTAATCCTTCGAATCTTATTTAAAGAAAACAAAAGTGCAAAGATCGTACCTGGTCCTAATTTATCCCGATCATAGGATAATAATCCTTGTCCTAGATTCCTAACCAGATTCAGATACGTCCACTGTAGATGGTGTTATTCCTACTACACCACTATAGTTTGATTCCTTGCATATTATTGTAGCCGGTTGCTCCAAACTTGCTCCTCAATCAGATCTCGTAGAAGCCTACACTCATTTTGTTTGTGCCCATTCTCCTCATGGAATAGAAAAAACTTTCCAAACCTATTCTCCTAATCTGTGGGCTCTCTTTTTGCTAGTTTTCGGTAGGGAATCTACCCCTTGGTGTCCAAGTAAATCCTGTCCGGGGTCTTTATCAGTTCAGCGTAAGAGGAAACTTTGTCTCCCTTTTTTATCACTTTGATCCTCTGAAGCAATCATCGGCTTTCCACTTCCCTTTGTCCATTCCATATCCTTTTTTGGATGGTCCTCCATCATCCATAGCTTTCACATCAGTAGTTTCAACTTTTGCACCCTCCTGGTGCAGATATCTCTTCGCTTGATAATAAAAATCAGCTAGATCCACTAGTAAATCTCTCTCTAAAGAAACTTTGACATCAGTCTTACTTGCAACTTCTGAAACCACGACCATCAGAACTATTGATGGATCCGGTAATGAGCTGCAATGGCTGGTGCATTGAACTTGGTCAAATAACTTCATAGGGTCTCTTCGGCTCTTTGCTTCATGCTCGAAAGTATCATCATGTTCTTCGATCATGCAATATGAACTCTGAATTATTCATGAAATTGTCTACCAATTCCATCCACGTGCTAATGGACCCATTCTTCAGTTGTTTGAACCACATTGCTACTAAATCCATCAAACATAATGGGAAATACTATCCTATTACCTCCTCAGAGGCACTCAACACCTCCATATGTCAAATATATCTCATCAAGTGAACGGCCAGATCTCACCTTTCGGTGTATGTCTCTAACACCGATAGCTTGAAATCAGGTGGATTCCTTATGTATTAGATGTTTGGGGTAAACGGATTCATGTTCACTTCCTCCCGGCTCCATTCCTGGGGTCCACTACTCAGTACCTGTCTTACCATTTCAATAATCATGTCATCATCATCCAATGGAAGTCTCTGATCCATATTTCATCTTGCCCCCCATTCCTATGAGGAACTTCTGGCTCCAGCTCTTATTGTTGTACATTCATGCTCTGTCCTTCATTCTATGGCTCAACATCGTTTCTTAAACATGCTCTATAACATCTCGATATTTTCAACCATTCGCATCCATACATGTCGGATTTGAATTGCTCAAAATATCAGATTGTTAATTTAAATTTGGCAAAACTCAGCATAAACAGTAAATGTTAACGTTAAAAAGTGAATGATAACACCCGGTGTGTGTAATATAATCGTGAAAGCACCACCCATGTGACGGGAACAGAAATTAAGCAGTAAAATAGCAGAAAAGCAGTAAAAGACAGCAGTTTATAGTGGTTCGGCTTGAGATCGAGCCTACGTCCACTTTGAATCTCTTTATTACTGAATCTGGTTACAAATCGATACAATTCACTTATGAAAACAATACAGTTTGATCACAAAGACAATCTCGACTACTAGCTCAAACTTTGATGATGAAGCTCGATGAATCTGTGCTGGATGTAGAGAATTCCTCTCGAAGCTTGTTGCAGTGTCTCGAATGTTTGAAGATCTTCAGTTGTTGGATGAGTAGAGAGTTCAGCAGAGTATCGACGCTTTGAGAAATGATCGGCCAAAAGTCCTTTGAATGTTGGAGTAGCTCTCATATTTATAGGGGAAGAATCTGGCCTGAACTCAGTTTCCAAGTCCTTAGGTCGTTTACGACTTAAGATAGGTCATAAGTCGTCCCCGACCTAAGAAGCTCGGGCAATCTTTTCACAGCTGCCATAATGGTTCCACATATTTGCCAAGGCATAGGTTGTGAACGGGCTAAGGGAAAGTGGTAGGTCGTCAGCGACTTAAGGAGATGGCATGAGAAGCCTTCGGTCGTGAGTCGGCGAGGAGATAGGGGTTTATAATAGTTCCCCCTGAATGTCCAGGACGAGCTAGTATAAGTCAGCAGCGACTTAGCATATGTCGTAGGTCAGTAACGACTTAAGAAATTAGTTAGTATGAGTCGTACGCGACTTATAGAAGGTCGTAGGCCTTAAGTCGTTAACAACTGCCTTAAGTCGAAGACTTCCTTATCTCGTAGGCCGCTAACTCGTAGGTCCCTTCAGCAGTTAGGTCGTTAGCTCTCTTAACTCGGTAGGTCGTGGCATAACTTAAGTCGTTCACTTCTTAACTCGTAGGTCATTGTCAAAAAGGAGTTAACAGTAAATAAAATAATCACAAACACAGAGTAATATAACAATAATGCAGCGGAAACAAAAGAATAGTAGTTCATGAAGCAACTATATATATAACAGAGTTAAACAAGATACAACAGAAGTCACAAATACATAGATGTCTTAATACAATAATCAAATACAAGATCTGAATACATCACTGGAATCAACTGAACAATTGAAAGCAGGATAGATAGCTCGATCTCAATTCAAATTCAAATTTTATTCAATCTCAATTCATAAATTTCAACTCAATTCAATTTCTCAATAAATCATTTCAAATTATATCGATTTCAAATACAGATTTGAACCATAAATAAACCATTTCAATTTCAATATATTTCAAAACTTTAAATATTCAACATTTCAAAACTAAATTCGATAATTTCATATATATATATCAAATTCATTTTACTATTATTTAGTTTTGCAATATTCACTAAATAAATTCAATATCATTTAAATAAAAGCCCAAATTTCAAATCTCTGAATATTTCCTTCAACTTATTTAACTTGAAATATTCAATTTAAATCATCTTAAACCAAAATCAAGTTATAAAATCATATCCTTTAAAAACCCCAAATTCCATAAGTTCAGATAGATTTAATTAAATATAATTCTTAATTAAATACAATTTCAAATCAATTTCAAATCTATCTTTTCAACCTTAATTTATTTAATCATTTTGAACTCTATATTAAAATATAATTTAAATAAATACATAAACTTATATATATATGTCAACTTTATTAAATCAACTTTAATAAGTCTTTAAAATCAATATTTATTAAAACCATATATTTCTTTTCAAAACCATAGAAATCACTTTTCAAAATATTTATATATATACCAACGGTGTTTGTATATAAATTAAACTATAAACATAATATATGCATGCGGCTAAAAAGGCAGACTAGATCTATAACAACATATGCAGTCGTAGTTTATAAAATATACAGCAAAATACACATACCTCGGTTAATATATACATACATGTGTGCAGACCGACTTATATATGTATAAATATACACAAATACATTATCTAACAGATTATATAAACGAATAACATATATGTATAACTAACATATGTAGTTAATATATAACTAACATAATATATTATTATATACGTATAAAGTTTATATATGCTAGATATGATTATATTTCAACAAATTCTATGATACACGTTATATATACATTATATTCCATAATTTCATACGTATATATAAAATATGAAAGCACAACAGATAATATAGTTTATAACATAGAAAATATATTTTATAAAACCTTTTTATAGATCGCACATGGAAGCAAAAATATATACCAATAACTATCATAAATTTATAACATCCTATATCATATTATATAGTAAACTATTTTACATATACAGCCGCATATTAATGTACATAAGCTAATATATACATGACCAATATTTTATACGAAACTTAAAAAAAATGTATATATAATTCATATAAACTGACCTATAACTTCAAATATGTACAATACATGCTGACATTCATAAAATCCTCTTTGACCAAAACTATACATAACTTAGACAAGAATATATATATATATATATATATATATATATATATGCACCGACACATATATACAGACCTATACATGCTAATATATACTCTGATATATATGCACTGACCTATGTGATAAAACAAAAGAAGAGAAGGTGGTCCAGGATAGTCGCAGACTGAGACGTGGCCAGGTGGAAGGCAAAGGCGGCACTGTTCGTTGCAGGTTAGATGGGCACTTGCTGGCGGAGGAGAGTACGAGCATGGAGGCTGCGGCTATAGGGTTGGATGTTGGTCGAGTTTGTTCGGTCGGAGTAGGAGTTTGGGAGAAGGGCAGAGGAGATATTGAGGAGATGGGGTCATGGTCGGTTGAAGGCGCTATTAGGGAGGAGGCGAAGCCGGCTGACGTGGCACGGTAGGGAGGATTTGCGTGTGTGGGATGGTGGGGCGATCAGCGATGGGTTAGAGGTTGATGCGTGGGGTGGAAGCGGAGGAGATTGCTTGCGAGTGGGTGAAGGGAAGTGAAGAATTTCAAGAGTGAAAAATAAGATGATAGCAGGCTACAGGTTTCGAATAAAATGTTGAAGCTATACCTCTTTTGAAGAATGAATCGGGAAGAAACGAAGAGACCAAAGAAAATGGATGGACCAACGTATAAAATGGACATAGGAAAAAGATAAAGTCACAGCTTGAATTTTGGGAATATTAAATGCAAATGTCAGTTTGGTTTAACACAGTAGAAACTGAATGGTCAAAGAATTCAGAAGGGTCAAAACAATACCGATACGGTTAATTGGTTCACCGATTTCGTCGTGTTCCGAACTCCGAAACAAACGAATGAATATACTATGGAGATCAGCACGACGAGACGATCAAAACGGAATACATGTATCAGTGGTATGATCGTTCTATCAAAAGTCGATATCGGTACCAAAAATGCTGCTATTTCGCAGAAAATAAGATCGACGGAGCAATAACAGTCCAAATTTTGAGAAACGAAATATGACGTCTTGCTCAGAAGATGATTTACAAATTTTCTATGTAAAAATATTTAGGTTTGGGAATCATTTTATTACCATCAATTTTTAACTGATTTAATTGAAATAAAATTACACAAGAAAATAAACTTCCATATTATTTGATGAAAATTTACCATTTGTTAAGTTTAATTAGACGTATTCCAAATATCAAATTTTATTTCAAAATTTTGTCGTTTAAAATTTCACAAAATTTCAATTAAATATACTAATAAAACAAATAAAAATTATTTAAAATTTACGGATCGTTACACTCTCCCTCACTCAAACTTTTCGTCCCTGAAAAGGAAGAACGTAGGAGAATAAAACTACCAGAAAGAAAGAATAGATTTAAAATTCAAAATAAACAATAAATTTAAAACCATATAAATTTCAAATTAAACTAATTAATATTCAACACTTTGGTTTAATCCATTTGAGTTCACTTAAGTTAAATCAATCCATCTATTTCTAAATTCATTATTTTATTGTCTATTTATCCTCAATTAACAATTTCTAAATCATCAATTTGTATAATCATTTATTATACTCATATTTTATTCAAAAAATTTAATTCTTTTATTCAAAATTATTATTAACTTTATTCCACTTAATATATCTTATCACATATATTTAAACCATATAAATTAATTTAAACCATACAAATTTCAATTTAAATTAATTTATATTCAATAATTGATTTTAAGTTCAAGGTATTTCCATAAGTTAATCTAATTTCAATTCATTAATTCCTTCAAAACAAATTTATTTGTCTCATCTATTATTCAATTAACTTATTATTCTATTTATCTCTATTAACATCTTTATAATAAAATTTTAGTGTATAACATTTATTATAACACTCAAATTTTTCCTTATAAAGTCATTTTATATTGTATATTATCCAATCACATTTTTAACTTCTGAATAATTTAGGTAAGTTATATTGAAATGTAATTGAGTATTATACAAGTAAAATTTTCTCATTCAACTTATTTCAAGTTTAATTACTTATTCAAAATTTTGGCTTTATTTAAAATCATCCTTTAACAAAATTTTAAGAATTAAATTTCCAATTCACTTCAAACCATTTAAAGATAAATATATACCATATATATCAAATCAAATTTATCAATATATACCTATATATATTATAAATCAAGTCATATTTAAGAAATTCAAATCAAATTAATTTCCCAAACAAAAACGTAGCAAAGCTATAGAATGATCTCTCCACTCTGAAACTCTGTCGATGATGCTGCAGTCATCACCGAAATTATTTTCCAGCGACAAAAGAGGAGAACACTGATTTCAACATTTTAACATTCTTTGAAATGATTTCTATTTGAAAATACTTTAAATAATATACATTTTAAAACTTTAAAGCTAAAGTTTGAAATCATCGGAAATTAAATTCCCAAATTCCTGATTTAAAATTCATTTAAATTCCAAATCAATTTATAGACCATGTTTATAAATTCATTTATAGAACAATAAATGATAATCAATTATTATCATCTCAAACAACCAATTTAATTAACTTATTAAATTCCAGAAAATTTTACTTATATTTTTACAATATAATCAAACAAATTTATTTCATTTACCAAATTTGAAAATAATATTGTGTCAGTTTGCTCTGTTCAAGTGTTTTGGAATTCCTATCGATAGCGTTGATCAAACGAATCGATCGAAAATCCAAATCAACATCAATAACTCAAACAACACAACATATAAAACAACTTAATCTATATACAAATACACTCCCTCACCCGATGGTACAGAATAGATTTAAAACAAAGATAGAGATCCAAATATAGAGGGATCCTAACCAAAAGAATTCAACTATAAGATAGACTCGATATGGAGGTAGATAGATTTCAAGAGAGAAAAGAATGGATGGACTTATATAAATCGCGGGCAACCTTGACCGGATCAACCGTGACTTTAAAATAAGATGGAGGTAGAGTTCTGGAGCAAATCGACATTTAATCGCCAGAGATAGAATTCGAGCATAGCAAATGATAGCAGCATCTAAACCGAGGATACAGGAATCTTCGATGAATCAATGCTTGTTGTATATTAGTTTCACCCCTTTACAATCATTCTGTGGAGCTATAGGATACTCCAAAATCAAGAAGAATTTGGATAAGGGAAGACAAGAGTGGATTTCAAAACGAATAGGGGAGGTACAAGAATGGACTTTGGAACCAAGGGGAACATTCCAAAATTCAAAGGAAACCGAGTCAAGTGGAAGAGATTCAAGCTCGAACGAAAATGGTTCAGCAATTAAATCTACTCTATATGCTGAGTTTTGCCTAAAACCAGATGTGACGCCCCACCTCTATGCTCATAATAACAAAGAGTATTAAAGGAAATACTGTCTATTATTACGAAGAATAAGGCTGGATAGGAGCGACCATCCGTAATTGGCCTTACACTAATATTGGTTATCTCGATAGGAGTGGTACATACTTTTTATTTTTCTTCTATTATTTATTTACTCCCATCGACACACCCAATACTAGTATAAAACGAACTACGACGGTTCATAATAGTTTAGGACATTAGATATAACAATAACACAGATAATATAAATACGGAACACAGATAAAAACAAAAGTCTCATATATATATAACTGATGTCAGTTAATACATAGTTGACACAATACATATGATACAACTACAACTGTCGACTCTAGAAGTTATATATACAAGTACATTATCGACTAATATACGTGAATACATATCGTTCTATACAATGACATGACTACTACAAAATGACATTGACAACTTCAGAAGATGTGAAAAGTCTTCATATCCTGAACAGCAACTCAAAGAAGAAAATCTACAACCTGAAATAACTCGGGTCTGACCCGAGTATTACATTCAAAAGAAAATAATACACGGGTCAGTCTAATTCAAACTCAGTTATTAATGCATAGAAGCAATAATAATCAAATAGTCAAATAGACGACAGTCACAGAAATCTCGTATATCCAACTTCTCGATAAGAGAACCGGATAACGGCAGATATAACACTAAATAGTGTTACTCCACAAAACAGAAATCCAAAGCAGTTTAAACAATTGAAATGTCAATTTAAAACATCAATGCTAACTGGCTGCAGTACACGCTAACGTGTACTGCCTCGCCAATACAGCCTACGAATTACGCAACAGGTCGATGAATCAAGAACAAAAGAAATATCGATTAAAATATGTCAATTCAGTGTGGCTGCAGTGCACGCACGCGTGCACCGCCTCGCGACAACAGAATATAAAGTCACCACAAGGGACAAGGGTAAAACTGCTACGAAAATGCAGCCACCACTTGTATTTAAGGGCAAGGCTGCATCAGTGAAATGAAACAGTGTATCCAGTGAAAGAGGCAACAAGTGAAATAAGTTCAACATGTCGCAAAGCAAGGCACAGGGAAATAGCAAACTGAAGGCGAGAGCACCAAAGATATGGCACTACAACACTCAACAGAAAAGACGCAGATCAGCCTCATTAGAAGATAAGGTCATCAGTGAAGCAAAATGACAAAATGCAAATGATACAAGGCATCAATGCAATGTATCAGATTCGAGAACAAGGCAGTGCAGCAGCGAAAAACTTCAACTAAGAGAATACGAAATGTGGACACAAGTGATGGTATATAACAAACTGCACATGAGGATCAGGCTATACCATGAATACAATGCAACAATAGAATGTATCAGAGTCGAGAGTAAAGGCAGTGCAGAATGCAAGTGAGACCAATCAACGACAAAGGGACCAGACCCAAGATCAAAACAAGAGTGCAGGTCAGAACAGCAATGACCAAGGCTACGGTGTACAAACTCTAGCTTATAATGAACATGTCAGAAGTACCCAAGTGCACCACTGACCATACAACAAAAGTGTACAAACTCAACAAATAGATCAGAGAGACAAATTATATCCAACTCAGAAATGAATTCGACCAAGAATATAACAAGCCTCAAACACCTGGATGCACAAAATTGCAACATAAATATAATATAATACCGCAGTGACACCCCAAAAGACGAAGTCAGGTGACAACAAAGAAGGTCAGAGTCTAGACAGTGAACGTATGAAAAGGTCTGGACAGTCAAGCTATGGTGAATGCAACATATTCAAATTCAAAGACCAGAGCACAAGTGACAATATGCACAATGCTCAGAGAAACCCAAGCATCCAATACTACAATTCGAAACCCATTTCACTTAAATAGAAAATGTACATGAACGTTGTGGCAACAGTTCCAGACAACAGTATCAACTCAAATGCAGCTATGTCATATGTGGTGCAGTGACAAATTGCTTAAACGAGCTCGAGTGTTTTACAGGTAATATGCACGTGAAAGATAGGAAGGTCGTGAAGTGCTGACTGGTAACAACTACAAAGACGTCAACAAGTATGACTTAAGGCAGTGCAACAAAGACCACTAATATTCATATATCCCGAAGTTGCACACAGTCAAGGCCAATAGAAAAACGAGCAGAGATGAAGCCGAGACCCATGTAAATTCACAAAAATAAACAAACTTCGTGAAACCAACATAAGCAAGCAACAACAGTTTTAACAAAATCAAACAAGGTCAGTACAATAATGACCAAAATCGATTAAGGTAAAACGACATACAGATTTAAACCAAGTCAAGGCCAATATCACTGCAAAAGGACCGAAGTCAAGCAAACCGTATGTGGCTAAGGCAAATACAAAAATCAATTCCGAAGTCACAGAATTTCACAAGAAAACCAAGAATGCCAGCAATTCAGAACCGAAGTCACAAGGTAAAGCCACAGACCATTTTCAATGTCGATTTAAATCCATAGCAGTTTCGAACAAGAAAAAGAAACAAATTCAGTTATACACATGAAACTAGGTGCACTAGCAGTTTAAAGCAAGTCAGAGAATCATCTCAGGCCTCAAAACAAAACCCTATGGCCGAACAACGAAACCAACGAAATCAACACCAGAGAAAAAACCCCCAATCAAATCGAGTAAATCACATTAGCACAATAACACAAAGCGTGAATTAGATGTGAGAAAACTCACCTTATACAGACGAGCACGCAATTGACGAATCGAGTGAAGCCCAAAAACGAACCCAATCCAATGGCTGCAGTCACCTTTGATCAGTCGAGAGTCGACGCCGTGGCCAACCAGAGGATCGAGCAAAGTTGAAATCGACGCCCTAATTTGTCGAAGAGGGACGAACGAGATAAATGCGGCTGCCACCATTTTTTTTTCTTTTTGTATGCTAGGGTTTTCGAATGAGTGAATGGAGGGGTCTGGGTTGCGAACGAATAAGAAAGGGGAAAGAATACAACCCTTATCTCAATCAAAAGGAAGCCGGTTGAATTAATAAAGAAAAGCCCATATAATTCTTTTAACAAATTTTCAAATGAATTTAAACTTGATTCAAATCTGCATTAGCAGTTAAAAATGATTTAATCGTCATTTATAAACTGACGCGAAAAACCGGGTTGTTACAGACTCCCCTCCTTAAAGAAATTGCGTCCACGCAATCATAGGGAATAAATGGATAAAAGGTAACAACCAAAAGAGCATGGCAATGTCGAATGTATAAGCAAAGCAAGTGTCAGCGGGGAAATATGAGATAAGAATCAAGAGGTTCGACTGCTTCAAATCTAAAGAATCAACATCGTGGGAATCAGGGATCAAAATCAGACGACTAACAAAAGCAAGAACAATCGAGTTCCAGCAACTAAAAGAGAAGGAAAAACAGAGCAGAAATCTCATACAGAGCACGAATTGAATGTGAGTAAATCAAATTACTCTCCTGAATCGCCAGAGAAAAAGACGAAGCTCAAATCTCAAAAATCGCAAATATTTACTTATCTCAAATGGTAATCAGAAGACAAATCAAATATCTGATTATCTCAAACGATAGTCAGAAAACAAATATTCAATTATCAAAAACGATAATCAAATTTCTCAAATCAACAAATATTCGATTATCACCAACGATAATCAAATTTCAAATTCAACAAATATTTAATTATCAAAAGCGATAATTAAATCTCAAATCAGCAAATATTTAATTATCAAAAGCGATAATTAAATCTCATATCAACAAATATTTAATTATCTAAAGTGATAATTAAATCTCAAATCATCAATTATTTAATTATCAAAAGCGATAATTAAATCTCAAATCAACAAATATTTAATTATCAAAAGCGATAATTAAATCTCAAATCAGCAATTATTTAATTATCAAAAGGGATAATTAAATCTCAAATCAGCAATTATTTAATTATCAAAAGCGATAATTAAATCTCAAATCAGCAAATATTTAATTAGCGAAAGTGATAATTAAATCTCAAATCAACAATTATTTAATTATCAAAAGGGATAATTAAATCTCAAATCAGCAATTATTTAATTATCAAAAGCGATAATTAAATCTCAAATCAGCAATTATTTAATTATCAAAAGCGATAATTAAATCTCATATCAACAAATATTTAATTATCTAAAGCGATAATTAAATCTCAAATCAACAAATATTTAATTATCTAACAGCGATAATCACTACGCCATAGATTGCATACTGCAACACCAAAGAAGTGATGCAGGATGTGCCAAAAAATGTTGCTGAAGGCTAAAAAAGGGCAAAGGCAACACTTTCTCGGTGATGCATTTTGCCGCGTTGCCGCAGACCTCAAAGGCAACATTTTGACTATCTAAGGCAACATAAGAAATATTGTTGCAATAGAACCCTATTTGGGTCTATAGCAACATCCATAGGTGTTTGTACCAACATTCCAAAATGTTGCTATAGATATTAATTTTCTGAATTTGTGGGACCCACAATGTAGAGCATATTTGATTTTTTAATAGAAATAAATATTTATTTAATAAAATGCTATTGCACATAATTTGATATTCAAACAGTAATTTATTTAAATAAATATTTTATTTCAACATTTAAAATAGTACAAATTCCTGACTCCACTATTTTACAATTCAATGATAAATAACACTGATATTCACATATACAGATATTCCTCACTACATTACTTAGTTCATTCATTACATATGCAGTTTCAATTTATACAGACACCGACACTGACAAATATATGATGAGCCGAGTGCCGAGCCGAAGGCGAGGCGAGAAGCGGGTCCGGGCGCAGCGCCGGCGGGGGTCCGGGGCACCGCAGTCCCGGCGGGGATCGACCTTCTTTGAAACCTGTCTTCAACTCCATTTCAGATTGAATCCAACATCTGAGCAATCTGCAAAAATACACACTGACGCAGTAAAATTGAAAAGGAAATATTTTTGCAGTATAAAATAAAATGTAATTTTGAAAATATTATTTGCCTCAGTTATTTGGGTGACAATTTGGTCCAAGCAGTTGACAATGCACAAGAACAAAAATGAAACAGAAGCATGCTACAGAAATAAACAGCATGCTCAATGAATTGGTCAGAGCAAACTATACCAGACTTGTATGCCAGACATAAAACAACAGTGGACAGAGCTCAACAAAAGAACTCAAACTCACAATTAAACCAAAACTCCAACCATATTCAAAAATACAGACCAACAGAAGTGTCAAGTGAATGAGCTGCAGCAATTTCAAAAATGACCGAAGTCAGATAATATAAGAAATATGAACTCGAGCAAGTCCAGCTACCATATGAAAGCAACCATACATATATACATGTGTGAAACAACATGTATATATATAGGCAGTGCAAACAGGCTCAAAGGACCAGTGCATAGATATACAATGACCAATGCAAAGTGGTGAATACAAAAACACGCATCAATGAAACAAGCAGCCTTAACAAGTGAATGGCCAAGACCAAAACAAAGCAAGACTGGCACAAGGGAAAGAAACTTATATGACTCGAAGGCAACTAAATACAAGAGAAGGCCTCAACATCAAATAAAAAACAAACCCAGTGCAACATATATACATGTTCAAGTGCAACAACAAACACATATATACATACATGAATGCATATATATACACATGATAATGGAAAACATAAGTGATACAACAGTTTCAGTGAACAAGTGAAGCACAAAGAGAAAGGTACACAAGTGTGTGTGTGGCACCAATGGAAACAGTATGGTGAAGCAACTTGACTACAAAAACTCAAGTGAAATATATTACAAGTTCAAGCTACAGGATGTCAACCAGAAGATATATTACAAGTTCAAGCTACAGGATGAACAGACATAGCCAAAGTCAACCACGAACAGTAGCAAGTTCAACCAATTCAAATCAAGTTGCCGAAGCAAATCTAGGGGTTCGAACCCTATATAAACACATTAACATCATCGGCAGATAGTATCGAGTTCAAGCAAGCAATACAGTAAAGTAAAAGCAACAAATTGCATACCCGAATACACAGTTGAACTCAAGCAAAATCGAAGGAGTTGTATTCGAAGCAAGGAGACGATCGATTGCCAAAGCAAATCAGAAGAACATCAATTGTAATCGATCGACAATCAATCGGGTCCTTCGATATTAGCCGAAGCCCTAATCGCACAAGGCCGAAGCCCTAGCTAATCTCACAGGAGCGAAGACAAGGCCGAAGACCTAGCTAATCTCATAGGAGCGAACACGAGGCCAAAGCCCTAATTTCAGAGCAAAAGAGGAACAAGACAGGAGCAGCCATTATCACATACGAGAAAAGGGGATCTACTCTAAACTAGTTCAGGTGGTAAAACGAAATTTTGGGGCAAATTGCAGTGGTGATCCATTTTAACAACCAGATTAAATGTAGACCGTTGGATCGTATTCACGCGGATTGCTAATTTTATTAATTTTTTAATTTGAATACATCTATAGCTACTGCAACATCTTGTTGATACCTATGCTAACACCTTGAAGCGAGTGTTGTAATAGACAAAAATCAGCATACCTATCGTTACATTATAGCTAGCAACACCATGTAATTTCGTTGCAGTAGGCCATCTATGGCGTAGTGAATTAAATCTAAAATCAACAAATATTTAATTATCTAATAGCGATAATTAAATCTAAAATCAACAAATATTTAATTATCTCAAGCGATAATTAAATCTAAAATCAACAAATATCTAACTATCACAAGCGATAATTAGAAACAACAAATATCTGATTATCAAAAACGATAATCAGAACTCATATCAACAAATATCCAATTATCACAAGCGATAATTAGAAACAACAAATATCTGATTATCAAAAACGATAATCAGAACTCATATCAACAAATATCCAATTATCACAAGCGATAATTAGAAACAACAAATATCTGATTATCAAAAATGATAATCAGAACTCATATCAACAAATATCTAATTATCACAAGCGATAATTAGAAACAACAAATATCTGATTATCAAAAACGATAATCAGAACTCATATCAACAAATATCTAATTATCACAAGCGATAATTAGAAACAACAAATATCTAATTATCAAAAACGATAATCAGAACTCATATCAACAAATTTCTAATTATCACAAGCGATAATTAGAAACAACAAATATCTGATTATCAAAAACGATAATCAGAACTCATATCAACAAATATCTAATTATCACAAGCGATAATTAGAAACAACAAATATCTAATTATCAAAAACGATAATCAGAACTCATATCAACAAATTTCTAATTATCACAGGCGATAATTAGAAACAACAAATATCTGATTATCAAAAACGATAATCAGAACTCATATCAACAAATATCTAATTATCACAAGCGATAATTAGAAACAACAAATATCTAATTATCAAAAACGATAATCAGAACTCATATCAACAAATTTCTAATTATCACAAGCGATAATTAGAAACAACAAATATCTGATTATCAAAAACGATAATCAGAACTCATATCAACAAATATCTAATTATCACAAGCGATAATTAGAAACAACAAATATCTGATTATCAAAAACGATAATCAGAACTCATATCAACAAATATCTAATTATCACAAGCGATAATTAGAAACAACAAATATCTAATTATCAAAAACGATAATCAGAACTCATATCAACAAATTTCTAATTATCACAAGCGATAATTAGAAACAACAAATATCTGATTATCAAAAACGATAATCAGAACTCATATCAACAAATATCTAATTATCACAAGCGATAATTAGAAACAACAAATATCTAATTATCAAAAACGATAATCAGAACTCATATCAACAAATTTCCAATTACCTGCAGATAATTGGAAGCAACAAATATCTAGAAATCAATTAAGAAGACTAGAAAATCAACATAAAAGCTTGGATCGATCCCATCAAATGGTGAGTTTTTAATACGCCGCACGTGCATCTCAGAGTGGCCGTAGCCTACCAAGTACTCAACATAATTTTGGCGCCCATCAGATTGACCCGAAGGTCCGCAGAGTGACCCGAAGGTCTAGTACTGGTATTTGACCCGAAGGTCCGCAGAGTGGCCCGAAAGCCCAACAAATGACCCGAAGGTCCAACAAATGACCCGAAGGTCCAACAAATGACCCGAAGGTCCTCATAGTGGCTCGAAAGCACACAAAATCATCAAATATTTCAATTAACGAGTCCGGAATTAACCGAAATAGCAAACGCACATGTCCCATACCACGTGTTTTACTAAATCGTTTGATTCTCTTCATCGTTTCCTTGAAAGTGCAAAATTGTGTATTTTGTAAAAATACATTTCACATTCTCAAACGGACAAGTCCGGAATTAAGCGAATCAGTAAAAGAAAGGGGTCATAGTCCTCGATTTTGCTGAAACGTTTAAATCGCTTCCTCATTCTTTTGAAATCGCAAACTGTAAAATTTTTGAAAACAATTTTATTTATTTTGTAAAAATAACAATTCGCATTCTCAACTGAACAAGTCCGAAGTTAAGCAAAACAGTAAAAGAAAGGGGTCATAATCCTCGATTTTCCTGAATCGTTTAAGTCGCTTTCTCATTCTTTTGAAAACGCAAACTACTAAAATTTTATAAAACAAATTTCATTTTTAAAATGATTTTCCAATCACGTGATTAAAACAGCAAATCAGTAAAAATTTCGATAAGGAAACTGTACTTCTCAAAATACCGTAAAAACGGTCACAAATCAGTATTGCGGAATAACCGCTTGAAAATCCACTTTTAAAACTTGACGGTTACTGAAGCCAAAGCGACAGTAATTTTAAAACGTCAAAATCACATCAAAACAATTTACATCAAAATGTAATATCAGTGAATTTTCATTCATCAAAATGCCACAAAACACCGTACTTCAAATTATAGCATTGGTGTAAAATCCCGTTATAAAATAACGGCAACAAAATACGTTTCATAACCAAGCATCAGTTCAACGTAAAATAAATGCAATAACGTGCAATTTAAATTTTTGCACGTACTACAAAATGAACAAAGAATCATTCAAATGTATCTTTAATGAAGATAATTTAAAACAGCAAAAATCTAATCAATAGATGATTAGTACAAAAGAAAGCCAGCGGAAATTTCAACAAAAATCACATAACTGTAATTTCTTCGAATCCTCAATTCGGATTCGAAATTCTCAAAGAAACAAAATAATCACAGCTATGTAAACAACAATGAAATCCATATCAATTTCATATTTTGATTTTTAAATCAAAAAGATTGTTAGTTGTACTCAGCGAAGACAGTTTCACTGTTTCCGCTGCGCATTCTGATAAACAGAACACAATTCAATCAAATCAACAAAACACAGTTTCACTTTTATTTTTAAATAAAGATATTTAAAAATTTCATCAAAATTTCAAAACTTAAATTTTGACTCAAATCACAAATAAAACATCGACCAATAGTTGTAACATATGTTCCATCCAAGTTATGTTTTATATTATGTCCATAAACCCCAAGCTCTGATACCAGATGTGACGCCCCACCTCTATGCTCATAATAACAAAGAGTATTAAAGGAAATACTGTCTATTATTACGAAGAATAAGGCTGGATAGGAGCGACCATCCGTAATTGGCCTTACACTAATATTGGTTATCTCGATAGGAGTGGTACATACTTTTTATTTTTCTTCTATTATTTATTTACTCCCATCGACACACCCAATACTAGTATAAAACGAACTACGACGGTTCATAATAGTTTAGGACATTAGATATAACAATAACACAGATAATATAAATGCGGAACACAGATAAAAACAAAAGTCTCATATATATATAACTGATGTCAGTTAATACATAGTTGACACAATACATATGATACAACTACAACTGTCGACTCTAGAAGTTATATATACAAGTACATTATCGACTAATATACGTGAATACATATCGTTCTATACAATGACATGACTACTACAAAATGACATTGACAACTTCAGAAGATGTGAAAAGTTTTCATATCCTGAACAGCAACTCAAAGAAGAAAATCTACAACCTGAAATAACTCGGGTCTGACCCGAGTATTACATTCAAAAGAAAATAATACACGGGTCAGTCTAATTCAAACTCAGTTATTAATGCACAGAAGCAATAATAATCAAATAGTCAAATAGACGACAGTCACAGAAATCTCGTATATCCAACTTCTCGATAAGAGAACCGGATAACGGCAGATATAACACTAAATAGTGTTACTCCACAAAACAAAAATCCAAAGCAGTTTAAACAATTGAAATGTCAATTTAAAACATCAATGCTAATTGGCTGCAGTACACGCTAACGTGTACTGCCTCGCCAATACAGCCTACTGATGCAGCACCAGGAGTAAGTCGCACACGACTTAAGGAAGACTTCATAAGTCGTTCACGACTTATGACAACAGTTATAGATCGTCCACGACCCAAGGGGTCATGTGAGGAAAAACAGCGAGTTAATGAAGCGGCTTTGAGTCATCTACGACCTATCAGTTCAGATGAAGGGGAGTTACGACTTAATGGGGGCTTAAGTCGTTCGGGGTTGATGAGTCGTATACGATCTAGCGGCGCAGTTATAAGTCGTCCACGACTTATCAAAAAGCAGAAAGAAGTTCCAGCGATTAAAGGCTTTAAGTCGGATCACGTGTTACGACCTAACAGACTAGGAGGAAATGAGCTACGACTTAAGGGAAATGCTGAGCTACGACCTAAGGGAGGTGTTGGGTCACGACCTAAAGCTACAGGAACAACAAATGATAAGTTGATGACGAGATACGACTTAGTTAAGTCGTCAAACCGACCTAACGAGTCACCCAGAGGAAAGGCAAAACAAATTGGTGAAGTAATAGGTCGTGAACGACCTAACGAGTCAGGAGTTAGGTCGCAAGGATTAGGTCGTGAAGTTATGATCCTTAAGTCGCAAGGTCTTATCTTTAAGTCGCTACAGCCGGATGCCGTTGATATGTCTACCGAGTTAACCTCTGCCTTTGATTTCCTTTAAACGTTGATCTGGGATGCCGCCTGTTCTTAAGTCGCGTGAAGCCTGGTGCGTTGAATCTTCTGCGAGTTAATCTCTACCGTTGAAGTCTTTAGGTCGCTGATAGGAGATGCGCATGTTCTTAAGTCGCTAAAGCCTGTTGCCGTAGATTCTTATGCGAGTTAATCTACACCGTGGATTCTTAAGTCGAAGGAAGTGGCTGTTGTGTTGGTTGTTAAGTCGCATCTGTTATAAGTCGTTTGTACTTTGTAAATAAGTCGTGAGTCGTGTTGTATGTTGATAAGTCGCTAAAGGCAAGTAGTGTAACTGTTTGTCTTAAGTCGTCTCCGAGTTAGGATGGGTCGTAGGTCGTAAGTCGGAACCGACTTAGGAGTTAGTGAATTTTTTGTTGTTTTTTTTGTGTGAGTTGTAAAACGCCTATAAATAGGTCGGGTCTCTCATTTGTAAAGGTTGTTGATTTTTGAATAAAATTCTCTTTTGATTGCTGTGTGCTTTCATCTAAATTGGTAGTTGAGTGTAATCTCCTATCTCCTCTTTCGGATAATCGAGTGCGCTCGATTCAACGATTGTAGAAGCCGATTCGCGGAATCTAGTGCGCTAGATCAACGCTCGAAGAATTGAAGATCTTTGAACCCGGTATCGTGCGCGATCAACGAGTTCGGGATAGCTAGAGTTCGGTATCTTCGGATCAACGAATTCGAGCATTTCAGTATCTTCCAATTCACCGATTACTACATTCACCGATCGAAGATCGTTTTGATTAATCCGCTGCGTCAGTTTGGTATCAGAGCTTGTTCTAGCCTATCATAGCTAGATCGAGACTTGGAGCCTATTCATTTTGAAGATTTGAAGTTTTGTTTATCACGGCCGAAAGCTAGTTGAAGTGTTCGACTGTATATTGAAGTTTGTAGATTGGATTTGTGATTTGGAGAAGTTGTGTTCATCATTGTTTGAAGTTGTTTGTTCGGATTGAATTGGAGGCCGAAACTTTGTCCATCGTGTTCATCGCGATTTGCTACAAAGTGGAAGTTTTCGATCCATTTCATTTTGGATCTAAGTTCGAAAGGTGTTTGAAATTTGGAGTGGAGCGAAAGTCAAAGTTTGAAGGCTTGATCATGCCTCTGAGATATGTTAACCGTCATCATAGTGTTGCAGATTTGTATGGGAGAGAAGATCCTGAACAGAAGAAGCAACGTAGTGATGAAAGATTCAATCAGGATTTCGAGAAAGTAGAGAGAATGAAGTTTGACATGAATCGAAATCAACGAAGAGTGTCGCCACGTTATGATAGGGAAAGAAGAGAATCATCGTTGTCAATAAATCGAGATCGTGGAGCTCGAGACAATCGTGATTATCAGAAGGAAGAAAGAAGAGCGTATCATGGTTACGAGCATGAGCCATCTTATGATTATGAGAAAAGAAGTAGAGAGGACGTGCATGGGCATAGAAGAGTCGTTGTTCAGAATCGACGACGAAGTTCAACTAATTTTGAAGAGGAAAGTTATGGTGATCGTGTTCATTGTCGATATTCTGGTCAAGGGCAAAATCGATACAAGAATATTGAAAAGGATGGTTATACATGGAAATCAAGAAAGGATACGGAGATTCCAGAATTCCGGGGTGGACTACAAGCAGAGGAATTCTTGGACTGGTTATCCACGGTTGAAAATGTTTTTGAGCTCAACTACGTTCCTGAGGATCGTCAAGTGAAGCTAGTTACTGCAAGTTTGAAAGGAAAAGCCATGGACTGGTGGCGACAAACCAAGTCAACCAGAGAGAGGATGAAGAAGTCTAAAGTTGTCAAGTGGGATAAGATGAAAAGGATGATGAAGGCATATTTCTTACCCTACAATTATCAAGCTCATCTTGAGCAACAATTGCGGAAGTTGAGTCAAGGGAGTCGAGGAAAGGGTGTGGTTCCAAACTCCAACAATCAAAATCATGCTGTTCATTACAGTAGAAATATTTCTAGGAGAGTCAACGAACCAGTTGTACGTGGAATTACTAAGACAAATGTTGATGACCAAATTAAACGCTACCATTATCAGGAGTCTGACCATCGAAGTTTTGAATGTACAAAGCCCCTGAAGAAACCCTTTGTTGTAGAAGAATGTGAAAGCGAGGATGTGGATGATATTACTAAAAGCGAGACAGAAGGGGAAGAGGAACCAACTAGTCCAGTATCTTTCGACGAAAGTGCTGAAGAATCGGAAGGTAGTGCTGAAACATTGGTTAGGTATGAGGCAAGTGAAGAGTCTAAAAATCTCGAGAAGGTTAAGCCAATGTTTGAAGAGCTTGAAGAGGTTGGTCCTACAAAATCATTCGCAGCCTTACCACTAAAGTTTGACAACGAAGATGAAGAGGTCGAGTTGGAGAACGAAGAATGTAATTTGATTAATGAAGTTAACTTTTATCAACCACCACAATTTGACGACGATGAAGAATTTTTGCTAGGATTTGAGGAATCTTTATCAGGGAGAGTAGAAGTCTTGTCAATAGAGAAAGGAGGTAACTTGTTGTGGGGGACTGTTGAAATTGACTTTTATGAACCGTCGAAATTTGACGATGAAGAAGAAGTTGAGTCAAAGTATGTGGAGGTAGAAGTTGATTACTCTTCATTGCCACAGTTTGATGTTGATAGTATGGAAGAAGAAGTTGTGTTCGGGATGGAGGAAAATCATTTGACAATGGAGGATTCTTATTTAGCACCTGAGCTTATGGATAAGAGTCAGACATGTATAAATTCCTTAGTTACCGAGGAGCATGAACAAAGTGAGGGTGAAACAGAAGAGAAGGCAGAATCAGATAGCTTATTATTTTTAAAAGACTTCATCATTGAAATAGAAGAAGATGATGAGTTATCAGTGATGATTGAACCTAGAGAAAATTCTGATTTTGAGAATCCTGAAGAAGATGAAGTATTTGAAGAATGTGAGGATGAGATGTCTGAGGAACTGCTTGAAGAATCTAATCTTGTATGCTTGGAAGAGCCTGACGAAAAGGTGGAAATTAATACTGACTTGTTTGTATTATCCGGGCAAGGAACGAGTGAAGATTTTGATGCTTATGAGGAAGTTGGATCAGAATTCGATAAGTCTGAAATCGAATACTCTGAGGAGTTTTCCGAAGAGTTACCATCTCTACAGGACATCCAACCTCAAACTGAACTCGTAACAGATGCTATTCTACAGCCAGGATCGTATGAGCTTATGAGTCTGAAAGAACGACAGGAAGAAGAGAATGATTGTCAGTGGAAGTTGTCAGATGATGTCCACGCTGCTAACATTGTCGATGTCGATTGCTTGGAACCATATTATGAACCTAAATATATTGAAGGAGAAGCGAGTGAGAATTCAACTCAATTAGGGGAAATTGATACACATCAAGGGAAGATGCTAGATGATGGCACATCTGAGCGAGATAAGGAAAGACGAGAATTTGAACATGAGTCGTCACACTTCTCCGGACAAGACTTCCTAAGTTGTTCCATGATTTTAAATTTCCTTATAACGTCTCACATTTTAGACACATTTTGGTTCTATATCACATCTTCCTATTGGAACAAGCAATATGGTATACGACACTATTCTTATGAAGCTCTGTGCTACATGAAGTGGATTTGGCATCTAGTGCTTAGTTTATTCCGCACTTTTTCATATGTCATCTCCCTCAGATCACTTCCTTATGCCGCCTGCCTAATGCCACGTCTGTTCTATTCCATGCATTCTTTATTTCGAACCATATCATCAAAGAGTCAAGACAAGATCAGTCTCAAGAGTGGTTATCACCAGAGCCGCATCAGACCAGATAATGAATGGAAGACAGCATCTCGAAGGAGAAAGTTTTTAAATTCGAGGTCGAATTTCTCTCAACTTGGGGAGGATGATGCAGCGCCAGGAGTAAGTCGCACACGACTTAAGGAAGACTTCATAAGTCGTTCACGACTTATGACAACAGTTATAGATCGTCCACGACCCAAGGGGTCATGTGAGGAAAAACAACGAGTTAATGAAGCGGCCTTGAGTCATCTACGACCTATCAGTTCAGATGAAGGGGAGTTACGACTTAATGGGGGCTTAAGTCGTTCGGGGTTGATGAGTCGTATACGATCTAGCGGCGCAGTTATAAGTCATCCACGACTTATCAAAAAGTAGAAAGAAGTTCCAGCGATTAAAGGCTTAAAGTCGGATCACGTGTTACGACCTAACAGACTAGGAGGAAATGAGCTACGACTTAAGGGAAGTGCTGAGCTACGACCTAAGGGAGGTGCTGGGTCACGACCTAAAGCTACAGGAACAACAAATGATAAGTTGATGACGAGATACGACTTAGTTAAGTCGTCAAACCGACCTAACGAGTCACCCAGAGGAAAGGCAAAACAAATTGGTGAAGTAATAGGTCGTGAACGACCTAACGAGTCAGGAGTTAGGTCGCAAGGATTAGGTCGTGAAGTTATGATCCTTAAGTCGCAAGGTCTTATCTTTAAGTCGCTACAGCCGGATGCCGTTGATATGTCTGCCGAGTTAACCTCTGCCTTTGATTTCCTTTAAACGTTGATCTGGGATGCCGCCTGTTCTTAAGTCGCGTGAAGCCTGGTGCGTTGAATCTTCTGCGAGTTAATCTCTACCGTTGAAGTCTTTAGGTCGCTGATAGGAGATGCGCATGTTCTTAAGTCGCTAAAGCCTGTTGCCGTAGATTCTTATGCGAGTTAATCTACACCGTGGATTCTTAAGTCGAAGGAAGTGGCTGTTGTGTTGGTTGTTAAGTCGCATCTGTTATAAGTCGTTTGTACTTTGTAAATAAGTCGTGAGTCATGTTGTATGTTGATAAGTCGCTAAAGGCAAGTAGTGTAACTGTTTGTCTTAAGTCGTCTCCGAGTTAGGATGGGTCGTAGGTCGTAGGTCGGAACCGACTTAGGAGTTAGTGAATTTTTTGTTGTTTTTTTTGTGTGAGTTGTAAAACGCCTATAAATAGGCCGGGTCTCTCATTTGTAAAGGTTGTTGATTTTTGAATAAAATTCTCTTTTGATTGCTGTGTGCTTTCATCTAAATTGGTAGTTGAGTGTAATCTCCTATCTCCTCTTTCGGATAATCGAGTGCGCTCGATTCAACGATTGTAGAAGCCGATTCGCGGAATCTAGTGCGCTAGATCAACGCTCGAAGAATTGAAGATCTTTGAACCCGGTATCGTGCGCGATCAACGAGTTCGGGATAGCTAGAGTTCGGGATAGCTAGAGTTCGGTATCTTCGGATCAACGAATTCGGGAATTTCAGTATCTTCCAATTCACCGATTACTACATTCACCGATCGAATATCGTTTTGATTAATCCGCTGCGTCACCTACGAATTACGCAACAGGTCGATGAATCAAGAACAAAAGAAATATCGATTAAAATCTGTCAATTCAGTGTGGCTGCAGTGCACGCACGTGTGCACCGCCTCGCCACAACAGAATATAAAGTCACCACAAGGGACAAGGGTAAAACTGCTACGAAAATGCAGCCACCACTTGTATTTAAGGGCAAGGCTGCATCAGTGAAATGAAACAGTGTATCCAGTGAAAGAGGCAACAAGTGAAATAAGTTGAACATGTCGCAAAGCAAGGCACAGGGAAATAGCAAACTGAAGGCGAGAGCACCAAAGATATGGCACTACAACACTCAACAGAAAAGACGCAGATCAGCCTCATTAGAAGATAAGGTCATCAGTGAAGCAAAATGACAAAATGCAAATGATACAAGGCATCAATGCAATGTATCAGATTCGAGAACAAGGCAGTGCAGCAGCGAAAAACTTCAACTAAGAGAATACGAAATGTGGACACAAGTGATGGTATATAACAAACTGCACATGAGGATCAGGCTATACCATGAATACAATGCAACAAAAGAATGTATCAGAGTCGAGAGTAAAGGCAGTGTAGAATGCAAGTGAGACCAATCAACGACAAAGGGACCAGACCCAAGATCAAAACAAGAGTGCAGGTCAGAACAGCAATGACCAAGGCTACGGTGTACAAACTCTAGCTTATAATGAACATGTCAGAAGTACCCAAGTGCACCACTAACCATACAACAAAAGTGTACAAACTCAACAAATAGATCAGAGAGACAAATTATATCCAACTCAGAAATGAATTCGACCAAGAATATAACAAGCCTCAAACACTTGGATGCACAAAATTGCAACATAAATATAATATAATACCGCAGTGACACCCCAAAAGACGAAGTCAGGTGACAACAAAGAAGGTCAGAGTCTAGACAGTGAACGTATGAAAAGGTCTGGACAGTCAAGCTATGGTGAATGCAACATATTCAAATTCAAAGACCAGAGCACAAGTGACAATATGCACAATGCTCAGAGAAACCCAAGCATCCAATACTACAATTCGAAACCCATTTCACTTAAATAGAAAATGTACATGAACGTTGTGGCAACAGTTCCAGACAACAGTATCAACTCAAATGCAGCTATGTCATATGTGGTGCAGTGACAAATTGCTTAAACGAGCTCGAGTGTTTTACAGGTAATATGCACGTGAAAGATAGGAAGGTCGTGAAGTGCTGACTGGTAACAACTACAAAGACGTCAACAAGTATGACTTAAGGCAGTGCAACAAAGACCACTAATATTCATATATCCCGAAGTTGCACACAGTCAAGGCCAATAGAAAAACGAGCAGAGATGAAGCCGAGACCCACGTAAATTCACAAAATAAAAAAACTTCGTGAAACCAACATAAGCAAGCAACAACAGTTTTAACAAAATCAAACAAGGTCAGTACAATAATGACCAAAATCGATTAAGGTAAAACGACATACAGATTTAAACCAAGTCAAGGCCAATATCACTGCAAAAGGACCGAAGTCAAGCAAACCGTATGTGGCTAAGGCAAATACAAAAATCAATTCCGAAGTCACAGAATTTCACAAGAAAACCAAGAATGCCAGCAATTCAGAACCGAAGTCACAAGGTAAAGCCACAGACCATTTTCAATGTCGATTTAAATCCATAGCAGTTTCGAACAAGAAAAAGAAACAAATTCAGTTATACACATGAAACTAGGTGCACTAGCAGTTTAAAGCAAGTCAGAGAATCATCTCAGGCCTCAAAACAAAACCCTATGGCCGAACAACGAAACCAACGAAATCAACACCAGAGAAAAAACCCCCAATCAAATCGAGTAAATCACATTAGCACAATAACACAAAGCGTGAATTAGATGTGAGAAAACTCACCTTATACAGACGAGCACACAATTGACTAATCGAGTGAAGCCCAAAAACGAACCCAATCCAATGGCTGCAGTCACCTTTGATCAGTCGAGAGTCGACGCCGTGGCCAACCAGAGGATCGAGCAAAGTTGAAATCGACGCCCTAATTTGTCGAAGAGGGACGAACGAGATAAATGCGGCTGCCACCATTTTTTTTTCTTTTCGTATGCTAGGGTTTTCGAATGAGTGAATGGAGGGGTCTGGGTTGCGAACGAATAAGAAAGGGGAAAGAATACAACCCTTATCTCAATCAAAAGGAAGCCGGTTGAATTAATAAAGAAAAGCCCATATAATTCTTTTAACAAATTTTCAAATGAATTTAAACTTGATTCAAATCTGCATTAGCAGTTAAAAATGATTTAATCGTCATTTATAAACTGACGCGAAAAACCGGGTTGTTACACCAGAGGTCTGATACCACATGTAACGTCCCGGTATTTTCAACCATTAGCATCCATACATGTCGGATTTGAATTGCTCAAAATATCAGATTGTTAATTTAAATTTGGCAAAACTCAGCATATACAGTAAATAAAATAATCATAGATCACAGACACAGAGTAATATAACAATAATGCAGCGGAAACAAAAGAATAGTAGTTCATGAAGCTACTATATATATAACAAAGTTAAACAAGATACAACAAGAGTCACGAATACATAGATGTCTTAATACAATAATTAAATACAAGATCTGAATACATCACTGGAATCAACTGAACAACTGAAAGTAGGATAGATAGTTGGATCTCCAAGCAAAGCTCCAACTCCAAAGGTGAGTCTCGAATACTGTATCACTCAGTATGACCCGAGCGTAAAGAAAAACACAAAACACTCGAGTCAGGATTAACATTTTTATATTAATAAATCCAACTCAAGTGAAATATCAACTGAAATACAAGTAACTTAAAGGATGTTTGGGATAACCATCCTCTAAGGATCCGTTAAACTATCTACTATGTAGTAATATTTTCTATTATAATAATGTCTAATAGTAAAATAATCTTACTTTTAAATAGCGTTAAGGGGTTACCCAAACAGCCCTTAACACATAATAGTCCCAGTAGTCTATCCATTATTAGCATACTCCCAGATCGGGGGCTACCCTAATACTCCACAGGCTACGGCACAAATCCAAACTCGTAGTAAAGCTCGATATGGTAGGTGACATGGCACAACTAGGCAATGCCAGGGTAGATATACCAATTACGTATCCGGGCTGGTGGAAACGCATAGCAGCCACTACCGCCCACCTCGGAACACACTCCCAATCAAAATCGAAGGGTGGCCACCAAATCAATCACAAAGTAATAGACTGGTATCGAAGAAATGCGTCCGATCAGATGTGCTACCTCATTGGCCCGTCAATCACTCCTGTTTTAACTACCTTATGCCAACTCACGGGAGTCGGGTCCACGTTCATACCTCAATAATATCGTCGCCACCATCCTACTTCATTCTGGAATCTCCACCGCGTACACAGTTGTTAAAGTGGTTTTCGGTATCGACAGAGAGTATGCCCATATCCGATCCCGGTCTCTTTAACAACCAAACGTTATTATAACACCGCGGTCATTTCAAAATAGTTTATACTTCAAAACCAAAATATCATTTTCATTTCAAAACCCAAATCAATACGATATCATTTCCATTTCAAATATATCCATTTCCAAAAATCATAGCATTTTTCAAAGTTATAACATTTCCGAAACCAAAACACTTTGAAATCATAATATTTTGGAAAACCTTAACTTTGAAATCATAACTTCCACCCTTAAACAGTTGAGATATTAATAATAGTATATATAATAAATTAGTTTATAAAATAAAATAGTTTATGTAAAATAGTTATTAGTTAAAATAAATAGTTTATTTTAAAATAATTAGTATATTTAAAATAGTTTATAAAATAATATAAAATAGCTTTAAATATAATTTAAACTACTTTATAAAATAAAATAGCTTCCACAAATTCATAAATCAATTCAAATTCCAAAATTCAAATTTAATTCAATCTCAATTCATAAATTTCAACTCAATTCAATTTCTTAATAAATCATTTCAAATTATATCGATTTCAAATACAGATTTGAACCACAAATAAACCATTTCAATTTCAATATATTTCAAACCTTTAAATATTCAACATTTCAAAACTAAATTCGATAATTTCATATATATATATATATATATATCAAATTCATTTTACTATTATTTAGTTTTGCAATATTCACTAAATAAATTCAATATCATTTAAATAAAAGCCCAAATTTCAAATCTCTAAATATTTCCTTCAACTTATTTAACTTGAAATATTCAATTTAAATCATCTTAAACCAAAATCAAGTTATAAAATCATATCCTTTAAAAACCCCAAATTCCATAAGTTCAGATAGATTTAATTAAATATAATTCTTAATTAAATATAATTTCAAATCAATTTCAAATCTATCTTTTCAACCTTAATTTATTTAATCATTTCGAACTCTATATTAAAATATAATTTAAATAAATACTTAAACATAAATATATATATATATCAACTTTATTAAATCAACTTTAATAAGTCTTTAAAATCAATATTTATTAAAACCATATATTGCTTTTCAAAATCGTAGAAATCACTTTTCAAAATATTTATATATAGACCAACGGTGTCTGTATATAATTTTCTACCCTATGGTCAAGTGATACAGATATTTATCATTTCAATCTGCAATTTAAATATATACGGGTGTATATCTTTTCAACCCACAATCCCAAATTCAGTTCAATGAAAATCGCTTGGGTTTATCATTTCAACCCATAACGATTTTCTCCTATTCTATAGATCGTTCGGGTATGTATCATTTCAACCCATAGTGAATTCTATACTAATAGGGAACTTGCAGAGTGATAACAGATATGATAATAATATAACAGACATATATCATCAATATAAATAATAGATAATGGTGTCAGATGTCATAGGTTAACAGATACAGATAATGGCATATATATATATATAATAATGTAAATAACTAACATTAGTATATTTCAATTGTCGTTTCAATTGAAATCAAATTTAATAAATATAAGAACGTTAATCGTGAGTGATTGCTCACCTTTCGAGGCTAGAGAGAATAGACAATGAAATGAGTTACAGATCCAAGCACAAATTTCCAAAGCAAAGCAGGATTGGCATGAATTTCGACGAACAAAGCTGATAACGGGAATTGATGAAACAAATCAAATCAGTTTTGATATAAACTGAAAATGTATATTCATTAATATTATAATATATATTTTAATTTAAGACAAATATTAAAATAAAATAAATAATTTTTTTTCAAAATCATTATTACATCAAACCCATATAATTACTTTCAAAAACTATATCATCACAAAAATCAATATATAAGCAGCCTGTAAGCCACAATTTGCAGATTATATTTATAAATAGATGTACGTATAAATTAAACTATAAACACAATATAGCATGCGGCTAAAAAGGCAGACTAGATCTATAACAACATATGCAGTCACAATTTATAAAATATACACCAAAATACACATACCTCGGTTAATATATACATACATGTGTGCAGACCGACTTATATATGTATAAATATACACAAATTCATTATCTAACAGATTATATAAACGAATAACATATATGTATAACTAACATATGTAGTTAATATATAACTAACATAATATATTATTATATACGTATAAAGTTTATATATGCTAGATATGATTATATTTCAACAAATTCTATGATACACGTTATATATACATTATATTCCATAATTTCATACGTATATATAAAATATGAAAGCACAACAGATAATATAGTTTATAACATAGAAAATATATTTTATAAAACCTTTTTATAGATCGCACATGTAAGCAAAAATATATACCAATAACTGTCATAAATTTATAACATCCTATATCATATTATATAGTAAACTATTTTATATATACAGCCGCATATTAATGTACATAAGCTAATATATATGACCAATATTTTATACGAAACTTAAAACAAATGTATATATAATTGATATAAACTGACCTATAACTTCAAATATGTACAATACATGCTGACATTCATAAAATCCTCTCTGACCAAAACTATACATAACTTAGACAAGAATATATATATATATATATATGCACCGACACATATAAACAGAGCTATACATGCTAATATATACTCTGATATATATACACTGACCTATGTGATAAAACAAAAGAAGAGAAGGCGGTCCAGGATAGTCGCAGACTGAGACGTGGCCAGGTGGAAGACAAAGGCTGCACTGGTCGCTGCAGGTTGGATGGGCACTTGCTGGCGGAGGAGAGTACGAGCATGGAGGCTGCGGCTATAGGGTTGGATGTTGGTCGAGTTTGTTCGGTCGGAGTAGGAGTTTGGGATAAGGGTAGAGAAGATATTGAGGAGATGGGGTTACGGTCGGTTGAAGGCGCTGTTAGGGAGGAGGCGAAGCCGGCTGACGTGGCATGGTAGGGAGGATTTGCGTGTGTGGGATGGTGGGGCGATCGGCGATGGGTTAGAGGTTAAGGCGTGGAGTGGAAGCGGAGGAGATTGCTTGCGAGTGGGTGAAGTGAAGTGAAGAATTTCAACAGTGAAAAAGAAGATGATAGCAGGCTACATGTTTTGAATAAAATGTTGAAGCTATACCTCTTTTGAAGAATGAACCGGGAAGAAACGAAGAGACCAAAGAAAATGGATGGACCAACGTATAAAATGGACATAGGAAAAAGATAAAGTCACAGCTTGAATTCTGGGAATATTAAATGCAAATGTCAGTTTTGTTTAACACAGTAGAAACTGAATGGTCAAAGAATTCAGAAGGGTCAAAACAATACCGATGCGGTTAATCGGTTCACCGATTTTGTCGTGTTCCGAACTCTGAAACAAAAGAATGAATATACCATGGAGATCAGCACGACGAGTCGATCAAAATGGTATACATGTATTAGTGGTACGATCGTTCTATCAAAAGTCGATATCGGTACAAAAATGCTGCTATTTCGCAGAAAATAAGATCGATGGAGCAATAACAGTCCAAATTTTGAGAAACGAAATATGACGTCTTGCTCAGAAAATGATTTACAAATTTTCTATGTAAAAATATTTAGGTTTGGAAATCATTTTATTACCATCAACTTTTAACTGATTTAAATTGAAATAAAGTTACACAAGAAAATAAACTTCCATATTATTTGTTGAAAATTTACCATTTGTTATGTTTAATTAGACGTATTCCAAATATCAAATTTTATTTCAAAATTTTATCGTTTAAAATTTCACAAAATTTCAATTAAATATACTAATAAAACAAATAAAAATTATTTAAAATTTACGGATCGTTATATGCTCCATTTCATCCTAAGTGAACATTCAATCATGCCTTCAGCTTGACTCGGAACCGACTTGTAAATGTGGGCCGACACTGAATTATGAATGTAGGTCGACTTCGAGTTGTGAGGTCTCTTGGGGATTGACTCTAACTCCTTCTATTCCATTTTCAAGTGCACTTGTTCCACCTTCCGACCGTTGATTCTAGTTTCTAGTAACTCCAGCCGTTCTCTGCTGTTCCATTCTTTTTGAAGAATCCATTAAGCATTTCCTCTTGGTGAGCTATCATCTTATCATGCATTTCATTCATCATTCTCTCCATCTCCTCTGTTGTTGCATAGATGGATGGGGTTTTGATCCTGCAGACACTTTATGGCAGACCCCTTATTCTTACTGGCTTCCTCCAATAAAAGATCTTATGTTAGGGCTCTTCATCTTCTTTAAATCATGTTTCAAATTCTTAGATCTGAGTTTTCTTAACAAAAGCAGTAAACTGTTTGGACCAAAAATGGCACAAACACCCAATGAAATATCAAGCATGTAAAAAATACACAATTTTTTATAGTGGTTCAACAAATACTCTAACCCATGTCCACTTTGTCGATTTCTTATTGAATATTCTTTGTTTTTACAAAGATATTCTTACAACTTGGTAAGGATCCAACAGAGTGTAATTCAAAATTGTAATTCACAATTATTCAAAATTAGGAGTTCGAAAAGAAAAGTTAAAGTCACTTTTGAAGTGATCTCTGCTCCTATTTGTTGACGAAAATCCTTGAAATAAGCTTCGAAAAGTTTTCCAGCACATTCTCCACGTTCACCACGTTGCTCCACATATGTTACATTCTAATCTCGATGTAACGACCGGTTATTTTGGACCATTCAAATCGACAATAAATCCACACATGTCGGACTTGAATAATTCAAAACAATAGATGTTAATTTAAATTTGGCAAAACTCAAAATATACAGTAAATAAATCAATCATAGAATCACAGACACAGAGTAATAAAATAATACGCAGCGGAATAGATAAACTAGTAGTTTATGAAGCTACTATATAAACATCAGAGTTAAAAATAAAATACAACAGAATATCTCAAATACAGTGAAGTCTTTAGTACGAATAGATGACCTCTCTGAACAAATCAACTGGAAAAGCTGAAAGCTGAATCGATAGTTGGATCTCCAAATGAAGCTCCAAACTCCAAAGGTGAGTCTCAAATGCTGTATCACTCGATCTAACCCGAGCGTAAAGTAAAACACACAACACTCGAGTCAGGATTAACATTCTTATATCAATAAATCCAACTCAAGTGAAATATCAACTGAAATACAATTAACTTAAAGGATGTTTGGGATAACCATCCTCTAAAGATCCGTGGAACTATCTACAATGTAGAAATATACACTATAACACCGTGGTCATTTCAATTTAATTTATACTTCAAACCCAAATATCATTTCATTTCAAATATATCTATTTTCCAAAATAGTATATATAGGTTAAATAATTTATAAAGTAAAGTATTTAATTTCCTCAGGTCTCACAAATCGATTCAAATCAACTCAAATTCCAAATTCAAATTTATTCAAATCTCAATTCATTAATTCAATTCAGTTCTAAATAGACCATTTAAATTTTCAATATATTTCAAAGCTTTAATATTCAACATTTGAAAGTTAAATTTAACAGTTTCATATAGCTTTTGATTTAACTTCATTATTATTTAATCAGGGAATATTCACTTAATAAATTCAATATCATTTAACTAGCCTTAAATTTTATACTTAAACATATCATATGTATTAAATCTATCTTAATTAAATTAAATATCATTATTAAATCTACATATATCATTACCATTTATATATAATAATTTAAGAATCAACTATTATTAAAACCATATATTTCTTCCCAAAGCCATGGAATTTATTTTCAAAATATTTATATATGGACCAACGGTGTCTGTATATAATTTCCTATTTATGGTCAAGTGATACGGATATTTATCATTTCAATCCATAAATTTAAATACATACGGGTAGATATCATTTCGACCCGTAATCCCAAATTCAAATCAATTGAAAATCGTTTGGGTTTATCATTTCAACCCATAACGATTTTCTCCTATTCTAAAGTCCGTTCGGGTATGTATCATTTCAACCCATAGTGAATTATATACTAACAGGGAACTTGCAGAGTGATAACAGATAATATAAAATATAACAACAGACATATGTCATCAATAACAATATAATATAAACAATAGGATATGGTGTCATATCCCATAGGTGAACAATTACAGATAATAGCATATATAACAATTTAAACAACTAACAGCAGCATATTTCAATTGTCGTTTCAATTGAAATCAAATTTAATAAATATAAGAATGTTAAATCGTGAGTGATTACTCACCTTTCGTGGCTAGAGATGAACGAAATTGAGAAGAGTTACGAATCCAAGCACGAATTTCAAAGTAAAGCTAGATTGGAACGAATTTGACGGACAAGTTGATAGATAAGAAACCGATGAGAACAAATCAAAATCAGTTTTGATATAAACTGAAAATATGTACATTATTATTATATTATATATATATACATATATATTTTATTTGCTTTCTAAAATAAATTTCAAAACATATGTATTATATTAAAAATTACAGTACATGAATTCGCTTCTTAAAACCATTATATTATACATATACTATTATATATTAAAATTGAAAGCAATACTTTATATAGAATAAAATATATATAACATTTTATTTATATAAACACGTACCAAATTTATATAGTATATATTAAAATAACGTAACGTATTCCATACGATTCACAGATTGAAAACACATTTCCTTTATAAACTGTAAACATATTTTTATAACAAACACAGTATATTATTACATATATATTAACTCATGTAAAAAAGAGAGGGTAACATAACTTATAGAAACCTTTATATAACTTTATATTGTATTAAAAAAATTAAAACACGTATACAAAGCAACTCATTTTTTTGTCTCTCGTACAAATCGTGTGTGTATGCATATCAACAGACCTTATACTTTATATATATAAAGAAATATAGCTTAAATATATACTGTTTCTTCTCAAGGCAACGCAAACGAACGAACTGGAAAAACATATATACATATGGATTATAAACAACACTTCGTGCTAATTCCATTTATACAAATATATATATATATATATATATATATATATATATATATATATATTTAAGTCAGACCTTAATCACAATACGTGCTAAAGTATATTTATAAACAGTGAATAAAATTATATATACAACGTGTATATACAAAACAACAAAAGAACAAGTTGTTGCTTACATATATATAGGTATTAACAAATATGCTGAAGCATTGATGGAAGATGGAGGTGATGGCCAGGGCTAGGGCAGTAGGATGGAAGGCGTCGGGATGGGGAGGTGGTGGAGGAGCATGGGTGATGTGTAGATCCGTGGCTTCGATGAGAGGGGAGGGGCAAAACGCGAGTATGGGAGGTGATGTTTGCAAATTGAGGGGTCTCGACGAATAGGAGGAAGAAGGGGGAAGCTTGCTAGCCGAGGTGAGCTGGTTAGTGGGTTCGGCTGGAGGCTTGATGGGGAGTGAAGTGGTTCCGGCCTTGAGATCGTGGTGGAGATGATATGCTGGTGGCAGGCTATTGGCAGAGGCGTTTTGATGGACGAAAAGAAATGGTGAAAGGCGCGAGAGCAGATGCAAAATTTTGAAGCCAGTATTTTTTTTATACTAATTTTTGGAAGAGGGGGAAAAAGTAGATATGGAGGAAGGAGATGCAAGTGAAAGGAAGGGTAGGAGCAGTTCAAACTTCGAATGCAACTGAAAGGACAAGGCAAAATAAATATATGCAGCTGAATTTTTGTTTTTCCAAAGCAATGAATAGACAGCTGGCTTCATAACAAAATTGTAAAAGCCTTATACATATAATTTATACTTGTTTCAAACGGTAGAGCGGAATTGGCGGAGAAGAATTTGAAAGGTACATAAAAGTGAATATATGTGGAATAAATGCAAAGGCAATGGTTACTCAAGCTAGAATCAGTTAAATAATTTAAAGTAATTATTTGTTGCTTGGATGACACGGCTGAGGTTTGAAACGCAAAAGAAAAACAAAAGGTCACGGATCCGGTACCGATACTGTTACCGGTTTCGCGAATTCCGCTGTGTACCGGACTTCAAAACACAGAATTGAATATACCGTAGAGATCACCACGACAAGACGATCAAAACGGTATACAGATATCAGCGATACGATTGAATTATAAAAATTCAAATTTCTGCTAGCGGAAAGTGAAGCTGAAACGTAGGAAATAAGATCGACGGAGCTATAGAAATCCGAATTTGATGAAACGAAATTTGACATCTCACTTAGAAGATGATTTACAAATTTTATGTATAAAAATATTCAGGTTTGGAAATTATTTTATTACCATCAATTTTTAACTGATTTAAATTGAAATAGAATTTCACAATAAAATAAACATCAATATTATCAGATGAAAATTTACCAGTTGCTATGTTTAAATAGACGCATCCCAAATAATAAATTTTTATTTTCAAATTTTATTGTTTAAAATTTTACAAAATTTCAATTAATTTAATAAATAAAATTACTCAAATTTATGGGTCGTTACACTCTCCCCCACTCAAAACTTTTCATCCCCGAAAAAGAATGAGGTAGGAGAATAGAACAACCAGACATAAAAGTAGATTGAAAGTCAAGATTAAACAATTAATTTGAAACTATACAAATTTTTACTTGAAATATTCATTTGAAAACTTCATTTGCAATTCAATTATCTTTAATACTTTAATATTTTCCAAAACCCATTTGTAAAATTTCTTGCTTCCTTTATTGATACCATTTATATGTTTAAATAACATCTTTATAAATATATGAAACTATTTGAAAACAATTATTTACATAATTACTTATATTTACAAAGAAGCTATTTGAAAACATTAAATCTATATGTCATAAATTTATAAATTCATCTCAAGATATTTTTCAAGTATTTTTAATAAATCAATAATCATTTTCTTTAAATATGTTGTATTTAATTAATAACTTCTAAAATATTATAACACTAAAATTTTCTATAAAACCAAGTAGTATATATATAAACAATAAAAAAAAAATTTATAGTCAACAAGGAAAAGAAGATAGATTCTGAAAAACAGATGATGGGTGAATGAATAAAGCTGAGCAGATAAGGTAGATTCAAAAGAATAGTATCGGACATGAATAATTAATTTAGAACCATAAGAATTTCAATTTCAAATATTAATACAAAATTTCTTTGTTGGAAATACTTTTATAATAAAATACTTTTATAACTCGATGTTTTAACAAGTTTATCCTCGTTCCTATAGACACTGGCAGTGCGTTGATCAGGCGCAAAGCTAGAATTCTCCAGGTACTTAGTAGACTTGTTTCAACACCCAGTGAAAATACTGGAAAACTTTTTAAAAACAGATATGGAAAGTACAATCCAAATAAAAAACAAACAAAACCTTTGTCTAACCATGGATCGCAGATACACAAAGGTTACGCCTGGGTCCCCCAGGAAACATCCATATTCGTAAGCTTTCTCAGCCCTTCGAATTGCGCCATGATGACTAGTAGACCGCAGATACACAATGGTTACGCCTGAATCCCGCAGGAAACATCTGTATCCGTAAGCTTTCTCAGCCCTGCGGACTAATACGACCTACATAGATCATAGGATACACAATGGTTACGCCTGAATCCCCCAGGAAACATCCATACCCCTGGGCCATCCAGCCAGGTGAATTACGCTATGCATTCGCGCTCGTAAGACCATGGGTAACGCCATGGATTTCGATGGACACTCGAGTATCATATCCGGAAAACCAAAAATCAGAGAATATCAATAGAATGAATCCACAATGTGGCCACAAAGCGGATATCAAGCAGAAGACACTTTCCATATCTTTACTTCGAAAATATGTATCATACAGTACCTTTTCAAATCGCTTTCAAATATCATACTTATATAAAGTCCATTATATATAAGATTTCATTTTCAAATCAAATACTTTCCAAAATCAATAGTATATCAAATCACACTTATATAGACTTCAATTATATAAGATTTCACTTTTCAAATTGAGTACCTTTTCAAATCCATAGTTTTCGAATCAACATCATACTTCTACAGACCAATTTTTTTTATATAAGTTCGATAACTCCCAAATCAAGTATTTAGTAACACAAGGTTCTCACATTTCAATTTGTTTCAATATCAGTTCAGTTTCAAAATCATGTACGATTTCACCAAATTATTTCTTCCAAATTAAATATCTTCAGTTTCAAAGTTTCCAAAATAATAGGTTTGGAGAATAATCCAAGTTTCTAACTCAATATAATTTAAGTCAAACAATTCATTTCCAAAATCAATGGTTTTCAAAAACATCTTATATTTACATAAGGTATATCTTATATCAGAATCAAAATTGTCCAAAATCAATTACGCTGTATGAAGAGCCATATGGGATTTGAACATCTTTGCTTTATAAAAGGTTTTGAATTTAGAATAGTTTTGTATACAAAATAGTTTGTAAAATAGTTTTTGTAAATAAAATAGTTTGTAAAATAGTTTTGTATATAAAATAGTTTTGTAAAAATAGTTTTGTAATTAAAATAGAATAAAATAGTTTGTTTAAGAAAAGTAAAAGAAAATAGTAAAAAAAAGATTTTAAATTGATAGTGGTTTTGCATAAAAGAAAATTTTCCAATTAAACTACAAAGATATCCAACCCAACAACTTCCAATTTCAGCGTCAAAATATATCAATGATATTAGAACATAAGGTGTACATATGTCATCATTTCGCAACATCACATTTGGCCGCTCGCTCGATCACACAAGTTCGCTTTCGAACTAGTATTGTCCATTCGACATCCCTAATGCGGATTTCGATATGATTTCTTGACTAGAAACCATCAGTCTCCTTGCATAGCCATATACCATGATAGAGAATTCTAGAATCAAGCCCAAAATCCATATCAAATATTCGCCTTCAAGAATCGAATGAAAAATCCTAACACGAAATGGTGTAATTCACCTCAAACTTGTGTACACAATCCTGGATCAAATTAATTATGCAAATAAAACAGCATACGTACAACTTACGTATCTATTCCAACTTGTTAAATATATAATTTCATAAAGATGTTACTAAGTTAAAACATTTAAACTAAATTTCATATTAGTATAATTCAAAATAGTCTTATTCATTTACTTAACAGAACAGTTTCAACTTATTTAAATCATATTACTACATACTTTAAACATACATACCAAACTTATATACTTTATACTTTTCAAAATTACTTAGTTTTGAAAAAAATTTAACCTTGATTTGGAAGTGCTCGAACCTTCAAAATAGTCGAAGAAATCAAATTTTAAATTCAAGAGTTGGAAATCAACAACAAATCAGTAAATCAATTTCAATAGATAGGGTTATACCAAATCAAATCCGAAACTCGAGGACTGGACACCAGGCTCACTTCAAATCATTTCAAATATATATACATATATTCTTCGAATATCAAATCATACTTCAAAATTTGAAATCAAAATTGGTTTCGAAAAAAATATCACTCACGTAGCAATGCTACTAAAGTGGCCTCTCCCCCACTCTGAAACTCGAAAATCAATGTCGATGATGCGTGCACTCATCACCGAAATTATTTTCCAGCGACATAAGTGAGTTCTGGACTTCTATTTTCTCAAACTTCTTTTGAATTTTCTTCGAAATCATTCGAACTCATTAAAATCATTTGAAACATTTCTTATTCGGAAAAATACTTTTAAATCATTTTATTATTATATATTTCAAAATCTTAAAACCAATTTCAAAACACCGGGGTTCAATTCTCGAATTTCAAATTTAAAATCCTTCAGTTAAAAATCATTTTAGATAAATCAAATTTCTTATATAATTTTTCAAAATTTCAAATTCTTTCGAAACATCATTTTCCCATTTTAAAAGGTATATAATCCTTAGCGAAAACACTTTCACTTTAATATATAGATTAAAATCAAACTTATCAAAATAATAATTTCGGTATATAAAACAATTTCTAAAATACAAACAAACTCGATTTTTTTTCAAAGAATGGTTCACGAATAGATTTCGAAACAAGGATAGAGATTCAAACTAGAGGGACACTAATCAAATAGAATTATGATTCGAAGATAAGTTCGAACGAAGATGAGATAATTAAATTTCAAAATAGAAGATGAATATACTTATATAAATCGCGCGCAACCTTAATCGGGTCAACCGTGACTTCAATAATAAGATCGATACAGAATTTTAAGGCAAATCGACATTCGATCGCCAGAGATAGAATTCGGCATATCAAGAGATTGTAACATCAAACCGAGGGATATATAAATCTCCGGTGAATCAATGCCAATTGTAAATGAGTTCCACCCCTTTACAAATCATTCAAAGGTTGGCGAGATCGCCTATTCTTATAGAAATCATTCGAAGTGGAGTTATGGATACTCCAGAATCAAAAGAATACAAATAGGGAGAGACAAGAATGAATTTTGGAACCGCAAGGAACGTTCCAAAGTTCAAAGGAAATCGAGTCAAAAGGAAGAGATTCAACTCGAGCGAAAGTGATTCTGTAAATAAATTTACTATATATGCTAAGTTTTGCCTAGAGCCAAAGCTCTGATACCAACTGTAATGACCTGTTATTTTGGACCATTCAAATCGACAATAAATCCACACATGTCAGACTTGAATAATTCAAAACAATAGATTGTTAATTTAAATTTGGCAAAACTTAGAATATACAGTAAATAAATCAATCACAGAATCCCAGACACAGAGTAATACAATAATACGCAGCGGAATAGATAAAATAGTAGTTCATGAAGCTACTATATAAACATAAGAGTTAAAAATAAAATACAACAGAATATCTCCAATACAGTGAAGTCTTCAGTACGAATAGATGACCTCTCTGAACAAATCAATTGGAAAAGCTGAAAGCTGAATCGATAGTTGGATCTCCAAATGAAGCTCCAAACTCCAAAGGTGAGTCTCAAATGCTGTATCACTCGGTCTGAGCCGAGCGTAAAGTAAAACACACAACACTCGAGTCAGGATTAACATTCTTATATCAATAAATCCAACTCAAGTGAAATATCAGCTGAAATACAATTAACTTAAAGGATGTTTGGGATAACCATCCTCTAAGGATCCGTGGAACTATCTACAATGTAGAAATATACACTATAACACCGTGGTCATTTCAATTTAATTTATACTTCAAACCCAAATATCATTTCATTTCAAATATATCTATTTTCCAAAATAGTATATATAGGTTAAATAATTTATAAAGTAAAGTATTTAATTTCCTCAGGTCACACAGATCGATTCAAATCAACTCAAATTCCAAATTCAAATTTATTCAAATCTCAATTCATTAATTCAATTTAGTTCTAAATAGACCATTTAAATTTTCAATATATTTCAAAGCTTTAATATTCAACATTTCAAAGTTAAATTTAACAGTTTCATATAGCTCTTGATTTAACTTCATTATTATTTAATCAAGGAATATTCACTTAATAAATTCAATATCATTTAACTAGCCTTAAATTTTATACTCAAACATATCATATGTAGTAAATCCATCTTAATTAAATTAAATATCATTATTAAATCTACATATATCATTACCATTTATATATAATAATTTAAGAATCAACTTTTATTAAAACCATATATTTATTCCAAAAACCATGGAATTTATTTTCAAAATATTTATATATAGACCAACGGTGACTGTATATAATTTCCTATTTATGGTCAAGTGATACGGATATTTATCATTTCAATCCGTAAATTTAAATACATACGGGTAGATATCATTTCGACCCATAATCCCAAATTCAAATCAATTGAAAATCGCTTGGGTTTATCATTTCAACCCATAACGATTTTCTCCTATTCTAAAGTCCGTTCGGGTATGTATCATTTCAACCCATAGTGAATTCTATACTAACAGGGAACTTGCAGAGTGATAACAGATAATATAAAATTTAACAACAGACATATGTCATCAGTAACAATATAATATAAACAACAGGATATGGTGTCATATCCCACAGGTGAACAATTACAGATAATAGCATATATAACAATTTAAACAACTAACAGCAGCATATTTCAATTGTCGTTTCAATTGAAATCAAATTTAAAAAATATAAGAACATTAAATCGTGAGTGATTACTCACCTTTCGAGGCTAGAGATGAACGAAATTGAGAAGAGTTACGAATCCAAGCACGAATTTCAAAGTAAAGCTAGATTGGAATGAATTCGACGGACAAGCTGATAGATAAGAAACCGATGAGAACAAATCAAAATCAGTTTTGATATAAACTGAAAATATATACATTATTATTATATTATATATATACATATATATTTTATTTGCTTTCTAAAATAAATTTCAAAACATATGTATTATATTAAAAATTACAGTACATGAATTCGCTTCTTAAAACCATTATATTATACATATACTATTATATATTAAAATAGAAAGCAATACTTTATATAGACTAATATATATATAACCTTTTATTTATATAAACACGTACCAAATTTATATAGTATATATTAAAATAACGTAACGTATTCCATACGATTCACAGATTGAAAACACATTTCCTTTATAAACTGTAAACATATTTTTATAACAAACATAGTATATTATTACATATATATTAACTCATGTAAAAAAAAGAGGGTAACATAACTTATAGAAACCTTTATATAACTTTATATTGTATTAAAAAAAATAAAACACGTATACAAAGCAACTCATTTTTTTGTCTCTCGTACAAATCGTGTGTATATGCATATCAACAGACCTTGTACTTTATATATATAAAGTAATATAGCTTAAATATATACTGTTTCTTCTCAAGGCAAGGCAAACGAACGAACTGGAAAAACATATATACATATGGATTATAAACAACACTACGTGCTGATTCCATTTATACAAATATATATATATATATATATATTTAAGTCAGACCTTAATCACAATACGTGCTAAAGTATATTTATAAACAGTGAATAAAATTATATATACAACGTGTATATACAAAACAACAAAAGAACAAGTTGTTGCTTACCTATATATAGGTATTAACAAATAGGCTGAAGCATTGATGGAAGATGGAGGTGATGGCCAGGGCTGGGGCAGTGGGATGGAAGGCGTCGGGATGGGGAGGTGGTGGAGGAGCATGGGTGATGTGTAGATCTGCGGCTTCGATGAGAGGGGAGGGGCAAAACACGAGCATGGGAGGTGATGTTTGCAAATTGAGGGGTCTCGACGAATAGGAGGAAGAAGGGGGAAGCTTGTTGTCCGAGGTGAGCTGTTGAGTGGGTTCAGCTGGAGGCTTGATGGGGAGTGAAGTGGTTCCGGCCTAGAGAGCGTGGTGGAGATGATATGCTGGTGGCCGGCTATTAGCATAGGCGTTTTGATGGATGAAAAGAAATGGTGAAAGGCGTGAGAGCAGATGCAAAATTTTGAAGCCAGTATTTGTTTTTCTTTATACTATATTTTTGGAAGAGGGGAAAAAAGTAGATCTGGAGGAAGGAGATGCAAGTGAAAGGAAGGGTAGGAGCAGTTCAAACTTCGAATGCAACTGAAAGGACAAGGCAAAATAAATATATGCAGCTGAAATTTTTTTTTCCAAAGCAATGAATAGACAGCTGGCTTCATAACAAAATTGTAAAAGCCTTATACATATAATTAATACTCGTTTCAAACGGTAGAGTGGAATTGGCGGAGAAGAATTTGAAAGGTACATAAAAGTGAATATATGTGGAAGTAAATGCAAAGGCAACGGTTACTCAAGCTAGAATCAGGTAAATAATTTAAAGTAATTATTTGTTGCTTGGATGACATGGCTGAGGTTTGAAACGCAAAAGAAAAACAAAAGGTCACGGATCCGGTACCGATACTGTTACCGGTTTCGCGAATTCCGATGTGTACCGGACTTCAAATCACAGAATTGAATATACCGTAGAGATCAGCACGACAAGACGATCAAAACGGTATACAGATATCGGCGATACGATTGAATTATAAAAATTCGAATTTCTGCTAGCAGAAAGTGCAGCTAAAATGTAGAAAATAAGATCGACGGAGCTATAAAAGTCCGAATTTGATGAAACGAAATTTGACGTCTCACTCAGAAGATGATTTACAAATTTTCTATATAAAAATATTCAGGTTTGGAAATTATTTTATTACCATCAATTTTTAACTGATTTAAATTGAAATAGAATTTCACAATAAAATAAACATCAATATTATCAGATGAAAATTTACCAGTTGCTATGTTTAAATAGACGCATCCCAAATAATAAATTTTTATTTTCAAATTTTATTGTTTAAAATTTTACAAAATTTCAATTAATTTAATAAATAAAATTACTCAAATTTATGGGTCATTACACTCGATCCAAGACATTGCAACTTATCACCAAGTTGTAGCCATCAACTCATCATCGAGTTTACTTGGGCCAATCCATCACTTGACTCGAGTTTGTCCTGGGTTCGCATCGAGTCCATCCCATGGTTGCTTCGCTTCTTGTTTTTCTATTCTTTGCTTTGGGTCACTTCATCAATTTTCCTAGGTTCCAGATACGCATGACTCAGGTGCAATCCAAGCTCCAACGAGTTATGAAGTCATGTTCAATTTTCGACTATGTTTTTGATAAATTTCCACTCCATTATCTTGTAATGCTTTTCAAGTTGTTTGTATCCATTTCTTCTTCGTTTCTTAGCTTAATTTAATATTTTAATCATCTAAGTCTATTCTGAGACTGTTGAAAATTTATAGGTAACGATGTTTGATTAAATCTATTCAACTTGTTCTGTTTGGTTTTGAACATATTCAAGTCTAACGGATCATTTTCATGGTTCAACATATTCTAATTGGTAATTTTTGTTAGGTATAATTCTGTTTGATATAACTCTATTTGATTTAATTTTTTTCAGTACTTAACAGAATCATCTTAATTGAACCAATTTTCTTTATGCCATAATTGATAGGGTTAAGGTTGTGCCCTATGGATAATTATATAATTTTGATTGTATAATGTACACTTAACTCTTATAGACGAATCTTGTTCAAAATGTAATCATGTTTTATGATCCTGTTTCTATTATGTGTGAATATTCTTTTAAATATTAATTAAGTGTTTAGTGATTACATTAATATAAAAAATATGAAATCCTTAGGACTAAGTATTTAAATAGATTTTAATTACAAAACTATTGGTAGTTATGAGAATTAAATTGATTAAATATATAGATAAATACTTATCCTTAAAAGTTCCTAGTCAAGGTGTTTCATGAAAGGGATGTCGTTACACCTTGTAACAACCCGCATCTTAGTGGGCCCAATATTTTAATTAATCGAAAACCCAAGCCCATTATGGCTCAGATTGTTGGTGCTGGTAACCTGTAATAAACATAATTATATCAGAGAGCTATCCGTATGAACACACAGTGGAATAGTAAAATATAACAAAACATATATACCGACTAAGGCTACTATCTTGAAATCAATATAATTCCTTGGATACCTAGTTGCCTTGTCGGTGCCGAGCATGAAATGATAAGGCATCTCCATCCATTATTCCTATCTTGCACCAATATCATGTCCCTCTAAATATATCTTGTGGGTTGTAATGAGGATAGGTCGGAATAATGTTCTGGTGACTAGTTAATTACATACTTTATCCATAACACTAGTTTATGTCGGCTGATTTCTATTTAAATGTTATGTTTACTATTCATGGGATTATTTATTTAATTCCACTTGCGCGTACAATATATTCAACCTTTATTCGAGGTATAACTATATATATGTGTGTATATATAAGATTTGTACTACTAAAAAAGAAAACCCTGGCCACTTAATACTTCTTCATTAGGGAGAAGGCAGAGCCAATGACCATTTAATAACTCAAACCTGAAGCGGGCTCTCCGTAACGTAATTGGTAGTCAACCAGCCCTAACTGTAAAGGTCAATGATCTCTAGATATGGCTTTATAATTTAATTAGCTATATTACCAACGCATCTCAAAGACTTATCTAAGGGTTAACTAGCTGTTATCCCGCCTTTTGGCAAGGCCGTGACACCAAGGACCCGACTTAATACCAAGGACAATTCGACCCGAAGATCGGTCATACACAAGTTCACTATGGATACTGGAAAATTTGGTCCAGGTTCGGATCAAGCTACCATTGAAAAGACACGACAAGCAAAGTTATGAAAGCCAACGTTTCGAATTTTAAGACGATCGGAGTTCGTATGCTCAAGTTATGGATCGATCAAGTTCCATGAGAAGCACGTTCCGTTCATATCTGTCTCTCGTATCGATCCATTTCGTATCCATCGTCTTGTAACCATCCTATTCGTATCCATCAATAAGCAACGCTTCGTATCGATATCGTCCATATGTACTTCGTATCGGTCCCCTCATGTAACAACCCGCATATTTTACGATTGTATATTTAAATATTTTATTTAAATATAACATCGTTAATCGGATTGAAGTCCGAAAAGCTACTTTTTGCAAACAGTCGAATTGGGACTCGAGACCACTTCCATTGAGTCCAAAATGGTGTTTGCGACTTTTCTAAGTATAAGCTTCGATATATTTGGAGTAAGTTGAATTTTGCTATTTTCTATTGGGCTTTGGGTTTGGGTTTTACCCCAACTCACTCTATAACCGAGTTCAGCCCTCTCTTCTCCTCTTCACTTCACTTCGATTTTCTTAAACACCCAAGCACAACTGAAAATGGGGAGAGGAATGAGAAATTAGAAACTTCAAGCCCTAGTTTTCAATTGCAAACCAAATTCTTGCTCCAAATTCAAAGAGAAGCTTTGGTAAGTATCTCCTTCTTCTTCTCCAACTCATTCTCTCTTTAATTTCAAAAATTTCCTAAACCTAACTTTGGAAATGTTCTTCTTTTGAGCTTAGATTCAAGCTCCTTGAGTTGAAGTTGAAGTGTAGTTTATCTTCCTTTGCATTCAAGCTTCTCCTTCATCATTTTTGGGTTTAAAAGTGAGATTTTTATCTCACATCTTTGTCTATAACTATCTTTGATTGTTAGGTATGGATTCCTAACATTTTTACATGTTCATTTGATTTTGGTTTGGATTGATTTGATGAAAATTTCAATTTTTGGTGTTTGAAGTCTAAAACTCTAAAAATCTTAGCTTTGATGTTTGATCATGCTTTTGGTGGTGAATTGGAAAGCCTATAGGGCTGGGTTGTTGATTGGCAAAAACCTCTTAAGTCCATTTCTCGTCCGATCGCGAATTAGAAGAGTTTGCATTTCATTTGAATAAGCTGAAAAACAGCTTCAGTGCCAGTCAGTCGACTGACTCTCTGCAGTCAGTCGACTGGTTGTAGAAATCAGGCCAACCTAGGTCTGTCTGCAAAGAACAAAAGTTTCTGTTTTCTACAGTCAGTCGGCTGACCCTCTGCAGTCAATCGACTGACTGTAGGAAATGAAACATTCTGGTTTCTGGTCCAGTCGACTGACCCTCTTCAGTCAGTCGACTGACCTGCTTCATTTTGCCTATTTTGCCTAATTAGCTTGGGGATCTAACTTTTATCGATTTGTGACTATCCGATTTATTTTTATCATTTTTTATTGCCTTTGATTCTATTTCAGGATTTTTGGGTATATCTATTTTGATGGATTTGGCATCGGTTTCTATGGATTTGATTCACGTCTTCGTATGTGAATTTTTGATGGTTGATTGTTTCTACAATCATTTCTGTGCTTTATCACTTTAAAATACAAAGGTTTCTATACTAATAGTAAATATTCAAATTCTTTACAAAGATGATTTCAACTCTATTTTTAATACAAAGCTCGTTTATAAAACCATTTTCTAATCTATTAGAATATACAAATCTTTACCTCATTCGTATGAGAAAATCTAATTAAACAGCTTAGCAAAACAAGTGGTATGAAACGCTTGCGTTTACTTCGTCGGTTAATTTATGGACTTGTTCGATTGAAACTCTTGTGACAATTTTTGAGTGGAAATTTACAATCTGTTCGTAAATATTTTAGTTAAGCTAGTGGTTATGGGACATGAAGCTAAACTCTTATATTTACTAGCTTAGTGTAATCGACACTTCTTGATGATCGATGATGATCATTTTATGGTATAGACTAGCAATGTGCGATGTCTCTTTGTCCACGTGGGGGACAGTACCTCATCCTAATGAGCTTCGTCTCATTTTTATGGGCTAGCGACCCATGGTCTTTGGACCGTTCGTGGAGCAATCGGCTCAATAAGTCGGAGCATGGGGCGTATCTTTCTAGGTGCGTCGATGTTCGTCTATGCATGGGGCGTATCTTTCTAGGTGCGTCAATGTTCGACTTTGCATAGGGCGTATCTTTCTAGGTGCGTCGATGTTACACTTTACATGGGGCGTATCTTTCTAGGTGCGTCGATGTTTATTTATGCGTGCGGCGTATCTTTCTAGGTGCGTCGATGTTCGACTGTGCATGGGGCATACCTTTCTAGGTGAGTCGATGTTTAGTTTATGGGATAGCGTCTCCTTTGTGATACACGTGTTGGGAGTTTTCATACTCCAGTTTGTAATAGGCCACCCCCTTGTGATTTCTGTATTTCTAATCGATGATTTCTTGAATTTATGTTTCACCAATTTTTTGCGATTGGCAACGATAGGTTTGTCAATATTCGTGGCTTGGTGAATAAAATAAAGAATATGACATTCTTTTTGATGTTATGAGATTTTTGAGATAATCGTATGACTTTTCTTTGTTGTTAAATGTATAGTTGACACGGTATGGCATTTTTGTTATCATACGTTTTTGGTCATATCTCTTATCCTATCTCATTTTACCTGATATTTATAGCTAGACTGATCCGTTTATTATTTTTTTCTTAAATAATACTCGGGTCAGACCGAGATATTTCAGGTGCTTCTACTTGACTTCTTATCAGGGCTTGTCTCCTGACTTTTGGCTAACTACTTTAGCTTAGTAGTTTTTGTTATTATACATTTGAGATATAGACTCCTTGATGTATAATTATTCTTTTGTCTAGCACTTGTATCTATTCTTTTGTGATGTAATGGAACTTGTTTGACCACTACTTTGATGTACACTTTCATGTGATATATTCATATCTGATTCCGCGTTTGTGATATGAATGTCTGTGACTGATTTGTGTTATGTTTATTTCTACGTTTGTTTCCGAGGTCCACTTAGCCACTATGTGGTAGCTTTGAGTTTGTATTAGATATGTCGGATTTCCTCTTGAAATAAAATGTAAGTTATATTTTCTGACATATCGGTACTCGCACAAAGCAATTACACAGATGGTCGCTCCTCAACAGCCTTATTCTTTGCGCTAGTCGATGGCATTACATCGTAGTGTCCTTGGCTAGCGTGAGTATAGAGGTGGGGCGTCATAGCATGGTATCAGAGCCAAACTTCGAAACAATGTAGAATAATCTAGCAAGGATCATTGTCCTAAGTATTTCTTAGGAATCGTGCCATAGTATTTGATTTGAGTCTTCGTACTGTTCAATCCTATTTTCTTTTGTGATGCCTTGTTTTGTCAATCAAGGTTGTTTGATATTCATTTTGAGAATAACCTTTTTCCTCTTCTTTCTTTCTTTCTTTCTTAGAGAAGAGAAATGGTTAGACCTGGCTGTCCCAGCACCGGTCAATCTAGTGCTACTCCTCTGGATGGCGTATTCATGTCAGCCCAACAACTTTTGGATCTTGTAAAGAATCAAAGGTTTATCTGTGCTTTGAGTAAGAACCCTGAAAAGTTTTTACCTTTGAGACTTGAAGTTCCTTTCAATCAGCTTGTGGATATCACTCTTCAACATAAAGAGGTTTGTAAAGGAAGTGATAGTGATATTGGGATTTCCAAGAAGAGGCATATTAAGTTCAAAAGCCCTAATCCCAATAAGAAAGTGAAGCAAACTACTTTGGTAGCAAAGACTCCAATCCCTAATCCCGGAGGATGCTACAATTGTAATTCTACGGACCACTATGCAAATATGTGTCCGAAACCCCTTTCTTGTCCCTATTGCAAAAAACCAGGTCATCTTTTATCTGCATGTCCCAAACTTTTGAGCAAGGGCATGAGAAAGCTAAATATTGTGTAAACGCCTAATAACACTTCACTTAATCAAGGTATTTTTCATTCAATCCTTGATGGCATTGTTTTATTTCGTGATCTTCTCATTTGAGTTCTTGTTTATATGAGTTCATCTCGCTATTTTATATCAAAAGAACTTGATGGTTCTTTCTCTTTTCAATTTTTATGGGCTTGATGACTTCATTGAGAATTGCGAATTCGATTGATGGATCCGCAACACTCAATTTACTTTGTGAAAATGTCGGGATTATTTTTGTGATTTTCTTTTCGAGCCGATTTGCATGTTATGCGTTTTTAGGCTTTGAAACTGATTTTGGGAAATGATTGGCTTAATTATTATGAAGGCCATATCCTATGTCCAATGTGGACTATTTATCTTCGACATCTTCAATCTATTAAGCAGATTTCCTTTGTTTTTAAAGATTTTGATTTCCAAATTTGGTGGCAACATTTTATTCTTTAAACCCACTTGATGAGAAAAATATTATTTATCTCATTCAGGTAGTTTGTGAATTTTTTAGTATTTTTGAGATTTGTCTTAGGATTATCACCTAAATAAGCTATTGAGTGGTGCTAAAGTCTTTTCAGCTCGACCTTGCCATCGATTTTCATCAGCTACGAGTTGCGGAGGATAGCACTCCACTTACCGCATTCCGCACTCGTTATGATTCTTGTGAGTGGTTCGTTATGTCACTCGGTTTGACGAACCTTCTACCTTATTTCATCCATCTTATGAATCGAGTATTCTACGAATATCTCGATGAGTTTATCCTTGTATTTATTGATTATGGATGAAAATAACAAATTTAAAATTTGCAAATCTTTTAATAAGATATTTATAAGTAAGATTGGATTTTGTTCTTAAAACGAGCAAAGAATATTTGTAAATTTTATAAGAGTCATGTTTATCATATAGAAAATGATTTTGTGTTATTTTCCCCATTTGGTGCTTTAAGAATTCTGGTCGATGCGTTTGCTCAACGTTATCGATATGAATCTCCTAAACGCTATGATGAGACAGTTAGACACAATAAATTGACTTGTAATTAGTAAATTTTTCTAAAAAGATGATTACATAAAGTTAATTATAATTTTGAAAGTCTTAGCTGTTCGGAAAAGGGAATCGATTAAAAGAACTCTTTTCCGATGCTTTTATTCTTACAGTTCCCGAAGGGAATCAAGACTTTATTGTTTGTACCGATACTAGTCGTATTGGTTTTGGTGTCATTCTTTTGCAAAGGGGAATGTGTTATCGCAATTACATCTTGACAATTAAAGCTTGTCGAGACTAGTTATGCCATTCATGATCTAGAGCTCGCGACTATTGTTTTCGCTCTTAGAATTTGGCTCATTATCTTTTGGGAGAGAAATTGTTCTCTACCCCGATCATAAGTTTTTGAAGTATTTATTTTCTCAAAAGGAACATAATTTGCGTCAACAATGTTGGCTCGAGTTCCTTGCATCTTATGGTCTTGATCTTCTTTGTACTCCGGAAAAGGGTAATCGAGATTATCGATGCCCTTAGTTGTAAGCAACAAGCAGTTGTTTCTTTGATGATATCCGAATGGTATGATCTCAAAACTTTATCCACTTATGAGATTTGAGATCGTGAATCCAATTTATGTTCATCTCTTGTTTGGTGTAGCCTCGAGGCTCGTCCTTCTCTTTTGGACCATACCTCTTTTGGCTAAACTCTTTGTCAAACTAAATCGCATAAGAGTTCCTACTTATATTATTAGCAATCGTGATCCATTATTTTTCTAGTGGATTTTCGTAGGGTCTTCAAAAGCTTTGGAAACAAAGCTTAATTTTATCACCGCTTATCGTCCACAATCCGATGGACAAATAGAGCGTGTGAATCAACTCTTGAAGATCTCCTTCGTGCATGTGTTCTTGATTTTGGTGGAAGTTGGGTAGATCATATTTCTCTTGTTGAGTTTTTCATCCAATAATAGCATCCAAGTTGGCTTGAAGCTGGTGAGAAGTTGGTTTTAGGTCCAGATTTTATTGGTATTCATTTCTGTTTCACCTATGATAGGTGTTGTGCATTTCAGTTGATCGGGAAAGTTAGCACCTCGATATGTTGGTCCCTTTCCCATCACCGAGCGTATTGGTTCCGTAGCTTATCGCTTTTATTACCGGCTCAATCTTTTGCTATTTATGACGTTTTCCGCGTCTCTCTACTACGGAAATACCTTAGAGATTCCAATTTTTATTCTTGAGCCCGGTGTAATTAAAGAAATTGAAGTTTCACCAAATTTGACTTATGAGCAATATTCTATTCGTATCATTACTTCGGAGGTTAAATGCCTTCAAAATAAAGATGTTCTTCTTGTGAAAGTTCAATGGTCCTCAAATCCTAAGAATTTCTCTTGGGAATCTTGAGAATTCATCGAGCAAACACATCCGGACTTACTCTTTCGTGCTCTTTCCGGTGAACTTCTTATTTCAAATTTCTTCGTAGAGGGTCACACATTTTTCTCAAAACTTCTTATTTCAAATTTTCTTTTGTGTTGTTATGCTTTTATGGTTGTTACTCCTTATTTTCTTCTTAAGTATTGCGAGGACGCAATTTCTTTAAGGAGGGGAGTCTGTAACAACCCGCATATTTTACGATTGTATATTTAAATATAGCATCGTTAATCGGATTAAAGTCCGAAAAGCTACTTTTTGCAAACAGTCAAATTGGGACTCGAGACCACTTCCATTGAGTCCAAAATGGTGTTTGCGACTTTTCTGAGTATAAGCTTCGATATATTTGGAGTAAGTTGAATTTTGCTATTTTCTATTGGGCTTTGGGTTTGGGTTTTACCCCAACTCACTCTATAACCTAGTTCAGCCCTCTCCTCTCCTCTTCACTTCATTTCTATTTTCTTAAACACCTAAGCACAACTGAAAATGGGGAGAGGAATGAGAAATTAGAAACTTCAAGCCCTAGTTTTCAATTGCAAAACCAAATTCTTGCTCCAAATTCAAAGAGAAGCTTTGGTAAGTATCTCCTTCTTCTTCTCCAACTCATTCTCTCTTTAATTTCAGAAATTTCCTAAACCTAACTTTGGAAATGTTCTTCTTTTGAGCTTAGATTCAAGCTCCTTGAGATGAAGTTGAAGTGTAGTTGATCTTCCTTTGCATTCAAGCTTCTCCTTCATCATTTTTGGGTTTAAAAGTGAGATTTTTATCTCACATCTTTTTCTATAACTATCTTTGATTGTTAGGTATGGATTCCTAACATTTTTACATGTTCATTTGATTTTGGTTTGGATTGATTTGGTGAACATTTCAATTTTTGGTGTTTGAAGTCTAAAACTCTAAAAATCCTAGCTTTGATGTTTGATCATGCTTTTGGTGGTGAATCGGAAAGCCTATAGAGCTGGGTTGTCGATTGGCAAAAACCCCTTAAGTCCATTGCTCGTCCGATCGTGAATTGGAAGACTTTTCGTTTCATTTGAATAAGCTGAAAAACAGCTTTAGTGCCAGTCAGTCGACTGACTCTCTGCAGTCAGTCGACTGGCTGTAGAAATCAGGCCAACCTGGGTCTGTCTGCAGAGAACAGAAGTTTCTGTTTTCTGTAGTCAGTTGACTGACCCTCTGCAGTCAGTCGACTGACTGCAGAAAATGAAACATTCTGGTTTCTGGTCCAGTCGACTGACCCTCTACAGTCAGTCGACTGACCTGCTTCATTTTGCCTATTTTTCCTAATTAGCTTGGGGATCCAACTTTTATCGATTTGTGACTATCCGATTTATTTTTATCATTTGTTATTGGCTTTGATGACTTCTATTTCTGGATTTTTGGGTATATCCGTTTTGATGGATTTCGCATCGGTTTCTATGGATTTGATTCACGTCTTCGTATGTGAATTTTTGATGGTTGATTGTTTCTACAATCATTTCTGTGCTTTGTCACTTTAAAATACAAAGGTTTCTATACTAATAGTAAATATTCAAATTCTTTACAAAGATGATTTCAACTCTATTTTTAATACAAAGCTCATTTATAAAACCATTTTCTAATCTATTAGTATATACAAACCTTTACCTCATTCGTATGAGAAAATCTAATTAAACGGCTTAGCAAAACCAGTGGTATGAAACGCTTGCGTTTACTTCATTGGTTAATTTATGGACTTGTTCGATTGAAACTCTTGTGACAATTTTTGAGTGGAAATTTACAATCTGTTCGTAAATATTTTAGTTAAGCTAGTGGTTATGGGACATGAAGCTAAACTCTTATATTTACTAGTTTAGTGTAATCGACACTTCTTGATGACCGATGATGATCAATTTATGGTTTAGACTAGCAATGTGCAATGTCTCTTTGTCCACGTGGGGGACAGTACCTCGTCCTAATGAGCTTCGTCTCATTTTTATGGGCTAGCAACCCATGGTCTTTGGACCGTTCGTGGAGCAATCGGCTCAATAAGTCGGAGCATGGGGTGTATCTTTCTAGGTGCGTCGATGTTCGTCTATGCATGGGGCGTATCTTTCTAGGTGCGTCAATGTTCGACTTTGCATAGGGCGTATCTTTCTAGGTGCGTCGATGTTAGACTTTACATGGGGCGTATCTTTCTAGGTGCGTCGATGTTTATTTATGCATGGGGCGTATCTTTCTAGGTGCGTCGATGTTCGACTGTGCATGTGGCGTATCTTTCTAGGTGCGTCGATGTTCAGTTTATGGGATAGCATCTCGTTTGTGATACACGTGTTGGGTATTTTCATGCTCCCATTTGTAATAGCACTTTATAGGTTTGTCAATATTCGTGGCTTGGTGAATAAAATAAAGAATATGACATTCTTTTTGATGTTATGAGATTTTTGAGATAATTGTATGACTCTTCTTTATTGTTAAATGTATACTTGACACGGTATGGCATTTTTGTTATCATACGTATATGGTCATATCTCTTATCCTATCTCATTTTACCTGATATTTATAGCTAGACTGATCCGTTTATTATTTTCTTCTTAAATAATACTCGGGTCAGACCGAGATATTTCAGGTGCTTCTACTTGACTTCTTATCAGGGTATGTCTCTTGACTTTTGGCTAACTACTTTAGCTTAGTAGTTTTTGTTATTATACATTTGAGATATAGACTCCTTGATGTATAATTATTCTTTTGTCTAGCACTTGTATCTATTCTTTTGTGATGTAGTGGAACTTGTTTGACCACTACTTTGGTGTACACTTTCATGTGATATAGTCATATCTGATTCCGCCTTTGTGATATGAATGTCTGTGACTGATTTGTGTTATGTTTATTTCTACGTTTGTTTCCGAGGTCCACTTAGCCACTGTGTGGTAGCTTTGAGTTTGTATTAGATATGACGGATTTCCTCTTGAAATAAAATGTAATTTATATTTTCTGACATATCGGTACTCGCACAAAGCAATTACACAGATGGTCGCTCCTCAACAGCCTTATTCTTCGCGCTAGTCGACGGCATTACATCGTAGTGTCCTTGGCTAGCGTGAGTATAGAGGTGGGGCGTCACAGCATGGTATCAGAGCCAAACTTCGGAATAATGTAGAATAATCTAGCAAGGATCATTGTCCTAAGTCTTTTTAGGAATCGTGCCATAGGATTTGATTTGAGTCTTCGTACCGTTCTATCCTATTTTCTTTTGTGATGCCTTGTTTTGTCAATCAAGATTGTTTGATATTCATTTTGAAAATAACCTTTTTCCTCTTCTTTCTTTCTTTCTTAGAGAAGAGAAATGGTTGGACCTGGTCGTCCTAGTGCCGGTCAATCTAGTGCTACTCCTCTGGATGGCGTATTTATGTCAGCCCAACAACTTTTGGATCTTGTAAAGAATCAAAGGTTTATCTGTGCTTTGAGTAAGAACCCCAAAAAGATTTTACCTTTGAGACTTGAAGTTCCTTTCAATCAGCTTGTGGATATCACTCTTCGACATAAAGTGGTTTGTAAAGGAAGTGATAGTGATATTGGGATTTCCAAGAAGAGGCATATTAAGTTCAAAAGCCCTAATCCCAACAAGAAAGTGAAGCAAACTACTTTGGTAGTAAAGACTCCAATCCCTAATCCTGGAGGATGCTACAATTGTAATTCTACGGACCACTATGCAAATATGTGTCCGAAACCCCTTTCTTGTCGCTATTGCAAAAAACCGGGACATCTTTTATCTGCATGTCCCAAACTTTTGAGCAAGGGCATGAGAAGGCTAAATATTGTGTAAACGCCTAGTAACACTTCTCTTAATCAAGGTATTTTTCATTCAATCCTTGATGGCATTATTTTATTTCATGATCTTCTCATTTGAGTTCTTGTTGATATGAGTTCATCTCGCTATTTTATATCAAAAGAACTTGATGATTCTTTCTCTTTTCAATTTTTATGGGCTTGATGACTTCATTGAGAATTGCGAATTCGATTGATGGATCCGCAACACACAATTTACTTTGTGAAAATGTCGGGATTATTTTTGTGATTTTTCTTTTCAAGCCGATTTGCATGTTATGCGTTATTTAGGCTTCGAAGCTGATTTTGGGAAATGATTGGCTTAATTATTATGAAGGCCATATCCTATGTCCAATGTGGACTATTTATCTTCGACATCTTCAATCTGTTAAGCAGATTTCCTTTGTTTTTAAAGATTTTGATTTCCAAATTTGGTGGCAACATTTTATTCTTTAAACCCACTTGATGAGAAAAATATTATTTATCTCATTCAGGTAGTTTTTGAATTTTTCGGTATTTTTGAGATTTGTCTTAGGATTATCACCTAAACAAGCTATTGAGTGGTGCTAAGGTCTTTTCAGCTCGACCTTGCCATCGATTTTCATCAGCTACGAGTTGCGGAGGATAGTACTCCACTTACCGCATTCCGCACTCGTTATGATTCTTGTGAGTGGTTCGTTATGTCACTCGGTTTGACGAACCTTCTACCTTATTTCATCCATCTTATGAATCGAGTATTCTACGAATATCTCGATGAGTTTATCCTTGTATTTATTGATTATGGATGAAAATAACAAATTTAAAATTTGCAAATCTTTTAATAAGATATTTATAAGTAAGATTGGATTTTGTTCTTAAAACGAGCAAAGAATATTTGTTAATTTTATAAGAGTCGTGTTTATCATATAGAAAATGATTTTGTGTTATTTTGCCCATTTGGTGCTTTAAGAATTCTGGTCGATGCGCTTGATCAACGTTATCGATAGGAATCTCCTAAACGCTATGATGAGACAGTTAGACACAATAAATTGACTTGTAATAAGTAAATTTTTCTAAAAAAATGATTACATAAAGTTAATTATAATTTTGAAAGTCTTAGCTGTTCAGAAAAGGGAATCGATTAAAAGAACTCTTTTCCGATGCTTTTATTCTTGCGGTTCCCGAAGGGAACCAAGACTTTATTGTTTGTACCGATACTAGTCGTATTGGTTTTGGTGTCATTCTCTTGCAAAGGGGAATGTGTTATCGCAATTACTTCTTGCAAAGGGGATCGATCTTAGAATATAACACCATGTCACCTGATCGATTCGAATCAGAAGCGATACGAAGCCATCGATACGAATTGTATCGATACAAACTCGGGAGTGTTTTGTAAATGCAGACTTGGATCGATCATAACTCAAAATCTACAGATCTAAATGCTACCAAATTTTCACAGGAGCTTGCGTACCACCTCTACTTGGTCTATGATCGATCTCGGTCCAAATGGATGTGTTTTGGATCGATACGAAATGAGTGCATATCGATCATGGATCGATCCCAATCAACATCGGATCGATCTGGTGGGCCTACCCAAGTGAGAGAAGGAGTCTTCCGAGATTTGAGCCAGATATTTGCAGCCTACAACTACAAATAGCGACCCTGGACCTACAGAAAAAGGACTCTTTGCTTCCCTACATGGATACTCTGTCGAAATCATTACTATACTTCAGTTGTACTATTGTAATCTCTTGTAATCAGCAAGTGAAATTCAATAAACATCAATCATTCCATAGTGGACGTAGGCAATATGCCGAACCACTCTAAATTTGCGTGTTTCTTCATTTTTTCTTATCTACTGATTGGTGTGTTTGTTAGATCCGCCTCATTTTACATTTTTTTCATTTTATCTCTTCAAACACATCCGAAGAGTGTTGTGCCCAATTTTGGTACAAACAGTAGCCCTCCTCCAATAAACAAATAATTAGTTAAACTTTTAGGTCCTTATGTATCCCGTACAGATTCTACACTAGTAGAAAGCGAAATCTGTCAAAGCATAACCCAAGTCTTTGCTAGTGACCACTTGGAACCACTGGTAATCAAAGCCTATATGCCAGCCCTACTTCTAAATACCGGTTTATCAACAACACTGACATAGCCCACCAACCCCCACAGCCTAAATCATGTTTAGTCTTACATAAGACAAGTCAAGGAAAGTGCCCACTCCAGTTACTTACCTTTGGTTTGGAAATAAAGCAGACTCCATTCCCTATTAGGCACTACCGTAGGTTATTTAGGACTTCTTATATAGGGAGGAGGCAGACCCAATAGCCATTTAACACCACAACCTTGAAGTATACCCTTTGACATCCCTGAAGGTACCGAGCCAATTAATACTTCAAATCCAAGGTGAAACCCTGGTATATTTTCTCCAAACCTATACACGAATGTATATTCTCCCCCATGAGTCCTACAGCTGGAGATGTCCTACGTACATTAGTAGTATGTATACACAACTGCTGGTGCCTATAGGTAAAGGGCAAACTTCCATTGTGCAACTCAACCAAACTCGCGTCCCAACCCATACTAAACCAATTAATTTATAGTTAACTTAAATATTAGGCAAGACCCACTAATTCATGCCCATCATTCATGTATTGAGGTCATATAATTTCCACTATGGAAATTATTATTTCTATTAAATTCATTTATTAGTATTCATTTATTTACTTGCTATGAACTTATTCTTATCTTATACGCTTATTTCCTTTATTCTTCATTTCCATTTATGTCACTTAAACGTCATTTAGTTCTGGTAACAGTTCGTGGGTTCGATTCCTGTCTGCCCTACTCCTAATTTCAAGGTGCTGAGGTGGGTCCCCATAAAACCGAAAAACCGATTGGGGACATCAAATCTCTGTGCTGGGCTGGCTAACCTCCCTCCTGTCTGTGGTCGTACCAGGCAGGCTCCTCTCACCCCTTCGACTTCATCAGGGCTCTAGGTTGAGTTTAAAAAAATGGACAATCACTAATGAAATATTTTTATTCGTTTCAAATCTAACTTATCATGCTTATTCCGTTTTCTCCATAAATATCACGTTTAATTCAATAATTAATCCCATTAAATGCATTTATGTTCCCATTTGATATCTGTAACTTCCTATCAACTACACATTTATTGCCCATTAATATTGCAATTATTATTCATAAATTTTAAGTTATTACCCATTGATTACAACCTCCAAACCCTTTAATTTATTGCATTATTAATATTTAAACATTCTAATTGTATAATACGAGTACCAATGTATATTTATTTATTACGCTTTATCCTTTACCTTGTGGGTGTGTGTGTATTTAATCAGTTAATGTGGTTATACATGTATATATATATATATATGTATATGTATATATATATATATGTATATATATATATATGTATATGTATATTTAACTCTTTTATTTCTACATTTAGGAATCCTAGAATATACACTTATATGTAAATTCTATAAGAATGTTTGATTCCATATTTTAATATATTGGAGCTATCCTTTACCAAAAAGGAAATTATTACCATTATAACTGTAACGACCATCGAGGCAGTGGCGACCGGTAGGCTTTGCAACCATCCCAGACCCACCGTGGCATACAGTGATACCTCGAATTTGCTTTTACGGCCAGCCTCTCGACTCGCAACCAACCCCTCAATGGGACATGTAGGGGTAAGAGTCTCCCGTTCGCCACCAAACCGCGAAGCGAGAACCCCCTATCACGCTGTAATGTAGCAAACCCGATCCCGATAATTAAATTTAATAATTAATTATCCAAATAAATACTGTATATTTGAAATTAAAGTTAAAATTTAACCTCCGGATATTTAAAATAAATTAAATATTCACATTTCAAATATACAAAAATTCCGGGTCGTCACATTCCTCCCCCCTTAAAAGAATTTCGTCCCCGAAATTACCAGTTAAGAAAAATAATTCGATACCCGTTCTTTTTCCCAATCCAAATAGTTTTAACAACTTTCCATAACAATTCTTTTATTAATGATACACTAATCATCCTTTAACTTCCCAAACTTATTCATAAGTTCAACCCATATCACCTGCTTATCCATTCAAATTTAAATTTGAATTCAAATCTTAATTTATCAAAATTTTCCAAAAATTTTTCTAACTCCCTAAATTTCCGAAAAATTTCGCCAGCGTCTCCTTTGCGCGGCTAGCTCGGTACTACTACAAAATGGCTCTACGGCCTCCCAATCTCAAAAAGAAAACAAAAGGCCAAGTGGCTGGATCAAAAACCCAATCAAATTTCATATAGAAATTCAAATACATACCTTTTTGTCGGGCCATTAAATTTTATCTTCTAAAATCAAAAAATCCCAATTTATCAATTGCTTTTATACACCTGTATATCCTACTAAGCAATAATATTCAATCACAATCCCAAAGTCATTTTATACTTTTCTTTACAAATTTTCAATATTTGCTTCACCTAGCTCCATCATCAATCTCGAGCAACCCAGATGCATGGATCAACAGAATTAGACCAAAACCCAAACTCTGGTTAACTAAGAAATTCACTCTCAATACAATTTTATAAATTGTAATTTTTGTTTTAAAAATCTTGTTTTTCAAAGGTGATTCCAGATATGAACTTGAATTAGTATAATTCGATATTTGATTTTTGATGTTTTATAGTATTCTTACTGTTATTTCACAAAAACAAGCATATTCCAAAACATATATACTTGCTTATATTTTTAGTACCTAGATTAGATTAAAACTAAACTAATTGGTCTTAAAACAAAGTGCTAATATTGATCAGATAAAGAGATATGAAATTTTTGATAAATTTATAAACACTGAACTCTGGAAAACAGATATACAAGCACATGCATAATTCTATACTTACATACAACTGTATTCATATAAATAAACATGCATATATATACTTTTCAAACATTCATTCCCAAGTTTCCAACATATATTATCTACATCAATCTAAAGGGAATTCCATGTTCATAGTTTTAAAAGCAGAGGATTTGAACTAATATTTTGATGTTTAAAATCAACAGATATTCACATTTTTAAAAATATACAAGAATTCTGGGTCGTCACAATAACTTCCATACACTACCTAAAAGTGGGACTTTTGCTCTGTTTAAATTACAAGTAATTCTATTTTCATTTCTATTGATATAGACAAACTACGGAGAAGGACATCCATACTTTATACATCTCTTTTATTTAGGTATGTTCCTTATTTTCCCAAATGTTGCACTTTTTATACATAGTTGCGAAGTTAGACACTCTATGGAAATTTACAAGGAAATGGATAGAACTAAATTGTACACTTGACACTCCTAATAAATTAAAACATAGAAATTTACATTCCAAGTCAAATTAGGACATTCCAAATGAATGCCAAAAATTTACAACCCAATAAACGTAAATCTGGAATAAACTTTACAATTTTATCAACATTATACTTCAAAACTTTTACAGACTAATTTACCAAAACTTCCAGATTATGTGTATGCCATTCCATAACAATTACATAACTTATAGAATATATAAGTGAGATTTCAATTAAATACATTCCTTTTAAGCCTAAATTCAACAGGTCTTGCATAGGCATAATAATGAAATAAAATACACTGATATAAATTTTAGTGTTATATATAAAGCATAAAATTTTCCACTCACCTTTCTAGCCTTCCAAATCTCCAAATCCGAATTCATTCCTTTAAGTAACTCCATTTTCTTTTCCAACCAAAAAATATGCAAAATAAAGATACATACATACCCATTAGAATTATAGATCTGAGAGGAGATTTGAGTTAGGTGTAATTTAGATTTATAATTATAGAGTTTGCCTTTTTCATAGAATTGCTTCACTCCTTCTCTTCTTCTCCTTTTATTTTCTCCCCTTCTCCCTAATATAGTACTTTTATAATTTGCGGAAATAATGGAGAACGGAAAATGGCAGAGCTTTACTGCTTTGTTTAGAAAATATGAGAAGAAAAGCGAGGGGCTAGATCTGTATTTATAAGCGCTTGAATCAATTCTATTCGTTAAATTATAATTTATTAAATCATAGCCATTAGGCCAAGGTTCAACCCAAGCCATCCTAACATAAATAGGCCGACCGCTGTAACGCCCCCACTTCTATACCCATGCCTCCCAAGAGTAATACTATCAAGTAATATGGAGAATGAAGTGATATGTGGCACATGTGTGAATATTCCATTGGACTAACACTAGTACATATATCAAATATCAATATGACTTACCATATTTGTACACAGTCTCGGTACAAAATGATAAACATACCACATGTGTGCCTCAAGGTTGAACAATACATAATCAAAAATAAATAAATATCCATCAGAGAACATGGATTCAGAACACATCAGATAATACATACAGGCATACATACATACACACACAACATACAATTTACAATACATAGTCCAATGAGCTACAAAATGATGGTAATTAGTCCAACAAATGATAAATCACTAAATACATCAACTACTACTAAATACAATGAGGATACAAAATGATAAGGAATGTATCATCCTATCTCTTCTATTAGCCTCTATAAAAGTCCACAACATGCTCCATTATTATAGGGTACTTGCACTAGAAGTCTATCAGACTGACTCGAGTATTACAAAGAACACACAATCAGACTATGTCCGATGATAATATTAAACAATCTAATAACAACAACAATGCCCAATATAGTATTATCAAATCATATAATAATTAGATAATGAGATAGCCCATCAAATCATTTGAATGATATCCAATATCATACAATTCACAAAGATAATCTATCACAATAAAAATCACAGTCAATAATTAGAGGCAATCTCCAAATACCAAATCAGAAGAATATAGATGTATGGGGACTAACTATACTTTAGAGGCAGTCTCTAATGTAGCCAACTCACTATAGGAATGAGACATATATGTCAATCCATAACACATATATACCATGAACCAAACAGGGGACTGATGGCCGCCTACCACAAGCCTACTCCAGGAACCTAATCTACCCGCCAATCGCAAATTAATCATCTATTCCTATATTCTCCAATTACCATGACAGACATCGTGACCCCATCCACCAATGACTCGTATACGCGTAGTCTCAATCACGACACTGCTTTGCCACTAATAGTAACAGACTACTAGCCTAAGCGATAGAAGGGGCTACAACTATAATAACCCATACCTTAATGGGACTAAATTTCGACAATAATCGAAACCCAAGTCCATCAAAGCACAGATCGTTGGATTTGGTACTTGCTGATAAGCATGAGCATTATCATTGATATAGACAAAAATCGAAACTGAAGTTTCGGGCTGTGCGACCTTGATCAGGGACTTCCACCGACCTCACCTTGCTCCGCCGCCCCCTAAGCGAACTCGCGGGCACATGAGGAGCCACGGATGGCCAGCGCCGCTGCTGCCGTTCTCTGGTCAAATTTGGCGATCTCCGACCACCATACAAAAAACGAGCACCACCACTATGACCTGGTCTCCATCCTCTTCCAAACGCCGCTCCCCGATCGTCAATTAGATGAAGATCCACCGTTGGATCGAAAACCCTAGAAATGGACGACCGAGGTTCTTTGACAATTTCTGGTCAAATGATGCACCAAATCGAAAAACGAATTGCTGCAATAGATTACATTGTCGAGAGCTTTCCAATGATATATAATTTGCTAAGGTTTGGAGGGTTTGAAAATTTTGAAATTGAATTTAATTTGAAATTGAATTGGGATTTAGGGTTTCTGCCATTGGAAGGAAGGAACAGATAAAAAGTTGATGTACGTACAGAATAAACTAAAAGACTGCTAGAGTTTGTGAAACAAAATCTATTTATGTAGACAAGGCTTGATACAAATGATAACATTTCGAATTAGGTCAAAACGATAACAATTACCCGAAAATCCCGTTTCGTTCCCGAAACGAAAGTAGGTCATCTCATATATCAAAAGAGATGTTTTCGATATTTTTAAACTCAATGGAACTAGTTTCAAGTTCCAATTCCATTGTATATTGTAACGACCCGCATTTGTTCCGATAATTAAAATATTGAATTAAATAAGATTTTGTAATTTAATGTTGGAAGAAAATAAAATTTATGATGTAGGAATGAGAAAACTAACTAGAATGAAGTTTAATAATGTAAATTAATGTAATAAGTGACTATTTGAATGTAATCTCAAGTAATTGTAATAATTGTAAGTTATAATTGGTTATAAATTTAAAATAAGGAAATAAATTTAAGTGTTATATTAATTGATGAAATAAGATGTAATAAATTAAAATTGGATAAAATTTGTGTTGTGTTAGTAGTTATAACATTTGTGTGTAGATAACAAACTTATAAATGTGATTAAATTAAGAATAGGTAACAAATGTTATTTGTTACCAATTTATTTAATATGTTGAATTAAGTTGGAAATCAATTGCAATTAAATGTAATTAAATATTACGTTAATATGGGTTAAGACGATAACTGTAAAATGTGAAGGTAATAAAATGTACAGAAATGTCAATTATATTCTTAAGGCAATAATTTATTCAATAAAAAGAGTGAAACTAAGATAAATGAATTTATTGGGACTTTAAATTATAATAAATGTGAAAACCGACAAAAATTCAATATAATTGAAATATTGCAACTAATATAGTAAAAGATGATAATTGTAGAATATTAATGCAATAAGATGTAAACAAATGTTTACCATGTCCATAGATTAATGTTTGATTGAATAAAAAGATTGAAATCTAATTAAATCAATTTATTGGAATTAGAATATAATTAATTGGAATTAAATATTGTGGTTAATGTAAGAAAAAGCGTCAATTATAGAAAATGAGGATAACAAGATAGAAACCTATGTTAATAATTTCATAAGGTATTGGTTGATTTAATAGTAGGAGTGTAAATCAAAATAAAAATATAAAATGAATAAGTTTAGTAAAGGAGTAAACATATGTTTATTTATTTAAAATGTTTGGTAGCTGAAAGATTGATTGTAGAGACGAGAAACTATTATTTAGTAAGAAATGTATAATTACTGTTTGTATCCAATAGTGTATAAATATGTTTAAATTACTATTAGGTAGGAAATAATTGTTCTACTTCTCATTACATTCATTTAGTCCATTTTGAAACTTAATCAACTGAAATTAATGTAATTGAAAATTTTCAATTAAAAGGAGAGAGAATACTAAACTGTAAGTTAATAGGTGTAATTAAAAGTAGCTTATGTTATGTGAAAATATAAGGAAAGTTTGATTTAATGAAAAGAACAGTTACATCAAATGAAATGAATGTTTCATTTGTGAATGTAGGTTTAATTTCATTAAAATAAAGAATAGATGATTGATTTTAAAGGAAGAAATATATGTTTATTATAATTGTGTTTTAGCTTACAGATTGATTACAAGAATAGGAAAATAATCTATTTCAGTAAGTTATTTATTCTTCTTGTGTATAAACAACAAATTTATAAACGTGTTTAAATAAACAATTGTTCTATTTTTCATCCATTTTAGTTGTTTGTTTGGAAATTTAACTTTGTAAGTAATTGCAATTAATGTAATTCAAATATTTCAATTAAAAGGAAAGAAAACGTTGATTGCAATCAATAGATTTAATAAAAGAAACGCACGTTTTGTGTTAAACAAAAAGGGCGTTTTAATGGAAATAAAAGATCATTTTGGGAAAACCAAATTGAACCTTTTCATTTTTAAGGTAAGTACAAAAATATTGTTATGCGTAGATAATAACCTTAATGCGTACAAATTTGAATATTATTTGAGTTAATGAAGTTAATTTGGTTACGTTTCAAAAAAAAATTTTGAATTTCAAAAGGTTGTGCGGTGTACATGGTTTCTTCATTTCTTTTGTTATTAATTGTTGCATGCACATTTTAAAATAGTTACCTTATTATTAATGCTTGATCCGTTCATTTCTTCGTCTATTTAATACCTGAATCTAGACTTTTAGGTTGTATTTAATTCTTGCCACTTCATTTTCACGTATACAAAATTTTGGTTTGCAAACTTTTCCATTCCTACGTACATTTCCTTATGCATTATTAATGCCTGGAGCTTTCAAAATAAAATGTGACATTTATTTTTGTCCCTCCACCTTCATTTCCTAATTATAAACAACCTACATCTTATTTCTTCATTTGCGTTTTGTTTCTCCTGACACCTCATATTCAAAAGCTCTTATTCTTGCAAATACAAAAGCTATCTTTTATGAAACATGATTTTTTTCATTTTTCGTACACGTCATGTCCTCATCTTAGTTGTTCTTCAATCTTTTCCTTAAGCCTCATCTTGAGAAAAATGTAAGTATTAAAATTTGTTTATTCATTTATTTTTATGCATGATAATTTTTATTTTAATAATATTTCTTATAACATGAATACCTTTTGCATATAAACTTTGATTCACGCGTAATTTCTTCTGTTGGATTCATTTTTAAATTCCAGACAACATGAAATTGATTTAGTTGAATTTGGAGATTGTTGAGTTTTTGCGCTTCTGTTTGGATTTTTATGGGATAAAATCAAAGGTGAGTGTTTTAGCCCACTCACAACTACTAAATTATCTTATGTTAGTTAAATTGAATTTATGATATGATTTGGAACTGACTGGTTGATGTTTGATATATTTAAATTGTCATTCTAGTTATGTAACGACCCGATATTTTCAACCATTCGCATCCGCACATGTCGGACTTGAATTGCTCAAAATACCGAATTGTAAATATAAATTTGGCAAAACTCAATATATACAGTAAATAAATAATCATAGAATCACAGACACAGAGTAATATAACAATAATGCATAGGAAACAAAGAATAGTAGTTCATGAAGCTACTATGTATATAACAGAGTTAAACAAGATACAGCTGAATTTATGAATACAAAGATGTCTCAATACAATAGTCAAATACAAGATCTGAATACATCACTGGAATCAACTGAATGACTGAAAGCAGAATCAATGGATGGATCCAAGCGAAGCTCCAACTCTGAAGGTGAGTCTCGAATACTAGTACAACTCAGTCTGACCCGAGCGTAAAGCAAAATACAAAACACTCGAGTCAGGACATACATACTTATACAATGTAAACCAACTCAAGTGAACTGTAATAAAAAATGCACAGGTAACTTAAAGGATGCTTGGGACCGCCCATTCTCTAAGGATCCGTTAAACTATTTACTATGTAGTAATATTCGCTATTATAATAATGTCTAATAGTAAAATAAACTTACTTTTAAATAGCATTAAGGAGTTACCCATATCCCCCTTAACACATAATAGTCCCAGTAGTCTATCCAGTATCAGCGTACCTCCAGATCGAGGGCTACCCTAAATACTCCACAGGCTACGGCACAAAACCAAACTCGTAGTAAAGCTCGCTATGGTAGGTGACACGGCACAACGAGGCAATGCCTGGGTAGATATACCAATTACGCATCCGGACTGGTGGTAACGCATAGCAGCCACTACCGCCCACCTCGGAACACACTCCCAAATCAAAAATCGAGGGGTGGCCACCAAATCAATCACAAAGTAATAGAATGGTATCGAAGAAATGTGTCCGATTAGAGGTGCTACCTCATTGGCCCGTCAATCGCTCCTGTTTTAGCCACCTTATGCCAACTCACGGGAGTCGGGTCCACGTATATACCTCAATAGGATCGTCGCCACCATACTACTTCATTCTGGAATCTCCACCGCGTACACGGTTGTCAAAGTGGTTTTCGGTATCGACATAGAGTATGCCCATATCTGATCCCGGTCTCTTTGCCAACCAATCGTTATTATAATCCATGGATATTTATTTCGAAATAATTTATTCCTCAAACAAAATATCATATCCATTTCAAACTAGTTTATACTTCAAACCAAAATATCATATTCAAAACTAGTTTATACTCCAAAACCAAAAGATCATTTGAACAAACCCAAATTTCCAATCACTGAATATTTCTTTCAATTTATTTAAACTTGAAATATTCCTTTTTAAATCATCTTAAACCAAAACCACTTTATAAAGCCATATTCTTAAATCTTAAATTGCAAATCAATATATTCAAAACAATTCTTAATTAAATACAATTTCAAATAAATTCATTTCCAAAAGTCATAGTACTTTCAAAGTTGTAACAATTCCAACATCAAAACAATTTGAAACCATAATACTTTGAAATCATAACCCTTTTAAAATGTTATTATTTGGAAATCATAGTATTTAGCAAATCATAACACCCTTAAAATAATATTCATTACCAAAGTTATAGCATTTTTAAGTTCATTCGTTCAATTATACCAATTTCGAAAACATTGTATTAACTTATAAATTCCAAAATGGTTTATATTTCACCTCAAAACATAATCATTTTACCCTTTAAATTCAATGTCAAAATCTTCCAAAATAATATTCATTTCCAAAGTTCATTGTAATTTCAGCAACAACAGCACTTATAAAGTGTTACGGTAAATATATTAACATTTAAAAAACATTGTCAAATTCAAAAAAGCAGCACTTATAAAGTGCTACAGTAGGTATTAGTATTTCAAAACAGTTTAGATTCAGAGACAACAGCAGTTATAAACTGCTGCAGTAAGTATTTTAGTATTTCAAAACCTAGTTTAATTTCAGAAACAGCAGCACTTATAAACTGCTGCAGTAGATATATTAGTATTTCAAAAACAGTTCACTTCCAGCAACGGTAGCACTTATAGAATGTTACCTGAAACCCATAGCATTTCAGAAATGCTACAAATACTATTATAAGTTTTTACTATAACAATTTAAAACAATATATCATCAACTTTTCCCATTTTTAACTTATCAAACCAATTTCACTTTTCAAAATTATTTATTTGGATATTACTGAACTCATAATTTTTAATAAAATAACATTTATTTAACCAATATCCAATTTAAAATTATAATTCATTTTTCAAGTCAAATACATTAATTTACTTAACTTTTATTTTAACAAATAACTTAACACTTTATTTGAAATACCCATTTCATAAATAAAATATTCTTTTAATAAGTCAAACTTCACATTCCCAATTGAAACTAAGCTTTCCATTATAAAGTTAAGTCATAATTTAAGATACCTTTTTCCATTTAAATCATAATTATTTAATTTACAAAACAAGTCCATTTCTGTAACAACCCGCATATCTATCGATTTTATATTTAAATATTATATTTAAATATTTTATCGTTAGTCGGATGTTAGTCCGAAAAGCTACTTTTTGCATACGGTCAAATTAGGACTCGAGACCACTTCCATTGAGTTCAAAATGACGTTTGCGATCTTTTTGAGTGTAAACTTCGATATGTTTGGAGATAGTGAAATTTTCGACACTTTTTCCCGCCTTTGACTTTGGTTTGGACTGCACCCCTTTAGTTCAGCCCAACCATCTTCCTCACTCTATCAAAACACTTCAAGCTTTGTCAAAAATGGTGGTGGGAAGTGGAAATTAAAACTCCAAACACAAATTCTATTGCCAATCCGGGATTCAACATCAAATTCACGAGAAGACCATTGATTCAAGCTTGCTGGTGTTCTTGCTTTGCTCTCAAATCTCCATCTTCATCAAATTCCGTGAAAAGGTGAGATTTTTAATCTCACATCTTGCCTATATTGTCATTGGGCTGTTGGGAATGATCCCCTATTGCATTTGTATGAATATCTGCATTTGGTTTGGATTGGATTGGCGAAAAACTTCAATTTTTGGTGTTTTGATGATTTTCTGGCTCTAGGTCGTCTGGCCTTCACTAGGTCGTATACGAGTTAAGCCTAAGTCGTAGGTCGTTCGTGTTGAAAAGTCACACGGAGCATAAGTCGTTCCAGGCCTTAAGTTGTTCTGGGTGTGCTAAGTCGTTCGCGAGTTAAAGTGTTGAGTCGTTCACGAGTTACTGGCTTGAGTCGTTCGCGAGTTAAAGTGCTAAGTCGTTCGCGAGTTAAAGTGTTGAGTCGTTCACGAGTTACTGGCTTGAGTCGTTCACGAGTTAAAGTGCTAAGTCGTTCGCGAGTTAAAGTGTTGAGTCGTTCACGAGTTACTGGCTTGAGTCGTTCGCGAGTTAAAGTGCTAAGTCGTTCACGAGTTAAAGTGCTAAGTCGTTCACGAGTTAAAGTGCTAAGTCATTCGCGAGTTGTGCTAAGTCGTCCACGAGTTAAGACTTAGGTCGTAAGACTTTTCTGTTCCTTAGGTCGTAAGACCTTAGGTCGTGCACTTTTAGGTCGCGACCAACCTTATGTCGCGAACCTCTTTAGGTCGTATGACCCTAATTTTTCTTAGGTCGTTGGACCTTTTTAACCCGTTAGGTCGTAGACCCTTAAACTGTTAAGTCCCTCGTCACCTTAGGTCGTAGCTCGTAAGTCGCTCGACCCTGCTAAGCCTTTAGGTCGCGTATCCTTAGGTCGCCAGTTTTAGGTCGCTGGTTCGTATGGCTTTTAAGTCGTAAGTCGTTCGCGAGTTAGTACTTGGTCGTTTGACCTGTTTTCCCCTAGGTCGTTCGACCTGTTCTTCTGCTAGGTCGCGTGGCATTCTTCCCTTAGGTCGTTTGGCTTCTCGAGACCGCTTGCCTTCACTAGGTCGAACCCCGTATTACTCTGCGTAGGCAATCTCTTCTGAAAAACATTTATCAGAATTTCTACTTTGATGGTTTTGGGATTGACTTCTTTGGACTTTACTCACGTCTTCGAACGTGAATTGATTTGTTTCTACAATCGTTTTATGACTTGTCACTTTAAAGATATATGAAGGTGTGATAACCCGGATTTTTTTAGCATCTAATAGTTGGATAACTATCTGGTTTATAGATTGAACAGATTAGAATTCTAATAATAAAGAATATCTGAATATAAATAATAGAAACTGAATTTTTATGTCTGGATAAATAATTATTTAATAACCTCCTAGTATAATTATTTAGAATGGGAAACCTATTTTTTTCAAACAAATTAAATTTATGTTTGTTTAGATAAAAATACATATATTTGAATTAATTTTAAATTAGATTTTAAATTAATTTGAATTTAAATTCGAAAGATATATATATATATATCTTAAAAATATTTGGATTTGAAATATATGAATAAAGGTTTAAAATAAGATTGTTTTATATTATTTTTCTTTAAATGAAATTTATTTATATGAATTTAGAAAAGCATTTACTTATTTACAAAGGTATTTATCAATTAGGAAAATTAATATAAAAGCTTTAAAAATCTTTTAAAGATAATATAAATATAAATTATTACAAATGTTAAGATATAAACCCTTAGAATAACAAGTGTTAAGCAATTAAATTAGGTGAAAGACAAGTGTCAATAGTTTGTTTTATTTTCTTTCATTTTAAATTTTATTCTAATTTAATCTATTAAACATGCACTTTCTATCTTCAACTCTTTTTTTATTTTCATTACTAATAACAAAGCAAACACAAAACAAGAACTTCATCTCTAAAACCAGAAATTTTCATGCAATCCAAAATCTGAAACCTTTCCTAAAAAAATCAAAATAAACCTGGAAATTTCCTCTAACCTGAATCTAAGGCCTGAAATTCATTCCTCAAGACAAATGCAAACCAAATGAAATATGAATTAATCTGATGACCACTCCAACTTATAGATCATCTCAAAATAGAAAACAGACCTGTAAAGCAACAAACCTGGGGAAAGCAAGATTCAGAACAAACTTGTATCAACCTTACAAGTTTCCAAAGTTAATCTCTGAATCAAGCAATTAAAGAAGATTCAAATCAGTAATCAGAGCAAATGTCAACATCAAGTTTAAATTCAAACCAAGAACAGTTTGTTTTCAAGATTCAGGTCTTCTCTGTCTTTGAGTTGAACAGGTGAGCAAGCATTCTTATTAAAAACTTAAGTAAATGAAAATCTATTGCATGTGAATTCCTGGAATGAATTATGCTTTGCAAGTATATACATAAGTGTGATTTCTGTATATATGGATGTGTTAGAAGTGTGCATGTCTGATATACCTATGTTCATCTCTGTTTTAAGTTACAGAATTTAAATTTAGAAAAAAATCCAAATCTCCTCATCTATTCTCTGATAGGTTTTAGTTTTTAAACAATTTTTGTTTGTTTAAACCTAAACTAAGTTTTAAAAATATATTTAAGAATGATAGTTTTGAATATCATCTGGAAAATGTAAAAAGACAGTGAAACCTTGGAAACTTGTTAAAATCAATCATCATGATATGCTGATTCAGGTATATAGTCTGAATTGACATTGGAAATCATGATTTTTAAAAGAAAAATTACAATTTCTAGTATTGTATCAAGTGAGGAAATCAGGGTTGAACGTGAATTGGTTTTCAAGGCTTTTCTGGTGATCGGCGGAGAAGTGGGTCTCGTGATCGTAGCTGGAAGTAGCTGGGGGGTTTTTGATCATAGGAAAAATGTTAGGAGGATTTTTAAATGGCGGTGGTGGTGTAACGACGTCGAACTAGGGTTCGATTGCTAGTTTTAGTATATGGTTTTGTCGAGGCAATCGCGACGACGTCAAGGTACCGGAATGAATCGCACCAGGGGGAAAAGAAGCCTAGGACAGTGGCGTAGCTATGGTAGTGATGGTGAGGCTCATCGAGGTCGAGATCGTCGGCGAGGTGTGATTTTCCGATGCTGGTTCGAGGGAATTTTCCGGTGATGTTTGGTTTCCAGGTTCGACTGGAAAGCTCGAATTCGTTTTGGGCTGTGTTGTGATAAATTGATGATCGGATTCGTTTGTTGTGTCGATCGTTGTCTTGTCGGAGGTGGTGAGAGTCGCCGGAGCGCCGCCGTGGCACTGTGCACGTACACGGTGGGTTTTGGTGTGTCAGTTTTTGGAAGGGAAGTTAGACTCGGGGAAAGACTCGAGTGATTGGGTAGGGAACTCGAGTAAGGACTCGAGTAGGAACGTGAGTGAAGTCATGTTTCAGGTTTAAGTTTAAGCTAACTAAGTTTTGAAAATAAAAATAAAGAGAAGGGGAAATACTCGGGTAGGACTCGAGTGAGTTATCGGGTGGACCCCGAAGTAGGATTTTAAACAAGTTTTTAATCTAAAAATAAGCAAATTTTTAAATTTAAGATAAAACTAGATTAAATCTATTTCTTAAATCAAAATTCTTTACATAATAAATATTTTTAAATAATGGATTTAAGTAAGTGATATAATTTGTTTAACTTGAATTTGTTAAAGATAAATTTTTAAGTTATTTCAAACTTAATTTAGAAATGTATTTAAGGGTTAATTTAAAAGAATTAAATGTTTTAAATATATGTGTTAATCATAATTAGGTAATTAATAAAGATAAAGATTTATCTTAAAGTTAATTAAGGTTTTGATAATTAATGATTAATTAAATTAATGATTAATTAAATTAATGAATTAATTAAGAGAAATTAATTAATTTAATTAACTAATGATTAAGGATTAATTAATTTATAATTGAGGGTTATAATTAATTAAATAAAGGTTAATTAATTGTAATTAAAGATTTTTAATTAAGTAATTAAGATTGATTAATTAATGATTAAAGATTAATTAATAGAATTAGAGATTAATTAATTTAAGTAATTAGAGGTAAATTAATTGGTAATTTAAGAAGTATTTAATTTATGATTAAGTTCTATTAATTGATAATTAAGGTTAATTAATTAATAATTAAAGAATAATTAATCTATAATTAAGATTAATTAATTGGTACAAGGTAATTAAGGGATGAATTACCCAAGTGTAATTATTAAAATGAATGTGATTAATTTAAGTATAATTAATTTGTATAATTAATTAAAGGCTAATTACTTTATGTAATTAAAGAGAAAAAAAATTAATAAAAAATGATTAATAAGTTATTTAAAGTATGATTAATTAATTAAAAAGAGTTGATAATTAATTAAGGATAATTAAGCAGGATTTAAGGGTAATTAATTTAATTTATTAGGTGATTAAATTAATTATAGATGATGATAATTAATCTTGCTATGGATGATCAAAATTGTATTGAATATTTGGATAAATGTCTCTAGTCTAATAAGTTATGTTGTTCTGTCATATGATATGTTTAGGTAGAACTATGATAATGTGTGATATTTATCATTGATGAATTGTTGTGTAAATTGACATCTTGTATCTAAGAATTGAATTGTTTTTCACTTAAACAATTTGGATTAAAGATGGTACTGGATTCGAAGAGACCGGAGTCAGATATTAGCAATATCCGAAACCACTTCGATTAGTAATCTATAATTTCTTATAGATTTGATTTGTAAATAAATAGGCTTGAATGGAATAAATCAAGTAACATGACTATTTAAACTAAGTAACGGTACTTAGTTATTGTGAAAATAAGTGTTGATTATATAAGTTGTTCACTTGTAGTAAAGTACGAGTTACCCGGGTTTAAATAAGTTCTATGGATTTAAATTTCATGTTAGATGAGTTTACTCACGCTAGTTTCCAGCCTGACCCGGGTGTTACTTTGATGTAATGCTCGGGTTAGACCGAGTATTACAGATTTTCAGGTAAGGACGTTCTGGAGCTCAGAAGGTGAGCTGGATGGCAGGAACGTATAGAGTGTTTTCCGCTGTTCATATGAGATTGTGTATATATATATATTATAGTATGAGACATGTTAATTATAACTATCCAGTCTGTAACGACCCAGAATTTTTGATAATTAAAATTCGAATATTTAATTAATTTTAAATATTAATAAATGGAATTTAGAAGTCGAATGATTTATTTTTCGAATATCGGGTTTTATTTGATAATTAGATCAATAATTTAATAGTGAAATTCCAGAGATAATTGAAAATCGAGTTTAAAATGATTGAAATTGATTTGGAAAATTTTATTTAATCATACTGGAGTTATAGAAAGGTTATAGAACTTTCAGAAGCGAATTTAAAGTTAATCTGTGAAAATCGAATATTTTAATATTTAATTATCGACTGAAAAATAGTCAATTTTCGAACAGTCTCAGAATTGAACGAAACCAGTTCCATTGGATCCGTAATAGTTAGTTATTATCGGATTTCAATTTTTGTATCAATCGGAGTTGTCGTTTGACCGTGGCAACTCGAAACGCATCGATATCGTTTTAATTTTAAATCGTCGAGTTAAAATAGTCATTTTTCAAACGGTCTCGGATTTCGACGAAACCAGTTTCATCGGATCCGTAATGTGAAATTATTGTAAGATTTCAAATTTCGTAATTTTTGGATTTACCATTTGTCCGGTACAAATTAAAACGCATCGAAATCGATTTAAATCGGTTTAATTTAAATTGATCGTTTTTCTCCGTATCTCACACAGACGATCGAATTAGCTTTCGAAACCTGTTCCATTGCGTTCGGAACGCGGGGTAAACCTTAGAAACGTCAGCCGGAACGCTCGAATCGGAGTTCGAAAAATCCGATGAATAGTAAATCGTTAAATTTTCTATATAAGCCCCTCCACTTTTTCAATTGCAAAAGGAAATAAAACCCTAGGGTTTCAATGTTAGCAGCCGCCTCTATTTCAATTAATGGCCGAGAATCACCAACATTCTCCTCAAATTATCGAGCAATCCATCAACAATTAGCGAAACTTTCCAACTAATAAAACGTAGAGCTCGTCGAGAGCTTTAATATCAACGGTCAAGATTTGATTTCGAGCTAGGAATTGATGGCAAAGTCCAATCGAACGCGCGCCGTTCATCCTCGTTTTGCGCGCGCTGGGGGGCATCGGGGCTGACCGCGTTTTGGTCGAAGGTAGCTCTCGCGTGGGGCTTCGTGATGCCGGTCGTTGATCATCTCCAGATGCATCGTGAAGGCCGCGAGATTTAGGGTTTGATGGCGGCTGATGGGTATCTCGCGTGCGTTACTTACTGGAGCGGGAAGAAGCTTCATGCGGTCCTGTTCAAATTTCGTGATGTATGGCCTTGATTAATTGTGGTAGTTGTATAAAAGAAAATTTGTTTTAAATTGTTGTTTGAACTTTATAAAATCATAACAAATTCATACGTATTCAGAATTTGACGAATCAGGGTGCGTTGGAATCGCAGAGACGAGCAGTACGAGATGGTGCAGTTCCGGAGTCGTTCCGGGCAAGTAAAAATTTGAGTTAAATCGGACACCATCCGGTTTAATTTAAAATTCGAACGCTCGCTGAAAATCACGGTGAGATTATTTTCTCACTCAAATTTAAAAGTGGAATTTTCAGTTATTATTTGATTGACTGTTTGGATGTGATATTAGATATAGTAGGATATATATCTATATATAGCAATATATACATATTGGCATATGTATATATTGGATTGATTGATTTCCCGCCTCGTATAGCGGATGAGACCCTATTGCGCCGTTAGTAAGCGGATTTATAAAAAAAACCTATATACCGCGATAATTCCGTACTGGAGCGGAATTGGTATTGTGCTAACATCTTTGGATGCAGGGAAACAGGTTGGAGGGATCCAACTGGATTCCTCACCGTATTGATTATTTACAGATATTGATGTATATTCTGTTATCATATCGATATATGATATTGACTGTTGTGATGGACTAATTGATGCTGTTGCATCATCGGATCCAGTTTTGAAATGTAAAAATAACGACTTTTAATTTAAAAGGATTTTTAAAGTGATTTTTTAAAATATACGTTTTATGGAATTTTTGAATCGATTTATAACGTAAAATTTTAAAGTTATAAAAGTTATAATTTTTAGTGAAATATAACCGATGTGTCGTTTTTGAAAATAAAAGTCGATTTATTTATAAAATGGTTTAAGTTGGGATTTTTGAATAACTATAAACGATTTGTATAAAAAGATTTATAAAATTGATATTTTATAAATCGAAATATCGGACTTATAAAACGAATTTTTATAAGTGTTAAAAAGAAGTATAAAAGGATTTCATAAGTGAATGAAATAAATAGATTTATAACGTGAAGTTATAAAGTGAATAGATGTTGTAGAATAAACGATTTATAAGTAATTTATTTATAAATTTGATTTTTGCACTTAATTGGGATATAAATAGAAATTGCTAAATGAAATAATTTCATAAGTTGAAATTTTTATGAAGTATAAATGTGATTTATAAACGTTGTTTATAAATCTGGAATCACTTAATTTGATAAGTAATTTTAGAAGTTAATAAGAGGAGAATTTTATAAATCGAAGTTGTTAGAAAATATAAAGGTGAATTTATAAACGTTGTTTTATGAATTCGAAATCAACCAGATTTGATGAATGTAATATAGAAGTTATTAAGGGAATTTTATCCACGATTTTGGATAGTGGATAATTCTTGGAATAAAACGTGTAGAAAAGATTGAAATGTAATTATTGAAGTATATTCACGATTTTGGATAGTGAATATATCGTTAAGTAAAATGGATAGTTTTGGAAAAGTGATATTGAAAAATGAAGTTAAACATTTTAAAGATGTTTTAAAATGTATTATAAATCGAAAGCAGAGATTTCCGCAGTTCTTGTTGAAGTAGACGTTTTCGAGAAATTTAAGGAAATGGTGGACTATAACACTGTTGTTATAGTAAATGATTTCCGAAAGGAAAGGTTTTGATGTAGTATTGGGATTATATATATCTATCTAAATCCGAATCCCTATACTAGTGATTTCGAGTCGTCGTAACGATGTTTTACGCAACATTCGTTTTGACTCAAATAGATGTTGAAATTTATGATTTCCTTAAAGAATGAATATATACTTAATATTGATTTAAGTATATCGAATATTTTCAAATGTTGAAAATAAATGATTTGTGAATTACTTATTATTAAATAAGTATGGAATTGCTTTTCAATTATGAAATGAACTGTTTTTGAGATTTTATCTTCAAAGATAAAATGAAATGTGGAAATTGAATATTTGAAATTGTTTCAAATGGTTAAGTGTGGAAATTTTATATGAAATGAAGATATTTTTGGAAAATAAAATAATTTGGAAAATTATTTGGAATCTGATGATGTTGCGCATCTTTATTGATAGTTAAATAACCGACTATCAATAATTACCTTTAGATAGGTATTTGTTGTGAATTGGATGAATTTGAATGCCACACTTATTTTTGAATTAACGCTCACTATTCGGGTTAGCCGGGAAAGGACCATGAGGTCGTATAACCCATTCCGAATATGTGATACGTCGTTATGGATCGCATTTGAAGACCGGTGTTGAAGACCGGATATTTTTGAAAACGGAAGGATTACCGTCGAGTTACTCTACATCGACTGATCTTCGATTTAGAGGTTTTATCACCCTTAGTGACGGGAAGTCTGGACGTGATTAGAAATTTATCCGGATATGCAAGGGCTTCGTGAGAAGTGCCTTCGGTTCTGTTCGATCCCGGAACAGACTTATATGGATTGTGTGTCTGACATTACACTTTGAGATATAAAGCTGATTTCTTTCAAATACATTTCTGTTGGTGGCGGAGAATTTATTCTCTTAGCTTAACACCCTTCTCTGAGACGTACGAGCTCAGAGGTTATGTAGTTGAAATTTATCAGCGATATACTCCCAATTTGGTAACGTGGCATACTGAGTGTTGCTGTGAAATGATCAGTGTTTGATCATTTGCGATATGATCATTTATTTGATCTTATATCTTTGTGATCATAGGTTGATCATTTTGTTTGACCCGAAGCAGGGCTTTTTGAGAAAGCGTAGCTTTGTGGACGAGACTTCGTCGAGCCTCACACCCCGGAAATGGTCGAAACAAGAAGGATGCGGCAAGGTTCTAGGGAGTAGCGCCCCTTAGTGTATGTCATTCCTTCTGGATAAAGGTGGTATCATGGTATGGAGCCCAGATACTTAACCTCTGTGGTTACTGCATTATTATTATCTATGTGGTTTGTTGGAAATCGGGGATCCTCGGGAAGATCGGTGACGATCGGGGGATGGCATACGCGTGTCAGTAGTTACCTATTTTTGCAGAGGTAACCCGGCCTTGTGTTGGCAGAGATCCGGTTAGGTTCTCGGGTCGTCTATTCCAGGGACGTACCCATCGTGGATAGGAAGTTCCTTTGCCTGACCATTTGTTGGAAATCCAAAGAAACAATACGTGACTTGTACGGTTTTAGTTGTAGAACCTATCATTCACTTATGGTGGCGCCCCACTGTTTGGATGGTAGCTATAGTAGGCATAGTTCGAAATGTCTATGCTGGCTAAGATTTATATTATACTTTCGAAATGATTTCTACACTATGCACTAATAATAATATCAAAAATGATTTGATTTTGCGTAGTAAGCATCTTTGACTATCATAAGAAGAAATCTCCTCCAAGTCTGCGTTTGCATTGTGTGTGTGGTGGGAGGTCTTATGGTAGTTTCATTTTCCAAAAGCATTGCGAATTGACTTTAAAGATATCCTGTTGTTTATTTTAAAGATAAATAACTGTTTTACGATCTCACACCAGTCACCATGACTGACTCGGAGTTTATTGTTCCCTTCTAAACTCTGGGTGCCCACAAATTTCCACACGGGCAGCCTAGAGTTATATTATCAGGATATTCTGGATATTCTGGAGCTTGGAGATAAGCTGGATGGCGAGACGTAGTATTTGTATCTGATAATATTTATTCCGCTGTGTATTCTGTATGAGGACAAGTTTATATAATTGTCCATTGATGTAATGTATGGTATTGAGTTGTATATTAACTCTGATGATGTGATGTAATGTAATAACAGATATAATTCTTTTGTTTTTAAATGATATTCATTTATCTATTATATATTGTTCCGCTGCGATATGTGAGATTCTGATATTGTCTCTGTTTCTGATGTTGATGTTGTTGTTCTTCTTTCTTTTTCTTCTATCTTCTTCTTCTACCTTTTTCTTTTTCTTAAAACCATAACTTTTCGAGTTTCCGGCATTCGATGGCTCAGCAGTCGATAAAGTGAGTATCGATGTTGAATTTTCGAAAGTCGAAAATTTTCGGGATGTTACAAGTGGTATCAGAGCATATGGTTAAGCGACAACCCTGCTCTGTTGGGTGTTACTCATTAGAGATAGAGTCAGTAGTACTCTAGAATGAGTTGAGTGTAATAATAGATACGAGTGCGTATTTGTTAGTTAATATAAAATTGTTTTATATTGTGATGATTGATTTGTTGAGTGGTATATGGATTCTGGTCGGTATTGTCCGTACAACTCTATCGATAGGGATCTCTAAACACTTATATAGAACAATTCAGCATGATATTGTTTTAAATTGGGTAAATGGAATAATTTTACCTCGATTATATTTTATATATAAAAAAAATGATTTTTCTATGAAGTACTATAGTATATGGTTGCATGGTTGTTAGAGGTGATAATATTAATCTATTATCATTGAAATTAAATAAGGAATCGAAATCATAACTCGAAAGTTAAGAAATAAATTCACGTACAAATGAAATTAAAGAATATAAATTATAAATGTGAACTGTAATTTAAAACGGAATTCCAGAGAAGTTTTTGGAAATGTTTTGAAAAGAATTTGAAATTTTGGAGATTTGGAAATTTAAATCATTTTTGATTTGAAAATGGATTTCAAAGGATTTTGAAAAAGTATTTTGGAGAGATAAAGCTCTAAACTCTTTTCGGTCGCTGGAAAATAACTTCGGTAATGACTGCAGCATCACTGATGTTCATTTTCGGGTTTCCAAAAGAGAAATTGCTGCCAAATTGTTTTAAATAGAAGTGTTTGAAAAATTTGGATTTTGTTTTGAAATTCAAATGGAATTTGAATTGTTTTCAAAATGGCTTTGAAATATTGGTAAGACTCTGGGATACCATATTTATGAAATATTATCAAGTTGATAACTTATACAAATTGAAAGGTTGATAGAATAAATTTAACTTAAAGAATGAAGTTAAATCAAAGCAAGTATAAGTGAATCAATTAAATGAAAATGAAATTGAAAGTTGAAATTCATTTCGAATTCGTAAGCAAATGAATTGAATTGAATAATGTAAATTGAAAGATGAATTAAAATTCATATGCTATTGGAAATCCAGTTTAATATGAGTGGTTATGAACCAAAATAGTGAATTGAAAATAAATTTTGGAAATGAACGAAAGAATAAAACAAGAAATTGAACTGAATCCAATTAAATGTTGGAATTGAAGTCAAATGGAATTGAAATGTAAAGATTGAACGAAATTGAATATGCAACTTCAATAGTAAGCTAAAAAGGTATAAGTAGTTTATATTGAAAATTTTGTAACAGAGTTGGCAAATTGGTTTGAATGTGTAACTAGATATTATGGCTAGTAGGACATACAGGTGTTATAAACTGGATTTGATCTTCAAAGATAAATTTGAATTGCTCGAAAAAGGTATGTATTTAAATTTGAATATGAGATTTGATGACTTATTTCTCTAGCCGCTTGGCTTTTTCTTTTTCTTTTTGAAATCTGAGAGTCCGTAGGGACGTTTTGTAGTCGTACCGTATTAGCCGCGCAAAGGAGACGCTGGCGAAATTTTTCGAAAATTTCGAGTGTTAGAATATTTTTGAGAAATTGGAAAATTTGAAAATTTGAAAACTAAGGAAAATTTTGGGAAACTTAGTAGAGATTTTGTAAGAAGTTTAACTATGAATTTTGAAAAAGTTAAACACTTAAGTGGATTTGCAAAACTAATTTGAATAGTTTGTTTTGGAAAGTTAACGAATTCTGTAACTTCTTTCTTACTTGGTAATTTCGAGGACGAAATTCTTTTAAGGGGGGAAGTTTGTAACGACCCAGAATTTTTGATAATTAAAATTCGAATATTTAATTAATTTTAAATATTAATAAATGGAATTTAGAAGTCGAATGATTTATTTTTCGAATATCGGGTTTTATTTGATAATTAGATCAATAATTTAATAGTGAAATTCCAGAGATAATTGAAAATCGAGTTTAAAATGATTGAAATTGATTTGGAAAATTTTATTTAATCATACTGGAGTTATAGAAAGGTTATAGAACTTTCAGAAGCGAATTTAAAGTTAATCTGTGAAAATCGAATATTTTAATATTTAATTATCGACTGAAAAATAGTCAATTTTCGAACAGTCTCAGAATTGAACGAAACTAGTTCCATTGGATCCGTAATAGTTAGTTATTATCGGATTTCAATTTTCGTATCAATCGGAGTTGTCGTTTGACCGTGGCAACTCGAAACGCATCGATATCGTTTTAATTTTAAATCGTCGAGTTAAAATAGTCATTTTTCAAACGGTCTCGGATTTCGACGAAACCAGTTTCATCGGATCCGTAATGTGAAATTATTGTAAGATTTCAAATTTCGTAATTTTTGGATTTACCATTTGTCCGGTACAAATTAAAACGCATCGAAATCGATTTAAATCGGTTTAATTTAAATTGATCGTTTTTCTCCGTATCTCACACAGACGATCGAATTAGCTTTCGAAACCTGTTCCATTGCGTTCGGAACGCGGGGTAAACCTTAGAAACGTCAGCCGGCACGCTCGAATCGGAGTTCGAAAAATCCGATGAATAGTAAATCGTTAAATTTTCTATATAAGCCCCTCCACTTTTTCAATTGCAAAAGGAAATAAAACCCTAGGGTTTCAATGTCAGCAGCCGCCTCTATTTCAATTAATGGCCGAGAATCACCAACATTCTCCTCAAATTATCGAGCAATCCATCAACAATTAGCGAAACTTTCCAACTAATAAAACGTAGAGCTCGTCGAGAGCTTTAATATCAACGGTCAAGATTTGATTTCGAGCTAGGAATTGATGGCAAAGTCCAATCGAACGCGCGCCGTTCATCCTCGTTTTGCGCGCGCTGGGGGGCATCGGGGCTGACCGCGTTTTGGTCGAAGGTAGCTCTCGCGTGGGGCTTCGTGATGCCGGTCGTTGATCATCTCCAGATGCATCGTGAAGGCCGCGAGATTTAGGGTTTGATGGCGGCTGATGGGTATCTCGCGTGCGTTACTTACTGGAGCGGGAAGAAGCTTCATGCGGTCCTGTTCAAATTTCGTGATGTATGGCCTTGATTAATTGTGGTAGTTGTATAAAAGAAAATTTGTTTTAAATTGTTGTTTGAACTTTATAAAATCATAACAAATTCATACGTATTCAGAATTTGACGAATCAGGGTGCGTTGGAATCGCAGAGACGAGCAGTACGAGATGGTGCAGTTCCGGAGTCGTTCCGGGCAAGTAAAAATTTGAGTTAAATCGGACACCATCCGGTTTAATTTAAAATTCGAACGCTCGCTGAAAATCACGGTGAGATTATTTTCTCACTCAAATTTAAAAGTGGAATTTTCAGTTATTATTTGATTGACTGTTTGGATGTGATATTAGATATAGTAGGATATATATCTATATATAGCAATATATACATATTGGCATATGTATATATTGGATTGATTGATTTCCCGCCTCGTATAGCGGATGAGACCCTATTGCGCCGTTAGTAAGCGGATTTATAAAAAAAACCTATATACCGCGATAATTCCGTACTGGAGCGGAATTGGTATTGTGCTAACATCTTTGGATGCAGGGAAACAGGTTGGAGGGATCCAACTGGATTCCTCACCGTATTGATTATTTACAGATATTGATGTATATTCTGTTATCATATCGATATATGATATTGACTGTTGTGATGGACTAATTGATGCTGTTGCATCATCGGATCCAGTTTTGAAATGTAAAAATAACGACTTTTAATTTAAAAGGATTTTTAAAGTGATTTTTTAAAATATACGTTTTATGGAATTTTTGAATCGATTTATAACGTAAAATTTTAAAGTTATAAAAGTTATAATTTTTAGTGAAATATAACCGATGTGTCGTTTTTGAAAATAAAAGTCGATTTATTTATAAAATGGTTTAAGTTGGGATTTTTGAATAACTATAAACGATTTGTATAAAAAGATTTATAAAATTGATATTTTATAAATCGAAATATCGGACTTATAAAACGAATTTTTATAAGTGTTAAAAAGAAGTATAAAAGGATTTCATAAGTGAATGAAATAAATAGATTTATAACGTGAAGTTATAAAGTGAATAGATGTTGTAGAATAAACGATTTATAAGTAATTTATTTATAAATTTGATTTTTGCACTTAATTGGGATATAAATAGAAATTGCTAAATGAAATAATTTCATAAGTTGAAATTTTTATGAAGTATAAATGTGATTTATAAACGTTGTTTATAAATCTGGAATCACTTAATTTGATAAGTAATTTTAGAAGTTAATAAGAGGAGAATTTTATAAATCGAAGTTGTTAGAAAATATAAAGGTGAATTTATAAACGTTGTTTTATGAATTCGAAATCAACCAGATTTGATGAATGTAATATAGAAGTTATTAAGGGAATTTTATCCACGATTTTGGATAGTGGATAATTCTTGGAATAAAACGTGTAGAAAAGATTGAAATGTAATTATTGAAGTATATTCACGATTTTGGATAGTGAATATATCGTTAAGTAAAATGGATAGTTTTGGAAAAGTGATATTGAAAAATGAAGTTAAACATTTTAAAGATGTTTTAAAATGTATTATAAATCGAAAGCAGAGATTTCCGCAGTTCTTGTTGAAGTAGACGTTTTCGAGAAATTTAAGGAAATGGTGGACTATAACACTGTTGTTATAGTAAATGATTTCCGAAAGGAAAGGTTTTGATGTAGTATTGGGATTATATATATCTATCTAAATCCGAATCCCTATACTAGTGATTTCGAGTCGTCGTAACGATGTTTTACGCAACATTCGTTTTGACTCAAATAGATGTTGAAATTTATGATTTCCTTAAAGAATGAATATATACTTAATATTGATTTAAGTATATCGAATATTTTCAAATGTTGAAAATAAATGATTTGTGAATTACTTATTATTAAATAAGTATGGAATTGCTTTTCCAATATGAAATGAACTGTTTTTGAGATTTTATCTTCAAAGATAAAATGAAATGTGGAAATTGAATATTTGAAATTGTTTCAAATGGTTAAGTGTGGAAATTTTATATGAAATGAAGATATTTTTGGAAAATAAAATAATTTGGAAAATTATTTGGAATCTGATGATGTTGCGCATCTTTATTGATAGTTAAATAACCGACTATCAATAATTACCTTTAGATAGGTATTTGTTGTGAATTGGATGAATTTGAATGCCACACTTATTTTTGAATTAACGCTCACTATTCGGGTTAGCCGGGAAAGGACCATGGGGTCGTATAACCCATTCCGAATATGTGATACGTCGTTATGGATCGCATTTGAAGACCGGTGTTGAAGACCGGATATTTTTGAAAACGGAAGGATTACCGTCGAGTTACTCTACATCGACTGATCTTCGATTTAGAGGTTTTATCACCCTTAGTGACGGGAAGTCTGGACGTGATTAGAAATTTATCCGGATATGCAAGGGCTTCGTGAGAAGTGCCTTCGGTTCTGTTCGATCCCGGAACAGACTTATATGGATTGTGTGTCTGACATTACACTTTGAGATATAAAGCTGATTTCTTTCAAATACATTTCTGTTGGTGGCGGAGAATTTATTCTCTTAGCTTAACACCCTTCTCTGAGACGTACGAGCTCAGAGGTTATGTAGTTGAAATTTATCAGCGATATACTCCCAATTTGGTAACGTGGCATACTGAGTGTTGCTGTGAAATGATCAGTGTTTGATCATTTGCGATATGATCATTTATTTGATCTTATATCTTTGTGATCATAGGTTGATCATTTTGTTTGACCCGAAGCAGGGCTTTTTGAGAAAGCGTAGCTTTGTGGACGAGACTTCGTCGAGCCTCACACCCCGGAAATGGTCGAAACAGGAAGGATGCGGCAAGGTTCTAGGGAGTAGCGCCCCTTAGTGTATGTCATTCCTTCTGGATAAAGGTGGTATCATGGTATGGAGCCCAGATACTTAACCTCTGTGGTTACTGCATTATTATTATCTATGTGGTTTGTTGGAAATCGGGGATCCTCGGGAAGATCGGTGACGATCGGGGGATGGCATACGCGTGTCAGTAGTTACCTATTTTTGCAGAGGTAACCCGGCCTTGTGTTGGCAGAGATCCGGTTAGGTTCTCGGGTCGTCTATTCCAGGGACGTACCCATCGTGGATAGGAAGTTCCTTTGCCTGACCATTTGTTGGAAATCCAAAGAAACAATACGTGACTTGTACGATTTTAGTTGTAGAACCTATCATTCACTTATGGTGGCGCCCCACTGTTTGGATGGTAGCTATAGTAGGCATAGTTCGAAATGTCTATGCTGGCTAAGATTTATATTATACTTTCGAAATGATTTCTACACTATGCACTAATAATAATATCAAAAATGATTTGATTTTGCGTAGTAAGCATCTTTGACTATCATAAGAAGAAATCTCCTCCAAGTCTGCGTTTGCATTGTGTGTGTGGTGGGAGGTCTTATGGTAGTTTCATTTTCCAAAAGCATTGCGAATTGACTTTAAAGATATCCTGTTGTTTATTTTAAAGATAAATAACTGTTTTACGATCTCACACCAGTCACCATGACTGACTCGGAGTTTATTGTTCCCTTCTAAACTCTGGGTGCCCACAAATTTCCACACGGGCAGCCTAGAGTTATATTATCAGGATATTCTGGATATTCTGGAGCTTGGAGATAAGCTGGATGGCGAGACGTAGTATTTGTATCTGATAATATTTATTCCGCTGTGTATTCTGTATGAGGACAAGTTTATATAACTGTCCATTGATGTAATGTATGGTATTGAGTTGTATATTAACTCTGATGATGTGATGTAATGTAATAACAGATATAATTCTTTTGTTTTTAAATGATATTCATTTATCTATTATATATTGTTCCGCTGCGATATGTGAGATTCTGATATTGTCTCTGTTTCTGATGTTGATGTTGTTGTTCTTCTTTCTTTTTCTTCTATCTTCTTCTTCTACCTTTTTCTTTTTCTTAAAACCATAACTTTTCGAGTTTCCGGCATTCGATGGCTCAGCAGTCGATAAAGTGAGTATCGATGTTGAATTTTCGAAAGTCGAAAATTTTCGGGATGTTACACAGTCTATTGTAATGATTGTAACTCTGATGAATTGTATGTAAAGCAACAATTACAGCTTTCTTTTATAAAATGCTATTATTTCTTATTATATTTAATCCGCTGCGAATGTGAGATGTTGTGTTCTTTGTTCTTCTTTCTTCTTTCTGTTTCTTTCTTCTATCTCTTTTCTTTTTCTTCTAACTATCTGGAAATTTCGGGTTCGAAATCTCCAGGTCGTTACATTTGGTATCAGAGCAAAGGTTAAGCAAGAACCTTGGCTCTGTTAGGATTACTCATTAAGGATAGGGTCAATGGTACCCTAAAATGAGTTGAGAGTATTATATATGAGAGAGTACTTGTTATTTTCTTATATAAAGATTTTAAAATGGTTTTAAAATTAAGTGATATTTATATAAGTTATCTTTTGATATATATAGAAATAATTTTTCTAATTATTAAATATATTAAAGAAATTGGTTGTTAAATTAATTTGAATTAAATATAATAATGAGAATTAAGGGGTAATAGTAATACAACCAAATTGAAAATTAAATGAAGATAAGTTTGAAATGGATCCAAACTAAATTAAAAATCCAATTGGAATTGAAGATAATTTAAAATTGTGAATTTTTTAAATCTAAATCAAAAAAAAATCTTGAAATTGTTTTAAAGAAGTTGTTTTGAATTAAAACCAAAGGTGGTTTAAAAATTTAAAGTATAACTTGGTGGGTAAAGAAAATGTATATATGAGGAATATACATAATACCAATGATGATTTGAAATAAACACTTAGTGTTGAGTTTTAAATTGGAATGTGATGTAAAACCCAAAGTAAAGTAAGTTTTTAAACTTAAAAAGGGGAAAGACTATTAATCTGAAGTTTAAAATTTGAATGGGAATTCAAATTGTGAAAAGTTGTCCGGATTAAGTAAATTTAACTTAAAGGAAGTTAAATAAGTTTGAATAAATAACTTGAAATGGGAAATTTCAAGATGAAATTTAAATTTAACTTGGATAGTTAAATGGTTAATTTAAATGGGAGTTATGAGTGATCTCAAAATGGGTTTGAGATCTAGAAATTGAAAATGGATAATAAATTAGAATCTGAAGATTAAATTGTTTTTGAATTCTTATTTGAACTTTGTAATAAGTTAAGTAAAGATAATTTTAAAATGGAATTTTGAAATTTGAATTCAGAATTATAAGGTTTAAAGATTTAATTTGTTAAAATAAAAAAATAAAGGTTGAATTAATTTAAAAGTGAAGGAATTGTGATTTAAGGAATTAAATCAATATTTAAAATTTTTAACTCGAATTTATATAATTCGAGATAGTTTAAAATGGAGATTCAAATTGAATTAGTTCAAACTGAATTTGATTTGAATAAATGGGAATTGTGATTTAAGATGAATAAGTTTAAAATTCAAATGGAAAATTTGAATTGAATTAATTTAAAATAAAAATTGAAGATTGAATGAGTTCAAAAATTCAAATGGGAATTGGGATTAATTCATATAGAAATTGAAATGATTTGAAATTTAAGTGGATTCAATTTGAAATTAGTTTGAATAATTTGACATTGTAATTAAAGTGAATATGTTTAAAATCAAATCGAATTTGATTTGAAATTTGGAAAGGAATTAAGATTAATTCAACTTGAATTGGGATTAAATAAAATTCAATGGAAATTGAAGTATTGAGTCAATTTAAATGGAAGTGGAAATTTAAATTGAATTAATGGGAAATTAATTGGAAATGGAGATTGGGAAATTAAACAGCTTGGCTCTGGATTATTTTCAAATTGTTTTAATACAAGTATATTTTTCCAAACTATTTACTATACAATCTTTCTTCTTAAAACCCAAACTATCTTATACTTATTTTACAATTATTTTGAAAATATTTAATTATTTCGAAATTATTTAACTATTTTGAAACTGTCTTATAAACTAATTACTATTTTTTAGTTACTTATATCTAATCGCTATTTTAAAAAAAAAACTATTTTGCAATTATCTAACTATTTTATACCTACTTAACTATTTTATAGCTATTTTACGAACTAATAACTATTTTTCAACTACTTATCTATTTTAAACTTTTTTCAAGCTATTTTTAAATTTAAATTGGTCAGAGTTCAAATTGTTTGTAATTGAAGTAATAACTCAATTGGAAATGAAAGCAATTGAGAATAAGTGAATGGAATTAAAGGAAATGAATAGAAAAGAGAATTGATTTGGCTAATAACCAATAAAGATAAATACGTAGGATATACGTATATTATTCTATTCGCATAGTGATTTGATCCAGATTCGAACACAGAATTTCGAGATAGTATTATCGATCCGAGTTAGGATTTTTCGCTCGATTTTCGACGGCGAACCTGAATATGGATTTTTGATTGGTTCTGGATGTTCTCTATCATAGCTACGACTATGCAAGGAGAATGACGGTTTCTGATCAAGAAACCAGATTTGAGTCCGCACTAGGAAGTCAGGTGGACGATACTAGTTCGGAAGAGAAATTGTGTGATCGATTGAGCGATCAGACTGATATTGCGTACGGATGATATGTGTACATCGTACGGATTTGAATGAAATTGATATTGAAGATTTGTGGATAAGAACTGTAAAATGGTTTTTGAAAAGAAATATGGTTAATAACTTTATAAAAGATTTATTAAATGTGAATATTTGATTTAGAATAAAATAAAGTTATATATCCTTGTTATATAAGGTAAATCTTCCCTTGTTGAATCTATTGCTAAAAGAAAAGGGTTTTGAAATATTTGAAGTATAAAAGATGTTTTATACAAAGTTGAAATGATCCAAAGATTTTCAAAGTTATATATATCTATATCTATATATATATAAAGGATCTTATGAGAATGATTTTGGAAAAGGTTTTGGGAACCTATGAATTTGGAAGAGGCTTTTGATTTTTGGGAAAATCAATTTTGGATTTTGGAAAGCCTAGTTTGAGAATTATCGATTTTGGTAATCGATTTTGTGTAAAGGAGATTTTGATAAATCATAAAAGGTATGATTTGAAGATACTATAAGTATATAGTATAAAGTATTTTGAGAATAGCTCTGGGGAAAAAGGTGTGATATCCCGGAAATTTGGCAATATCAATTTAATAATCATTATTAATAATTAAATTGATTTGTTGATTTATTTTATAAATTGACAAGTTTATTCATTTTAAAAAGCTAATGTTATTATTTTCCACTTAGAATAATATATTTGTATATATTGAAATGAAGAAGTATTGATTTGAATTTAATAAGTATTTTCAAAACTTTAATATATAATTTGTAATTTGAAATGTAAATTTGGTTTAATATTTTTTTTAAATGATATTTGAGATTTAGAATCAAAAGTTCATTTGTTTAATGGTCTTTCATTTTTAATTTTTATCATAAGATAAATGGATTTAAAATTTTGTATAAGAAGTTGAAACTAAATTTCTCAAATTTATAAACATTTGATTTGATCAAAATTATAAGTAAGTGTTCATATGAAATCTAAAAGCTTATTAATATAAAATAAAAACATTTTATAACCATGTAAATATTACATACATATGCATATTACATGCTTATAGTTTTAATAAGTTTAAATAAGATAATAACATTTGTAAATAATAAATAAACATTAATTAAATCTTTAATAACACTTGTAAATCAAATAATACTTATAAAACACTTGTAAACATATCAATTTATGTTAAAGACAAGTGTAAACTTAGGAGCATATGTGTAAGTTAACTAAAACATCTATGGGACAAATGTCTTTCCCTTAATAATTAAGTTTAAAATTCATTTGTAAATAAAAAGAAGGGTTTTATTTTTCAGAAAAAAATCCTTCTTCTTCTTAAATGAACGTACAAAAATAGATCAAAAATTGAGGAAGTAAAACTGTAAGCCTGGAATTCAATATGAAAACAAAGATCAAAAACAAAAAGATGATAATCTGGAAATTTCAAACAGAGGCATATGCAAGATTTTTCAAATAGGAATCAGAGGCAAGCAAGTTATCAAGCAAAAGATGTAAACATCAACAAGAAAAATTGGAAAATCATCATCAGCAGATTTCAATTCAACATGCAAATTAATTCAAGAACATGCAGTGAAATTTCAGAGCCTGGAACTAATAGCTGCTCTTTGTTCTTTGCTAAATTTGTGAGTAAACATTTTCACTTAAAAACAGTTTTAAAAATCTGTTGTGATGGATGCATGTGATGGATGTTTTATGTGTTACTTAGTAATATGATATGAATGCATGTTTATATATCTGAAATGTCTGTATGCCTGTCAATACATATATAAAATCTGCTCTGTAACATGTACAGACTCCAGTTCACACAAAAATTTCATATCTCCTAATACACTTGATTTTAGGCTAGGACTAGTAAATGAAAAATGATTATAATAAGGTATTATAAATTCTAAAAATAATATCAAGAATTCAAATGCAGTAATGATTTCAAAATTGGAAAATAACAGTGGGAAATCAAAAATGAGTTATAAATCGATCAAGCTAAATTAAATTCTTGATTATGTAACCAGAATCGAATTGTGAAATAATGAATTTGGGTATTAAAATCACAATTTTTAATATAGTAATTGGGAAGATAATCGGGTTTGTTCAAAATTGGGTTGATCGTCGAATTCTGGTGATCGACGTGTTGGAATCGATCGAGTTTTGGGCTGAAGGTAGTATGTAGGATAGAGATGGATGGAAAAATACCAGTGGATTTTTCTGATGGCCGGAGTAGCCTAGCGAAGTCAAATTAGGGCTCGATGGTCAGAATAGAGATGATGAGGTTGCCGTGGGTTGTGTGACGACGAGAGTGGATCGGGATCGATCGCGAGGTGTTTGGTGGGTGCTGGAAGACGAGGCGGCGCTTCGATGAAGGTGGCGTGGTGTTTCGGCCAGGGGATCATCGGCGGTGGAAGATTTTCTGGTGATGTACATTTCAAGCTGATGGGTTCAAGGTTCGAATTCGAATCTCGTTCGAATCGTGGAAGTCTGGATGGTCGATCGTGGTGTCGTGGTTGAACTCGAGTTGCCGGAGGCCAAGGCGATGTTCGTCGTCGATCACGGAAGGTGTGCACGTGCACAAGCACGATCGCGTGCATCAGGGAAGCAATGGGTTTGGGAACGAAAGCTTGTTCTCGGGTGTTCGTTCGGGGAATATCAGGTTTTACTCGAAGCAAGTGGTAACGTGGGTTGGTCTCGTGGGCTACTTCGAGTTTTTAAGTGTTTTACTCGGGTTTGGTTTTGGAGCAGACTTTGGAATTTTAAGAGAAATGTTTAAAAACAAAAGAAATTGTTTTGAAATGTTTCTAAGTTTTTAAAACAAGTTAAACAAGTTTTGTTTATAAAATTAATTCGTTTTAAGTTAATGTTTTAAACAAAGTTCTTGTATTTTGAAATGTAAAAATTTTTAAAATAAAATAAGTGAATTTTAATAATAAATTTTGTATTAAATTTTATTTGATAACTTTGGAAAAGTTTAAAGAATTTAAAGGTTTAATGATTAAGATTTAGTAATCAGTTAAAATAAGAATTTTCTTAAGTATTTAGAATGTTGATTTAATTAAAGATAATTAAATTTGAAAAGGAAATTTAGATAATTAAATTTTTTTAATTATCAAGTGTTATTGGTAAATAGTTGATTTAATTAAGATAATAGTTTCTTAATTAAGAACCTTTAATATAGTAAGTTAAGAATCATTTAATTAAATTTAAATGATTAAGTTAAATTAATTAATTTGTGATTAATTAAGAAAATCATTTATAAATTAATTAGGTATAATTAATTAATGAAGTAACTAAGAAATAATTACTGGATGTAATTTAGTAAAGATAAAATATTTAATAAAGTAATTAGAGGATAATTATTTTATGAAAGTAATTAAATAAGAAGTGATTAAGAGTTAATTACTTAGTGTTATTAATTAAATAAATTATTTAATTAAGTTAATTAAAGGATTAAGATTAATTAATAAGGTAATTAATTATTTGTTAAGGTAATTAATTAAAGGTAATTAATTAAAGGTAATTAATTAAGGGAAGTAATTAAGGGAAGTTAATTACTGGATTAGATTAATCAAACATGATTAATAATTATGGTTTAATTAAGATTAATTATTTAATTAATTTAAATATAAATAATTAAAGATTGTAATTAGGAATCATTAGTTTATAATTAATTAATGATGTAATTAAGAGTTAATTAATTAAGATTAATTAATCAAATGATAAGTGATTAATTGTAATTAATTAAGGATTAAAGTAATTAATTATAATTAATTAATTAATGAAGTAATTAAAGGTTAATTACTGTATTTGGTTAAGAATAATTAATTTGTGAAATTAATTAAGATAATTACTTAAATGTAATTAAAGAATGATTAATCAAGGTGATTAATTAAAGTGGATAATTAGAAAAAGATTAATTAATTTACTTGTAATTAATTAATGATTATATAAGTAAGATTTATAATGAAGTAATTAATTTAATTTATTTTAAATTAATTAAGAGATGAAGTGATTAATTTAATTCACTTTAAATTAATTAAAGATAGAGATAGTTAATTTAAATCAATTTTAAATTTATTATGTTATGATTAAGTAAATCATTGCTTATATAAGAATGGATGACATTGATTTGTCTTGAATGGATGTAATCTCAATAATGAGATAAGATGATATGTGGTATGAATGCTTGGTTGCATTATGATGGTAATATAGATTAACTATTGTGATGTTGATATGGATTACCTATTTGGTTATGAATCATCTGTTTAAATGATAATGTGATTATCAATTGTGACTTGTGAATTATCTATCTGTATAGATAAGTTAAATTGTTTAAACCTTTAAACAACTTGGCCTTAAAAGATACGTTTTGGATTTCGATGAGACCGGGATCGGGTTTGCTACATTACAGCGTGATAGGGGGTTCTCGCTTCGCGGTTTGGTGGCGAACGGGAGACTCTTACCCCTACATGTCCCATTGAGGGGTTGGTTGCGAGTCGAGAGGCTGGCCATAAAAGCAAATTCGAGGTACCAATGTAAGCCACGGTGGGGCTGGGATGGTTGAAAAGCCTACCAGTTGAGGCCGCTGTCGATGGTTGAAAAGCCTAGACCGTTACATATGGTATCAGAGCGGTAGGTTGAGTGAATACCTAGGCTCTGGAGTGGTGTCTATCTTGAGAGCGCGTATTTGTAATTTTTAAATAACTATATATATATCTATTCTACCTATTTGTTGGGTTACCTGTTCGGGTTTTCCAATATGAGTTATAAGGGTAGGTAGGGTGGTGGTTTGTGTAACACGACTACCAATGGTTAAAGTCCGAGTGTTGAGGTTGGAAGTGTATCTGTCGAGACTGTAGACCTAATACTGTCTCGAGTAAGCTTTGTTGTGGTGAAGGATTTCATCGATCTCCGAAGGAAACCTGTTAAGGTTCGGAGTTTATCTTTGAAATTGGATGAGCAAAAGCGAATGATGGTATCTTGGTAACTTCTGGAAGAAGTAGCTGTGTGGTGAGACGCAGTGACTATGGATGTTTCCGAAGATGTTTCTTTTGGAGCAAGTTTTAGGAAGTATATCTGCTTCGGTGTTGTGGCTGGGTCCAGCGGGGTGTTTATGTTTGATTTGAGGTCCGAGTTTCTCGAAGAGTTTTGGATTAGGAAGTCTTTGGCGTCAGTGTCAGCGGTGCAACTCGGAAGTGTTCTGTGTTGGCAGGAAGTTTTCTAGCTGAGCAGTTTTTCTAGAGGAGGAATCCAAAAGCAGCAGAGTGGATCCATTTCTTCGATGGATTGGTTAATCAAGTATAAGCTATTCTGATTGATAAGAGAGAATAGTATCTTGAGATACTGGACCGGATTGATCGCAAAAGTGACTTGCGATAATTCGAGTGTTCTCATGGGTTATTGGAAATTGAGATTCCGTATCAACTTGATTAGTGGAGTTACCGGAAGTTCAGCTTTGTAGGAGGATGTCTCCTAGAGAAGAAATTGGTGAAGCAACTGAAGATTGTTTGGAGAGGGATTGATCACACCTAATTTTCTGGAGAGGATTCTTCTGGGATGTTTTGACCAAGTGGAGTGGTTCACTAAGATTTTATGGTATGGTGAACTGTGGATGATCAAGTTTGTGCTCGAGTTTCTTCGACAGCATTCTCATCTATTCCAGATCAGAGTTGTGCAGCGGAAGCAAGATAGCAGCTATTCTAGAGTGGAAGCAACCAGAAGTTGTAATTTTCTTGGAGTAAAGGATTTCTATAGGAAATTCAAGTGTATCTCTAAGTATGAAGGATTTTTCAAGATTTGGAGGTAAGGTTGTCAAGTGCAACTGTTTGGCTATTTCAGATAGGAGAAGTAGTTCGAAGTGCTCTAATGATTGTGGAGTAGAGTTGTGTTCTGGATTTTGGCGTATTTTTGGAAACCATTTTGTTGAGTAGGATCCGGAAATTGGTTTGATGTTGGTCTAGATTATTGCAAGAAGCATCAGCAAGAGTTAAGCTGATCAGGAAGGATGAAGTGACTCAGGATCGTCAGGAGAGTTAAACAGTTAAGAATTGATGGAATTTGGAATTTGAAGTTGAAATTTGGATATTGTTTAAGTTGTATCCAATAAAAGGAGATATAAGATTTGGTAAGATTAGAGAGCTAGTTCCGGAAGTATTTTAAGTTTTTCTGTGTTCCCAAGAGGATTAGTTCTTTGATCTATAGGATTAAATGGCCAGTTCGGATAACTGGAATTCATTTTATTTCACGTATCTCTGAGGGAATACGTGTTTGATCTGTCATTGGTTGTGGGATCAGCAGTTCAGAAGGATTTTGTAGTTGAGATGGTTTTGAGTTTAGTCTGATATTTTGTTCAGATTTGTAATCTAGATGGGAAGGAGTTCTAGATTATTGTAGATAGTTAGTTAAGATCCTGTAGAACGAGTATCCCGGTATATATATATACTTGGGGAAACTCGAGGAAATTCTATCCAGAATTTTGACTGGATAGTTAAATTTGTTTGATTAAATTTTTTACTATGGTTGCTATGATTGATAGTATATGATTGATTGTGTGATTGCTGTTTAAAATTAAAAACTTTTGCTGGGTTATTAAATTATCTTTGCTTTTAAATTTCGGGGACGAAATTATTTTAAGGGGGGAGGAATGTGATATCCCGGAAATTTGGCAATATCAATTTAATAATCATTATTAATAATTAAATTGATTTGTTGATTTATTTTATAAATTGACAAGTTTATTCATTTTAAAAAGCTAATGTTATTATTTTCCACTTAGAATAATATATTTGTATATATTGAAATGAAGAAGTATTGATTTGAATTTAATAAGTATTTTCAAAACTTTAATATATAATTTGTAATTTGAAATGTTAATTTGGTTTAATATTTTTTTAAAATGATATTTGAGATTTAGAATCAAAAGTTCATTTGTTTAATGGTTTTTCATTTTTAATTTTTATCATAAGATAAATGGATTTAAAATTTTGTATAAGAAGTTGAAACTAAATTTCTCAAATTTATAAACATTTGATTTGATCAAAATTATAAGTAAGTGTTCATATGAAATCTAAAAGCTTATTAATATAAAATAAAAACATTTTATAACCATGTAAATATTACATACATATGCATATTACATGCTTATAGTTTTAATAAGTTTAAATAAGATAATAACATTTGTAAATAATAAATAAACATTAATTAAATCTTTAATAACACTTGTAAATCAAATAATACTTATAAAACACTTGTAAACATATCAATTTATGTTAAATACAAGTGTAAACTTAGGAGCATATGTGTAAGTTAACTAAAACATCTATGGGACAAATGTCTTTCCCTTAATAATTAAGTTTAAAATTCATTTGTAAATAAAAAGAAGGGTTTTATTTTTCAGAAAAAAATCCTTCTTCTTCTTAACTGAACGTACAAAAATAGATCAAAAATTGAGGAAGTAAAACTGTAAGCCTGGAATTCAATATGAAAACAAAGATCAAAAACAAAAAGATGATAATCTGGAAATTTCAAACAGAGGCATATGCAAGATTTTTCAAATAGGAATCAGAGGCAAGCAAGTTATCAAGCAAAAGATGTAAACATCAACAAGAAAAATTGGAAAATCATCATCAGCAGATTTCAATTCAACATGCAAATTAATTCAAGAACATGCAGTGAAATTTCAGAGCCTGGAACTAATAGCTGCTCTTTGTTCTTTGCTAAATTTGTGAGTAAACATTTTCACTTAAAAACAGTTTTAAAAATCTGTTGTGATGGATGCATGTGATGGATGTTTTATGTGTTACTTAGTAATATGATATGAATGCATGTTTATATATCTGAAATGTCTGTATGCCTGTCAATACATATATAAAATCTGCTCTATAACATGTACAGACTCCAGTTCACACAAAAATTTCATATCTCCTAATACACTTGATTTTAGGCTAGGACTAGTAAATGAAAAATGATTATAATAAGGTATTATAAATTCTAAAAATAATATCAAGAATTCAAATGCAGTAATGATTTCAAAATTGGAAAATAACAGTGGGAAATCAAAAATGAGTTATAAATCGATCAAGCTAAATTAAATTCTTGATTATGTAACCAGAATCGAATTGTGAAATAATGAATTTGGGTATTAAAATCACAATTTTTAATATAGTAATTGGGAAGATAATCGGGTTTGTTCAAAATTGGGTTGATCGTCGAATTCTGGTGATCGACGTGTTGGAATCGATCGAGTTTTGGGCTGAAGGTAGTATGTAGGATAGAGATGGATGGAAAAATACCAGTGGATTTTTCTGATGGCCGGAGTAGCCTAGCGAAGTCAAATTAGGGCTCGATGGTCAGAATAGAGATGATGAGGTTGCCGTGGGTTGTGTGACGACGAGAGTGGATCGGGATCGATCGCGAGGTGTTTGGTGGGTGCTGGAAGACGAGGCGGCGCTTCGATGAAGGTGGCGTGGTGTTTCGGCCAGGGGATCATCGGCGGTGGAAGATTTTCTGGTGATGTACATTTCAAGCTGATGGGTTCAAGGTTCGAATTCGAATCTCGTTCGAATCGTGGAAGTCTGGATGGTCGATCGTGGTGTCGTGGTTGAACTCGAGTTGCCGGAGGCCAAGGCGATGTTCGTCGTCGATCACGGAAGGTGTGCACGTGCACAAGCACGATCGCGTGCATCAGGGAAGCAATGGGTTTGGGAACGAAAGCTTGTTCTCGGGTGTTCGTTCGGGGAATATCAGGTTTTACTCGAAGCAAGTGGTAACGTGGGTTGGTCTCGTGGGCTACTTCGAGTTTTTAAGTGTTTTACTCGGGTTTGGTTTTGGAGCAGACTTTGGAATTTTAAGAGAAATGTTTAAAAACAAAAGAAATTGTTTTGAAATGTTTCTAAGTTTTTAAAACAAGTTAAACAAGTTTTGTTTATAAAATTAATTCGTTTTAAGTTAATGTTTTAAACAAAGTTCTTGTATTTTGAAATGTAAAAATTTTTAAAATAAAATAAGTGAATTTTAATAATAAATTTTGTATTAAATTTTATTTGATAACTTTGGAAAAGTTTAAAGAATTTAAAGGTTTAATGATTAAGATTTAGTAATCAATTAAAATAAGAATTTTCTTAAGTATTTAGAATGTTGATTTAATTAAAGATAATTAAATTTGAAAAGGAAATTTAGATAATTAAATTTTTTTAATTATCAAGTGTTATTGGTAAATAGTTGATTTAATTAAGATAATAGTTTCTTAATTAAGAACCTTTAATATAGTAAGTTAAGAATCATTTAATTAAATTTAAATGATTAAGTTAAATTAATTAATTTGTGATTAATTAAGAAAATCATTTATAAATTAATTAGGTATAATTAATTAATGAAGTAACTAAGAAATAATTACTGGATGTAATTTAGTAAAGATAAAATATTTAATAAAGTAATTAGAGGATAATTATTTTATGAAAGTAATTAAATAAGAAGTGATTAAGAGTTAATTACTTAGTGTTATTAATTAAATAAATTATTTAATTAAGTTAATTAAAGGATTAAGATTAATTAATAAGGTAATTAATTATTTGTTAAGGTAATTAATTAAAGGTAATTAATTAAAGGTAATTAATTAAGGGAAGTAATTAAGGGAAGTTAATTACTGGATTAGATTAATCAAACATGATTAATAATTATGGTTTAATTAAGATTAATTATTTAATTAATTTAAATATAAATAATTAAAGATTGTAATTAGGAATCATTAGTTTATAATTAATTAATGATGTAATTAAGAGTTAATTAATTAAGATTAATTAATCAAATGATAAGTGATTAATTGTAATTAATTAAGGATTAAAGTAATTAATTATAATTAATTAATTAATGAAGTAATTAAAGGTTAATTACTGTATTTGGTTAAGAATAATTAATTTGTGAAATTAATTAAGATAATTACTTAAATGTAATTAAAGAATGATTAATCAAGGTGATTAATTAAAGTGGATAATTAGAAAAAGATTAATTAATTTACTTGTAATTAATTAATGATTATATAAGTAAGATTTATAATGAAGTAATTAATTTAATTTATTTTAAATTAATTAAGAGATGAAGTGATTAATTTAATTCACTTTAAATTAATTAAAGATAGAGATAGTTAATTTAAATCAATTTTAAATTTATTATGTTATGATTAAGTAAATCATTGCTTATATAAGAATGGATGACATTGATTTGTCTTGAATGGATGTAATCTCAGTAATGAGATAAGATGATATGTGGTATGAATGCTTGGTTGCATTATGATGGTAATATAGATTAACTATTGTGATGTTGATATGGATTACCTATTTGGTTATGAATCATCTGTTTAAATGATAATGTGATTATCAATTGTGACTTGTGAATTATCTATCTGTATAGATAAGTTAAATTGTTTAAACCTTTAAACAACTTGGCCTTAAAAGATACGTTTTGGATTTCGATGAGACCGGGATCGGGTTTCCGTATACCGGTATTCCAGGTCTGGAGACCCGATGTAATATCCCGGAAATTTTGGACAATATCAATTTAATAATCTGTTTAAATAATTAAATTGATTTGTTAATCTTTGATAATAAATATTTGAATTGATTTAATAATCTAATTAAATGAATATTTAATTAGTAAATTTATCCTTTAAAATTTTATAAGATGATTTCTATTTATAATGTATATACAATTGTATATATTATGGATAAGCTGGTGTTTGAAATTTAATAAATAAATAAAATCTTGTTTTTAAATTTCTAATATACATTTTGATAGTTTGGAAATTATGATTTATTTAATATTAAGTTTTTCAAAGCTATTTAAACAAAATAACTATATGGTTTTAAATAAGATTTATAATAAGGATTATTTTATTTTCTTATTAAATATGATTTAAAAGTGAATATATATATATATAAGTTTAAAATACAATTTACATTTGATATGTTAATTCATTTAATAATAGTAGTAATTTATAATCTCTCTTAAATATTATTTTAAATTGACAAATTTGCTATTTTTAAAACAATATAAATAATATATTGTTTTATATATAGATAAATAGACATTAGTAAAATAGGATTGTTATTTCAAATTTAAGGTGTTGTTAAAATTACTTTAAATTAGATTTTCATTTAGAATTCAAGAGGTAATATTTAAATAGTTTTGGATTTCAAAATATATGTTAACTTTTGTTTGTAATAATTAGTTTTGTTTCTTTATAATTAATATATATATACATAAGCATTTATAAATAAAGGAAAGGGATTTTATTTACATTTAAAATAAATAGGATTACTTAAATAACATGTGTAAGTCTATAAAGTCACCTAAATAACAAGTGTTAATTAATTAACAAAGGAGAATGACAAATGTCAAGTTTTAAACTTTTGTTTTCTTTTATTTTTGAATAAATCATTTACACTTATAAAACATGTTTTCACCTTCTTCATTCCTTTCTAATCTTCATTTTTCAAAAATCTGAAAAATTTGTTTTCCACTTCTAAAAGCAAAACCAGAAAATCAAATTCAACATTCTCAAACAAAATTCCTCTAAACAAAATTTCCAGAAAACAAATCTGTAATCAAATACTCCTCAAACTATAATCTCAAACCAATAACCTGTAATCTCATTTTCAAAGAGTCAGTTTCAAATTCAAAGCAGAGATCATAAAAACAATTTTCTCTGTTTTGAAAACAAGTCTGTAAACATTTCTTCAACCTGCAATTCTTTTTCAACATCAAAATTGGAGCATGCAAAGCATTTTCAAATTAAAGAAAAAAGACCTATAGCAGATAATCAAAAGCAAGTCTGGAATCAAGCAGTAATCTCTGCAACAAGCTTTTCAGATCAAAACAATTCAAGTTTTAAATCAAAGGAAATTGCCAGATCAAAATTTGAAGCCCGGAAATTTCTCTGCCTTTTAAAATGGTGAGTAACAATACTTTTAAAAATTTAAGGATAAAATCTGGTTGCATGCTTACCTATGAAAATAAGTTATCTGTGAATATATTTTTAGGTATATCTCTATGCATGCATGTATATATGTTGATGTGCATATATGTTACCTGTGATAGCTCTGTTCTTCAAATCTTTTTTGAAAATCTGTGAATAACCTCATTATTGAACTTAAAGTATAAATTAGTTTGAATATTAATGCTGTGATTAATATTGTATTTGTGAAGAATGATTGCATGTTTATAATTGCTGAAGTATGTGGTATGCAGGCATGTGAATATCTATACTCTTCTGTTTACAGTGTTTTGTTCAAGTCTTGATTTAAATTCAAGTTCTTTCATTTAATCTTCGTTTGGACTTAAGACTTAGAAGAACATTGTTTGTTTCATTCCAACCTCTAGTTTAGGATTGACTTAAGTTAAATTGCATTGGTAATGATTCAATAACTCAAGAAAACAGTGCCAACTTGAAATATGACAAAAATTCGAACTTTTAAATTTCTAAATTCAGACATGTAAACTAAATCATTAACTAGAAACTTGATTTTTAAAGGTAAAATCATAATTTTTAACATTGGAATGAAGGAGCAGTTCGAGTGGACTAAGTTTTGAAGTTATAGGCGATTTCTGGTGATCGAGTAGACTAGAATGTTCGGGGTTCACTGTGGTGATGGAATAGTGAACGGAGATGCAGGTAAAAATAAAGGAAGGCGCTGAAGTTCGCCGTGGTGGCAACGGCGATGGAATTCTGTCTGTAAACCTATTTTTTGCCATATCTACATTTTGGTCTCGTTCGAATGCCACAGGGGATCGAGTTCGACCGGTGTTTGGGGATGAGTAGAGGGGGAGTAGGTGAAGGCATGGCCGGTGGCAGTGATGTTTCTGGTGATCGGAGAATGGAGTTTGATGATGTTCCAGTTTTGGGTTTCTTTCCTGTTCCTGTGACAGGTATCTCGATTTCGACAGAGGGATTTGTTCGAGGTTCAGGGGATCGAGACCGTGAGGGGTGATCGGAGACGATATGTTGGCGTCGGAGTCGATGGTCTGAGGCGAGCATTTCGCCTGTGCATGTGCACATGTACATTTCGTACATCTGGAAGAAGTTGGGTTAGAGGTAGAAGGAGATGAAGTCTCTGTGACTCGAAGTCACGCCGTGATTGTTGGGATCTGGCTCGAGTTGTTTCCAAGGGAAACTCGTATGGGTTGTAACAGTTTTTAGAGATAAAACAGAGGGAAGTCTCGAGTTTCGCGTGTAAGGCTCGGAGCAATTGGGTTTTGACTCGAAGTAAATTCAGTTTGTCTCGGGTAGATTTTGTGTTCAGTTTAGAAGGCTAACAGTTTTTTTTTAATTTAAAATGAGTTTTTTTTTTAAACCTTAAAAAGCAGGATTTAAACTATGTTTTAAATCAAGTTAAAAATATGGGTTCAAGTTTATTTTGTATCCCAGATGTGAAATGAATAAGTTTGTATTATAATATTTAAACAAAATTTAAGATGTTTAAAGTAAAATTAAAAAGGTTTGAATTTTAAAGAATGAATTTAAAAATCTTGTAAATTCTTTTATAAATGTTAAGTGTTCTTTAACATTTGGTTTTTAAAAAGGGAATTGTAAATTTAATTTAAATTTGGTTAAAGTTAAATTTATAATTTATTTTAAATCTTTAATTTGAAATGAAATAAAAGAAAGATTTAAAAGTAAAAGATTCAAAGCTTTTGTAAATGATAATTAAAGTAGTTATAAATAGTTATACTTTAATTTAGAGGTTTAATGATATAGGAATCATTAAATAAATAAAGTAATTAAAGAATTGTTAATATTAATGATAAATCATTAATTAAAGATTATTAAATACTTAGTTAATATGATTAATTTTGATAATCAATTAGATTAAGTAATTAATAATCATCATTTATAAATGGGTTAAGTTTAATTTATTTAATGGAAGTAACTAAAGTAATTAATTACTTAAGGTAATTAATCAAATAAATTTGATAGTTTAAATTAATTAATTAAATTAATTTAAGAAAATCACTTGGTGATTTGTTAGGTAATTACTTAAATGTAATTAGTGAAGCATACTTACTTAGGAAAGAGTAATTAAAGGTAATTACTGGATGTAATTAAATGGAGATAATGAAAGAAATTTGAGTTTAATTACTTTGAATAATTAATCAAGGGATTAATTAAAAGATAATTAATTAATGAGTAATTAATTTATGGAAAAGTAATTAAGAGTAGTTAATTACTAAATGAGATTAATCAAAGGTGATTAATAAATGTGATTAATTAATTATTAGATGTAATTAATTTAAATAAGATAATTAATTAAGAGTAATTAAGGATCATTAATTAATATAATTAATGATGTAATTAAGGATTGATTAATTAAGATTAATTAATAAATAATAAGTGATTAAGTAATTAATTAATTGTAATTAATTAAGGATTAATGTAATTAAGTACAGTTAATTAATTAATGAAGTAATTAAAGATTAATTACTGAATGGGTTAAGATAATTAATTTGTGAAATTAATTAAGGATAGATTACTTAAAGTAATTAAAGGATTATTAATCAGAAATGATTAATTAAGATGATACTTAAAGTATGATTAATTAATTTGTTTAATTAATAATTAAGTAAGCAGGATTTATAAAATGAAGTAATTAATTTAATTCACTTTAAATTAATTAGAGATAATATAAATCATTACTTAAGGATGGATGAACGATATTGAATGCTTTGCATTGTTAATATCTCTGATAAGAGATGTGCTGATCTATGATATAGATGTTTGGTTGAATTGAATGATGATATGAATTATCTGTTTGGATGATAATGTAGATTATCTATTGAGTTATCTATCTGTGTGTAGTATAGATAAGAACTGAATTGTTTTAACATTAAAACAACTTGGCCTTAAAAGATACGTTTTGGATTTCGATGAGACCGGGATTGGGTTTCCGTATACCGGAATTCCAGGTCTGGAGACCCGAATACCACATCGATCCAAATTAACGATAGGTCGTGAATCTCAAGTGAAGATGAAGATTCAGAGTGCAAGGGTTATTGTCGTTAACTCTGAGGGTGATTCCAACACGAGTGTAACGAGATAATGCCTTCGGTTTCGTTCGAACCCGGAACGAACTTGTATGGATTGAATGCTTTCAGAACATCGTCAGGAGGACGATGAGCATTCTAAGTGATGTGATCTGATTAAAGGTAATCGTGACCTCAAGCCTCATCAACCGGGAATGGCTAAAACAGGGGAGGTGCAGCAAGGCTTCGTGGGTAGCACCCACTGAGAGTAAAGTCATCCCTGTCTAGAGAGTCCCTTCTTTTATTTCGGCTTAGTGGTGCAGTTGGCGACGGCCATCTGTGGGGTGATTTTATTCGGGATTATCCAGTAAGGGATGGTTCCGGCTTTGTGTTGCAGGGGATTGGGAGTGATCCTCGGTACGGTGATCTAGGCCCCGTACTGTGATGAGCGGTACCCCGGTAGCTCTGCCATTGTATGGAAATCCAAATTCCAATAAGTGATAACGGACTTGATTGTATATCTAGTATGCTGGAATTTAATAATGTAACAATTTCGGCTATTTCATATTTATTTGAAAACCCTAGACCCTATTATAATACAATCGAATTTCCTATCAAATGTTTTGGTTAGCGTAAGGTAAAAACTTACCCATGTTTATTTGTGGGGAGTCTTACGTGATACCTTTTCTTTCAAAAGGTTTTGAAGTTAAACAAGTTTAACCTGTTACTCACACCAGACCCATGTCTGACCCAAGTTGTTTATTTCTGTTTTATAAACTCTTGGGTACTCAAATTTTTACGAGTAGCCAAGGGATTCAGGTTTAGCTTTGACGAATTGTGGAGGAGCAATGGAGCAGGAGGCTTCGGCGTTCGTAGATATAATATTCCGCTGTGTTGATATCTGTGTTAGAGTCTTGTATTGTATTTGAGTTGTAATATCTAGACAGATGTTTATAACTGTCTAGTATGTGTTGTATAGTTGTGTAAACTCTGATAAGTGTTTTATACTATGTAATAGTTTCTTTATGTTATTAATAAAATTTATTCATTCCGCTGTGAGATCGTTGTCGTTGTTTCTTCTTTCTTCTCTTCTTTTCTATTTTCTACCCCTTTCTTTCTTATTAATGATGCGTCATTCTGTGGAATGAGTGGCGGGTCGTTACACCCGAATACCACATCGATCCAAATTAACGATAGGTCGTGAATCTCAAGTGAAGATGAAGATTCAAAGTGCAAGGGTTATTGTCGTTAACTCTGAGGGTGATTCCAAAACGAGTGTAACGAGATAATGCCTTCGGTTTCGTTCGAACCCGGAACGAACTTGTATGGATTGAATGCTTTTAGCACATCGTCAGGCGGACGATGAGCATTCTAAGTGATATGTTCTGATTAAAGGTAATCGTAACCTCAAGCCTCATCAACCGGGAATGGCTAAAACAGGGGAGGTGCAGCAAGGCTTCGTGGGTAGCGCCCACTGAGAGCAAGATAGATCCCTGTCTAGAGGTCCCTTTCTATATTTCGGCTTAGTGGGTAGTTGGAACTGCAGCCAACTACGGGATTGTCTTGTTCGGGATTATCCAGTAAGGGATGGTTCCGGCTTTGTGTTGCAGGGGAGCGGGCGTACTCCTCGGTACGGTGATCTAGGCCACGTACTGTGACGGGCGGTACCCCAGTAGCCCTGCCATTGTATGGAATCCAAACTCCAATAAGTGCCGTACGTATTAGTTGTGCCCAACTATGTTGGAATGTGAGATGTAAGCATTTCAGCTATTTCTGTATTTTACTTGAAAACCCTAGACCCTATTATAATATAACTGGATTTCCTATCAAATGTTTTGGTTAGCGTAAGGTAAAAACTTTTCCATGTTTATGTGTGGGAAGTCTTACGTGATACCTTTGTTTTCAAAAAGGTTTTGAAGTTAAACAATTTTAAACCGTTTACTCACACCAGACCCATGTCTGACCCAAGTGTTTATTTTCTGTTTTATTAAACCTTGGGTACTCAAATTTTTACGAGTAGCCAAGGGATTCAGGTTTGCTTTGACGAATCTATGGAGGAGATATGGAGCAGGAGGCTTCAACATTCGTAGATAGATAGTATTCCGCTGTGTTGGTTGATCTGAGTTTTTTTGTTTAAATTGTATCTTGAATTGTATAATAGACAGAAATTATAACTGTCTATTTTGTTGTATAAGTTGTGTAACTCTGATTATGTAAAGACTATGTAATAGTTATGTGATATATTATATTTTGTTTCGTTCCGCTGTGAGATTCTGATATTGTTTAGTTCTTTCTTTCTCTTCTTTTCTCTTTTCTATCCCTTTCTTTCTTCATAACGATGCGACTTTCTGGGCATAGAAAGTCGGGACGTCACAAAAGGCGCTTTCTTGAAATGAACTTCTCAGGAGTACCACTGGGTGGTACTACCTTGAGCCCCAAGGGGGGTTTCTAAAGTTAATCCTGTGAGGAGTCCGGAATAAACTAGTTCCTGAGGATTATTTGTGTAGCGAAAGTCGAGGGGCTGGTGCCCACAGAGGCATTTGGGTTATGCTGTGACGATAGTTTAACTCAATGTCACTGCGATCTACTGCAGACCATAGCGAAAGTCGTGTGAGCCGCTGAGAGCCAACAGTCTATGTTTGATTTTATATCGGTAGACTGCGACACTATGGTAACATAGCGAAAGTCTTGTGTGCCGCTGAGAGCCAACAGTCTACGTTTGATTTTATATCGGTAGACTGAGACCTATGTAGAGTGGAGAAGTTTCATTTTGACAGTGAAATCGTGTGTGCCGCTGAGAGCCAACAGTTACATGGACTTTTGCTGTGATGGCAACGTAACCCTGGATGTAACTGCGATCTGTTGTGGGTTCCTTGGTGTAATCAGTTACATGGACTTTTGCTGCGATGGCAACGTAACCCGTGATGTAACTGTGACCATGGATGGGGGTGATGATTTCCAGGGCATTCTCACCAAAGATATTTCCTCTATTTTCGAAACTGTTTTCTACATTTTCAATAAAATTATTTTCCAAAAGTATTTTCACTGGGTGTTGAAAACAAGTTTACCGAGTACTTATAGATTTTCAGTCGTACGCCTGATCAACGTATGACCGAATTTCTATGAGAACAAGGATGGATTTGTTGAAACATCGAGTTATAAAAATTATTTTTATAAAAACTATTTTATAATATTATGAAGATTTAAAAAAAAAGTGTTTTAAAATTGATAAAAGAAAAAAAAATTAATCAGATTTTAAGAATTGAATAAATTATGGTTTCGTTCCTTTTCGAGGACGAAAAGATTCTAAGAGGGGAGGAATGTGATAACCCGGATTTTTTTAGCATCTAATAGTTGGATAACTATCTGGTTTATAGATTGAACAGATTAGAATTCTAATAATAAAGAATATCTGAATATAAATAATAGAAACTGAATTTTTATGTCTGGATAAATAATTATCTAATAACCTCCTAGTATAATTATTTAGAATGGGAAACCTATTTTTTTCAAACAAATTAAATTTATGTTTGTTTAGATAAAAATACATATATTTGAATTAATTTTAAATTAGATTTTAAATTAATTTGAATTTAAATTCGAAAGATATATATATATATATATATCTTAAAAATATTTGGATTTGAAATATATGAATAAAGGTTTAAAATAAGATTGTTTTATATTATTTTTCTTTAAAGGAAATTTATTTATATGAATTTAGAAAAGCATTTACTTATTTACAAAGGTATTTATCAATTAGGAAAATTAATATAAAAGCTTTAAAAATCTTTTAAAGATAATATAAATATAAATTATTACAAATGTTAAGATATAAACCCTTAGAATAACAAGTGTTAAGCAATTAAATTAGGTGAAAGACAAGTGTCAATAGTTTGTTTTATTTTCTTTCATTTTAAATTTTATTCTAATTTAATCTATTAAACATGCACTTTCTATCTTCAACTCTTTTTTTATTTTCATTACTAATAACAAAGCAAACACAAAACAAGAACTTCATCTCTAAAACCAGAAATTTTCATGCAATCCAAAATTTGAAACCTTTCCTAAAAAAATCAAAATAAACCTGGAAATTTCCTCTAACCTGAATCTAAGGCCTGAAATTCATTCCTCAAGACAAATGCAAACCAAATGAAATATGAATTAATCTGATGACCACTCCAACTTATAGATCATCTCAAAATAGAAAACAGACCTGTAAAGCAACAAACCTGGGGAAAGCAAGATTCAGAACAAACTTGTATCAACCTTACAAGTTTCCAAAGTTAATCTCTGAATCAAGCAATTAAAGAAGATTCAACTTAGTAATCAGAACAAATGTCAACATCAAGTTTAAATTCAAACCAAGAACAGTTTGTTTTCAAGATTCAGGTCTTCTCTGTCTTTGAGTTGAACAGGTGAGCAAGCATTCTTATTAAAAACTTAAGTAAATGAAAATCTATTGCATGTGAATTCCTGGAATGAATTATGCTTTGCAAGTATATACATAAGTGTGATTTCTGTATATATGGATGTGTTAGAAGTGTGCATGTCTGATATACCTATGTTCATCTCTGTTTTAAGTTACAGAATTTAAATTTAGAAAAAAATCCAAATCTCCTCATCTATTCTCTGATAGGTTTTAGTTTTTAAACAATTTTTGTTTGTTTAAACCTAAACTAAGTTTTAAAAATATATTTAAGAATGATAGTTTTGAATATCATCTGGAAAATGTAAAAAGACAGTGAAACCTTGGAAACTTGTTAAAATCAATCATCATGATATGCTGATTCAGGTATATAGTCTGAATTGACATTGGAAATCATGATTTTTAAAAGAAAAATTACAATTTCTAGTATTATATCAAGTGAGGAAATCGGGGTTGAACGTGAATTGGTTTTCAAGGCTTTTCTGGTGATCGGCGGAGAAGTGGGTCTCGTGATCGTAGCTAGAAGTAGCTGGGGGGTTTTCGATCATAGGAAAAATGTTAGGAGGATTTTTAAATGGCGGTGGTGGTGTAACGACGTCGAACTAGGGTTCGATTGCTAGTTTTAGTATATGGTTTTGTCGAGGCAATCGCGACGACGTCAAGGTACCGGAATGAATCGCACCAGGGGGAAAAGAAGCCTAGGACAGTGGCGTAGCTATGGTAGTGATGGTGAGGCTCATCGAGGTCGAGATCGTCGGCGAGGTGTGAATTTCCGATGCTGGTTCGAGGGAATTTTCTGGTGATGTTTGGTTTCCAGGTTCGACTGGAAAGCTCGAATTCGTTTTGGGCTGTGTTGTGATAAATTGATGATCGGATTCGTTTGTTGTGTCGATCGTTGTCTTGTCGGAGGTGGTGAGAGTCGCCGGAGCGCCGCCGTGGCACTGTGCACGTACACGGTGGGTTTTGGTGTGTCAGTTTTTGGAAGGGAAGTTAGACTCGGGGAAAGACTCGAGTGATTGGGTAGGGAACTCGAGTAAGGACTCGAGTAGGAACGTGAGTGAAGTCATGTTTCAGGTTTAAGTTTAAGCTAACTAAGTTTTGAAAATAAAAATAAAGAGAAGGGGAAATACTCGGGTAGGACTCGAGTGAGTTATCGGGTGGACCCCGAAGCAGGATTTTAAACAAGTTTTTAATCTAAAAATAAGCAAATTTTTAAATTTAAGATAAAACTAGATTAAATCTATTTCTTAAATCAAAATTCTTTACATAATAAATATTTTTAAATAATGGATTTAAGTAAGTGATATAATTTGTTTAACTTGAATTTGTTAAAGATAAAATTTTAAGTTATTTCAAACTTAATTTAGAAATGTATTTAAGGGTTAATTTAAAAGAATTAAATGTTTTAAATATATGTGTTAATCATAATTAGGTAATTAATAAAGATAAAGATTTATCTTAAAGTTAATTAAGGTTTTGATAATTAATGATTAATTAAATTAATGATTAATTAAATTAATGAATTAATTAAGAGAAATTAATTAATTTAATTAACTAATGATTAAGGATTAATTAATTTATAATTGAGGGTTATAATTAATTAAATAAAGGTTAATTAATTGTAATTAAAGATTTTTAACTAAGTAATTAAGATTGATTAATTAATGATTAAAGATTAATTAATAGAATTAGAGATTAATTAATTTAAGTAATTAGAGGTAAATTAATTGGTAATTTAAGAAGTATTTAATTTATGATTAAGTTCTATTAATTGATAATTAAGGTTAATTAATTAATAATTAAAGAATAATTAATCTATAATTAAGATTAATTAATTGGTACAAGGTAATTAAGGGATGAATTACCCAAGTGTAATTATTAAAATGAATGTGATTAATTTAAGTATAATTAATTTGTATAATTAATTAAAGGCTAATTACTTTATGTAATTAAAGAGAAAAAAAATTAATAAAAAATGATTAATAAGTTATTTAAAGTATGATTAATTAATTAAAAAGAGTTGATAATTAATTAAGGATAATTAAGCAGGATTTAAGGGTAATTAATTTAATTTATTAGGTGATTAAATTAATTATAGATGATGATAATTAATCTTGCTATGGATGATCAAAATTGTATTGAATATTTGGATAAATGTCTCTAGTCTAATAAGTTATGTTGTTCTGTCATATGATATGTTTAGGTAGAACTATGATAATGTGTGATATTTATCATTGATGAATTGTTGTGTAAATTGACATCTTGTATCTAAGAATTGAATTGTTTTTCACTTAAACAATTTGGATTAAAGATGGTATTGGATTCGAAGAGACCGGAGTCGGATATTAGCAATATCCGAAACCACTTCGATTAGTAATCTATAATTTCTTATAGATTTGATTTGTAAATAAATAGGCTTGAATGGAATAAATCAAGTAACATGACTATTTAAACTAAGTAACGGTACTTAGTTATTGTGAAAATAAGTGTTGATTATATAAGTTGTTCACTTGTAGTAAAGTACGAGTTACCCGGGTTTAAATAAGTTCTATGGATTTAAATTTCATGTTAGATGAGTTTACTCACGCTGGTTTCCAGCCTGACCCGGGTGTTACTTTGATGTAATGCTCGGGTTAGACCGAGTATTACAGATTTTCAGGTAAGGACGTTCTGGAGCTCAGGAGGTGAGCTGGATGGCAGGAACGTATAGAGTGTTTTCCGCTGTTCATATGAGATTGTGTATATATATATATTATAGTATGAGACATGTTAATTATAACTATCCAGTCTATTGTAATGATTGTAACTCTGATGAATTGTATGTAAAGCAACAATTATAGCTTTCTTTTATAAAATGCTATTATTTGTTATTATATTTAATCCGCTGCGAATGTGAGATGTTGTGTTCTTTGTTCTTCTTTCTTCTTTCTGTTTCTTTCTTCTATCTCTTTTCTTTTTCTTCTAACTATCTGGAAATTTCGGGTTCGAAATCTCCAGGTTGTTACAGAAGGTTTCAATACTAATAGTAAATATCAAAACTCTTTCATCAAAGCGATTTCAACACTATTTTAAATATCAAAAGTTCGTTTTCTCAAACCGATTTTCAATCTACTAGTATATACAAGCCTTTACTTCACTCGAATGAGAAATCGACTTAAACGACTTAGTAAAACGAGTGGTATGAAACGCTTGCGTTCACTTCGTCGGTTAGCTCTTGGACTTGTTCGATTGAACCCTTTTTGTGACAATTTCCTAGTGAAGATTTACAGCTTGTTCGTAAATATTTAAGTTAAGCAAGTGGTTATGGGACATGAAGCTAAACTCATATATTTACTAGCTTGGTGTGATTGACACTTCCTTATGATCATAACGATCATTTTTGTGATTTAGACTAGCGATTGAGCGATGTCTCTTTGTCTACGTGGGAGACTATACCCCGATTATGTGATGTTTCGCCATCACATATCTAGGGTAGCACCCTACGGTCTTCGGGCCATTCCTGTGTGAAAATTTAATGGATAGCTTCCATGAGATAGCTTCTCGTCATGTGTTTACGCGTAGGTGAGTTTTCATGCTCCCATTCATGTGTTAGGCCTCCCCCCCTTTTTATGTGTTTTCTGGATTTCTGATGATGATTTCTGGAATTTTGTGCTTCACCAATTTTCATGATTTTCATTGATATGATATCAGTTTTTGTGCATTGGTGAATTCATGTGTTATTGACTTGTTATGAATACAAGTTTAGGGTATGATACCCTACCTTATCTTTGGGAAGATTCTTGTGATATTGATTAATCTTTTGTTGATTATCATTTACATACTTATAGTAGTATGTCGTTTTGGTTATTTCATGTTCATGTCATGCCTTTTTCTTTATACCATATCATCCGATATTTATAGCTAGACTGATCCGTTTATTATTTTCCTATAAATAATACTCGGGTCAGACCGAGATGTTACAGGTGCTTCTGCTTGACTTCTCTTCAGGATATTTCTGACTTTTGGCTAACTACCTAGATTAGTAGTTTTTGGATGTACACCTTTGAGATATAGACTCTATGTTGTGTACTTATTCTTTTGTATACCACGTGATGCTATTCTTTTGTATTATCGTGGATCTTTCTGACCACTACTCTGATGTACACTTTCATGTGTTATATATTTAATCATATCTTCTTCCGCCTTTGTGATATGGATGTCTGTGACTGATTTATGTTATGATTATTTCTATGTTTGTTTCCGAAGATTATATATAGCCACCGTGTGATAGCTTTGTGTTTGTATCGGTATGTCGGATTTCCTCCTTAAAAGATATGCATTCTATTCTATCTGACGTATCGGTGCTCGCACAAAGAAGTTACATGGATGGTCGCTCCTCCACAGCCTTATTCTCCGTGCTAATTGACAGCTCTACATCGTAGTGTTCTTGGTTAGCGTGGGTATAGAGGTGGGGCATCACAATTTCATAAAATAAAATCTATTACCATCACTAGGTTAGGTTTAAAATTCCACATTAAATCAAATTTAATTATTAAGTTATTTATCATCAATAAAGATCTTTAAATAGCAATTTAAAACCAATTATTGATATATAAAGATTCCAACTTATAGAAAACCAATATAACTTTATAATTTAAAATCAAACCACTTATTGACTTATAAAAATTCCACATATTTAAAATCATTGAATTAAATTTTTAAAGAAATTTTCATATATCTTAAAACTTAAAAAATACTTAAATTTTTTTAAGAAAATATTATTAAATATATAACCATGGGTCTGTATAATATTTTCTAACATAGGTCAAGTGATACAGATATGTATCATTTCAGTCCGTAATTTAAAAAGAAAAATCCAGGTTCTATCATTTCAAACCCGCAATCCCAAGTCAAATAAAAATACAATAAAAATCACTCGAGCCTATCATTTCAGCTCATAATGATTTTTCCTTATTCTAAAGTCCGTTCGGGTATGTATCATTTCAACCCATAGTGAAAGGGAACTTGTAGTGTGAGATACCGAAAATAAAATAACAGTAGAGCATATAATATCATATCAGGTGATGTAACAAATATATAAGCAGTATATAACATCATAAAATCATATCACATGCATATATGAACATATCATATTAATTTCTACAATTCACATGTCATCGTTTCACAATTATATAAGTACGAATGTCGAGAGTGATAAACTCACCTTTTTAAAGCTGGAGATAACAATCAAACACAAGACAAACTACTCCGAAAAGCACGACAAAGCACGAATTAAATACGAGTAGATGGAGAGCCAAGATCCACATCTTGTACATAATAATAAAGCAAACAAATATAAGTATGGATTCAACACAACCCAAGATGATTTATAACAATGAGAACATATGAAACAAAATGTCATAACCTTGCTTTAACCACCAACTGGGCTCGGCCATGGTCTAATAGGCTAGACCATCATCATGTGGTTCGACCACATCATGTTTTATGCAAGCTAGGCTCGGCTATGGACCATGAATAAATGCCTAGAGGTTAGAAGGTGAAGAGAATGGAAGTTACAAATGCATGGAAGGCTAAAGGTCAAGGGGTTTGGGTCCAATTGGTTCGACCATAGGGCTTGGTGCTCGACCATGATTGTTTTGAGTCTTGTGTGCACAGCTATGTCATGGTATGGTCAAGTCAAAGCAAAGAGTGGTGGAGGTTTATGTTGTGGCCGAGGCTAATAGAAGAGGAAGGTGAATAAGGAAGGCTCGACTAGGTGTTGTTTGCTTTGTGGTGATGGATCTTGATCTAGGGGTCACGGCCACGGGCATGGGATGGTGATGAGGAGTGGTGGCCGATCATAGGTGGAGGTGGAGAGGAGTGGTGGTCGGCAATAGCATGGTGTGGCCAAGCATAGGAGGAAGAAAACAAAAGAAAACAAAAATGAAAAAGAGGAAGAAGAGGAAGCCATGGAGAAAACTTACTGTAATATTTATTTTCTGGAACAAATGAGAAAGAGATGGGAATGAGAAACTTTTGTACATGAATTACAAAGTGAAGTGGCGGCTAGGCAAATGAAGAGGCTTTACTTGATTTCCAAGAAAAGAAACTGAAGACTCCTTGAATTTTCAAGCCCACAAATCCAAATAAAAATCAAATAGAAAAGAGAATGGAAAAATAAAATAAAATAGAAAGTAGAAAAATAGAAATATGGTTGAAAAATAAAATATAAAACAGACAATATTTACTGAAAATAATCGCGTGTAAAACGCTGAAATTTATCAAATTTAAAAAGTATAAAACGAAATATTAAGAAACGAAAAGTAGCACGAACATCCGAATCAAATATAGTTTCAAAGAAAAAGATTAGAAATTAAAGATTCAAATTTAAAAATTTCAACTGAAAGTCAAAGTTTGACCAAAGTTGACCAAAATATAAAATTTCCAGAAAATAATTGTTTTATTATATTTGGAAAATAAATTACTAACAAAATCCAAAGTTACATTGGAAAATTCCAATATTTCAATTTTAAAATGATTTAAAAATCAAAGTTTCAAATAAATGTAATTTAAAATATTGTTTTAAAATATGGGTTGTTACACTCTCCCCCACTCAAAACTTTTCATCCTCGAAAGGAATGAGACACGAAAGAACAAAGAAAGATAAGATAAAACAACGAATAATACCTGAAAAAACAATTCCGGATTCAAAGCACGTACGCTTTCCTCCCTCTCCAGGTACAATTCTGATCATCAGTACAACACTGCACTATGACCAGGTTGACAGATTACCTTCTCAGCTGCTTCGTACCTCTATCGACAATACGAAGTGGCTTCCTCTCGACAGTAAGGTTTGATTCAATATCCAAACTCTCGAGAGCAGAAGGTGAAACAATAAGAGATAGATCATGAAGATACCGACGAAGAAGCGAAACAATGGAATACATTAAGCACCCTAGAACTTCTCAGGCAAATCCAGGCGATAAGCCAAAGAACCAAAATTTTCACAATGCGGAAAGGACCAATGAACCGAACGATTACCGAATTTTTACCCAGCAAGATGGAGATCTGCAAGGTCATCCATAAAGAGCAACAAATGGAGACATTGCAATACTAGCCTGGATACAAAAGGTAAAGAAGATAAATAGAGGATTAAGACAAGATAAACAGAAGATTGAAATTATACCTGATAACTGTTGTCATAGGTAAATTCGACGAGATGGAGATGATCTTTTCCAAGATCCTCCAAAATTCAAAGAACACAAGAACAAAGAAGATCCTCCAGAATCCGATTCACTCTTTCCGTTTGATCGTCAGTTTGTGGATGGTAAGCAGTGCTCAGATTCAGATGAGTACCAAAGATTCTTGAAAATTTTCCAGAACAGACTGGTATAAGCAATACCCTTCCATTCTCTAACAAGATAGTGAGAAATAAGGACAACCAAAATGATAGAGTTATGATATGAAATCACAAAGAAAGATGAGAAGAAAGCCATACATTGATCGCAGCAATCTTAACCGGATCAATGGAAATTCCATTACCAGAAACCATATGCTTGAGAAATCGGGCTTCATCCTTCCAGAAATGGCATTTCGAAAATTCGGCCTTCAACTGATGATTCCTAAGAGTCACCAGAACAGATTTCGAATGTGACTCTTGTTCTTTCCTTGACTTGGAGAAGACAAGGATATCATCTACAAAGACTAAAACAAACTTGGTAAGCACATCATGAAAACACGATTCATCAATCAACAAAGGAAGCATGGGCATTATTCAAACCAAAAGGCATGACTAACCATTCATAGAAAAACCATTCTCAGTACGGAAAGCAGTCTCGGGAATACTTTCCTCAGCGACAATGAGCTGGTGAAAATCCGTGGCAAGATCAAGCTGAGAGAAAACAGTAGCTCCATGGGCTAACCAATTCGAAATTCGATTTCCCACTTAGAAGGTAGGAGAATGGAAACAACAAGAAAGAAAATAGATTGGAAAACAGAATAAGATAATAAATTTAAAACCATGAAAATTTCAACTTACATTAATAATTAATTTCATCCATTTGATTTCACTTAAGGTAAATAAACTTAACTATTTTTAATCTCATTATCTCATTATACAATTATCTAAAATCAACAATTTTCCAAAGTCATGGATTTGAAAATCATTTATTATACTCATAATTTATTCAATAAATTTCATTCTTTTTTATTCCAAAATTATTATTAAATTTATTCCACTAATATATCTAATCATATTATTAAGTTTATTTACATTTTTTATAACTGCTCCAATTTATTTATAAATTCCTTTAACACCATTTTATATTGTAATTATTCAATTAACCTTTTATTCTATTTATCTCTATTAATCTTTTATACTAAAATTTAAGTGTATAACAATTATTATAACCCCTCAAATTCTATTTATAAAATCCTTTTATATTGTATATTATCCAATTACATATTCAACTTCTTATTAATTTAGGTAAGTTACATTGGAATGTAATAGAATATTATACAAATAAAATTTCCCAATTCAATTATTCAAGCTTAAATATTTATTCAAAATTTTGGCTTCTTTTTATAATTGAAATCATCCCTTAAGATAAAATTAAAGAATTTAAATTTCCGATTGACTTCATACTATTTTAGAGATAAATAAATATATATACAATATATATAATCAAATTTTAAACCATATATCAATATATATATATATTATAAATCAAGTCCATTTTTTAGAAATTCAAATCAATATAATTCTTCACAGCAAAACTGTAGCAAAGCTGCAGAATGGTCTCTTCACTTCGAAACTCGAAAATGAATGTCGATGATGCTGTAGTTATCACCGAAATTATTTTCCAATGGCAAAGAGAAGAGCACTGATTTAAAACTTTAAAAATTCTTTAGAAACAGTTTCTATTCAGAAATATTTCAAATAATATACCCTTTAAAACTTTAAAACCAAAGTTCGAAATCATCGGAAATTAAATTCTCAATTTCTTGATTTTAAATTCATTTAAATTGCCAAATTAATTTATAACCATATTTTATAGTTCAATTATTTATATATGAAACAAAAGCCAATGGTTACAAGATATATACAGAGTTAAATATTATTTCTTAACTTCCAATTCAACTAACTATCAAAATTCAGAAAATTATACATATATAAAATATAATTATACAAAATTTATCCCATTTACCAAGTTTGAAAACAATATGGTGTCAGTTTGCTCTGTTCAAGTGTTTTGGAGATCCTATCGATAGCGTTGATCAGACGAATCGATCGGAAACCCAAATCAACATCAACAACTCGAACAACCCAATATATACTAAAACAATTTAAATATTAGTTTACAAATATACTTCAAGAATAATTTGAAGATAAGTTGGAAACAAAAGACAAGATGATTAAATAACAGAA